>CALNHX010000065.1:0-594753 GCA_940337035.1 Agriotes lineatus | reverse complement strand
GAACTAAATGACTTATTAATCCTTCTAGCATTCAGACTGAAAAAGCAGAGTAAAGATACAGGACTTAAGATGCAGCCAAACTGTTTAATTAGGTTCTAAATACAACCAGTATATAATATAAGCTATGTAGTTCGTGTTTACCGCTTTCTAGGCGCGTTTCTGTATGCTCTAATTTGGCTATCTGACAACAACGTATGGACGCGCTGGTTAAAGTAGCAGTGGCAATCGTGCATCGCTTGGTAAAGCTTAACTGTAATAGAACGGGCACTAATAGCACTTCATTCAGAATTAAATGACTTATTAATCCTTCTAGCATTCAGACTGAAAAAGCAGAGTAAAGATACAGGACTTATGATGCAGCCAAACTGTTTAATTAGGTTCTAAATACAACCAGTATATAATATAAGCTATGTAGTTCGTGTTTACCGCTTTCTGTATGCTCTAATTTGGATATCTGACAACAACGTATGGACGCGCTGGTTAAAGTAGTAGTGGCAATCGTGCATCGCTTGGTAAAGCTTAACTGTACTAGAACGGGCACTAATAGCACTTCATTCAGAACTAAATGACTTATTAATCCTTCTAGCATTCAGACTGAAAAAGCAGAGTAAAGATACAGGACTTATGATGCAGCCAAACTGTTTAATTAGGTTCTAAATACAACCAGTATATAATATAAGCTATGTAGTTCGTGTTTACCGCTTTCTAGGCGCGTTTCTGTATGCTCTAATTTGGCTATCTGACAACAACGTATGGACGCGCTGGTTAAAGTAGCAGTGGCAATCGTGCATCGCTTGGTAAAGCTTAACTGTACTAGAACGGGCACTAATAGCACCTCATTCAGAACTAAATGACTTATTAATCCTTCTAGCATTCAGACTGAAAAAGCAGAGTAAAGATACAGGACTTATGATGCAGCCAAACTGTTTAATTAGGTTCTAAATACAACCAGTATATAATATAAGCTATGTAGTTCGTGTTTACTTCTTTCTAGGCGCGTTTCTGTATGCTCTAATTTGGCTATCTGACAACAACGTATGGACGTGCTGGTTAAAGTAGCAGTGGCAATCGTGCATCGCTTGGTAAAGCTTAACTGTAATAGAACGTGCACTAATAGCACTTCATTCAGAACTAAATGACTTATTAATACTTCTAGCATTCAGACTGAAAAAGCAGAGTAAAGATACAGGACTTACGATACAGCCAAACTGTTTAATTAGGTTCTAAATACAACCAGTATATAATATAAGCTATGTAGTTCGTGTTTACCGCTTTCTAGGCGCGTTTCTGTATGCTCTAATTTGGATATCTGACAACAACGTATGGACGCGCTGGTTAAAGTAGCAGTGGCAATCGTGCATCGCTTGGTAAAGCTTAACTGTAATAGAACGGGCACTAATAGCACTTTATTCAGAACTAAATGGCTTATTAATCCTTCTAGCATTCAGACTGAAAAAGCAGAGTAAAGATACAGGACTTATGATGCAGCCAAACTGTTTAATTAGGTTCTAAATACAACCAGTATATAATATAAGCTAAGTAGTTCGTGTTTACCGCTTTCTAGGCGCGTTTCTGTATGCTCTAATTTGGCTATCTGACAACAACGTATGGACGCGCTGGTTAAAGTAGCAGTGGCAATCGTGCATCGCTTGCTAAACCTTAACTGTACTAGAACGGGCACTAATAGCACTTTATTCAGAACTAAATGGCTTATTAATCCTTCTAGCATTCAGACTGAAAAAGCAGAGTAAAGATACAGGACTTATGATGCAGCCAAACTGTTTAATTAGGTTCTAAATACTACCAGTATATAATATAAGCTATGTAGTTCGTGTTTACCGCTTTCTAGGCGCGTTTCTGTATGCTCTAATTTGGCTATCTCACAACAACGTATGGACGCGCTGGTTAAAGTAGCAGTGGCAATCGTGCATCGCTTGCTAAACCTTAACTGTACTAGAACGGGCACTAATAGCACTTTATTCAGAACTAAATGGCTTATTAATCCTTCTAGCATTCAGACTGAAAAAGCAGAGTAAAGATACAGGACTTATGATGCAGCCAAACTGTTTAATTAGGTTCTAAATACAACCAGTATATAATATAAGCTAAGTAGTTCGTGTTTACCGCTTTCTAGGCGCGTTTCTGTATGCTCTAATTTGGCTATCTGACAACAACGTATGGACGCGCTGGTTAAAGTAGCAGTGGCAATCGTGCATCGCTTGCTAAACCTTAACTGTACTAGAACGGGCACTAATAGCACTTTATTCAGAACTAAATGGCTTATTAATCCTTCTAGCATTCAGACTGAAAAAGCAGAGTAAAGATACAGGACTTATGATGCAGCCAAACTGTTTAATTAGGTTCTAAATACTACCAGTATATAATATAAGCTATGTAGTTCGTGTTTACCGCTTTCTAGGCGCGTTTCTGTATGCTCTAATTTGGCTATCTCACAACAACGTATGGACGCGCTGGTTAAAGTAGCAGTGGCAATCGTGCATCGCTTGGTAAAGCTTAACTGTACTAGAACGGGCACTAATAGCACTTCATTCAGAACTAAATGACTTATTAATCCTTCTAGCATTCAGACTGAAAAAGCAGAGTAAAGATACAGGACTTATGATGCAGCCAAACTGTTTAATTAGGTTCTAAATACAACCAGTATATAATAGAAGCGATGTAGTTCGTGTTTACCGCTTTCTAGGCGCGCTTCTGTATGCTCTAATTTGGCTATCTCACAACAACGTATGGACGCGCTGGTTAAAGTAGCAGTGGCAATCGTGCATCGCTTGGTAAAGCTTAACTGTACTAGAACGGGCACTAATAGCACTTCATTCAGAACTAAATGACTTATTAATCCTTCTAGCATTCAGACTGAAAAAGCAGAGTAAAGATACAGGACTTATGATGCAGCCAAACTGTTTAATTAGGTTCTAAATACTACCAGTATATAATATAAGCTATGTAGTTCGTGTTTACCGCTTTCTAGGCGCGTTTCTGTATGCTCTAATTTGGCTATCTCACAACAACGTATGGACGCGCTGGTTAAAGTAGCAGTGGCAATCGTGCATCGCTTGGTAAAGCTTAACTGTACTAGAACGGGCACTAATAGCACTTCATTCAGAACTAAATGACTTATTAATCCTTCTAGCATTCAGACTGAAAAAGCAGAGTAAAGATACAGGACTTATGATGCAGCCAAACTGTTTAATTAGGTTCTAAATACAACCAGTATATAATATAAGCTATGTAGTTCGTGTTTACCGCTTTCTAGGCGCGTTTCTGTATGCTCTAATTTGGCTATCTGACAACAACGTATGGACGCGCTGGTTAAAGTAGCAGTGGCAATCGTGCATCGTTTGGTAAAGCTTAACTGTAATAGAACGGGCACTAATAGCACTTCATTCAGAATTAAATGATTTATTAATCCTTCTAGCATTCAGACTGAAAAAGCAGAGTAAAGATACAGGACTTATGATGCAGCCAAACTGTTTAATTAGGTTCTAAATACAACCAGTATATAATATAAGCTATGTAGTTCGTGTTTACCGCTTTCTAGCCGCGTTTCTGTATGCTCTAATTTGGATATCTGACAACAACGTATGGACGCGCTGGTTAAAGTAGTAGTGGCAATCGTGCATCGCTTGGTAAACCTTAACTGTACTAGAACGGGCACTAATAGCACTTCATTCAGAACTAAATGACTTATTAATCCTTCTAGCATTCAGACTGAAAAAGCAGAGTAAAGATACAGGACTTATGATGCAGCCAAACTGTTTAATTAGGTTCTAAATACAACCAGTATATAATATAAGCTATGTAGTTCGTGTTTACCGCTTTCTAGGCGCGTTTCTGTATGCTCTAATTTGGCTATCTGACAACAACGTATGGACGCGCTGGTTAAAGTAGCAGTGGCAATCGTGCATCGCTTGGTAAAGCTTAACTGTACTAGAACGGGCACTAATAGCACCTCATTCAGAACTAAATGACTTATTAATCCTTCTAGCATTCAGACTGAAAAAGCAGAGTAAAGATACAGGACTTATGATGCAGCCAAACTGTTTAATTAGGTTCCAAATACAACCAGTATAGAATATAAGCTATGTAGTTCGTGTTTACTGCTTTCTAGGCGCGTTTCTGTATGCTCTAATTTGGCTATCTGACAACAACGTATGGACGCGCTGGTTAAAGTAGCAGTGGCAATCGTGCATCGCTTGGTAAAGCTTAACTGTAATAGAACGGGCACTAATAGCACTTCATTCAGAACTAAATGACTTATTAATCCTTCTAGCATTCAGACTGAAAAAGCAGAGTAAAGATACAGGACTTATGATGCAGCCAAACTGTTTATTTAGGTTCTAAATACAACCAGTATATAATATAAGCTATGTAGTTCGTGTTTACCGCTTTCTAGGCGCGTTTCTGTATGCTCTAATTTGGATATCTGACAACAACGTATGGACGCGCTGGTTAAAGTAGCAGTGGCAATCGTGCATCGCTTGGTAAAGCTTAACTGTACTAGAACGGGCACTAATAGCACTTCATTCAGAACTAAATGACTTATTAATCCTTCTAGCATTCAGACTGAAAAAGCAGAGTAAAGATACTGGACTTATGATGCAGCCAAACTGTTTAATTAGGTTCTAAATACAACCAGTATATAATATAAGCTATGTAGTTCGTATTTACCGCTTTCTAGGCGCGTTTCTGTATGCTCTAATTTGGCTATCTCACAACAACGTATGGACGCGCTGGTTAAAGTAGCAGTGGCAATCGTGCATCGCTTGGTAAAACTTAACTGTACTAGAACGGGCACTAATAGCACTTTATTCAGAACTAAATGTCTTATTAATCCTTCTAGCATTCAGACTGAAAAAGCAGAGTAAAGATACAGGACTTATGATGCAGCCAAACTGTTTAATTAGGTTCTAAATACAACCAGTATATAATATAAGCTATGTAGTTCGTGTTTACCGCTTTCTAGGCGCGTTTCTGTATGCTCTAATTTGGCTATCTGACAACAACGTATGGACGCGCTGGTTAAAGTAGCAGTGGCAATCGTGCATCGCTTGGTAAAGCTTAACTGTACTAGAACGGGCACTAATAGCACTTCATTCAGAACTAAATGTCTTATTAATCTTTCTAGCATTCAGACTGAAAAAGCAGAGTAAAGATACAGGACTTATGATGCAGCCAAACTGTTTAATTAGGTTCTAAATACAACCAGTATATAATATAAGCTATGTAGTTCGTGTTTACCGCTTTCTAGGCGCGTTTCTGTATGCTCTAATTTGGCTATCTGACAACAACGTATGGACCCGCTGGTTAAAGTAGCAGTGGCAATCGTGCATCGCTTGGTAAGGCTTAACTGTACTAGAACGGGCACTTATAGCCCTTCATTCAGAACTAAATGACTTATTAATCCTTCTAGCATTCAGAATGAAAACGCAGAGTAAAGATACAGGACTTATAATGCAGCCAAACTGTATAATAAGGTTCTAAATACAACTAGTATATAATATAAGCTATGTAATTCGTGTTTACCGCTTTCTAGGCGCGTTTCTGTATGCTCTAATTCGGCTATCTGACAAAAACGTATGGACGCGCTGGTTAAAGTAGCAGTGGCAATCGTGCATCGCTTGGTAAAGCTTAAATCTACTAGAACCAGAACTGATAGCACATCATTCAGAACTAAATGACTTATTAAACTTCTAGCATTCAGACTGAAAACGCAGATTAAAGATACAGGACTTATAATGCAGCCAAACTGTTTATTAAGGTTCTAAATACAACCAGTATATGTTATAAGATATGTAATTCGTGATTACCGCTTTCTAGACGCGTTTCTGTATGCTCTACTTTAACGGCCTGACAACAACGTAGGGATGTGCTGGTAAAAGGACCAGTGGTGATCGTGTATGGCTTAGTAAAGCTAAAAAATGTACTAGAATGGAGACTGATAGCACTACATTCAATACTGAAGGGTGTATTAGGTTCTCTAGCATACAGACTGAAAACGCAGAGTAAAAATAGACACTCTCTAATGAAGCCAAACTGCTTTATAAGATTCTAAATACGATCACTGCATGATATAGGCTATATAATTGGTGTATACTGTTTTTAAACGCGTTTCTGTATGCTCTAATTTGGCGGTCTGACAACAACGTATGGACGCGCTGGTTAAAGTAGCAGTGGCAATCGTGCGTTGCTTGGTAAAGCTTAAATGTACTAGAACGGGCACTGATAGCACTTCATTCAGAACTAAATGACTTATTAACTTTTCTACCATTCAGAATTAAAACGCAGAGTAAAGAAACAGGACTTATGATGCAGCCAAACTGTTTAATTAGGTTCTAAATACAACCAGTATATAATATAAGCTATGTAGTTCGTGTTTACCGCTTTCTAGGCGCGTTTCTGTATGCTCTAATTTGGCTATCTGACAACAACGTATGGACGCGCTGGTTAAAGTAGCAGTGGCAATCGTGCATCGCTTGGTAAAGCTTAACTGTACTAGAACGGGCACTAATAGCACTTTATTCAGAACTAAATGACTTATTAATACTTCTAGCATTCAGACTGAAAAAGCAGAGTAAAGATACAGGACTTATGATGCAGCCAAACTGTTTAATTAGGTTCTAAATACAACCAGTATATAATATAAGCTATGTAGTTCGTGTTTACCGCTTTCTAGGCGCGTTTCTGTATGCTCTAATTTGGCTATCTGACAACAACGTATGGACGCGCTGGTTCAAGTAGCAGTGGCAATCGTGCATCGCTTGGTAAAGCTTAACTGTACTAGAACGGGCACTAATAGCACTTCATTCAGAACTAAATGACTTATTAATCCTTCTAGCATTCAGACTGAAAAAGCAGAGTAAAGATACAGGACTTATGATGCAGCCAAACTGTTTAATTAGGTTCTAAATACAACCAGTATATAATATAAGCTATGTAGTTCGTGTTTACCGCTTTCTAGGCGCGTTTCTGTATGCTCTAATTTGGCTATCTCACAACAACGTATGGACGCGCTGGTTAAAGTAGCAGTGGCAATCGTGCATCGCTTGGTAAAGCTTAACTGTACTAGAACGGGCACTAATAGCACTTCATTCAGAACTAAATGACTTATTAATCCTTCTAGCATTCAGACTGAAAAAGCAGAGTAAAGATACAGGACTTATGATGCAGCCAAACTGTTTAATTAGGGTCTAAATACAACCAGTATATAATATAAGCTATGTAGTTCGTGTTTATCGCTTTCTAGGCGCGTTTCTGTATGCTCTAATTTGGCTATCTGACAACAACGTATGGACGCGCTGGTTAAAGTAGCAGTGGCAATCGTGCATCGCTTGGTAAAGCTTAACTGTAATAGAACGTGCACTAATAGCACTTCATTCAGAATTAAATGACTTATTAATCCTTCTAGCATTCAGACTGAAAAAGCAGAGTAAAGATACAGGACTTATGATGCAGCCAAACTGTTTAATTAGGTTCTAAATACAACCAGTATATAATATAAGCTATGTAGTTCGTGTTTACCGCTTTCTAGGCGCGTTTCTGTATGCTCTAATTTGGATATCTGACAACAACATATGGACGCGCTGGTTAAAGTAGTAGTGGCAATCGTGCATCGCTTGGTAAAGCTTAACTGTACTAGAACGGGCACTAATAGCACTTCATTCAGAACTAAATGACTTATTAATCCTTCTAGCATTCAGACTGAAAAAGCAGAGTAAAGATACAGGACTTATGATGCAGCCAAACTGTTTAATTAGGTTCTAAATACAACCAGTATATAATATAAGCTATGTAGTTCGTGTTTACCGCTTTCTAGGCGCGTTTCTGTATGCTCTAATTTGGCTATCTGACAACAACGTATGGACGCGCTGGTTAAAGTAGCAGTGGCAATCGTGCATCGCTTGGTAAAGCTTAACTGTACTAGAACGGGCACTAATAGCACCTCATTCAGAACTAAATGACTTATTAATCCTTCTAGCATTCAGACTGAAAAAGCAGAGTAAAGATACAGGACTTATGATGCAGCCAAACTGTTTAATTAGGTTCTAAATACAACCAGTATATAATATAAGCTATGTAGTTCGTGTTTACTTCTTTCTAGGCGCGTTTCTGTATGCTCTAATTTGGCTATCTGACAACAACGTATGGACGTGCTGGTTAAAGTAGCAGTGGCAATCGTGCATCGCTTGGTAAAGCTTAACTGTAATAGAACGGGCACTAATAGCACTTCATTCAGAACTAAATGACTTATTAATCCTTCTAGCATTCAGACTGAAAAAGCAGAGTAAAGATACAGGACTTATGATGCAGCCAAACTGTTTAATTAGGTTCTAAATACAACCAGTATATAATATAAGCTATGTAGTTCGTGTTTACCGCTTTCTAGGCGCGTTTCTGTATGCTCTAATTTGGATATCTGACAACAACGTATGGACGCGCTGGTTAAAGTAGCAGTGGCAATCGTGCATCGCTTGGTAAAGCTTAACTGTACTAGAACGGGCACTAATAGCACTTCATTCAGAACTAAATGACTTATTAATTATTCTAGCATTCAGACTGAAAAAGCAGAGTAAAGATACTGGACTTATGATGCAGCCAAACTTTTTAATTAGGTTCTAAATACAACCAGTATATAATATAAGCTATGTAGTTCGTGTTTACCGCTTTCTAGGCGCGTTTCTGTATGCTCTAATTTGGCTATCTGACAACAACGTATGGACGCGCTGGTTAAAGTAGCAGTGGCAATCGTGCATCGCTTGGTAAAGCTTAACTGTACTAGAACGGGCACTAATAGCACTTCATTCAGAACTAAATGACTTATTAATCCTTCTAGCATTCAGACTGAAAAAGCAGAGTAAAGATACAGGACTTATGATGCAGCCAAACTGTTTAATTAGGTTCTAAATACTACCAGTATATAATATAAGCTATGTAGTTCGTGTTTACCGCTTTCTAGGCGCGTTTCTGTATGCTCTAATTTGGCTATCTCACAACAACGTATGGACGCGCTGGTTAAAGTAGCAGTGGCAATCGTGCATCGCTTGGTAAAGCTTAACTGTACTAGAACGGGCACTAATAGCACTTCATTCAGAACTAAATGACTTATTAATCCTTCTAGCA
Organism: Agriotes lineatus; assembly: GCA_940337035.1. Lineage (NCBI taxonomy): Eukaryota > Metazoa > Arthropoda > Insecta > Coleoptera > Elateridae > Agriotes > Agriotes lineatus. The sequence goes on along the minus strand of CALNHX010000065.1, from coordinate 585,615 downwards.
TTCAGACTGAAAAAGCAGAGTAAAGATACAGGACTTATGATGCAGCCAAACTGTTTAATTAGGTTCTAAATACAACCAGTATATAATATAAGCTATGTAGTTCGTGTTTACCGCTTTCTAGGCGCGTTTCTGTATGCTCTAATTTGGCTATCTGACAACAACGTATGGACGCGCTGGTTCAAGTAGCAGTGGCAATCGTGCATCGCTTGGTAAAGCTTAACTGTACTAGAACGGGCACTAATAGCACTTCATTCAGAACTAAATGTCTTATTAATCTTTCTAGCATTCAGACTGAAAAAGCAGAGTAAAGATACAGGACTTATGATGCAGCCAAACTGTTTAATTAGGTACTAAATGCAACCAGTATATAATATAAGCTATGTAGTTCGTGTTTACCGCTTTCTAGGCGCGTTTCTGTATGCTCTAATTTGGCTATCTGACAACAACGTATGGACGCGCTGGTTAAAGTAGCAGTGGCAATCGTGCATCGCTTGGTAAAGCTTAACTGTACTAGAACGGGCACTAATATCACTTCATTCAGAACTAAATGACTTATTAATCCTTCTAGCATTCAGACTGAAAAAGCAGAGTAAAGTAACAGGACTTATGATGCAGCCAAACTGTTTAATTAGGTTCTAAATACAACCAGTATATAATATAAGCTATGTAGTTCGTGTTTACCGCTTTCTAGGCGCGTTTCTGTATGCTCTAATTTGGCTATCTCACAACAACGTATGGACGCGCTGGTTAAAGTAGCAGTGGCAATCGTGCATCGCTTGGTAAAGCTTAACTGTACTAGAACGGGCACTAATAGCACTTCATTCAGAACTAAATGACTTATTAATCCTTCTAGCATTCAGACTGAAAAAGCAGAGTAAAGATACAGGACTTATGATGCAGCCAAACTGTTTAATTAGGTTCTAAATACAACCAGTATATAATATAAGCTATGTAGTTCGTGTTTACCGCTTTCTAGGCGCGTTTCTGTATGCTCTAATTTGGCTATCTGACAACAACGTATGGACGCGCTGGTTAAAGTAGCAGTGGCAATCGTGCATCGCTTGGTAAAGCTTAACTGTACTAGAACGGGCACTAATAGCACTTTATTCAGAACTAAATGGCTTATTAATCCTTCTAGCATTCAGACTGAAAAAGCAGAGTAAAGATACAGGACTTATGATGCAGCCAAACTGTTTAATTAGGTTCTAAATACAACCAGTATATAATATAAGCTATGTAGTTCGTGTTTACCGCTTTCTAGGCGCGTTTCTGTATGCTCTAATTTGGCTATCTGACAACAACGTATGGACGCGCTGGTTCAAGTAGCAGTGGCAATCGTGCATCGCTTGGTAAAGCTTAACTGTACTAGAACGGGCACTAATAGCACTTCATTCAGAACTAAATGTCTTATTAATCTTTCTAGCATTCAGACTGAAAAAGCAGAGTAAAGATACAGGACTTATGATGCAGCCAAACTGTTTAATTAGGTTCTAAATACAACCAGTATATAATATAAGCTATGTAGTTCGTGTTTACCGCTTTCTAGGCGCGTTTCTGTATGCTCTAATTTGGCTATCTGACAACAACGTATGGACGCGCTGGTTAAAGTAGCAGTGGCAATCGTGCATCGCTTGGTAAAGCTTAACTGTACTAGAACGGGCACTAATATCACTTCATTCAGAACTAAATGACTTATTAATCCTTCTAGCATTCAGACTGAAAAAGCAGAGTAAAGATACAGGACTTATGATGCAGCCAAACTGTTTAATTAGGTTCTAAATACAACCAGTATATAATATAAGCTATGTAGTTCGTGTTTACCGCTTTCTAGGCGCGTTTCTGTATGCTCTAATTTGGCTATCTCACAACAACGTATGGACGCGCTGGTTAAAGTAGCAGTGGCAATCGTGCATCGCTTGGTAAAGCTTAACTGTACTAGAACGGGCACTAATAGCACTTCATTCAGAACTAAATGACTTATTAATCCTTCTAGCATTCAGACTGAAAAAGCAGAGTAAAGATACAGGACTTATGATGCAGCCAAACTGTTTAATTAGGTTCTAAATACAACCAGTATATAATATAAGCTATGTAGTTCGTGTTTACCGCTTTCTAGGCGCGTTTCTGTATGCTCTAATTTGGCTATCTGACAACAACGTATGGACGCGCTGGTTAAAGTAGCAGTGGCAATCGTGCATCGCTTGGTAAAGCTTAACTGTAATAGAACGGGCACTAATAGCACCTCATTCAGAATTAAATGACTTATTAATCCTTCTAGCATTCAGACTGAAAAAGCAGAGTAAAGATACAGGACTTATGATGCAGCCAAACTGTTTAATTAGGTTCTAAATACAACCAGTATATAATATAAGCTATGTAGTTCGTGTTTACCGCTTTCTAGGCGCGTTTCTGTATGCTCTAATTTGGATATCTGACAACAACGTATGGACGCGCTGGTTAAAGTAGCAGTGGCAATCGTGCATCGCTTGGTAAAGCTTAACTGTACTAGAACGGGCACTAATAGCACTTCATTCAGAACTAAATGACTTATTAATCCTTCTAGCATTCAGACTGAAAAAGCAGAGTAAAGATACAGGACTTATGATGCAGCCAAACTGTTTAATTAGGTTCTAAATACAACCAGTATATAATATAAGCTATGTAGTTCGTGTTTACCGCTTTCTAGGCGCGTTTCTGTATGCTCTAATTTGGCTATCTGACAACAACGTATGGACGCGCTGGTTAAAGTAGCAGTGGCAATCGTGCATCGCTTGGTAAAGCTTAACTGTACTAGAACGGGCACTAATAGCACCTCATTCAGAACTAAATGACTTATTAATCCTTCTAGCATTCAGACTGAAAAAGCAGAGTAAAGATACAGGACTTATGATGCAGCCAAACTGTTTAATTAGGTTCTAAATACAACCAGTATATAATATAAGCTATGTAGTTCGTGTTTACTTCTTTCTAGGCGCGTTTCTGTATGCTCTAATTTGGCTATCTGACAACAACGTATGGACGTGCTGGTTAAAGTAGCAGTGGCAATCGTGCATCGCTTGGTAAAGCTTAACTGTAATAGAACGGGCACTAATAGCACTTCATTCAGAACTAAATGACTTATTAATCCTTCTAGCATTCAGACTGAAAAAGCAGAGTAAAGATACAGGACTTATGATGCAGCCAAACTGTTTAATTAGGTTCTAAATACAACCAGTATATAATATAAGCTATGTAGTTCGTGTTTACCGCTTTCTAGGCGCGTTTCTGTATGCTCTAATTTGGATATCTGACAACAACGTATGAACGCGCTGGTTAAAGTAGCAGTGGCAATCGTGCATCGCTTGGTAAAGCTTAACTGTACTAGAACGGGCACTAATAGCACTTCATTCAGAACTAAATGACTTATTAATTATTCTAGCATTCAGACTGAAAAAGCAGAGTAAAGATACTGGACTTATGATGCAGCCAAACTGTTTAATTAGGTTCTAAATACAACCAGTATATAATATAAGCTATGTAGTTTGTGTTTACCGCTTTCTAGGCGCGTTTCTGTATGCTCTAATTTGGCTATCTGACAACAACGTATGGACGCGCTGGTTAAAGTAGCAGTGGCAATCGTGCATCGCTTGGTAAAGCTTAACTGTACTAGAACGGGCACTAATAGCACCTCATTCAGAACTAAATGACTTATTAATCCTTCTAGCATTCAGACTGATAAAGCAGAGTAAAGATACAGGACTTATGATGCAGCCAAACTGTTTAATTAGGATCTAAATACAACCAGTATATAATATAAGCTATGTAGTTCGTGTTTACCGCTTTCTAGGCGCGTTTCTGTATGCTCTAATTTGGATATCTGACAACAACGTATGAACGCGCTGGTTAAAGTAGCAGTGGCAATCGTGCATCGCTTGGTAAAGCTTAACTGTACTAGAACGGGCACTAATAGCACTTCATTCAGAACTAAATGACTTATTAATCCTTCTAGCATTCAGACTGAAAAAGCAGAGTAAAGATACAGGACTTATGATGCAGCCAAACTGTTTAATTAGGTTCTAAATACAACCAGTATATAATATAAGCTAAGTAGTTCGTGTTTACCGCTTTCTAGGCGCGTTTCTGTATGCTCTAATTTGGCTATCTGACAACAACGTATGGACGCGCTGGTTAAAGTAGCAGTGGCAATCGTGCATCGCTTGGTAAACCTTAACTGTACTAGAACGGGCACTAATAGCACTTTATTCAGAACTAAATGGTTTATTAATCCTTCTAGCATTCAGACTGAAAAAGCAGAGTAAAGATACAGGACTTATGATGCAGCCAAACTGTTTAATTAGGTTCTAAATACAACCAGTATATAATATAAGCTATGTAGTTCGTGTTTACCGCTTTCTAGGCGCGTTTCTGTATGCTCTAATTTGGCTATCTGACAACAACGTATGGACGCGCTGGTTCAAGTAGCAGTGGCAATCGTGCATCGCTTGGTAAAGCTTAACTGTACTAGAACGGGCACTAATAGCACTTCATTCAGAACTAAATGTCTTATTAATCTTTCTAGCATTCAGACTGAAAAAGCAGAGTAAAGATACAGGACTTATGATGCAGCCAAACTGTTTAATTAGGTACTAAATGCAACCAGTATATAATATAAGCTATGTAGTTCGTGTTTACCGCTTTCTAGGCGCGTTTCTGTATGCTCTAATTTGGCTATCTGACAACAACGTATGGACGCGCTGGTTAAAGTAGCAGTGGCAATCGTGCATCGCTTGGTAAAGCTTAACTGTACTAGAACGGGCACTAATATCACTTCATTCAGAACTAAATGACTTATTAATCCTTCTAGCATTCAGACTGAAAAAGCAGAGTAAAGTAACAGGACTTATGATGCAGCCAAACTGTTTAATTAGGTTCTAAATACAACCAGTATATAATATAAGCTATGTAGTTCGTGTTTACCGCTTTCTAGGCGCGTTTCTGTATGATCTAATTTGGCTATCTCACAACAACGTATGGACGCGCTGGTTAAAGTAGCAGTGGCAATCGTGCATCGCTTGGTAAAGCTTAACTGTACTAGAACGGGCACTAATAGCACTTCATTCAGAACTAAATGACTTATTAATCCTTCTAGCATTCAGACTGAAAAAGCAGAGTAAAGATACAGGACTTATGATGCAGCCAAACTGTTTAATTAGGTTCTAAATACAACCAGTATATAATATAAGCTATGTAGTTCGTGTTTACCGCTTTCTAGGCGCGTTTCTGTATGCTCTAATTTGGCTATCTGACAACAACGTATGGACGCGCTGGTTAAAGTAGCAGTGGCAATCGTGCATCGCTTGGTAAAGCTTAACTGTAATAGAACGGGCACTAATAGCACTTCATTCAGAATTAAATGACTTATTAATCCTTCTAGCATTCAGACTGAAAAAGCAGAGTAAAGATACAGGACTTATGATGCAGCCAAACTGTTTAATTAGGTTCTAAATACAACCAGTATATAATATAAGCTATGTAGTTCGTGTTTACCGCTTTCTAGGCGCGTTTCTGTATGCTCTAATTTGGATATCTGACAACAACGTATGGACGCGCTGGTTAAAGTAGTAGTGGCAATCGTGCATCGCTTGGTAAAGCTTAACTGTACTAGAACGGGCACTAATAGCACTTCATTCAGAACTAAATGACTTATTAATCCTTCTAGCATTCAGACTGAAAAAGCAGAGTAAAGATACAGGACTTATGATGCAGCCAAACTGTTTAATTAGGTTCTAAATACAACCAGTATATAATATAAGCTATGTAGTTCGTGTTTACCGCTTTCTAGGCGCGTTTCTGTATGCTCTAATTTGGCTATCTGACAACAACGTATGGACGCGCTGGTTAAAGTAGCAGTGGCAATCGTGCATCGCTTGGTAAAGCTTAACTGAACTAGAACGGGCACTAATAGCACCTCATTCAGAACTAAATGACTTATTAATCCTTCTAGCATTCAGACTGAAAAAGCAGAGTAAAGATACAGGACTTATGATGCAGCCAAACTGTTTAATTAGGTTCTAAATACAACCAGTATATAATATAAGCTATGTAGTTCGTGTTTACCGCTTTCTAGGCGCGTTTCTGTATGCTCTAATTTGGCTATCTGACAACAACGTATGGACGCGCTGGTTAAAGTAGTAGTGGCAATCGTGCATCGCTTGGTAAAGCTTAACTGTACTAGAACGGGCACTAATAGCACTTCATTCAGAACTAAATGACTTATTAATCCTTCTAGCATTCAGACTGATAAGCAGAGTAAAGATACAGGACTTATGATGCAGCCAAACTGTTTAATTAGGTTCTAAATACAACCAGTATATAATATAAGCTAAGTAGTTCGTGTTTACCGCTTTCTAGGCGCGTTTCTGTATGCTCTAATTTGGATATCTGACAACAACGTATGGACGCGCTGGTTAAAGTAGTAGTGGCAATCGTGCATCGCTTGGTAAAGCTTAACTGTACTAGAACGGGCACTAATAGCACTTCATTCAGAACTAAATGACTTATTAATCCTTCTAGCATTCAGACTGATAAGCAGAGTAAAGATACAGGACTTATGATGCAGCCAAACTGTTTAATTAGGTTCTAAATACAACCAGTATATAATATAAGCTAAGTAGTTCGTGTTTACCGCTTTCTAGGCGCGTTTCTGTATGCTCTAATTTGGCTATCTGACAACAACGTATGGACGCGCTGGTTAAAGTAGCAGTGGCAATCGTGCATCGCTTGGTAAAGCTTAACTGTACTAGAACGGGCACTAATAGCACTTTATTCAGAACTAAATGTCTTATTAATCCTTCTAGCATTCAGACTGAAAAAGCAGAGTAAAGATACAGGACTTATGATGCAGCCAAACTGTTTAATTAGGTTCTAAATACAACCAGTATATAATATAAGCTATGTAGTTCGTGTTTACCGCTTTCTAGGCGCGTTTGTGTATGCTCTAATTTGGCTATCTGACAACAACGTATGGACGCGCTGGTTAAAGTAGCAGTGGCAATCGTGCATCGCTTGGTAAAGCTTAACTGTACTAGAACGGGCACTAATAGCACTTCATTCAGAACTAAATGTCTTATTAATCTTTCTAGCATTCAGACTGAAAAAGCAGAGTAAAGATACAGGACTTATGATGCAGCCAAACTGTTTAATTAGGTTCTAAATACAACCAGTATATAATATAAGCTATGTAGTTCGTGTTTACCGCTTTCTAGGCGCGTTTCTGTATGCTCTAATTTGGCTATCTGACAACAACGTATGGACCCGCTGGTTAAAGTAGCAGTGGCAATCGTGCATCGCTTGGTAAGGCTTAACTGTACTAGAACGGGCACTGATAGCACTTCATTCAGAACTAAATGACTTATTAATCCTTCTAGCATTCAGAATGAAAACGCAGAGTAAAGATACAGGACTTATAATGCAGCCAAACTGTATAATAAGGTTCTAAATACAACTAGTATATAATATAAGCTATGTAATTCGTGTTTACCGCTTTCTAGGCGCGTTTCTGTATGCTCTAATTCGGCTATCTGACAAAAACGTATGGACGCGCTGGTTAAAGTAGCAGTGGCAATCGTGTATCGCTTGGTAAAGCTTAAATCTACTAGAACCAGAACTGATAGCACATCATTCAGAACTAAATGACTTATTAAACTTCTAGCATTCAGACTGAAAACGCAGATTAAAGATACAGGACTTATAATGCAGCCAAACTGTTTATTAAGGTTCTAAATACAACCAGTATATGTTATAAGATATGTAATTCGTGATTACCGCTTTCTAGACGCGTTTCTGTATGCTCTACTTTAACGGCCTGACAACAACGTAGGGATGTGCTGGTAAAAGGACCAGTGGTTCTCGTGTATGGCTTAGTAAAGCTAAAAAATGTACTAGAATGGAGACTGATAGCACTACATTCAATACTGAAGGATGTATTAGGTTCTCTAGCATACAGACTGAAAACGCAGAGTAAAAATAGACACTCTCTAATGGAGCCAAACTGTTTTATAAGATTCTAAATACGATCACTGGATAATGTAGGCTATATAATTGCTGTATACTGCTTTTAAACGCGTTTCTGTATGCTCTAATTTGGCGGTCTGACAACAACGTATGGACGCGCTGGTTAAAGTAGCAGTGGCAATCGTGCATCGCTTGGTAAAGCTTAACTGTAATAGAACGGGCACTAATAGCACTTCATTCAGAACTAAATGACTTATTAATCCTTCTAGCATTCAGACTGAAAAAGCAGAGTAAAGATACAGGACTTATGATGCAGCCAAACTGTTTAATTAGGTTCTAAATACAACCAGTATATAATATAAGCTATGTAGTTCGTGTTTACCGCTTTCTAGGCGCGTTTCTGTATGCTCTAATTTGGATATCTGACAACAACATATGGACGCGCTGGTTAAAGTAGTAGTGGCAATCGTGCATCGCTTGGTAAAGCTTAACTGTACTAGAACGGGCACTAATAGCACTTCATTCAGAACTAAATGACTTATTAATCCTTCTAGCATTCAGACTGAAAAAGCAGAGTAAAGATACAGGACTTATGATGCAGCCAAACTGTTTAATTAGGTTCTAAATACAACCAGTATATAATATAAGCTATGTAGTTCGTGTTTACCGCTTTCTAGGCGCGTTTCTGTATGCTCTAATTTGGCTATCTCACAACAACGTATGGACGCGCTGGTTAAAGTAGCAGTGGCAATCGTGCATCGCTTGGTAAAGCTTAACTGTACTAGAACGGGCACTAATAGCACTTCATTCAGAACTAAATGACTTATTAATCCTTCTAGCATTCAGACTGAAAAAGCAGAGTAAAGATACAGGACTTATGATGCAGCCAAACTGTTTAATTAGGTTCTAAATACAACCAGTATATAATATAAGCTATGTAGTTCGTGTTTACCGCTTTCTAGGCGCGTTTCTGTATGCTCTAATTTGGCTATCTGACAACAACGTATGGACGCGCTGGTTAAAGTAGCAGTGGCAATCGTGCATCGCTTGGTAAAGCTTAACTGTAATAGAACGGGCACTAATAGCACCTCATTCAGAATTAAATGACTTATTAATCCTTCTAGCATTCAGACTTAAAAAGCAGAGTAAAGATACAGGACTTATGATGCAGCCAAACTGTTTAATTAGGTTCTAAATACAACCAGTATATAATATAAGCTATGTAGTTCGTGTTTACCGCTTTCTAGGCGCGTTTCTGTATGCTCTAATTTGGATATCTGACAACAACGTATGGACGCGCTGGTTAAAGTAGTAGTGGCAATCGTGCATCGCTTGGTAAAGCTTAACTGTACTAGAACGGGCACTAATAGCACTTCATTCAGAACTAAATGACTTATTAATCCTTCTAGCATTCAGACTGAAAAAGCAGAGTAAAGATACAGGACTTATGATGCAGCCAAACTGTTTAATTAGGTTCTAAATACAACCAGTATATAATATAAGCTATGTAGTTCGTGTTTACCGCTTTCTAGGCGCGTTTCTGTATGCTCTAATTTGGCTATCTGACAACAACGTATGGACGCGCTGGTTAAAGTAGCAGTGGCAATCGTGCATCGCTTGGTAAAGCTTAACTGTACTAGAACGGGCACTAATAGCACCTCATTCAGAACTAAATGACTTATTAATCCTTCTAGCATTCAGACTGAAAAAGCAGAGTAAAGATACAGGACTTATGATGCAGCCAAACTGTTTAATTAGGTTCTAAATACAACCAGTATATAATATAAGCTATGTAGTTCGTGTTTACTTCTTTCTAGGCGCGTTTCTGTATGCTCTAATTTGGCTATCTGACAACAACGTATGGACGTGCTGGTTAAAGTAGCAGTGGCAATCGTGCATCGCTTGGTAAAGCTTAACTGTAATAGAACGGGCACTAATAGCACTTCATTCAGAACTAAATGACTTATTAATCCTTCTAGCATTCAGACTGAAAAAGCAGAGTAAAGATACAGGACTTATGATGCAGCCAAACTGTTTAATTAGGTTCTAAATACAACCAGTATATAATATAAGCTATGTAGTTCGTGTTTACCGCTTTCTAGGCGCGTTTCTGTATGCTCTAATTTGGATATCTGACAACAACGTATGAACGCGCTGGTTAAAGTAGCAGTGGCAATCGTGCATCGCTTGGTAAAGCTTAACTGTACTAGAACGGGCACTAATAGCACTTCATTCAGAACTAAATGTCTTATTAATCTTTCTAGCATTCAGACTGAAAAAGCAGAGTAAAGATACAGGACTTATGATGCAGCCAAACTGTTTAATTAGGTACTAAATGCAACCAGTATATAATATAAGCTATGTAGTTCGTGTTTACCGCTTTCTAGGCGCGTTTCTGTATGCTCTAATTTGGCTATCTGACAACAACGTATGGACGCGCTGGTTAAAGTAGCAGTGGCAATCGTGCATCGCTTGGTAAAGCTTAACTGTACTAGAACGGGCACTAATATCACTTCATTCAGAACTAAATGACTTATTAATCCTTCTAGCATTCAGACTGAAAAAGCAGAGTAAAGTAACAGGACTTATGATGCAGCCAAACTGTTTAATTAGGTTCTAAATACAACCAGTATATAATATAAGCTATGTAGTTCGTGTTTACCGCTTTCTAGGCGCGTTTCTGTATGCTCTAATTTGGCTATCTCACAACAACGTATGGACGCGCTGGTTAAAGTAGCAGTGGCAATCGTGCATCGCTTGGTAAAGCTTAACTGTACTAGAACGGGCACTAATAGCACTTCATTCAGAACTAAATGACTTATTAATCCTTCTAGCATTCAGACTGAAAAAGCAGAGTAAAGATACAGGACTTATGATGCAGCCAAACTGTTTAATTAGGTTCTAAATACAACCAGTATATAATATAAGCTATGTAGTTCGTGTTTACCGCTTTCTAGGCGCGTTTCTGTATGCTCTAATTTGGCTATCTGACAACAACGTATGGACGCGCTGGTTAAAGTAGCAGTGGCAATCGTGCATCGCTTGGTAAAGCTTAACTGTACTAGAACGGGCACTAATAGCACTTTATTCAGAACTAAATGGCTTATTAATCCTTCTAGCATTCAGACTGAAAAAGCAGAGTAAAGATACAGGACTTATGATGCAGCCAAACTGTTTAATTAGGTTCTAAATACAACCAGTATATAATATAAGCTATGTAGTTCGTGTTTACCGCTTTCTAGGCGCGTTTCTGTATGCTCTAATTTGGCTATCTGACAACAACGTATGGACGCGCTGGTTCAAGTAGCAGTGGCAATCGTGCATCGCTTGGTAAAGCTTAACTGTACTAGAACGGGCACTAATAGCACTTCATTCAGAACTAAATGTCTTATTAATCTTTCTAGCATTCAGACTGAAAAAGCAGAGTAAAGATACAGGACTTATGATGCAGCCAAACTGTTTAATTAGGTTCTAAATACAACCAGTATATAATATAAGCTATGTAGTTCGTGTTTACCGCTTTCTAGGCGCGTTTCTGTATGCTCTAATTTGGCTATCTGACAACAACGTATGGACGCGCTGGTTAAAGTAGCAGTGGCAATCGTGCATCGCTTGGTAAAGCTTAACTGTACTAGAACGGGCACTAATATCACTTCATTCAGAACTAAATGACTTATTAATCCTTCTAGCATTCAGACTGAAAAAGCAGAGTAAAGATACAGGACTTATGATGCAGCCAAACTGTTTAATTAGGTTCTAAATACAACCAGTATATAATATAAGCTATGTAGTTCGTGTTTACCGCTTTCTAGGCGCGTTTCTGTATGCTCTAATTTGGCTATCTCACAACAACGTATCTACGCGCTGGTTAAAGTAGCAGTGGCAATCGTGCATCGCTTGGTAAAGCTTAACTGTACTAGAACGGGCACTAATAGCACTTCATTCAGAACTAAATGACTTATTAATCCTTCTAGCATTCAGACTGAAAAAGCAGAGTAAAGATACAGGACTTAAGATGCAGCCAAACTGTTTAATTAGGTTCTAAATACAACCAGTATATAATATAAGCTATGTAGTTCGTGTTTACCGCTTTCTAGGCGCGTTTCTGTATGCTCTAATTTGGCTATCTCACAACAACGTATGGACGCGCTGGTTAAAGTAGCAGTGGCAATCGTGCATCGCTTGGTAAAGCTTAACTGTACTAGAACGGGCACTAATAGCACTTCATTCAGAACTAAATGACTTATTAATCCTTCTAGCATTCAGACTGAAAAAGCAGAGTAAAGATACAGGACTTATGATGCAGCCAAACTGTTTAATTAGGTTCTAAATACAACCAGTATATAATATAAGCTATGTAGTTCGTGTTTACCGCTTTCTAGGCGCGTTTCTGTATGCTCTAATTTGGCTATCTGACAACAACGTATGGACGCGCTGGTTAAAGTAGCAGTGGCAATCGTGCATCGCTTGGTAAAGCTTAACTGTAATAGAACGGGCACTAATAGCACCTCATTCAGAATTAAATGACTTATTAATCCTTCTAGCATTCAGACTGAAAAAGCAGAGTAAAGATACAGGACTTATGATGCAGCCAAACTGTTTAATTAGGTTCTAAATACAACCAGTATATAATATAAGCTATGTAGTTCGTGTTTACCGCTTTCTAGGCGCGTTTCTGTATGCTCTAATTTGGATATCTGACAACAACGTATGGACGCGCTGGTTAAAGTAGTAGTGGCAATCGTGCATCGCTTGGTAAAGCTTAACTGTACTAGAACGGGCACTAATAGCACTTCATTCAGAACTAAATGACTTATTAATCCTTCTAGCATTCAGACTGAAAAAGCAGAGTAAAGATACAGGACTTATGATGCAGCCAAACTGTTTAATTAGGTTCTAAATACAACCAGTATATAATATAAGCTATGTAGTTCGTGTTTACCGCTTTCTAGGCGCGTTTCTGTATGCTCTAATTTGGCTATCTGACAACAACGTATGGACGCGCTGGTTAAAGTAGCAGTGGCAATCGTGCATCGCTTGGTAAAGCTTAACTGTACTAGAACGGGCACTAATAGCACCTCATTCAGAACTAAATGACTTATTAATCCTTCTAGCATTCAGACTGAAAAAGCAGAGTAAAGATACAGGACTTATGATGCAGCCAAACTGTTTAATTAGGTTCTAAATACAACCAGTATATAATATAAGCTATGTAGTTCGTGTTTACTTCTTTCTAGGCGCGTTTCTGTATGCTCTAATTTGGCTATCTGACAACAACGTATGGACGTGCTGGTTAAAGTAGCAGTGGCAATCGTGCATCGCTTGGTAAAGCTTAACTGTAATAGAACGGGCACTAATAGCACTTCATTCAGAACTAAATGACTTATTAATCCTTCTAGCATTCAGACTGAAAAAGCAGAGTAAAGATACAGGACTTATGATGCAGCCAAACTGTTTAATTAGGTTCTAAATACAACCAGTATATAATATAAGCTATGTAGTTCGTGTTTACCGCTTTCTAGGCGCGTTTCTGTATGCTCTAATTTGGATATCTGACAACAACGTATGAACGCGCTGGTTAAAGTAGCAGTGGCAATCGTGCATCGCTTGGTAAAGCTTAACTGTACTAGAACGGGCACTAATAGCACTTCATTCAGAACTAAATGACTTATTAATTATTCTAGCATTCAGACTGAAAAAGCAGAGTAAAGATACTGGACTGATGATGCAGCCAAACTGTTTAATTAGGTTCTAAATACAACCATTATATAATATAAGCTATGTAGTTTGTGTTTACCGCTTTCTAGGCGCGTTTCTGTATGCTCTAATTTGGCTATCTGACAACAACGTATGGACGCGCTGGTTAAAGTAGCAGTGGCAATCGTGCATCGCTTGGTAAAGCTTAACTGTACTAGAACGGGCACTAATAGCACCTCATTCAGAACTAAATGACTTATTAATCCTTCTAGCATTCAGACTGATAAAGCAGAGTAAAGATACAGGACTTATGATGCAGCCAAACTGTTTAATTAGGTTCTAAATACAACCAGTATATAATATAAGCTATGTAGTTCGTGTTTACCGCTTTCTAGGCGCGTTTCTGTATGCTCTAATTTGGATATCTGACAACAACGTATGAACGCGCTGGTTAAAGTAGCAGTGGCAATCGTGCATCGCTTGGTAAAGCTTAACTGTACTAGAACGGGCACTAATAGCACTTCATTCAGAACTAAATGACTTATTAATCCTTCTAGCATTCAGACTGAAAAAGCAGAGTAAAGATACAGGACTTATGATGCAGCCAAACTGTTTAATTAGGTTCTAAATACAACCAGTATATAATATAAGCTAAGTAGTTCGTGTTTACCGCTTTCTAGGCGCGTTTCTGTATGCTCTAATTTGGCTATCTGACAACAACGTATGGACGCGCTGGTTAAAGTAGCAGTGGCAATCGTGCATCGCTTGGTAAACCTTAACTGTACTAGAACGGGCACTAATAGCACTTTATTCAGAACTAAATGGTTTATTAATCCTTCTAGCATTCAGACTGAAAAAGCAGAGTAAAGATACAGGACTTATGATGCAGCCAAACTGTTTAATTAGGTTCTAAATACAACCAGTATATAATATAAGCTATGTAGTTCGTGTTTACCGCTTTCTAGGCGCGTTTCTGTATGCTCTAATTTGGCTATCTGACAACAACGTATGGACGCGCTGGTTCAAGTAGCAGTGGCAATCGTGCATCGCTTGGTAAAGCTTAACTGTACTAGAACGGGCACTAATAGCACTTCATTCAGAACTAAATGTCTTATTAATCTTTCTAGCATTCAGACTGAAAAAGCAGAGTAAAGATACAGGACTTATGATGCAGCCAAACTGTTTAATTAGGTACTAAATGCAACCAGTATATAATATAAGCTATGTAGTTCGTGTTTACCGCTTTCTAGGCGCGTTTCTGTATGCTCTAATTTGGCTATCTGACAACAACGTATGGACGCGCTGGTTAAAGTAGCAGTGGCAATCGTGCATCGCTTGGTAAAGCTTAACTGTACTAGAACGGGCACTAATATCACTTCATTCAGAACTAAATGACTTATTAATCCTTCTAGCATTCAGACTGAAAAAGCAGAGTAAAGTAACAGGACTTATGATGCAGCCAAACTGTTTAATTAGGTTCTAAATACAACCAGTATATAATATAAGCTATGTAGTTCGTGTTTACCGCTTTCTAGGCGCGTTTCTGTATGCTCTAATTTGGCTATCTCACAACAACGTATGGACGCGCTGGTTAAAGTAGCAGTGGCAATCGTGCATCGCTTGGTAAAGCTTAACTGTACTAGAACGGGCACTAATAGCACTTCATTCAGAACTAAATGACTTATTAATCCTTCTAGCATTCAGACTGAAAAAGCAGAGTAAAGATACAGGACTTATGATGCAGCCAAACTGTTTAATTAGGTTCTAAATACAACCAGTATATAATATAAGCTATGTAGTTCGTGTTTACCGCTTTCTAGGCGCGTTTCTGTATGCTCTAATTTGGCTATCTGACAACAACGTATGGACGCGCTGGTTAAAGTAGCAGTGGCAATCGTGCATCGCTTGGTAAAGCTTAACTGTAATAGAACGGGCACTAATAGCACTTCATTCAGAATTAAATGACTTATTAATCCTTCTAGCATTCAGACTGAAAAAGCAGAGTAAAGATACAGGACTTATGATGCAGCCAAACTGTTTAATTAGGTTCTAAATACAACCAGTATATAATATAAGCTATGTAGTTCGTGTTTACCGCTTTCTAGGCGCGTTTCTGTATGCTCTAATTTGGATATCTGACAACAACGTATGGACGCGCTGGTTAAAGTAGTAGTGGCAATCGTGCATCGCTTGGTAAAGCTTAACTGTACTAGAACGGGCACTAATAGCACTTCATTCAGAACTAAATGACTTATTAATCCTTCTAGCATTCAGACTGAAAAAGCAGAGTAAAGATACAGGACTTATGATGCAGCCAAACTGTTTAATTAGGTTCTAAATACAACCAGTATATAATATAAGCTATGTAGTTCGTGTTTACCGCTTTCTAGGCGCGTTTCTGTATGCTCTAATTTGGCTATCTGACAACAACGTATGGACGCGCTGGTTAAAGTAGCAGTGGCAATCGTGCATCGCTTGGTAAAGCTTAACTGTACTAGAACGGGCACTAATAGCACCTCATTCAGAACTAAATGACTTATTAATCCTTCTAGCATTCAGACTGAAAAAGCAGAGTAAAGATACAGGACTTATGATGCAGCCAAACTGTTTAATTAGGTTCTAAATACAACCAGTATAGAATATAAGCTATGTAGTTCGTGTTTACTGCTTTCTAGGCGCGTTTCTGTATGCTCTAATTTGGCTATCTGACAACAACGTATGGACGCGCTGGTTAAAGTAGCAGTGGCAATCGTGCATCGCTTGGTAAAGCTTAACTGTAATAGAACGGGCACTAATAGCACTTCATTCAGAACTAATTGACTTATTAATCCTTCTAGCATTCAGACTGAAAAAGCAGAGTAAAGATACAGGACTTATGATGCAGCCAAACTGTTTAATTAGGTTCTAAATACAACCAGTATATAATATAAGCTATGTAGTTCGTGTTTACCGCTTTCTAGGCGCGTTTCTGTATGCTCTAATTTGGATATCTGACAACAACGTATGGACGCGCTGGTTAAAGTAGCAGTGGCAATCGAGCATCGCTTGGTAAAGCTTAACTGTACTAGAACGGGCACTGATAGCACTTCATTCAGAACTAAATGACTTATTAACTTTTCTACCATTCAGAATTAAAACGCAGAGTAAAGATACAGGACTTATGATGCAGCCAAACTGTTTAATTAGGTTCTAAATACAACCAGTTTATAATATAAGCTATGTAGTTCGTGTTTACCGCTTTCTAGGCGCGTTTCTGTATGCTCTAATTTGGCTATCTGACAACAACGTATGGACGCGCTGGTTAAAGTAGCAGTGGCAATCGTGCATCGCTTGGTAAAGCTTAACTGTACTAGAACGGGCACTAATAGCACCTCATTCAGAACTAAATGACTTATTAATCCTTCTAGCATTCAGACTGAAAAAGCAGAGTAAAGATACAGGACTTATGATGCAGCCAAACTGTTTAATTAGGTTCTAAATACAACCAGTATATAATATAAGCTAAGTAGTTCGTGTTTACCGCTTTCTAGGCGCGTTTCTGTATGCTCTAATTTGGCTATCTGACAACAACGTATGGACGCGCTGGTTAAAGTAGCAGTGGCAATCGTGCATCGCTTGGTAAAGCTAAACTGTACTAGAACGGGCACTAATAGCACTTTATTCAGAACTAAATGGCTTATTAATCCTTCTAGCATTCAGACTGATAAGCAGAGTAAAGATACAGGACTTATGATGCAGCCAAACTGTTTAATTAGGTTCTAAATACAACCAGTATATAATATAAGCTATGTAGTTCGTGTTTACCGCTTTCTAGGCGCGTTTCTGTATGCTCTAATTTGGCTTTCTGACAACAACGTATGGACGCGCTGGTTCAAGTAGCAGTGGCAATCGTGCATCGCTTGGTAAAGCTTAACTGTACTAGAACGGGCACTAATAGCACTTCATTCAGAACTAAATGTCTTATTAATCTTTCTAGCATTCAGACTGAAAAAGCAGAGTAAAGATACAGGACTTATGATGCAGCCAAACTGTTTAATTAGGTTCTAAATACAACCAGTATATAATATAAGCTATGTAGTTCGTGTTTACCGCTTTCTAGGCGCGTTTCTGTATGCTCTAATTTGGCTATCTGACAACAACGTATGGACGCGCTGGTTAAAGTAGCAGTGGCAATCGTGCATCGCTTGGTAAAGCTTAACTGTACTAGAACGGGCACTAATAGCACTTCATTCAGAACTAAATGACTTATTAATCCTTCTAGCATTCAGACTGAAAAAGCAGAGTAAAGATACAGGACTTATGATGCAGCCAAACTGTTTAATTAGGTTCTAAATACAACCAGTATATAATATAAGCTAAGTAGTTCGTGTTTACCGCTTTCTAGGCGCGTTTCTGTATGCTCTAATTTGGCTATCTCACAACAACGTATGGACGCGCTGGTTAAAGTAGCAGTGGCAATCGTGCATCGCTTGGTAAAGCTTAACTGTACTAGAACGGGCACTAATAGCACTTCATTCAGAACTAAATGACTTATTAATCCTTCTAGCATTCAGACTGAAAAAGCAGAGTAAAGATACAGGACTTATGATGCAGCCAAACTGTTTAATTAGGTTCTAAATACAACCAGTATATAATATAAGCTATGTAGTTCGTGTTTACCGCTTTCTAGGCGCGTTTCTGTATGCTCTAATTTGGCTATCTGACAACAACGTATGGACGCGCTGGTTAAAGTAGCAGTGGCAATCGTGCATCGCTTGGTAAAGCTTAACTGTAATAGAACGGGCACTAATAGCACTTCATTCAGAACTAAATGACTTATTAATCCTTCTAGCATTCAGACTGAAAAAGCAGAGTAAAGATACAGGACTTATGATGCAGCCAAACTGTTTAATTAGGTTCTAAATACAACCAGTATATAATATAAGCTATGTAGTTCGTGTTCACCGCTTTCTAGGCGCGTTTCTGTATGCTCTAATTTGGATATCTGACAACAACGTATGGACGCGCTGGTTAAAGTAGTAGTGGCAATCGTGCATCGCTTGGTAAAGCTTAACTGTACTAGAACGGGCACTAATAGCACTTCATTCAGAACTAAATGACTTATTAATCCTTCTAGCATTCAGACTGAAAAAGCAGAGTAAAGATACAGGACTTATGATGCAGCCAAACTGTTTAATTAGGTTCTAAATACAACCAGTATATAATATAAGCTATGTAGTTCGTGTTTACCGCTTTCTAGGGGCGTTTCTGTATGCTCTAATTTGGCTATGTGACAACAACGTATGGACGCGCTGGTTAAAGTAGCAGTGGCAATCGTGCATCGCTTGGTAAAGCTTAACTGTACTAGAACGGGCACTAATAGCACCTCATTCAGAACTAAATGACTTATTAATCCTTCTAGCATTCAGACTGAAAAAGCAGAGTAAAGATACAGGACTTATGATGCAGCCAAACTGTTTAATTAGGTTCTAAATACAACCAGTATATAATATAAGCTATGTAGTTCGTGTTTACTGCTTTCTAGGCGCGTTTCTGTATGCTCTAATTTGGCTATCTGACAACAACGTATGGACGCGCTGGTTAAAGTAGCAGTGGCAATCGTGCATCGCTTGGTAAAGCTTAACTGTAATAGAACGGGCACTAATAGCACTTCATTCAGAACTAAATGACTTATTAATCCTTCTAGCATTCAGACTGAAAAAGCAGAGTAAAGATACAGGACTTATGATGCAGCCAAACTGTTTAATTAGGTTCTAAATACAACCAGTATATAATATAAGCTATGTAGTTCGTGTTTACCGCTTTCTAGGCGCGTTTCTGTATGCTCTAATTTGGATATCTGACAACAACGTATGGACGCGCTGGTTAAAGTAGCAGTGGCAATCGTGCATCGCTTGGTAAAGCTTAACTGTACTAGAACGGGCACTAATAGCACTTCATTCAGAACTAAATGACTTATTAATCCTTCTAGCATTCAGACTGAAAAAGCAGAGTAAAGATACTGGACTTATGATGCAGCCAAACTGTTTAATTAGGTTCTAAATACAACCAGTATATAATATAAGCTAAGTAGTTCGTGTTTACCGCTTTCTAGGCGCGTTTCTGTATGCTCTAATTTGGCTATCTGACAACAACGTATGGACGCGCTGGTTAAAGTAGCAGTGGCAATCGTGCATCGCTTGGTAAAGCTTAACTGTACTAGAACGGGCACTAATAGCACTTTATTCAGAACTAAATGTCTTATTAATCCTTCTAGCATTCAGACTGAAAAAGCAGAGTAAAGATACAGGACTTATGATGCAGCCAAACTGTTTAATTAGGTTATAAATACAACCAGTATATAATATAAGCTATGTAGTTCGTGTTTACCGCTTTCTAGGCGCGTTTCTGTATGCTCTAATTTGGCTATCTGGCAACAACGTATGGACGCGCTGGTTAAAGTAGCAGTGGCAATCGTGCATCGCTTGGTAAAGCTTAACTGTACTAGAACGGGCACTAATAGCACTTCATTCAGAACTAAATGTCTTATTAATCTTTCTAGCATTCAGACTGAAAAAGCAGAGTAAAGATACAGGACTTATGATGCAGCCAAACTGTTTAATTAGGTTCTAAATACAACCAGTATATAATATAAGCTATGTAGTTCGTGTTTACCGCTTTCTAGGCGCGTTTCTGTATGCTCTAATTTGGCTATCTGACAACAACGTATGGACCCGCTGGTTAAAGTAGCAGTGGCAATCGTGCATCGCTTGGTAAAGCTTAACTGTACTAGAACGGGCACTGATAGCACTTCATTCAGAACTAAATGACTTATTAATCCTTCTAGCATTCAGAATGAAAACGCAGAGTAAAGATACAGGACTTATAATGCAGCCAAACTGTATAATAAGGTTCTAAATACAACTAGTATATAATATAAGCTATGTAATTCGTGTTTACCGCTTTCTAGGCGCGTTTCTGTATGCTCTAATTCGGCTATCTGACAAAAACGTATGGACGCGCTGGTTAAAGTAGCAGTGGCAATCGTGCATCGCTTGGTAAAGCTTAAATCTACTAGAACCAGAACTGATAGCACATCATTCAAAACTAAATGACTTATTAAACTTCTAGCATTCAGACTGAAAACGCAGATTAAAGATACAGGACTTATAATGCAGCCAAACTGTTTATTAAGGTTCTAAATACAACCAGTATATGTTATAAGATATGTAATTCGTGATTACCGCTTTCTAGACGCGTTTCTGTATGCTCTACTTTAACGGCCTGACAACAACGTAGGGATGTGCTGGTAAAAGGACCAGTGGTGATCGTGTATGGCTTAGTAAAGCTAAAAAATGTACTAGAATGGAGACTGATAGCACTACATTCAATACTGAAGGATGTATTAGGTTCTCTAGCATACAGACTGAAAACGCAGAGTAAAAATAGACACTCTCTAATGAAGCCAAACTGCTTTATAAGATTCTAAATACGATCACTGCATGATATAGGCTATATAATTGGTGTATACTGTTTTTAAACGCGTTTCTGTATGCTCTAATTTGGCGGTCTGACAACAACGCATGGACGCGCTGGTTAAAGTAGCAGTGGCAATCGTGCGTTGCTTGGTAAAGCTTAAATGTACTAGAACGGGCACTGATAGCACTTCATTCAGAACTAAATGACTTATTAACTTTTCTACCATTCAGAATTAAAACGCAGAGTAAAGATACAGGAGTTATAATGCATCCAAACTGTTTAATAAGGTTCTAAATACAACTAGTATATAATATAAGCTATGTAATTCGTGTTTACCGCTTTCTAGGCGCGTTTCTGTATGCTCTAATTCGGCTATCTGACAACAACGTATGGACGTGCTCGTTAAAGTAGCAGTGGCAATCGTGCATCGCTTGGTAAAGCTTAAATGTACTAGAACCAGAACTGATAGCACTTCATTCAGAACTAAATGACTTATTAATCCTAGCATTCCGACTGAAAACGCAGAGTAACGATACCGGCTTTCTAATGCAGCCAAACTGTTTAATAAGGTTATAAATACAACCAGTATGTAATATAAGCTATGACATTCGTGTCTACCGCTTTCTAGACGCGTTTCTGTATGCTCTACTTTGACGGCCTGACAACAACGTACTGATGTGCTGGTAAAAGGAGCAGTGGTAATCGTGTATGGCTCAGTAATGCTAAAAAATGTACTAGAACGGATACTGATAGCACTACATTCAGTACTGAAGGATGTATTAGAGTCTCTAGCCTACAGACTGAAAACGCAAAGTAAAAATAGACATTCTGTATTGAAGCCTAACTGCTTTATAAGATTCTAAATACGATCACTGCATAATGTAAGCTATATAATTGGTGTATACTGCTATTAAACGCGTTTCTGTATGCTCTAATTTGGCGGTGTGGCAACAACGTATGGACGCGCTGGTTAAAGTAGCACTGGCAAACGTGCATCGCTTGGTAAAGCTTAAATGTACTAGAACGGGCACTGATAGCACTACATTCAGAACTGAAGGATGTATTAAGGTCTCTAGCATACAGACTGAAAACGCAGAGTAAAAATAGACACTCTGTAATGAAGCCTAACTGCTTTATAAGATTCTAAATACGATCACTGCATAATGTAAGCTTTATAACTGGTGTATACTGCTTTTAAACGCGTTTCTGTATGCTCTAATTTGGCGGTCTGACAACAACGTATGGACGTGCTCGTTAAAGTAGCAGTGGCAATCGTGCATCGCTTGGTAAAGCTTAAATGTACTAAAACGGGCACTGATAGCACTTCATTCAGAACTAAATGACTTATTAATCCTTCTAGCATTAAGACTGAAAACGCAGAGTACCGATACCGGCTTTATAATGCAGCCAAACTGGTTAATAAGGTTATAAATACAACCAGTATGTAATATAAGCTATGAAATTCGTGTCTACCGCTTTCTAGACGCGTTTCTGTATGCTCTACTTTGACGGCCTGACAACAACGTACGGATGTGCTGGTAAAAGGACCAGTGGTGATCGTGTATGGCTTAGTAAAGCTAAAAAATGTACTAGAATGGAGACTGATAGCACTACAGGTTCTCTAGCATACAGACTGAAAACGCAGAGTAAAAATAGACACTCTCTAATGAAGCCAAACTGCTTTATAAGATTCTAAATACGATCACTGCATAATATAAGCTATATAATTGGTGTATACTGCTTTTAAACGCGTTTCTGTATGCTCTAATTTGGCGGTCTGACAACAACGTATGGACGCGCTGGTTAAAGTAGCAGTGGCAATCGTGCTTTGCTTGGTAAAGCTTAAATGTACTAGAACGGGCACTGATAGCACTTCATTCAGAACTAAATGACTTATTAACTTTTCTACCATTCAGAATTAAAACGCAGAGTAAAGATACAGGAGTTATAATGCATCCAAACTGTTTAATAAGGTTCTAAATACAACTAGTATATAATATAAGCTATGTAATTCGTGTTTACCGCTTTCTAGGCGCGTTTCTGTATGCTCTAATTCGGCTATCTGACAACAACGTATGGACGTGCTCGTTAAAGTAGCAGTGGCAATCGTGCATCGCTTGGTAAAGCTTAAATGTACTAGAACCAGAACTGATAGCACTTCATTCAGAACTAAATGACTTATTAATCCTAGCATTCCGACTGAAAACGCAGAGTAACGATACCGGCTTTCTAATGCAGCCAAACTGTTTAATAAGGTTATAAATACAACCAGTATGTAATATAAGCTATGACATTCGTGTCTACCGCTTTCTAGACGCGTTTCTGTATGCTCTACTTTGACGGCCTGACAACAACGTACTGATGTGCTGGTAAAAGGAGCAGTGGTAATCGTGTATGGCTCAGTAATGCTAAAAAATGTACTAGAACGGATACTGATAGCACTACATTCAGTACTGAAGGATGTATTAGAGTCTCTAGCCTACAGACTGAAAACGCAAAGTAAAAATAGACATTCTGTATTGAAGCCTAACTGCTTTATAAGATTCTAAATACGATCACTGCATAATGTAAGCTATATAATTGGTGTATACTGCTATTAAACGCGTTTCTGTATGCTCTAATTTGGCGGTGTGGCAACAACGTATGGACGCGCTGGTTAAAGTAGCACTGGCAATCGTGCATCGCTTGGTAAAGCTTAAATGTACTAGAACGGGCACTGATAGCACTACATTCAGAACTGAAGGATGTATTAAGGTCTCTAGCATACAGACTGAAAACGCAGAGTAAAAATAGACACTCTGTAATGAAGCCTAACTGCTTTATAAGATTCTAAATACGATCACTGCATAATGTAAGCTTTATAACTGGTGTATACTGCTTTTAAACGCGTTTCTGTATGCTCTAATTTGGCGGTCTGACAACAACGTATGGACGTGCTCGTTAAAGTAGCAGTGGCAATCGTGCATCGCTTGGTAAAGCTTAAATGTACTAGAACGGGCACTGATAGCACTTCATTCAGAACTAAATGACTTATTAATCCTTCTAGCATTAAGACTGAAAACGCAGAGTACCGATACCGGCTTTATAATGCAGCCAAACTGGTTAATAAGGTTATAAATACAACCAGTATGTAATATAAGCTATGAAATTCGTGTCTACCGCTTTCTAGACGCGTTTCTGTATGCTCTACTTTAACGGCCTGACAACAACGTACGGATGTGCTGGTAAAAGGACCAGTGGTGATCGTGTATGGCTTAGTAAAGCTAAAAAATGTACTAGAATGGAGACTGATAGCACTACAGGTTCTCTAGCATACAGACTGAAAACGCAGAGTAAAAATAGACACTCTCTAATGAAGCCAAACTGCTTTATAAGATTCTAAATACGATCATTGCATAATATAAGCTATATAATTGGTGTATACTGCTTTTAAACGCGTTTCTGTATGCTCTAATTTGGCGGTCTGACAACAACGTATGGACGCGCTGGTTAAAGTAGCAGTGGCAATCGTGCTTTGCTTGGTAAAGCTTAAATGTACTAGAACGGGCACTGATAGCACTTCATTCAGAACTAAATGACTTATTAACTTTTCTACCATTCAGAATGAAAACGCAGAGTAAAGATACAGGACTTATAATGCAGCCAAACTGTTTAATAAGGTTATAAATACAACTAGTATATAATATAAGCTATGTAATTCGTGTTTACCGCTTTCTAGGCGCGTTTCTGTATGCTCCAATTTGGCAATCTGACAACAACGTATGGTCGAGCTGGTTAAAGTAGCAGTGGCAATCGTGCTTTGCTTGGTAGAGCTTAAATGTACTAGAACGGGCACTGATAGCACTTCATTCAGAACTAAATGACTTATTAATCCTCTAGCATTCAGACTGAAAACGCAGAGTAAAGATACAGGCTTTATAATGCTGCCAAACTGTTTAATAAGGTTCTACATACAACTAGTATATAATATAAGCTATGTAATTAGTGTTTACCGTTTTCTAGGCGCGTTTCTGTATGCTCTAATTTGGCTATCTGGCAACAACGTATGGACGCGGTGGTTAAAGTAACAGTGGCAATCGTGCATTGTTTGGTAACGCTTAAATGTACTAGAACCGGCACTGATAGCACTTCATTCAGAACTAAATGACCTATTAACTTTTCTACCATGCAGAATGAAAACGCAGAGTAAAGATACAGGACTTATAACGCATCCAAACTGTTTAATAAGGTTATAAATACAACTAGTATATAATATAAGCTATGTAATTCGTGTTTACCGCTTTCTAGGCGCGTTTCTGTATGCTCCAATTTGGCAATCTGACAACAACGTATGGTCGAGCTGGTTAAAGTAGCAGTGGCAATCGTGCTTTGCTTGGTAGAGCTTAAATGTACTTGAACGGGCACTGATAGCACTTCATTCAGAACTAAATGACTTATTAATCCTCTAGCATTCAGACTGAAAACGCAGAGTAAAGATACAGGCTTTATAATGCTGCCAAACTGTTTAATAAGGTTCTACATACAACTAGTATATAATATAAGCTATGTAATTAGTGTTTACCGTTTTCTAGGCGCGTTTCTGTATGCTCTAATTTGGCTATCTGGCAACAACGTATGGACGCGGTGGTTAAAGTAACAGTGGCAATCGTGCGTTGTTTGGTAACGCTTAAATGTACTAGAACCGGCACTGATAGCACTTCATTCAGAACTAAATGACCTATTAACTTTTCTACCATGCAGAATGAAAACGCAGAGTAAAGATACAGGACTTATAATGCAGCCAAACTGTTTAATAAGGTTCTAAATACAACTAGTATATAAATTAAGCTATGTAATTAGTGTTTACCGCTTTCTAGGCGCGTTTCTGTATGCTCTAATTTGGCTATCTGACAACAACGTATGGACGCGCTGGTTAAAGTAGCAGTGGCAATCGTGCATCGCTTGGTAAAGCCTAAATTTACTAGAACCGGCACTGATAGCACTTCATTCAAAATTAAATAACTTATTAATCCTTCTAGCATTCAGACTGAAAACGCAGAGTAAAGATACAGGACTTATAATGCAACCAAACTGTTTATTAAGGTTCTAAATACAACCAGTATATACTATAAGCTATGTAATTCGTGTTTACCGCTTCCTAGACGCGTTTATGTATGCTCTCCTTTGACGGCCTGACAACAACGTACGGATGTGCTGGTTAAAGGAACAGTGGTAATCGTGTATGGCTTAGTAAATCTAAAAAATGTACTAGAACGGGCACTGATAGCACTACATTCAGAACTGATGGGTGTATTAGGGTCTCTAGCATACTGACTGAAAACGCAGTGTAAAAATAGACACTCTGTAATGAAGCCAAACTGCTTTATAAGATTCCAAATACGATCACTGCATAATGTAAGCTATATAATTGGTGTATACTGCCTTTACTCGTGTTTCTGTATGCTCTAATTTGGCGGTGTGGCAACAACGTATGGACGCGCTGGTTAAAGTAGCACTGGCAAACGTGCATCGCTTGGTAAAGCTTAAATGTACTAGAACGGGCACTGATAGCACTACATTCAGAACTGAAGGATGTCTTAGGGTCTCTAGCATACAGACTGAAAACGCAGAGTATAAATTGACACTCTATAATGAAGCCAAACTGCTTTATAAGATTCTAAATACGATCACTGCATAATATAAGCTATATAATTGGTGTATACTGCTTTTAAACGCGTTTCTGTATGCTCTAATTTGGCGGTCTGACAACAACGTATGGACGCGCTGGTTAAAGTAGCAGTGGCAATCGTGCTTTGCTTGGTAAAGCTTAAATGTACTAGAACGGGCACTGATAGCACTTCATTCAGAACTAAATGACTTATTAACTTTTCTACCATTCAGAATGAAAACGCAGAGTAAAGATACAGGACTTATAATGCAGCCAAACTGTTTAATAAGGTTATAAATACAACTAGTATATAATATAAGCTATGTAATTCGTGTTTACCGCTTTCTAGGCGCGTTTCTGTATGCTCCAATTTGGCAATCTGACAACAACGTATGGTCGAGCTGGTTAAAGTAGCAGTGGCAATCGTGCTTTGCTTGGTAGAGCTTAAATGTACTAGAACGGGCACTGATAGCACTTCATTCAGAACTAAATGACTTATTAATCCTCTAGCATTCAGACTGAAAACGCAGAGTAAAGATACAGGCTTTATAATGCTGCCAAACTGTTTAATAAGGTTCTACATACAACTAGTATATAATATAAGCTATGTAATTAGTGTTTACCGTTTTCTAGGCGCGTTTCTGTATGCTCTAATTTGGCTATCTGGCAACAACGTATGGACGCGGTGGTTAAAGTAACAGTGGCAATCGTGCATTGTTTGGTAACGCTTAAATGTACTAGAACCGGCACTGATAGCACTTCATTCAGAACTAAATGACCTATTAACTTTTCTACCATGCAGAATGAAAACGCAGAGTAAAGATACAGGACTTATAATGCATCCAAACTGTTTAATAAGGTTATAAATACAACTAGTATATAATATAAGCTATGTAATTCGTGTTTACCGCTTTCTAGGCGCGTTTCTGTATGCTCCAATTTGGCAATCTGACAACAACGTATGGTCGAGCTGGTTAAAGTAGCAGTGGCAATCGTGCTTTGCTTGGTAGAGCTTAAATGTACTAGAACGGGCACTGATAGCACTTCATTCAGAACTAAATGACTTATTAATCCTCTAGCATTCAGACTGAAAACGCAGAGTAAAGATACAGGCTTTATAATGCTGCCAAACTGTTTAATAAGGTTCTACATACAACTAGTATATAATATAAGCTATGTAATTAGTGTTTACCGTTTTCTAGGCGCGTTTCTGTATGCTCTAATTTGGCTATCTGGCAACAACGTATGGACGCGGTGGTTAAAGTAACAGTGGCAATCGTGCGTTGTTTGGTAACGCTTAAATGTACTAGAACCGGCACTGATAGCACTTCATTCAGAACTAAATGACCTATTAACTTTTCTACCATGCAGAATGAAAACGCAGAGTAAAGATACAGGACTTATAATGCAGCCAAACTGTTTAATAAGGTTCTAAATACAACTAGTATATAAATTAAGCTATGTAATTAGTGTTTACCGCTTTCTAGGCGCGTTTCTGTATGCTCTAATTTGGCTATCTGACAACAACGTATGGACGCGCTGGTTAAAGTAGCAGTGGCAATCGTGCATCGCTTGGTAAAGCCTAAATTTACTAGAACCGGCACTGATAGCACTTCATTCAAAATTAAATAACTTATTAATCCTTCTAGCATTCAGACTGAAAACGCAGAGTAAAGATACAGGACTTATAATGCAACCAAACTGTTTATTAAGGTTCTAAATACAACCAGTATATACTATAAGCTATGTAATTCGTGTTTACCGCTTCCTAGACGCGTTTATGTATGCTCTCCTTTGACGGCCTGACAACAACGTACGGATGTGCTGGTTAAAGGAACAGTGGTAATCGTGTATGGCTTAGTAAATCTAAAAAATGTACTAGAACGGGCACTGATAGCACTACATTCAGAACTGATGGGTGTATTAGGGTCTCTAGCATACTGACTGAAAACGCAGTGTAAAAATAGACACTCTGTAATGAAGCCAAACTGCTTTATAAGATTCCAAATACGATCACTGCATAATGTAAGCTATATAATTGGTGTATACTGCCTTTACTCGTGTTTCTGTATGCTCTAATTTGGCGGTGTGGCAACAACGTATGGACGCGCTGGTTAAAGTAGCACTGGCAAACGTGCATCGCTTGGTAAAGCTTAAATGTACTAGAACGGGCACTAATAGCACTACATTCAGAACTGAAGGATGTCTTAGGGTCTCTAGCATACAGACTGAAAACGCAGAGTATAAATAGACACTCTATAATGAAGCCAAACTGCTTTATAAGATTCTAAATACGATCACTGCATAATGTAAGCTATATAATTGGTGTATACTGCCTTTACTCGTGTTTCTGTATGCTCTAATTTGGCGGTGTGGCAACAACGTATGGACGCGCTGGTTAAAGTAGCACTGGCAAACGTGCATCGCTTGGTAAAGCTTAAATGTACTAGAACGGGCACTGATAGCACTACATTCAGAACTGAAGGATGTCTTAGGGTCTCTAGCATACAGACTGAAAACGCAGAGTTACGATACCGGATTTATAATGCAGCCAAACTATTTAATAAGGTTATAAATATAACCAGTATGTCATATAAGCTATGACATTCGTGTCTACCGCTTTCTAGACCCGTTTCTGTATGCTCTACTTTGACGGCCTGACAACAACGTACGGATGTGCTGCTAAAAGGAGCAGTGGTAATCGTGTATGCTTAGTAAAGCTAAAAAATGTACTAGAACGGACACTGATAGCACTACGCTTAGTACTGAAAGATGTATTGGGGTCTCTAGCATACAGACTGAAAACGCAGAGTAAAAATAGACACTCTGTAATGAAGCCAAACTGCTTTATAAGGTTCTAAATACAATCACTGCATAATATAAGCTTTATATTTTGTGTATACTGCTTTTAAACGCGTTTCTGTTTGCTCTAATTTGGCGGTGTGACAACAACTTATGGTCGGGCTGGTTAAAGTAGCAGTGGCAATCGTGCATCGCTTGGTAAAACTTAAATGTACTAGAACGGGCACTGATAGCACTACATTCAGAACTGAAGGATGTCTTAGGGTCTCTAGCATACAGACTGAAAACGCAGAGTATAAATAGACACTCTATAATGACACCAAACTGCTTTATAAGATTCTAAATACGATCACTGCATAATGTAAGCTATATAATTGGTGTATACTGCCTTTACTCGTGTTTCTGTATGCTCTAATTTGGCGGTGTGGCAACAACGTATGGACGCGCTGGTTAAAGTAGCACTGGCAAACGTGCATCGCTTGGTAAAGCTTAAATGTACTAGAACGGGCACTGATAGCACTACATTCAGAACTGAAGGATGTCTTAGGGTCTCTAGCATACAGACTGAAAACGCAGAGTATAAATTGACACTCTATAATGAAGCCAAACTGCTTTATAAGATTCTAAATACGATCACTGCATAATGTAAGCTATATAATTGGTGTATACTGCCTTTACTCGTGTTTCTGTATGCTCTAATTTGGCGGTGTGGCAACAACGTATGGACGCGCTGGTTAAAGTAGCACTGGCAAACGTGCATCGCTTGGTAAAGCTTAAATGTACTAGAACGGGCACTGATAGCACTACATTCAGAACTGAAGGATGTCTTAGGGTCTCTAGCATACAGACTGAAAACGCAGAGTATAAATAGACACTCTATAATGAAGCCAAACTGCTTTATAAGATTCTAAATACGATCACTGCATAATGTAAGCTATATAATTGCTGTATACTGCTTTTAAACGCGTTTCTGTATGCTCTAATTTGGCGGTCTGACAACAACGTATGGACGCGCTGGTTAAAGTAGCACTAGCAATCGTGCATCGCTTGGTCAAGCTTAAATGTACCAGAAAGGGCACTGATAGCACTTCATTCAGAACTAAATGACTTATTAATCCTTCTAGCATTCAGACTGAAAACGCAGAGTTACGATACCGGCTTTATAATGCAGCCAAACTGTTTAATAAGGTTATAAATACAACCAGTATGTAATATAAGCTATGACATTCGTGTCTACCGCTTTCTAGACGCGTTTCTGTATGCTCGACTTTGACGGTTTGACAACAACGTACGGATGTGCTGGTAAAAGGAGCAGTGGTAATCGTGTATGGCTTAGTAAAGCTAAAAAATGTACTAGAACGGACACTGATAGCACTACATTTTGTACTGAAGGATGTATTAGGGTCTCTAGCATACAGACTAAAAACGCAGAGTAAAAATAGACACTCTGTAATGAAGCCAAACTGTTTTATAGGGTTCTAAATACGATCACTGCATAATATAAGCTTTATAATTGGTGTATACTGCTTTTAAACGCGTTTCTGTATGCTCTAATTTGGCGGTCTGACAACAACGTATGGACGCGCGGTTAAAGTAGCACTGGCAATCGTGCATCGCTTGGTAAAGCGTAAATGTACTAGAAAGGGCACTGATAGCACTTCGTTCAGAACTAAATGACTGATTAATCCTTCTAGCATTCTGACTGAAAACGCAGAGTTACGATACCGGCTTTATAATGCAGCCAAACTATTTAATAAGGTTATAAATATAACCAGTATGTCATATAAGCTATAACATTCGTGTCTACCGCTTTCTAGACGCGTTTCTGTATGCTCTACTATGACGGCCTGACAACAACGTACGGATGTGCTGGTAAAAGGAGCAGTGGTAATCGTGTATGGCTTAGTAAAGCTAAAAAATGTACTAGAACGGACACTGATAGCACTACACTTAGTACTGAAGAATGTATTAGGGTCTCTAGCATACAGACTGAAAACGCAGAGTAAAAATAGACACTCTGTAATGAAGCCAAACTGTTTTATAGGGTTCTAAATACGATCACTGCATAATATAAGCTTTATAATTGGTGTATACTGCTTTTAAACGCGTTTCTGTATGCTCTAATTTGGCGGTCTGACAACAACGTATGGACGCGCGGTTAAAGTAGCACTGGCAATCGTGCATCGCTTGGTAAAGCGTAAATGTACTAGAAAGGGCACTGATAGCACTTCGTTCAGAACTAAATGACTGATTAATCCTTCTAGCATTCTGACTGAAAACGCAGAGTAAAGATACAGGCTTTATGAAGCAGCCAAACTGTTTAATAAGGTTCTAAATACAACCAGTATATAATATAAGCTATGTAGTTCGTGTTTACCGCATTCGAGACGCGTTTCTGTATGCTCTACTTTGACGGCCTAAAAACAACGTACGGATGTGCTGGTTAAAGGAGCAGTGGTAATCGTGTATGGCTTAGTAAAGGTAAAAAATGTCCTAGAAAGGGCAGTGATAGCACTACATCCAGCACTGAAGGATGTATTAAGGTCTCTAGCATACAGACTGAAAACGCAGAGTAATGATACAGGCTTTATAATGCAGCCAAACTGTTTAATAAGGTTCTAAATACAACCAGTATATAATATAAGCTATGTAATTCGTGTTTACCGCTTACTAGATGCGTTTCTGTGTGCTCTACTTTGACGGCCTGACAACAACGTACGGAATTGCTGGTTAAAGGTGCAGTGGTAATCGTGTATGGCTTAGTAAAGCTAAAAAATGTACTAGAACGGGCACTGACAGCACTACATTCAGAACTGAAGGGTGTATTAAGGTCTCTAGCATACAGACTGACAACGCAGAATAAAAATAGGCACTCTATAATGAAGCCAAACTGCTTTATAAGATTCTAAATACGATCACTGCATAATATAAGCTTTATAATTGGTGTATACTGTTTTAAACGCATTTTTGTATGCTCTAATTTGCCGGTCTGACAACAACGTATGGACGCGCTGGTTAAAGTAGCAGTAGCAATCGTGCATCGCTTGGTAAAGCTTAAATGTACTAGAACGGGCACTGATAGCACTTAATTCAGAACTAAATGACTAACGTATTAATTCCTCTAGCATTCAGACTGAAAACGCAAAGTAGAGATACAGGCTTTATAATGCATCCAAACTGTTTAATAAGGATCTAAATACAACCAGTACATAATATAAGCTTTGTAATTTCTGTTTACCGCATTCGAGACGCGTTTCTGTATGCTCTACTTTGACGGCCTGACAACAACGTACGGCTGTGCTGGTTAAAGGAGCAGTGGTAATCGTGTATGGCTTAGTAAATCTAAAAAATGTACTAGAAGGCACTGATAGCACTACATCCAGCACTGAAGGATGTATTAAGGTCTCTAGCATACAGACTGAAAACGCAGAGTAATGATACAGGCTTTATAATGCATCCAAACTGTTTAATAAGGATCTAAATACAACCAGTACATAATATAAGCTTTGTAATTTCTGTTTACCGCATTCGAGACGCGTTTCTGTATGCTCTACTTTGACGGCCTGACAACAACGTACGGCTGTGCTCGTTAAAGGAGCAGTGGTAATCGTGTATGGCTTAGTAAATCTAAAAAATGTACTAGAAGGCACTGATAGCACTACATTCAGAACTGAAGAATGTATTAGGGTCTCTAGCATACAAACTGAAAACGCAGAGTAAAAATAGACACTCTGTAATGAAGCCAAACTGCTTTATAAGGTTCTAAATACGATCAGTGCATAATATAAGCTTTGTAAATTGGTGTATACTGCTTTTTAACCGCGTTTCTGTATGCTCTAATTTGGCGGTCTGACAACAACGAATGGACGCGCTGGTTAAAGTAGCAGTGGCAATCGTGCATCACCTGGTAAATCTTAAATGTATTAGAACGGGCTGTGGTAGCACTTCATTCAGAACTGAAGGATGTATTAGGGTCTCTTGCATACAGACTGAAAACGCAGAGTAAAAATAGACACTCTGTAATGAAGCCAAACTGCTTTATAAGGTTCTAAATACGATCTCTGCATAATATAAGCATTATACGAGGGCTGTCCGATATTAAAGGTACAAGCCAACATTTTACTAACATATATATAAAGAAAATATTTAATACATTCTACAAAAAACTACCTACTTGTGTTTATTTCTCGACATATTCTTCATAAAAATTGAGACATTTATCCCAGCATGACAGTAGTTTGAACATCCCTTCACTGTAGTGTTGCCTGTCAAGTCGGTTAAAGTAGTCCACAACTTTACTTGCAATTCCTGTTGATGCGCAAAGCGTTTCCCCGCCAAAAATTTATTCAGGGGTCCGAGTAACAAAAATCGGAGGGGGCCAAATCGAGACTATATGGCGGATGTTGGAGGACCTCCCACTGCCACTTTATCAACCACGCCTTTTAATTTTTTGCACCAAACGCTGACTTCTTTTCGGATCTAGACCTTCGGGCCATAAACGCCCTCTAATCTGAGATGAATTTCGGTCTGGTTAACACCTTCGGCTTGCAAAAATCGGATAACCGCACGCACTCCACACTTGGAATACTCTGCAATTACACACGCCATGTTTGTTTGCTTCCCGTAAGCTACTAAATTGAGTCTTACACACAAGAACGCTCCAGACTCTACTACGACGCTTCAACCTGTCTAGACATGCATATGACGGCAATATTTCGCTTGCGGTGTTTGTTTCACAGCCACCTGTACCTTTAAAATCGGACTGCACTCGTAATTGGTGTATACTGCTTTTTAAACGCGTTTCTGTATGCTCTAATTTAGCGGTCTGACAACAACGTATGGACGCGCTGGTTAAAGTAGCAGTGGCAATCGTGCATCGCTTGGTAAAGCTTAAATGTACTAGAACGGGCTGTGATAGCACTTCATTCACAACTGAAGGATGTATTAGGGTCTCTAGCATACAGACTGAAAACGCAGAGTAAAAATAGGCACTCTGTAGAGAAGCCAAACTGCTTTATAAGGTTCTAAATACGATCACTGAGTAATATAAGCTTTATAATTGGTGTATACTGTTTTTAAACGCGTTTCTGTATGCTCTAATTTGGCGGTCTAACAACAACGTATGGACGCGCTGGTTAAAGTAGCAGTGGCAATCGTGCATCGCTTGGTAAAGCTTAAATGTACTAGAACGGACACTGATAGCACTTAATTCAGAACTAAATGACTTATTAATCTCTCTAGTATTCAGACTGAAAACGCAGAGTAAAGATACAGGCTTTATAATACAGCCAAACTGTTTAGTAAGGTTCTAAATACAACCAGTATATAATATAAGCTATGTAATTCGTATTTACCGCTTTTTAGACGCGTTTTTGAATGCTCTACTTTGACGGCCTGACAACAACGTACGGCTGTGCTGGTTAAAGGAGCAGTGGTAATCGTGTATGGCTTAGTAAATCAAAAAATGTACTAGAACGGGCTGTGATAGCACTTCATTCAGAACTGAAGGATGTATTAGAGTCTCTAGCATACAGACTGAAAACGCAGAGTAAAAATAGACACTCTGTAATGAAGCCAAACTGCTTTAGAAGGTTCTAAATACGATCAGTGCATTATATAAGTTTTATAATTTGGGTATACTGTTTCTTAAACTCGTTTCTGAATGCTCTAATTTGGCGGTCTGACAACAACGAATGGACGCGCTGGTTAAAGTAGCAGTGGCAATCGTGCATCGCTTGGTAAAGCTTAAATGTACTAGAAGGGGCACTTATAGCATTTCATTTAGAACTAAATGACTTATTAATCCCTCTATCATTCAGACTGAAAACGCAGAGTAAAGATACAGGTTTTATAATGCAGCCAAACTGTTTAATAAGGTTCTAAATACAACCAGTATATAATATAAGCTATGTATTTCGTGTTTACCGCTTTCTAGACGCGTTTCTGTATGCTCTACTTTGACGGCCTGATAACAACGTACGGATGTGCTGGTTAAAGTGGTTAATGCTTTCTCGAAGTATGTGTGGGCGTATCCTGTAAAACGTAAAACAGGAAAAAATGTAACAGCTGCCTAGGGTAATGTGTTGAGGAGTGTATAGGTGTCACCGCAAAACTTGCAAACGGATTTGGAGAGAGAGTTTTACAACACCGCTTTTCAACGATTAATGCGGCAGCACAATATCAATCACTACAGCACGTATTCTATTATGAAGAATAGCATAGTGGAGAGATGCAACCGCACACTGAAGAACATGATGTGGAAGCAGTTCAGCCTGCAAGGGTCCTACAAATGGTTGGATATCCTACCCAAGATCGTAGCAAAGTATAACACAACCAAGCATCGCACAATAGGAATGCAACCTACCCAAGTGAATGCAAAACTTTTGTTAAACACGGGGTCCAGTTACACAAAGATCGTGGACCCGAAACCTCAAAAGTTTCGTACAGGGGACTTGGTACGCATTAGCAAGTATCGTTCGGCATTTAACAAGGGGTACACGCCAAGCTGGAGCAAAGAAATATTTACAATATCTACAGTTCGACTTACAAACCCAACAACCTATCGACTCACGGACCAAGAAGGTCAGGAAATTAAAGGAGGATTCTACGAGCATAAACTGCAAAAAACAAAACATTCAGACGTATATCTAGTTGAAAGGGTCCTGAAGAAGAAAGGAAACTTATTGTATGTAAAGTGGTTGGGATTCGACAAGCGACACAATTCTTGGATACCTAAAACCAATCTCGTGTAACTTAAAGAAATGATGTAGTACTCTCAAAAAATAAAACATTTTGTAGTAAATATCTTTTTTAATTAATAGACTGGTACAACTATGTGAGTTTTTCTTCAGATATGCATTACTAATTCTGAACAACATTACACATTTCAATGTGAGTTTTTCTGTAGATATGGATTACTACTTCTAAACAACATTACACATTTCATTTAAATGTGAACTAGATGAGAATGTTATATGATGACTACTTACAAACATAGTATGATACAATTACATAATAACAAATTGTACAAAAATGAAATTATGTATACTTAACATTTTACGATACAATTACATAGTAACTAATTATACATACAAAGGAAATCAAATTATGTCTAAATATCTACGAAAAGAAAACCTCCTTTAACGTACCAATCTCGTGAAACTCTTTGCAAGAAATAAACTGTCATTACCATGTAAACGACAAAAAAATGTACTGTTATTGATCCGCGCGTAGTATTACTGATCGTCTTGCAATAATTCCAGTAATCTGTCCAACGGTCTAGCACCTGACATGCCTATATCTACATGACCCCATGCTAGAGTGTTATTCGACTGAGGAATAAGATAGCGCTTATCATCCCGATATGATAGCGCAATTTTATTCTTTAGTTCAGTGTACACTGTGTGCTTGTGAGAGCGAAAAACATACATTTGGCAAAAAACCTGACCACGCACATTGTCAATAACGTCGCGATAGGTTGCCATAGTGAGATATTTATTGGCAGCAGCCTTTTGCACACCTTTTGCTTTCTTTACTTCTTTCCCTCCCACAAACACGCAAAAGGACTTAGCACCGGCTCCAAAAAATTGTTCTACCGGAACACCTGCGTACTCGTCTTTCATTTTACCGACGACCGATACGGTTTGAGGTATACCGTGTCGACCGTCTTTATAATTTGAAGTGTCAAAACTATCTAAATTAGTTTTTATGTCCTCCTTCGTATAAGTTTGTAGCGTCTAAATACATAATGAATGATGTAGGCTCGGAGGAATCATAATTTAGAACTAAACAATTGTTAGCAATAGCCTTTCTACCAATACATGTGCTTATACCACCCCTAATTGACTTTTTGAGAAAATGTATCACGTCCATGTCAGTTAATAATTCTAATTTGACACCCGTAGACCGTAACATAGCGTCCCAACTAAGACCTGGATCCGTATAGTATTGGGCAGGATCCAACTTGTATGTTTTCAAACATAACTTCCTAAAATTTTCAAATACGTCTGCCAAAATCAACACGTCAGTTTTTAAATAAATGTCCGAGTAATCACCCAAAGTTTGACAGTCGAAGGTGTTCCACACATACACAGCACGATCGTAATCAGTTTGAGAGACGTGTTCCTCATGTAAAGAGTCGAAAAACTGAACCTTTGAAGGCAACTTCGCAAGGTTCAGTTTTTCGAAGGAGTCCACAAAGGAATATGGGAACACGCCTTTCTGTCTCATTAATCGAAACTTTGCATCGTCCCCAAACAACCTTTTAATTTAAAAAAACTGATCGTCGGCCAAATAATCAGCTAAGGTACTCAAAGATCGATTCATAAAACGATAACTGTCCAGAAATCTAATTTGTAAATAAACTTTCTTCGTTTTGTAACCAACATCGATTTCATCTACCAACAGATGCTTGCCAAAGGATATATATATATATATATATATATATATGTTTGCATCTGTCAAATGTAACGGCAACCAAATAAACAGTAAACTAATTTGTTGATGCTTTGAGATAATGTCTAAAAATGGTAATTTTATTTCTTTAAATTTTAGGTTTTCCGAAATGTAAAATGACAAATGTTGGCATAAGTGGATACAGAATTTTTTTCTCTACAAAAAACTTCAATACAAGTTTGCTCTAAAATAATTAGGGAAGCAAATATTTTCATATGAAGAAATTACCATTGAAATCCTTATGTGCGTAAAGCATTTCTACACCCTGTATAGGAATGAACTGCAGTAAATTTAAACTCGAGAAAAAAAAAATAATTTTTAAGTTTTTTTTAAATTTTTTTCCTTTTCAAGTTTTTTTTTCCAAGTTTCTTTTCCCAAGTTTTTTTTTCAATTTTTTTTCAAGTTTTTTTTAAAGTTTTTTTTTTATTTTTTTAAGTGTTGCGGTCTATGGCAGTGTGGTTCGTGACGTGCTCGGGGAATCATGTTACTCGAACAATCGGAAGTGTTGTTTCATTATGTTCCTGATAATGGGATTTACTGGGTTGGTGACGACAGGAGTACGGACTTAAAATTTTTGTTCCCTTCCCCTTCTCACTATCTAAATCAATTACTGGCTTATTTTTTTGACGATAATCCCGGATATTTTTTTACAATTGTTCAATGCTTTATACCTGCGATCCAGCTGAAATACTATCGTGGTTGCGTTTTCCAGAATTGGAAGACCTACATTCTAACGCAATGTGTCGCCGACATTCATCCTAATTAGGACGCTGTTTTTAAGGTGCATATGAACTCGAATGAACAAACTTGAACTCGGGTATACTTCCGTGATTGCATTTCTAGAAGTGGACAACCTTCACCATAACATTAAATGAACTCGAATGAACGAACTTGACCTGATCGGTGCTTTCCTGTTTTGAATTTTCAGAACTGTGCAGCAGTTATCGCACGAACATCAGGTAGTTAAGCTGTTCGGTACGCTCGCGAAGAGGCACGGGCAGAATTATCTGCATTATCACCTGGACGTCGTCTCCAGAAGAACCGACTCAACCTCTACCTTCTGCAACTACACCGTTGGGCACCTGTCAACGCAACGTCCCCCAATTGCAGGACATCGTGAGCAGAGTGTTGGCGACAAAGGCTGCAGCTTTAGCTGAGTTGGGATCCCTCAGACTTCTACCACAGCTCACCTGCAGCCTCAGAGATCCTGTCCGACGTTAACGGTGCTAACGGTGATAGTTTTAGTGAGAGTGGTGAATTAAACAACTTATTTATACAAGAGTATAGTAAGTTATATAATATTAGTTAAAATTGTTAATGCATGCACGGTAAATATTAAAATAAATATTCCCATATTTACGTTGCATGCATTCAATATGTATTTGTTCATGTCTTAAACATTTTCATTATGGAATATAATAATATTCCTTGATTTTGACTGTTTTAAAGTGTTCGTAACTATAAATGTCGTAATATAATTGTGTTAACATTCCATAATACAACTTTCCAATTTTAAATTACTACTGATGAAGCTATTATAATTAGCGAAACGTCTATTTCATTAAATTACATATACCGGGTGCTGACTTGCGCGACGCACCATAGGAATTTGCATAGTAAATTCTTTATGTTCAATTATTTGCTCCCCTAATTATTTTAGAGCTAAAGTGTAAATACATTTTTTGTAGAGAAAAAAATACTGCATCCATTCATACTGTTGCTAACAATTTTTCATTTTCCGGAACTGAAGGAATGCATAAGACAAACTAGCATTTTCACAAAAATCAGTGATGCCATGGAATTATTGAAACAAGCCAATGCCAACGCAAATGCATGCGGAGCGACAATATGTGTTGTTTGTTTGTTTGTCATTGATGTTTCATTATTAATTATGTTCAGCTTAATGTCTCTAAGGTACCTAGACCTTCTCCATAACAAAAATGGTTTTTTATTATACCTGCATCAGAATTGGGCGTTTAAAGCACGCCTGAGCGTGCGAAAACAGGCGATTAAAGCTCGCCGAGCTTTAAAGGTTGTCAAGAAAACGAGTGAATGCAACAACGAACATGGACGCGACAAAAACGTAAATAATTCTCGTAACTATAGTAGCAATATTATTATGCCCTCTCGATTTATCACGACAAAAATTATTTCTAAGTTTTTAGTGCGTAATTTATTTCCAGTATTGGAGGTATAATAAAAAATAGCGTAAAGTATTCGTGGATAACTGGTCTTTAAAAAACTTGCTCGTGTTTTAAAGACCTTGTTATCCACTCGTACTTTAATATACTATTTTCGACGACTGACATCGAAAGTAGATTTTTCTCACTGTCATTTGACAACAGAAAGTTGACATTTGCCGCTGAGCGTGCGTTTTCATCTTTTTGCCTCTCGCCGAGCGTTTTGGGTTTCCGCGTGAACAAAATAGGTAGCCACGTCCGAATGTTTCCTTGACAACGCCCGTCATTTGTGGAAATAATCGCGTCACATGTCATATAGACTGCGCGAGGAATGTTAACTTAATTGTCAATTAATTTTTGCGATAAAACGAAATTTGATATTTTCCTTTAATAATATGCTCAGTCGTCGAAAAAATAGTATGTATATTTCGAGCTAAAAGTGCGCTTGCCGCTTTTGCATGATTGCTGGTTTCGACTTCGTCTCAACCAGCAATATTCATGCGCAAGCGGCAAGAATGCACTTTCAGCTCTTAACATACAATATACTATTACGAGTATGGTGGACGTTCGTTAACTAAGCTCCTTGTTTATTGTAAAATATCCGTATCGGCAAATTCCAAACAGTACAACCATTAAAAGACTGATTTATTTTAAGTTTAAGACTACAGGCACTATATTAAATAATTGTAGGTGTAATAATGAGGTTCAGAACTTACATCAAAACAAGAAAAACGACAATAAATTCAATCTTTTGACGGCACTTGCGTTGGCACTGGCTTGTTTCAATAATTCCATGGCATCACTGATTTTTGTAAAAATGCTAGTTAGATTTTTTGCATTTTTTCGGTTCTGGAAAATTAAAAATTGTTAGCAATAGTATGAATAGATGCAGTATTTTTTTCTCTACAAAAAATGTATTTACAATTTAGCTCTAAAATAATTAGGGGAGCAAATAATTGAACATAAAGAATTCACTATGCAAATTCCTATGGTGCGTCGCGCAAGTCAGCACCCGGTATATTACTACATACAAAATCGTTTCAAATATAATATTAGTGTGTATATATTAGTGTAATTGAGTTAATCTAGTAAATAGAAAAAATAATATGTGATATTAGTGTAGAACTTAGTTACTCTTGTACAAAGAAAAAATAAATATTAATTTTATCCATATATTTTTTTCCTAAAGTGTTTGTGTACATGTTCTCGAAACGTCACCTGTGGAGGTCAATGCCAATACTAAAAAATTCTTTGCAGGTTTTTTTGAGACAAGGGTAGGTCAAGGTAAGTGTTAGTGTGCAAGATCTTGAAACAGTGCTAGTGTACACGTTCTCAAAACGACACCTGTGAATAGCAGTGGTGGAGGTCCATGCCGACACTAAGAAATTCTTTGAGATTTTTTTTTTGAGAC
Organism: Agriotes lineatus; assembly: GCA_940337035.1. NCBI lineage: Eukaryota > Metazoa > Arthropoda > Insecta > Coleoptera > Elateridae > Agriotes > Agriotes lineatus. The sequence continues at coordinate 543,974 of CALNHX010000065.1, read as the reverse complement.
AAGGGTAGGTCAAGGTAAGTGTGCAAAAGCTCTTGAAACATTAGGGGTAGAACTCATTGGAGGAGTGAGTACCTTGGAAAAATGGTTGACGTCATTCACTTTAAATATTTTTTCTATGGAGTGTTCTGAGACAAGGTCAGGTCAAGGTTGCCACCTCCCACCACCACTTAGCCTTAAACTTAATATTGTTAGTGGTGGGAGGTGGCAGGTTGAGTGGTGGGAGGTGGCAACCTTGACCTGACCTTGTCTCAGAACACTCCAAAACACCCTAATCTAGTGGTCTATTCATCGTTGCAAATTCTCAGACACTGATAATGGAGGCCATTGATCCCCTGATGTTCTGTAGTAATAATTTTGAAAGCGCTAAATTAAGATCTGTTTCAGTATTAATATCCAACTTCCCTCTTCTTACTTCGTTAATAGTAAGTCTGTCTGACTGCCTGCCTGTCTACCTGTCTATCTGTCTAGCTGTCTACTTGTCTAGCTGTCTAGCTGTCTACTTGTCTAGCTGTCTACCTGTCTACCTGTCTAGCTGTTTACCTGTCTACCTGTCTACCTGTCGAAGTAGTGATTTCGAATCTATATTAAAACAATCGAATTTAAAATTTGGGTTTTAGGTAAAAGAAAACAATATGCAATTAAATGGGACTGTTAGTAATAGCGGTATAAAAATATCCAACATTTTTAACTCAGTTTACACTCCGAACTGTAACCTGTAAATCTCTACAGCATAATAATATTTCTTTAAGAACTTGTTTATTGCTAAAGTGAGAGATGCTGTCCTTCTGTACATAAATCCAACAGCAAAAGCAAAATAAATAACTATCGCCAAATTTCGAAACTTTGTGTATTTAATAAAGTACAGGAAAAAACATGTAATATTTACATTCGGTGCTTACAAACAGTGTCGTGGATTTCCCAATGTCTGTAAATTTGCAATCAATTTTAAGCAAATTTCTTAACCACACATTGATTTTTTAGCAACCTTGTATATTCCAGATTTTCTCGTCAAAGACCTGATCATAATTTAAATTTACCGTCAAAACCTGAGTAGAATTTGAATTTCCCACCAAAACTTTGATCATAATTTGAATTTCCCGCCAAAACTGTGCATAAACCATTGCGCAGACCCCCGCGCAGACCTCCGCGCAAACCTGTGCCCGCGCAGACCTGTGCAGAAACTCCAGACAACAATAACATCCGGTTTTTTTAGCAACCTTGCACATTCTCAGCCGCTCACATCCGCAGGTTTGGACAGGTATTTTCTATACACTGCAAATTCTGCGCCCCCTTCTAATTTTAGCTTTATTTACACAATTTCTAATGTGATTGTTTAGTTACAAAATGTTTTTAAACAAGTTTGAGATTTTTTCTTATACATCCGATTTTTAACCAATCTAGATAAGTTTTTATCCAGCAAAATGAAACTGTCCCTCACCATTGGGTATCATGTATAGCATCCTTATTAATTAGAGTATTTTTTTTACTAATATATTGCTGTGATCTAATAGCTTTTACTTGGCTTTATTTAATTTAATTCTTATTTTCTGGGTTTTATTTTAAAATTTTTGATTTTAATCTTACCTTTTGTGCACAGTCTTTAGCATTGTAATAACCTTAGTTGACTGCTCTGTCTGTGATTTCTATTCAGATATCGACATCTGTAGAAGCTTTAATAGCCTAGTCACAGGATAGGTAACAGAGCATTAAGTGGAACTAATCCTCATAAAGGCGGAACCAATGAAATATCTTGATATGTTCTGCGTAATAAAGGTTTCCCATCGTTAGGCGAACCATTTCAAAGAATTACTGCCAAAGGCCAATTATGACGTAAGAAATGTTTAATCTAGAAAAAGTTAGTTGCAGAAGGATATAGAAAAAGTATAAATAGAACAGTTTAATTAGGTTTTAGAAAAATTTCAATATAGCATTTTGATATGGTTATTAGAAGTTTTGTGTTTATTTAAAGAAGGTATGATTTATGTACATATTTTGAAGTTTCATTCAATCTTTTTATTAACTATGGAAAAATTGTACATTGCGATTTTTGCAGAATCAAGAATTTTAAGCCCTAAGAATTCTGAGAACAACGAGTATGTTTATCTCGGAGCTTCTATCGGATAGAAACTATATCCGATTATGTGTTACCGTACAAAAACGACACAACGACATAACAAACCACCCCTCAAGCGTGCACAACAAAATCATACGCTCGAGAGCCGGACTTGTTAGTCGCGACACGATAAAACGACAAAATCGGGAGATCGATCGAAACTACAAGGCCCTAACCCCGTTAGATGACGGTAACACGAAGGGTTGCTCGACTCAACTCAACCGGAAGGGCGGGTTCTTTTCTACCTTCGAGTTAGGGCTGTACATCGATACAAAAGGGTGAAATGATGGTAAATGTAGGACGCCACTCCATTCTAACTAACTAAATCGAACCCACTTGAATGGAGAAGTGTGGGCTCAATTCCCACTAACAACTCGGCAAGCTTGGTTCAGCTAACACGCTACGGCACTGACTTACCTTGACGAAACAACTTCCTGGAGCAGCTGCTGAACTCCTTTACAACGAACTGAAAAGGAACACAACAACAAACAAAATATCGTCAACACAAATCAAAGACATCAGTACTTAACAATGAGCTCTATTCAAATAATAAATAAAATAAGCAGATAACAATAGACATGAAATGTTTGACTAGTTACAAGAAAAATAATCAAAGGGGTTAGTTACTAATTTACGTTACAAGTTACTTCAATACGAACAACAATAAACTTTACTGTACAGACATGACCTTAAAATCAACAATGTTAACTATAGCAGTAATATTAAGCCGGAATGTTCAACACTTTTTGACGAAAAGAACACTATGTAGTAGGCACGATAATTACATAAAACGTTGACGAAAAGTACACTAGGTTATACACGACAGTTTCATAAAATACAAGCATGGTTTACCTTGAGGAGTTCAGCTGGCTGTAATCGACGGTCGGCGCGGTAGGGTGTTTTGCCTTCCAAGCACCTGCCTTAAGATGCGTGAAGAAATGAACGACAACGGGAACGGGGAATCCCAGAGTAGATGGAATGAGGAACTCAGCCTTGATATTAAAGATGGTAACGACAGCAAACGGGGTCGGTAGAATGCAATCATAATCCCCTCGAGACGGGTAGACGACGTATACAGCGGTAATGGGCAAAGCCCTCGACATGCGAGAACGACACACGTCATGCTTAGTTAACGATGGTCTGGTTAGGAGTCCGTGAACAAATCCGCCCATGGCGACAACTTAGAAGTTCTCGCAATCCTCCGACGGTAAAGAACTCCAACCACGTTTTAACTAAAACTTGATTCACTTCAATTCTCCACGGCTGTTGTAACTGATATTCCCTCGTACCGATAGCATACGACTCCTTCATAAGGCACCAACAATAACGAAACACATATATTAACGCAGAACTCGGAAACGAGAACAAAGCCACCCCCAACGGCGGCATTACGCGAAGCCGTCAGGGGCTGCGATCTTGGAACACGTGCGGTATACTCCAAGATCGGGTCGGAACTGAATTTCAAACTGCGGCTAAAGCCAACGGCTACCAACGCGTGCTATATGCATCTTTCTCTTGCATATGCGAAGACGAAGGAAGGTAACGGAAAATTTCAACAGAAGCGCAAGAAAGCTGACTGGGCGATTCACACGGGACTTGAAGGTTAAAAGTCTCAAACTAGCGAAATACTGAGAAAACATAATCTGCATCCGCCTTGCAGGCAACAAAGAACAAAGGGTGAATTTAAAAATGGAATTCTGCTAACGAAACGTGACTATCTGAATTAATTTTAACCGATAAACGGACCGCGAGGTACAAATGCCTAAACGCGCTGCAAAGCAGAGAACAGGCAGGGCCGGATCGAGCCCAAAATTTAAAATGACGACCGGACTTAAAGATGATCTAACATATGACAAAGCAGTCCCTGTTGCAAGCTACAGCGTTTTTGTCGTACTGCATTTTAACGGACTCTACGATCCATAAGCAAGTCCGCTATAATTTAACAAAGACAAATTATACATTAGAAGAAGATAACGATCTTGATTAACCAACTTCACTTTGCTTTATCGTATGTTAAATGCGTACATAACCTTACTTTTCGTGTGTAATTTTTATTTTGAAACTCGGGTACAACCTATAATGCACTCAAAAACAGACGTTGGTATAAACTTCCAAGTGTACTGTTGGTTATGATGGTTAGTTTATTTAATGGTGTAGCATGAACAGAAAATGTCAACCACATCTATACTCTGTTCACTATGGTCCCGGATTGTCAAAAATGACGTTTTATGGTAGCACTGTTGAATTTCGATTGGTTTTTTTGTTACTACTAGGTTGGACAACGCAAAAGCGTTATTTTGAAAATCTGGGTTTTTGTTACCTGGCAACTTTTATTTATTTTTGCTTAAATCAGTTCGAAATATAACCTATAAGTTATAGTTTTGACATTAGTAACTTAATTAATTGTTTCTAGTGACCCATAGCTTGACTTCAACGTATTAACTATGATATAAAGGATTGTTTTTAATTGGATTTTGACACTGACAATCCGGAACTATAGTGAACAGAGTATACCTGAACTTAACTGCACACCAAAACAACTGGTCTGGCGATCTAACTCGATTGCGTTTCTGTCGTTAAAATGCGACGCTGCATCCACTTGGTCAATTCAAACTGGCAAAGTTAATAGGATTAGATTTAGTTGACGCATCCGACTTAAATTTCAAATTAGATGGTTTACCTCGTAAAATTCATGTGGATTCGAGCAGATCCAGTTTCCATCTTATAGAAGCCCCGAGATAAACATACTCAATGTTTATTAAAAATGTCTGTTTTTAAGTGCTTCTGTAAGTGATAAGTCTACTAGGTCTACTAGGTCAACTTTGATCAAATTGTAATTTGGAAATACGATTAGGATTATCTACCCATAGTAAAAAATGTTTTTCACAAATATTGCTGCTATAACACTGCTTGACATAGTATTACTTTCAACCTCGATGACCTTTACATATTTACACTTTTTGTCGCACGGCTCTTATCAATCGCGACTATTCCATAATTAGATGAATGGTCTCATGAAACAATATAACGTTTATGAAGACACTTTGGCAAACCGGATGGATGTAAACATGGTAATTCGAAAACGACATAACCTATAAGGATTTTTGCAGTAGTTTGTGGGGAACTGAAAAGCTTTTTGGGAGATTAGCCAGTGTTACCAGTAATAGACATTAAACAGACTCATAACTATGCTGCCGGCCATATTTTTTTTTAGTTTATCGAAAGATGTGGATATAAATTTGTATCCTTTCTCACTTTTAATCTGAAATGCCACATTATCGGCGCTCTGTCCCATTCTCATTTACTGATGATGGTATTGAAAAATCACCAATTTGATTTTAAACCTGGTTCCTTCATCTAAGCTTTGCAATAATTAGTTCCTGTGTCCTTGCCGAAGTCGTCGCACATATGGCGCGATCACATGTATATAACATAATGTGATAATGGTCATACCACATTGATAGCACCATTTCAACAGATTACGAACACTAAATGTGTCTTAAGGAGAGGAGGTCCCAAAAAGCACATTTCAAAAACCGTTCCATGCTAACAGTGTGCCGAAGTATCGATGAAGAGTTTGACCACCGTATCTTGCTTAGTTTTACTTTTTTATAAATTCCATTTAAATTATTTAAAAGCATCATCAGATAGATGGTTTATAGTTGTTTTAAAGCTCCAGATTTAGAATTTTGACATTAGCATTTTTTAAAAAGGTTACAACTGTAAGAATGCGTCGGTTTAACCGTGATTATGTTACTGAGATTTGCGATATTTCCTTTCAAGTTTGTTGTATTATCAACACAACTGTGTTTATGACTTAATTATTACACAATATTATTATACATACACAACACTTCTAATTGTAAATTCTTGTGGGATGTTTCTCTGACTATTCAACACTATAACATATAAGCCAATCACATTGCAGACATTTGCTTTTTTCAACCAATAACAGCAGTATATCACTGAATATTGGGCACCATGCAAAATATTCACAAAACAATGTACGTACTCAAAAAATAAATAGCCTTGTTGCGAAGTATCGCTTAGCAACGATGTTCTGTCCTTAGTGATATCGCTAGGTCACCTAACATTAAACCCCAACAAACTGTGTGGCTTGTTTAAAAAAATTTAAAATGCTGTGTTTTGGAAGTATTCCGCTGAATTTAATTGAGAATGAATAATTATATTAATTGTTGGAATATTTTTCAATAAAGTTAATCGTTATGTATTAATATTGTTAAATAGTCGTCCCAAATACCACTCGAAGTGGATATATTTTTTAAAAATATTTTGCCATTTCCATAGAAATTATTGCAAATTTCACTCAACAAAATCACATTTAAATGTCACTCGCTTTCGGCTCGTGACATTTTTGATGTGATTTTGTATCCTGAAATTTAAACGCAATAATTTACTTGGAAACGACAAAATATTTGTCAAAAATATATCCACTGCTTGTGGTATTACCCTTGAGAATACAATTCATTAATCACGTGACCCTTTTTAAACCAATTGGAAGCATAAAAACCCTTGGATACATGTGTACCACAGCAGTGATACAAAACAAAAATTCGTATTGGTGTTTCGGTGGGTCCAACAAAGCAAAAATAATGGATAATAATAATCTAGAGCCATGATGTAATAACTGTCTATTGCAAATTCGAGGTTAGCAGGTTAGGTTTTACGTCAGTTTTGACACAAACTGGCGCAAAACCTAACCTGATAACGTCGAATTTGACATAGACTTACAGTGCCACCAATATAAATAGTGCTACTAACACAAACAGTGGCAACTTAAGGAATAAAATAATTTATTATCATCGGTTTATTCATTATATAATCGTAACGAATACCACTCGCGCAATCGAAAATAATGATTATTTTTCACTCGTAACTCGACGTAATCCTTAAAATACCACTCGAGCTGCGCTCTCGTGATTTTTTGCAGATTACGTCTCGTTACTCTGAAAGTAATCGATTATTTTCGATGCTCTTGTGATATTATAACTGACTATTCAACACTATAACATATAAGCCAATCACATTGCAGACATTTGCTTTTTTCAACCAATAACAGCAGTATATCACTGAATATTGGGCACCATGCAAAATATTCACAAAACAATGTACGTACTCAAAAAATAAATAGCCTTGTTGCGAAGTATCGCTTAGCAACGATGTTCTGTCCTTAGTGATATCGCTAGGTCACCTAACATTAAACCCCAACAAACTGTGTGGCTTGTTTAAAAAAATTTAAAATGCTGTGTTTTGGAAGTATTCCGCTGAATTTAATTGAGAATGAATAATTATATTAATTGTTGGAATATTTTTCAATAAAGTTAATCGTTATGTATTAATATTGTTAAATAGTCGTCCCAAATACCACTCGAAGTGGATATATTTTTAAAAAATATTTTGCCATTTCCATAGAAATTATTGCAAATTTCACTCAACAAAATCACATTTAAATGTCACTCGCTTTCGGCTCGTGACATTTTTGATGTGATTTTGTATCCTGAAATTTAAACGCAATAATTTACTTGGAAACGACAAAATATTTGTCAAAAATATATCCACTGCTTGTGGTATTACCCTTGAGAATACAATTCATTAATCACGTGACCCTTTTTAAACCAATTGGAAGCATAAAAACCCTTGGATACATGTGTACCACAGCAGTGATACAAAACAAAAATTCGTATTACCTTATTGTGGTTTGTTGTTACGCAAAAGTGTGAAAATGTTGGTTACCCTGCTGTCAATTTTAAGTCTATGTCAAATTCAAGGTTAGCAGGTTAGGTTTTTTTCTGTCAGTTGTTACAGTTACTGTTACATTTACGTTGAATAAAAAACTAAAATTTTGTAATGTTTATTTTCAATGGGTGTAATTAATCTGAAACTACGAGGGTCATGAAATGATTTAGTCATTAGCTAGTATTGCTGTCAATTTTGTCTGCAAGTTTGAAGTTTGTTGTAACTACTGTGTTAAATTTATTGAATATTCTACTGCTATGGTCCTGCCTTCTGATGCAGTACGTGTTGCAGCAAGAGCCCCCTTAAAGGAGTCCATTGGTAGTGATATAACAGCGTGAAAACGCTCCTTTATGGAAGTACGGGAGGTGGGAGTAAAATGGGGAAAAGTCAAATGTTGATTTTTTGAAAACCTTGAAATTCTAAAATGTTCAACTCGATCAGAGGACAAGGTTTAAATGGAAAACGCAAGAGAGCCTCTCCTAGTTGCTATCTATGTTTGTATTATTCCCAACCTAACCTAATAGTCTGCACCTTGCCCACTTATTTGACACGCCAAGGTTACTGGTTCCATATTTTTTAACCTAACCTAACATTACCCAACCCAGGATGCATCCCTCCTTTGTTCATACTTCAAAAAATGGAGGCTGTGTCCAAACCCCGACAAAACAGAAGCCACAACGTTCCATTTAAATAACAGAGAAGCAAAGAGAGAGCTTTCTATTATGCTTAACGGAACAAAGGTGAAACACAACTTCAAACCAAAATATTTGGGTATAACTTTGGACAGATCACTGACTTTCAAACATCACCTAGAAGGAACTGCTGCTAAGATTAGTACGCGGAATAACATAATTCAAAAGCTCGCCGGCACTACATGGGGTGCTTCAACTAATTCACTAAGAACAACTGGACTCGCGCTGGCATACTCAGCCGCAGAATATTGCTGTCCAATCTGGTTAAACAGCGCTCATGTAAACAAAGTAGATATACAGTTAAACAACAAAATGAGAATAGTGACGGGGACCGTTAGATCTACTCCTAAGGAATGGTTACCGATTTTAAGTAATATACCCCCAGCGCAGCTACGCCGAGCGAAAGCACTACAAAAATTAAATGAGAAGCTTCAAACCAATAATACGCTTCCAATTCATGATGACCTAAGAAATATCCCTACAGCAAGATTAAAGTCAAGAAGATCCCCATTATCGTCTCCTGTAAAAGATCTGAACGTGCAAGAACTATGGGAAGAACAATGGCGAGAGAACCCTCTTGGAATAAATGTAGCACTCATACCACCCTCAGAGAAACCTCCTGGCTTCGACCTTCCTCGGCACCTCTGGACCAAATTAAATAGGATACGTACGGGACATGGGAGATGTAAAAGCCTGATGTACAAATGGGGCTACGCCGAAAGTGCGGCATGCGAATGCAGTGCGGAGGAGCAAACCATTGCCCATATTATAACTGAATGCCCAATTTATAGATATGATGGAAACCCTGAGGATATCTATACCTTAACTCCAACGGCAATGGAATGGCTTACTAATTTAAAGATTGAGCTCTAGTAATTCATATGGATTCATAATTAATTTTAATTTAGTTTTAATTTATAATATCTTACTAAGTTTAGTGGAATAATTAATTTTTAATTTAATTGTAATTCAAAGAATATCTCACTAAGTTTATACTTACACTGTAAAGTCTCATACGAAATATATATTACCCAACCTACCCCCAAAGTACTCAGCACCGAAAACTCTAATCAACTATTAAAATCAGATTAAGACAAACCATGAATACCGCATATATGACAATTGTATTTATTAAGTAATTAATAACTGCCTGTATCATGCATTTAACAACTTTGTTAATAATATTTGATTAATACTTAATTTTAGTTAATTCAATTTTATATTAATATTACTGTCTGTTTATATCTTCTATAGTCTTCTATTCGTCAGATATCTCTGCTACAACTGTGCTCGTTGCAACCAAAAACTAGACTATTTATGAATGATTTACAAATAACGTTGTCAAAAACCGAAATTCCAATGATAAAACTAAACCACCACTCCTTTTTAAGAACAATATTTTAAGCTGCTTTTTATTTTTGTAGTTATTGAATGCTTTTCCTTAAGTATTTATAAACCTTTAGTTTTTAAAATAAGTTGCATTATCTATTAATATTTTCTTTGGTTTTACAAATTTTATAAAATATTCATTTACATTTTTTCAAAAACATTTTGTAGTGTTGCATCTTTTAGCTGGAAAATAATTTCACATATTTTGTAAATATACTACCAGACCATTCTTAAAGCCAAGGTGCTAACACAAGAACAAAGAAGGTGTCTGTTTTTGGGAGATTGGTATGCGGAAGTTGCAGACGCTTCAAGATAACTGAAAAATGCCGGGTGGTTAAAAATGTGACCCGACACGATTCTTTTATCGCCCTGTCTTGTATTATAAAATTCTGCTGTTTAAGATTCCACTATACTTATGTGTGTTAGCTTCCTACCAGAGTTTACTACTGAAATTACATATGTGTATAAGATTGACTAAACTACATCAAACTTTTAACCTGCTAACTGAAGAGTATTTTTTACTAATATATTGCTTTATTTGACTTTATTTAATTTAATTCTTATTAACTATAATACTAGATATAGGACAATTGTATTTATTAAGTAATTAATAACTGCCTGTATCATAAGTTTAACAACTTTGCTAATAATAATATTTGATAAATACTTAATTTTTAGTTGATTTTAGATTAATAGCACTGGCTATTAGACTATAGAAAATATCTGTCCAAACCCGGGTGAGCGTGGATTCGAACCCCACACCTGGCAATTCTTTTTGTTTGTCTAACAGACAACAGTACTTGACAAATTTATTTCAAGATAATTTTATACATTAGCAAAAATTTCCAAACAAAGACACCATTCAATTTAGCGGTTGTGCAGATTTTTCTCAAACAATGGGTGTCATTGTTTAATTTTTGCCAGTATTGCACATTTCTCAAACATGTCTGGACAAGTCTGAAGCTCTAGACAATAACATCCGGTTTATCTGATAATGGAGGTCAGCAAAAATTCCCCCAGACAACAAAGACTTCATGGTCCAATTATTTTTACAATCGGTCAGATTTCTCAAACAATGAGCGTCATTGTTCAATTGGTAAACAATAACATCATGCATCTGCAAGTCTCAACAAGTTTTTGCATTCTCAGACGATGACTCACATCCTGTTGAGCCTGGGAAAATTTTTATAAGCGTAGAAATTTTGTAAAATTTCAAAATTAGACTTTTAGCCTCAAAATTCATTGTGGGAATCTTGTAAAATTTCAAAATTACACTTTTAGCCCCAAAAATTCATCGTGGGAACCGGACCCCGCCTAGGCCAATGACCTTGGCCCCGGTTAGGCCAATGACCTTGGCCCCGGCTAGGCCCGTGACCTTAAACCCCGGCTAGGCCAACGACCTTGACCTCGGCTAAACCAACGACCTTGACAAACCTGCGCAAAAACCCCGCGCAGACCTGCGCCGGCAGCTGCGCAGAAAACCTGCGCAGTGACACATTTTCAGCCAGCACCCTTCTAGTTACACTACTACAGACAAGCAGGCAGGTAAACAGACAGGCAAGCAAGCAGGCAGACAGGCAGGCAGACAGACAGACAGGCAGGCAGGCAGGCAGACAGGCAGGCAGACAGACAGGCAGGCAGGCATGTAAGCAGACAGACATGCAGGCAGGCAGGCAGGCAGGAAGACAAACAGACAGATCATCCTTCGCGTGTACCAAAAAATATTTCTCAGGCTCAACAGGATGTGAGTCATCGTCTGAGAATGCAACAAACTTGTTGAGACTTGCAGATGCAGGATGTTATTATCTACCAATTGAACAATGACGCCCACTGTTTGAGAAATCTGCACGACTACAGAAAATAATTGAACAATGAAGTCTTTGTTGTCTGGAGGAATTTTTGCTGATCTCCATTATCAGATAAACCGGATGTTATTGTCTAGAACTTCAGACTTGTCCAGACATGTTTGAGAATTGTGCAAGACTTGTAAAAATTGAACAATGAAACCCATTGTTTGAGAAAAATCTGCACAACCGCTAAATTGAATGGTGTCTTTGTTTGGAAATTTTGCGAAAGATGATCTGTCTGCCTGTCTGTCTGCCTGTCTGTCTGCCTGCCTGTCTGCCTGCCTGTCTGTCTGTTTGCTTGTCTGCCTGTTCGCCTGTCTGTCTGTCTGTCTGCTTGCCTGTCTGTCTGTTTACCTGTCTGTCTGTCTACCTGACTAGCTGTCTACCTGTCTTCCTGTCTAGCTGTCTACCTGTCTACCTGTCTAGCTGTCTACCTCTCTAGCTGTCTAACTGTCTTCTTGTCTAGCTGTCTACCAGTCTACCTGCCCACCTGTCTAGCTGTCTACCTGCCTGTATGCACCACAACCCCCGCGCAGACCCCGCGCAGACCCCCGCGCAGACCTGTGCAAAAACCCCCGCGCAGAGCTGTGCAAAAACCCCGGCGCAGACCTGTGCAGAAACCCTCCGCGCATCCCAACGAGCCAGGTTGTTTCCACATCGCGGACATCGACATCACCCGCACAGCTGGAACAGGTGTCATCACCATCCCCGTCGCCACCTCAAATTTTGTCTCATTAAAATAGAAATTAAGTTAGGTAATAAACTTATACATGTAATTTTTAAGATTAAAATAAAAGACTTTTCATGTGAGAAAATAAATATACGCTTGAATATATTTTATTTAATTAATATACACATCTTATTTATACATAAGTAAAGACAGAACTTAACAAAGTGTATCAATATAGTCTTGGGGTGTTGTTGAAGGCCAAGGACCGGAACAAGGGCCGCTTCTCCAACCAACGGCTTCACCATTTTGCGCTTTTCTGATATTTTCCTCAAGCCATTTAAAAATATATGTGTGGTGGCGGTGTACAACGCTAGGCTGAAATATATAAGTTATATGGTTAGTATTTAAATACTCGAATATGTTTATAATGTGCTTGGTGGACGGTAGCCCCAAGGCAAAGTGTCAGTATACATACAGTTTACTACCCTTTTGTTATCATGAGGGTCTAAAGCTTTTTTTCTTTGTTTTAAAGAAAACACGTTGTAAGTTTATGATCTAATTGTTCTCTGACCGCAAAATACTGTTTCGCTATTAAACAGGCAAGCTTTGTAATCGTCAAATGTAATTCTATTCAAAGGAGCTCTGGTAATACCTTTAGCTTTCTTGGTAATTTTAAATTCCTCATTCTCAGCATCCTCTAATGTTTTGAAAGCATACAATTTAGCACTTAGACCAACAAATTAGGTAATTATTTTACCACACATTTCATCCTTCATTAGACCTATTACTTTTTTATTAACTTGTGGAAGGTTATATGGATTGTTCGGGGGATAATCGCTTGTATCAAATTTGTGAATATCTTCTCGTATAAAATCGTATATATTTGGAAGGGTAAAGTGACATAAGAGACTATCAGTGTCTGTGTACAGCAGTTTTGCTTGATTACCCATCTTTTGCTAAGTATTTATAATGAAAATTATATATTAAAATTTTTGAAATATCTAGGATATCTACCATATGGAGGGTTTGAATGGGTAAATGATGATATTCCTAATATTGATCATTTAAATACTCCGGAAAATTCTGAAACATGCTATATTTATGAAGTCGATTTAGAATATCCCCAACATTTATTTGAACTTCACAAAGATTTGCCTCTATGTCCTGACCATTATACACCACCAACATCCAAACAATCAAAATTGACAACCACATTATTTAAAAAACAAAACTATGTAATACATTACCGCAATCTGCAGCAAGCTGTAAGTTTAGGGCTGAAAATTATAAAAATTCATAGAATATTAAAATTTAAACAATCCGCTTGGCTTAAACCGTACATAGATTTAAATACAAAATTAAGACAAGCTGCAAAAAATAATTTTGGAAAAGATTTTTATAAACTTATGAACAATGCTGTATTTGGAAAAACTATGGAAAATGTTCAAAAATACAAAACAATAAAATTAATTTCTAAATGGGAAGATAGGTACGGAGCCAGTGCATACATATCAAAACCAAATTTTTACAGCTGTACTATTTTAGATAAAGACTTGGTACTTAAAGAATTAAATCAGTTGGAAATAATAAGCAGGATTTTTAATCCTAGATATTTCAAATATTTTAATATACGATTTTCATATAGGTAAGAAAGGGGGATTGGGCTGCTATTCGACTACCCTGTTTCAACTACCATCTCAAGGTCACCCATATAGCCTTGCAGGCTACACTAGCAGGTAAGCAGGCTGTTAAACAGCTAGACAGGTAGACAGCTATACTGCTAGACAGATAATCAGCTATATAAGTAGACAGCTAGACAAGTAGACAGGTAGACAGACAGGTAGGTAGACAGACAGACAGGTAGAGTGACAGGTTCAAACCAGTTCCCGTGTAGCCTTGCAGGTCTCTGCTTCTCACGTCTTCTTACATCACCATGGGAAATTCAATTTTAGGAGAGAAACATAATAAATCGGTGAAAAAACATTTTATTGCCTTACAAATTACAAAATTACAAAAATTCGTACAATTTACACACAGATCACAACCCTTTCTTTATTTTTACTTAGTAGACTTAATTATATCTAATTTAATTTTTATTCTGTAATTTAAATCTAAATTTAAATCTTGTATTTTTTTTCGAACCAGTAATTAGATATGTACAACTGTTCAAGGTTTTCGAACTGTAAAATATAACGAATCTTTTGTCTGAATTGTTTTAATAATTAGTTCCGTTCCTTCTTCTAATTCTTCCAACCGATGACATTGTGTAACCTTAATACTACCTTTTATTTCATGCATAGTAATATGGTCAATTTGTTCTATTTTTTTTTGGCAAGATGAACTATTACTATCCATATTTTGCAAAACTTCCGTATAATATTTAAGTTCCTCAATCTTATGTTGTAACGCTAGCTTTCGTTTGAATTTGATTAATCCAATATTAAATAATATTTTGAAATTTAAACGTCGTCGAACTCCGCGTTATCAAGAAACACGGCGTGTTCCAGGGAAATAAGCCAGCGTGGGCCAAAGTTCTGCCAGTCATAACAGCGCTAGACAAAGGCGAGCCGCGCGCCTACTCCCCACCTAGGAACTTTGCAAGGCATATAAAAGCAGTTGCAGAGCTCATTTCGACAGATTTTTCTAGAAACTTCCTTAGAGATTATTCCAGACTCCGTTTCCAATTCCCGATCCCTTGTCCTGTTTCCCGTCCGGCCCAGAGAGATTTTTCCTGGATCCTCTGCGAGGATCACTTTTCCTACTAAACATGTTAAAACCCGAAGCTAATTTCGACCTGGTGTTTTGGAATATAATATCTAGGTCATTATTTTGCACTTTCTTGTTAAATCTATTAAACCCGTCGCTAATTTCGACCTGGTGTTTTGGAATATATCTAGGTCATTAGCGTACACTTTCCTATTAAATCTATTAAAATTCTAAGCTAATTTCGACCTGGTGTTTTGGAATATAATATCTAGGTCATTAGCTTTAAAATTCCAGAAACCGGCGTCATAATCCGTTTGCAAGCCGGAAATTATAAACAAAGTTACAAGTCCTAATTTTCGACTTGTATTTTAAATTAAATACTTCGCTAAGCTGTGCGAATAGTTCTACTTGTATTAATAATTGAGATTATAGCTGGCGACTAACATACCTAGTATCGTTTGAATTATGTATGTATGTATGCGGGGGGAGGGGGGGGGGGGGTAGCGGGTAGATACTTCTCTGCGATCCCGGTGGAGAGCAGATCTACTTCAGGGACGCGACCCTGCCCACGCAAGCCTTGAATCTCCTCACCTCCCTAGTACCAGAGGATTTTCACGACCTTTCCTTTAATCCCACCCAATTCCCATTACGTCCCTCCTACATCCTCACCCCCTGCGGAAAGGAGCGGGGCCCTACCGTGGAATACTTTATACCCCAAGAAAACCCCAAATGGAAAAAGGAAAGGATGATAATAGAATGCCATGCGACCCGACTAGCGCTCGGCGCTGCAGTTCCAGGACTGTATGTGTGAAATGAGCTACTGGCCATGGTGTGGTGGATGACCAGACCCTCCATGGAAAATATGCGACTAGTCAAAAATCTAAAACGAAGTCAATCATACTAAAAGTATGCACATGGAATGTTCAAGGTCTTAACACTGCTGGAAAGCTGCAGACAATGGAAAAAGAAATTAAGAATTTGGCAGTAGTAGGCATTTCAGAAACTCATTGGAAAACAAATGGCCACTTTGTATCAAGCAATGGTAACCTGATTATATGCTCTAGCAACGAACATCAATCAATAAATGGGGTGGGCATCATTGTACACAAACAACTGAAAGACACAGTTCTTGGATACAACACTGTTGATGATAGGATTGTAACAGTGAAACTACAAGCAACACCTATTAACTTGAATGTAATTCAGGTATATGCGCCCACATCAACATCTACCCAGGAGGAAATAGACAATTTTTATGGTAAACTAAACGAAACTATTAAAAGCATACCAAACAGAGAACTGTTACTGATCATTGGTGATTTCAATGCAAAGATTGGTGACACGAGTCAAGAAAACCACATAAGAAACGTGGCAGGAAAATATGGCATTGGCATCCGAAATGGGCGGGGAGAAATGCTCTTAGACTTTTGTGCAGAGAACGGTCTCTACATAACTAACTCCCACTTTAATCATCACATTCGAAGGTTGTACACATGGCGCTCTCCCGATGGAGTCACTAGAAATCAAATAGATTACATCTTAATAGCCACAAGATGGAAATCATGGATACGAGATACAAAGACCTATCCCGGGATGGATTGTGGCAGTGATTACAACGCTTTAGTAGCAGAAATATGTATCAAACTACGAAAACCAATTAAACCAAAGAATGCAACGAACAGATGGGATGTGAGCAATAACCTCCCATATCGAGACGAAGTCACACAAACTCTGACAAATCTGAAGTTAGAAGAAAGTACACAGATGAATGCAGAACAATTATGGACGAAATTTAGAGACATTCTTAAGGAGGCAGATGAAAAATGTAGACCCTGCAGAGAACCAAAAAAGCAGTGGATATCTGATGATACGTGGAATTTAATTGAGAAGAGAAAAAATATTAAAGCGAGGGGTTTAGATAACGAAAATAGCCTCGTGACATACAACGAAATGACAAAAACTATCAATCGAGCTACTGGAAAAGATAAAGAGGCATTTATATCGTTAATATGTGAGGAAATTGAAGACCACTCACACAAAAATGAGCCAAGGGATTTGTTTCATAAAGTCAAACAACTAGCTCGAAAATTCCAACCCCGCTCACTCCCTGTTAAGGATGAGTCTGGCAAACTTCTCACAACGGAATCTGAGGTAATAGAGCGATGGCAAAACTATTGCAGTATTCTAATGAACGAAGAAAACAAAAATGATCAGATACCAATACAACCAGAACAACCAGAACAACTTGAGCCACCGATACTTAGAAATGAGGTGGAAGCAGCTCTTAAAAAACTAAAGAGCAGAAAATCGGCAGGCAATGATGGAATTGTTACTGAGATGTTGAAAGCAACCGGAGAAGTGGGAGTAGACATTATCCATCATATCTGTAACAGAATATGGTTAAAAGGAAGATGGCCAACAGAGTGGACGGAATCAGTGTACATTCCGTTACACAAAAAAGGGGCAAAAGATGTTTGTGAAAATCATAGAACAATAGCTTTAATAAGCCATGCGAGTAAAATAATGTTCTACATAATTCAAGAGCGGCTAAAGCCATATCTACTTCCACAAATTTCTCAAGAACAAGCCGGTTTTATCCCTGGTAAAGGAACCAGAGATCAACATGTTAATATTAGACAAATAATTGAAAAATGCCATGAATTTAATGTACCAGCGATCTTCTGTTCTCTAGACCAGGGGTCGGCAACCTGCGGCCCGCGGGCCGCATGCGGCCCTTTGCAACTTTTTGCGCGGCCCGCCAAAGCACCAATATAACTTTAGGAAAAATCAACAAATTTAGAGCGTAAGCGTGCCGAAATGTGGCCGGTGACAAAAATGCGCGACAAACAGAAGCATAGTGGGAAACCTATTTTACTGCGCAAGTTTAATCCCCACTCCCCAGCGAATACGACGTCTCGCTTAGCAAGTGTAGCATTCTTTCTAGTGATGGGCATAATCGGATGATTTCAATAATCGGAATGTTCCATTTCGGAATGTTTATAAAATCGGAATATCATCCGATTATTTTACATTCCGTAAATGCAAGCAAGGGAAAACGAGCGAAATAACAACAAGCGGAAGGAAGATGAAGTGCGTGCAAATTTACGATGAGAGCACTCGCCGTCGCGCCGTAAGCCCTTATCTGCGTTGGCATCTATTGTTTGGGTTTGTAGGGCGGTCAGTAATAGCTATTTACGTTATTAGACCGGTACCAACATTTCTATGGCCGCGCCAATACTTTACAGGTCGAACCGTAGGGCGAGACCTGTATGTTTGGCAAGGCCATAAGAATTCTACCGGTCGTGTATCGTATAAGATTTTTTAGGATACTGCATTGGTAACTAGCGTTTACATTGTTACAAACGAGTCCGGTAGATAAAATTTACCGGCCTAGACCAGTAGTAGTTCTATTACTACTGGTCTAGGCCGGTAAATTTTATCTACCGGACTCGTTTGTAACTATGCAGACGCTAGTTAGCAATGACGTATCCTAAAAAACAATTTATGAGTTTGAGTCGCACAGTGGGATATGAGGAAATAAAATATTTTTTCAAATTATTACAGTAGTTACGTTAATAGACTTTCGGAAAATGGTAGTGATATTTTAAAGTTTAATAGCACATAAAGTACATAATAGATAGTATAAAACAATATTTGAATTTGAAGTCTGTAGGTGTACTATCTAATAATTAATCTACGAAATACCACTGCCATTAGTGCCATTCACGTATCATACACGTGCGCACACGGCGCGACCCGTCGACATTCGCCAACCAGCATATAGCAGTCAAGTGAGTCAATACAACATTCCGTATTCCGTTCAGTTCAAATTGGCATTTCGTTTTCTCATTTTGTGTACCGAATAGTAAAATAATCGAATTCCGAAAGTTCCGAATTTTGTGCACCGAACAGTAAAATAATCGAATTCCGAAAAGTTCCGAAATAATAGGAACCTTCCGATTTTTTGAACAATCGGAAACTTTACGATTATTTATTCCGGATAGGCCCATCACTAATTCTTTCATTTCGCCAGTTTGCTACTGTATGTTCATATGTGCGTTCATGTTGACAGCCGTATGACGTTTCACTACAATATTTTATATTTTTTATATTTATATATTTTATATTTACATATTTATACATATTTAATTGGAATTGTATTTTCTTTTTTTTTCCTTTTAAGAATTGTAAAATTTTTGTTGTCTAACATTATTGTTATTATAGCATGTCAATAAAAAATAAATTTTTTCTATATCTATTTTTAATAATATTTATACTCGTATATGATATAAAAGCACTATTTAAGTTACATGTGAATGTGCGGCCCGCCTAAAAAAATTTATTTTGAAAATGGCCCGCCGTCCGAAAAAGGTTGCCGACCCCTGCTCTAGACTATTCAAAGGCATTTGATACTGTCAAATGGGACCACCTATGGATGGTTTTAATGGAAATGGCAGTACCTCAACACTTAATCATAATCATATCATCATAATCATAATCATAATCATCATAATCATCATAATCATAATCATAATCATAATCATAATCATCATAATCATCATCATAATCATAATCATCATAACTCTATAATAAAGCAGAACACGTCCCAAGGTCAAATAAATCAACTCCTGGTCTATGAGCAGTTACACATGTGGGCGGTGTCTTGATATTAGGAGCGTTGCCAGACCTGGTACAATTCTACGAATCTGGTACATTTTGAATCCGTTTCTACAAATTTATTTCGTACAGTGTAAATCTGGCAACAGGGCTAAAATCGTCGTGTTGACAGCTGGCCTTTAGTTTACGAAGAAGGAAACCCTCATTTCTGTTGTAGAAAAGTGAGTATTCGTTATTATATTTTCCATTTTAATTTTGTGTGCTCTTGTGACATAACCTAAGATTTGCGTGGAAATTTTATCTGGCAAAAACAGAGGCAATCAATGCGTTTCGCACTGCATAATTTTCATTATTATCAATCCTATTAACGACATAATTTTACAGTACATTATAATTACAGATACCTTCCTTAAAGGAGAAATTGGTGGAAAAAGAAAAGCAGCTAAATGAAACAAGAATTCCTCGACAGTAGACAAGTCTTGTCTGAAAACTGGAAAGAAGCTGTAAGTGAAGCCAAAAAGCAATACGAAGCGATGGATAGCGCGCTAGAGGTGAATTTATTAAAAGTGATACTGTAAATACCTTCATTAACTATTGCGATTTCAGATTCTACATAGTATAGGTACAAACTGTAGTTCAACAGTGCCCACCGCTAGCCAAGCTGCAGAGAGATTTAGAAGAAACAAGCTTTCAGAGCGCATTGTCGATGCACATAGCTGCCCCATCCGAGTGCAAGAGCTTTAGCATTCAGTACGAACGAGTTATTTATCAGGTTGTTGCTGCGGAGGAGAATAGGTACAAACTGTAGTTCAACAGTGCCCACCGCTAGCCAAGCTGCAGAGAGATTTAGAAGAAACAAGCTTTCAGAGCGCATTGTCAATGCACATAGCTGCCCCATCCGAGTGCAAGAGCTTTAGCATTCAGTACGAACGAGTTATTTATCAGGTTGTTGCTGCGGAGGAGAATAGGTACAAACTGTAGTTCAACAGTGCCCACCGCTAGCCAAGCTGCAGAGAGATTTAGAAGAAACAAGCTTTCAGAGCGCATTGTCGATGCACATAGCTGCCCCATCCGAGTGCAAGAGCTTTAGCATTCAGTACGAACGAGTTATTTATCAGGTTGTTGCTGCGGAGGAGAACATCGTTGCCATAGTTGAGCGCAGTTCCAGTGCAACTCGTACTGCCAAACCAGCAGATGGACAAACAAACCGCCCAGTAAGATTTAGAAGAAACAAGCTTTCAGAGCGCATTGTCGATGCACATAGCTGCCCCATCCGAGTGCAAGAGCTTTAGCATTCAGTACGAACGAGTTATTTATCAGGTTGTTGCTGCGGAGGAGAACATCGTTGCCATAGTTGAGCGCAGTTCCAGTGCAACTCGTACTGCCAAACCAGCAGATGGACAAACAAACCGCCCAGTAGGAAATTCTCTCTCTTTTAAAGTGGCTGTTCAAATGCTTGAGAGGAATCATCGTGAAATGACAAGGAGGAGTTTCTAAGGTGCAGAAAGATAAAACGTAATCTGAAGTTAAGTGATATCAATTTGGAATTAGTTGATATGGCAAAAAGCAATAACTCTATGTATATTAATGAATCTCTCTATTCCTTAAATCGACAGCTGTTTGCGACAGCTAGAGATTATAAAAAGGAGAAGAATATTAAATATCTTTGGTCTAAAAATGGCAGGATTTATATGAGGGCAAAAGATAATAGTAAAATAGCCAAAATTAAAAATGTTCTTTGAATGTTTGAATAAAATTGATTTAAAAAACATTTTATATATTTCTATCGATAATTCTATAAAATTATATGGAAAATATTTTCTTTTGCATTTTTTAGAACACAAAGTAAATCCTGTTTAATTTTTATTTGTATTTTTATACAATTTGTGGTTTACTTTCAGTTATTTTGGTTGCTTCGCAAATATAACTTCATTTAGATTTTTGTCAATCTTTCTGCTATTAAGTTTATTGCTATGTTGCTGCAAATGTCTTTATGGTAATATATTTAGTTTTATTTCTATTAGTCAAATATTCATTTTTATGAGTTATCGTATAAAGTTTGTTTATAGTAATATGTTGATTAATTGCTTAATCGATTTACAAATTTACAATTTCCTATTATTCCTACAGTAAGTTGTAGTATAGCTATTGAACAGTTGTGGATCAAAATTATTTAAAAAAATTTAACGGTTGTCATAGGAACAGTTTATCGAAGGCAGGAGTTTGGATGTGCTGACTCCTTTTAACTTATTGCACATATGACGGACGAGATAATGTGTCTGGGTGATTTTAACATAGATATGTTATCTATAAATGATAAAGGTACTGAAAAATGATAAAAACAGCTCTACATTACTGGACCTTATTTTGGTAAACGATAAAAAATGTATAGTCAATTACGATGCGACTGATGTACATGGATTATCTGATCATTGTGACTAACTACCCTATTAAATGTAAATTGCATCGCAAAAGTTTTTTTGTATACTTACAGAGATTTTGCTAATTTTGATTATGAGGAGGTCTATAACGACCTTCAGTCTCTTCCATGGCACAATTTAATAAATTTAATCATAGACAGTGCGGACAGTAAAAGAATTCAGCATATGCAAAATACATGCCTGAGGTTTATTCATGGTATTAGAAAATTTGATCACATAACACATAAACTTAACGAAATTAAATGGTTAAATATGCACAATCGTAGAATACTTCATTCAGCCACATTGTTTCATAAAATTATCTCAAATAAAGTACCCTCTTATTTACTTAATAAAATTGAATTTAGATGTGATGTTCATAGTGTAAATACGCGAAATAGAAATCTAATTACGCCTCCATATCACAAAACTGCAATGTATAAGCGATCCCTTTCTTACGATATAGCTTATTTATACAATTCTTTGCCGGAGTATCTCAAAACCTGTTCACCTGAGAAATTTAACTCTAATCTGTTTAAAATTCTACTTAATCACCAAATCGGTGCAGCATAATCACTCTCTTACATATATGTTTAACATTACAATAGTATTATTGGTCTACAGTTAGTGTCGTTAATTATTTAATATTTGTTATCTAAGTGGAAAAGCAGATGCTATTTTAAATAGTAATCTGAATTTGCCCTTTTGGTGGTGAAATGGGGGTTGTCGAAATTAAGTGTCTTTATTGCGCAAAGGACATTGGCATAGATGACCTAAATGTTCTAAAATGTGCAGGTGTACAAAAAAAAGGATGAAGAATTTAAATTAGATCATAACCATGGCTACTACTACCAGATACAAATGCAACTCGCTATTACTGGAGTTAATTACTGTGATTTTGTGGTATGGAGTAGTAAACATTTTTTCCGTGAAAGAATACATTTCAATGAGGTATTTTGAGAAAAAGAAAGCGCTATTGCTATGAAGTTTTTTAACAATGTGATTATGCCAGAACTTCTCGGTAGGGCATCCAATCCCGGGATCCCAAAATGTCGGTATCCCGGGATCCCTAATTTTTTTATCCGGTATTTCAATCCCGGTATTTTTCTCCAATAATTTTCGATATTTCTGGGATTGCTTTTGTGTGCACTGCATCGCAGTTCGCAGAGTCTGCGAGTTGCCTTACCCGGCCTGGCCGGCGCCAGACATGGAGCAACATGTTGATAGATAATAATTAGTAGATATGGTTCAGGGTAGTAGCAGTTAGCAGATGTGTCCATAAACAGCGTAAACTGTGTTCAGTTGTGTTGTCACTGTTGCTTGCATATTTACTTACCTATTATACACCTATAATACTAGAAATACCGGTTCTGAAAACAGAAAATCCCGATATTGAACACCGGAAATCCCGGTATTGAACATCGGAAATCCCGGTATTGAATACTGGAAATATCGGTACTGAAAACAGGGAATCTCGGTTTGAACACCGGAAATCCTGGTATTGAATACCGGGATCCAGATAGAATTTCTTCAATACCGAAATCCCGGGATTGAAAATTCAGTTCGGTATTGGATGCCCTACTTCTCGGTAAATATTTCACAAATAAAGCAGTTAAGGATGCTGCAGCTAATACTGATTGGAATGTATTCAAAGAGTCGTTAAATGTTAATAATGGTACAAATTTAATGTTTTGTAATAAAAGTAGTAGTACGGAAACAAGGACCACTGCTCTCGTAGCCACGCAAACTAAAGATAACAGTATATATTGTTTGTGTAAGGGTCCTGATAATGGAACGCCTATGATTGCTTGCTGTAATTTGCACTGTTCCGTGGAATGGTTTCATCTGATTTTTATTGGTTTAACATCTGTACCTAATACTGAGTGGCATTGCCCTTTATTGTAGTATAAGTGAAAGTAATAGTATTTTGTATTATATTGGTATTGGAATATAAATAAATATTTGATCGATTTATTTATTATCACTTCAATTGCAGTACGGTAAAATAAGTGAATAATAATAATAATAATAATAATAATAATAATAAATGTCTTTATTTTCTGTATATACATATAGAAAAAAATATATTAGTGTAAGTATTAATATGGGGCGGAGTTCAGTGCGTTTAATGCACTGCTCTTCCACTCAACCCCACGGTTTCATCCAAAGTAAAAATATATTTAAAAAATATATATATAGCGGAAAGGCGCGTGTTATTAAAGAAATTCTCAATAGTCAAAGAAAAAGGTGATTACTTTAATATGATAGGTATGAGTTTCTAATTGTTATATGTATTATTAGGATTTAATATAATTTGAATTTTGTTTTTCTAAAAACATCATGTTTTTAAAAGCACGACCGCTGCGATATGTGAAAAACGCAGGTCTATTTTTAAATAAGTAACCGAATGCGCCAAGTAGCTGCTATAGAACACTGCAGTTTAAATTGAAACTAAATGAATTAATAACAGATTCATCCATTTTCAAGTATTCTATAATGTATATTGGTTATTTATATTTATACAGTACAGTAAACATTGCGCTTCCATGCTTTGACCAAAATTATTTAAAAAGATATTTTTGCCAACTACACGGAAAAATTGCATGTTCACGTAAAACTTTTACATTCGCTGGAAAACTGTCACTTTTCTTAACTTGTAGAACAATCTACTATTAATTCACTAGCGATTTAAGAAGAAAATTAACTCGCTAGCATATAAACATTATAAACAGTTACTTATGGTTGCTATTATAGAGATAATAATAATAATGCCAGTTTAAAATGACAAAGAAATAATAATTAATCGAGTTATTTAACAATATCAGTAACGGCGTAACTGGAGACTTGAGTTACCGCATTTATATTTTTATGACGCTCAAAGGCTTAAACCTGAAAAGAAACACAGATTGCAGGCAGCTGAAAATTATTTCGGTGGAGCAAATAATTCTCACATAGGTATAATCTCATAAGTCAACAAGAGCATTAATTCTTTCCGGAATTTTTTTTGACTGCGTTCTAACAACGTCATATTAATTAGGACGCCTTCCAGGGGCGAGCGTTTCCTTTCCAGAGACTTTCCATTTGAAAATATATTTTTTGGAACTTTTCCTTACTGCCAATCTCTAGCGTGCTTTTAAAAGTTTCTTTAGTGCAACAAAAGTTATTAAATTCGTCCTACATTTTAAATGCGGCATATGCCGCGGGGTTTAAGCTAGTAACGGTATAAGTTTGGAACGGAATACCTCTGAAGCAGATTCCTTTGCAAATTATTTTCATTCCGTGTACTCGAAAGATAGAGCAGCCTACAATTTGACTGACATTCAGCAGTCGTTTCCACTAATAAATAATAGTTTGTATATTACTGATATTACTCCAGATGACATTTTACTAGCTATTAAAAATCTTAAGCCTAAGAAATCTGTGGGACCGGACAAAGTACCGGCATATATATTCAAGGCTTGTGCGGAATATTTTGTAAAACCACTACAATTCATTTACAATTTAATAATAAATACTGCAACCTTTCCCAGTCAGTGGAAGATAACGAAAGTATGCCCCATATTTAAGAGCGGTAGTAAAAATGACGTAATCAATTATAGGCCAGTATCTCTTGTTTAAGTCCCCTGCAAGATATTTGAGTCCATAATATATAAATATCTATACAATTTTATTAAACCTCATATCAGTACCTCCCAACATGGTTTTGTACAGCGTAGGTCAACGATAACTAATCTATTACTTTTTGCAGAATTTATTTCAGAGAGTATCAGTAAAAATTTACAAGCAGACGTAATCTACACCGACTTCGAAAAAGCATTCGATCGGGTTAATCATGATGTACTTTTGAAAAAACTCTATGATTACGGAGTTGGTGAAAATTTATTATTATTATTTTTAACTTATTTAAAGCACAGACATCAATATGTAGTTTACAACGGTAAAACATCTTCGAAATTCGAAACTTTATCAGGCGTGCCTCAAGGCAGCAATTTGGGGCCTTTATTGTGTTTAATACTTATTAATGACCTACCACAAAATGTGATTAACTCAGAATGTCAACTATTTGCTGATGATTTTAAGATATATAAAGGGATTACTTGCTTAAAAGATTGCCTTTTGTTACAAGAAGATATTGATTGAGTGTATGCTTGGACTGTAAAAAACAAACTTGCATAAAAAAATGCGTGATTGTTAATTTTTCAAGAAGGGTTGACTTACATCAATATCACTACAAAATCGGAAATGTGTTATTGGAAACAAGGCAAGGAATAAAGGATTTAGGAATATACTTTGATAACAAACTGAATTGTAACTCTCATGTTAACCAGTGTGTCAAAAAAGCATATAAACAACTTGGATTTATACTAAGAAATTCCGCTTGCTTCCAAAATATCAACACTTACAAAAGGCTATATAATACCTTTGTCAGATGTCATCTGGAGTACGCGTCGGTTGTTGGGTCACCGTGTTATAATTTCTATATTAATGCGATTGAGAAAGTTCAAAAAAGGTTTCTTCGATTTTTATATTATAAAATGTATGGCCAATATACGTATCTCATACCAACTTCTGAATTACGTGCTGAATTTAATATACTGTCATTAGAAAGACGACGTAAATTACTTTCGGCAATAATTGTTTACAAGATTTTGCATAATTTAATAGACTGTTCCACTCTTCTACGATTTTTCAAATTTAATGTTCCGCATTATCCCAGTAGAAACAGATCTGTATTTTACATCAGTAGTTGCAGAACTAACTTTTCGATTAATTCGCCTATTTATAAACTAAGTACTATATCTATTAACTTCAGCCATTTGGATATATTTGCAATGAGTCTGGCTTCATATACAAAAGGTTTAATATTGGAACTTATTAATAGTGGAAGGGTGTTTGGTGGGTGTCGGGATGGGATGGTGCGGTGCCGTCGTCTGGTTGTGCAGCATCAACGTGTATTGTACGCTATTGATGGGGGGGCCGATGCCGATATT
This sequence comes from Agriotes lineatus, assembly GCA_940337035.1. Lineage (NCBI taxonomy): Eukaryota > Metazoa > Arthropoda > Insecta > Coleoptera > Elateridae > Agriotes > Agriotes lineatus. Next base: position 516,772 of record CALNHX010000065.1, on the reverse strand, counting down.
GTGCTTCTGTCGTGGCACTACACTGACACTTCGTTTAGTAATAACCTTTATTCGCAACTGCGACTATGTAGATTCCGCATTTATTTTAATTTTTTTTCATAAATTGATTGTGTGTCTTTTAGTATTACTACTACATATTACTATTACAGTATCTCTATTTTTATATTTTCTTATATGTATATATGAATTTATTTAATTATGCAACCAACAGTAACCACCAAATAAAGGTTGCAATAATATGCTATCATTTATCCACTTATTATTTCCATATTTTGATTTCATCACGAATTCCTTTATTGGGCACATCTTATTTATTATATTTTGCACTGGCAGTATTAACAAGTCTGCTGCGTACTCAGTGTCGTTTCCTTGATAAGTCCAATCTGTTTCAAGAGTTGATTGTGAAGAATATCTGCATCGTAATTTTTCAAAGATCTCTTTTTAATTAACATATATGTATTGATTATTAAATTTCTGGTTTCATTTCCATGGTTAGGAAAGTCCATGCTTATAAAGGTATAATATTTTTTTCACTACCATCTTTGTAAGTAATCCTTACACTGTCTGATTTGAGGGACGTAGGAAACATTTACAAAAATTGTTACAGTTTCCATGACAATGTACTTACTTCCCTAGAGAAGTGAATTACTTACATCCCGCATTTACTATAACTGGCGAGATGCCATGTTTTCCATTTGGTTAACATGAAGAAAACCATTATCGCTCGTACTATTAACCATTTTTAATCAGAATACAAGCACAAAGCTCACAAAACAGCACTCGCAATCGTATTCACGCATTTTTCACAGTGCGTTTATAACTGTCAAACAAAACGTCACAGCACTGAAATAACGCCCCAAGCTCCCGAAACAGGTTACTATAATTTAGAAAATATAATAATTTTACACTATTACCGTTTATTTTACATAAGTAAATATTGGTAGTGAAAAAAATTATGTACTTTACACAGGATGTAGGAAGATTTACACTACCTCGCACCCTGCTGCCCTCGTTCACTGCGCTCACTCACGCATCAAAAGGTCCTCGGTAGTGTAAATCTTACCTACATCCCTTGTAAAGTAATAAACTATTTATTTGTTCCTCACTTGTAAACATCAATTTATCAAGTCACTGTATTCACCTTGAAAATGTTTCTTAACTGGCTAGCCAGTTAATTTTTTACTGGCTAGCCAGTAAAATTTTACAAGCGTGCTCATAGATAAATGATAGCGTGCAAAGCCAGAGTTGTCTTCCTTAGTATGTATCATATTGATGAATTTAGTTGCTTGTAAGTTTGACATTTTGAATAATAGTATATTACAGTACGAGTGAAGAAACAAAAAGTTTCACTCACGCGTGTGTCGAGATTACACACGAGGCGAAGCCGAGTGTGGAACGACACACAAGTGAGTGATTTAGTTTCCCACGAGTGCTGTATAGTGCTTTGTTCAATCCTGCTATTAAAAATTCAACAAAATAAATTTTAATATTTATAATTGCAAAAAAATGTAGGAGGCATTTTTCGTTTTTATGGTTCTCATCAAACAAATTGTAATTTTTTATCGCAAAAGTGTGTGCCAGCCTTTTCCCTAGAGAAAATGGAGGAAGAAAATGGTGTATTTGTACCAGATGACATTCTGGAAGAAGCTAATACAGCCACATTTAATCTACTGCCGCAAAAATCTAAAAACAGGTACGTCAAGGAGTTGGAAAAATTTCGGTCGTGGATGGAAAACAGAAACGTAAATGTTGTGATTGAAGAAGTAGTGGTTGCTTATTTCAATGGATTAAAAGAAAAATAGGCTGCCCCTTCCTTATGGTCTACATTTTCGATGCTTAAATCCACCCTATTTGTTTTTGAAAAAAATAGACTTAAGCAAGTAAGTTTCATAGTTCGTAATTAATTTACTGGTTGTAATCATATACGTAATTTTGTAGGTTTAAGACCTTGTTTCCCGATTTTAAAAAGTAATTTGAAAGGCTATCGACCTAAGAAAGGGAAGACATTTGACCAGAAAGAAGTGGAAAAGTTGCTAAATCAAGCTCCCGACGAGATTTACTTGCTAGTGAAGATGGTTGTTGTGATGGGAGTTATGTGCGCCTGTAGATGTGACGAGTTAGTGAATCTTAAAACCACTGATTTTGAAAACAAAGAATCTATATTAGTTGTCAATATTATTAACACGAAAAATTGTAAACCGCGTTCTTTTATTGTGACTGGTGCTGAAGGAAATAATTTTAATTGTTTAGCGATATATCGAAAATATGCCGCGTTGCGGCTTAAAACTCTTGGCGATGAAAGATTTTTCTTGAATTACCGATCAGGGAAATGTACAGTTCAACCAGTGGGTATAAATACTTTATCCAAAATACCTAGATTAGTAGCAAGCTACATGCAAATCAAGAATGTCGACCTATCTACAGGACATTGCTTTCGGTGGACATCGGCAACACTATTGGCGAATGCTTCTGCTGATATCCTGACGCTTAAAAGACGTGGAGGTTGGCGTTCCTCATCCATTGCTGAGAGCTATGTAGAAGAGTCGGTGACCAATAAAATCGAGATAGCGAAAAAAATTATTACGGGAGATACTGGCAGCAGCACCAGCAAGAAAATTCGCTTGGAAATTGAACCCGAAGAGTCTGCGAAAACTCAATTCCCTGGTATTAATCAACCGATTTTTAACAATTATTCTAATGTTAACATTCATATTTATAAGTAATATTGTTGATGTGTATTAGTGTTATGGATAAAATTTGGTTGAATGTTCAGCTTATGTGTATTGACGAAATGAGTGAGTGAAAATTTTTTCACCCACTGTTTTCGCTCACCCGTTGCTATGTAAATAGTTTGAATGGACAAAACAAACGCTTTCATATTTTGTATCTAAGTAAGAAACAGTAATTTTCAATAATAAGATTGAACAAATGGTAAATTTATAGTTATTTACAAGTGAGAAACGAATAAAATATTCAACAATACACGCAAGGTAAGAGGTTTTACTGGCTCCAAAAGATGACTGGCTCGTCTTTGGCTCGCCTGTCATATCCTTCTGTCCGCCACTAAAAACCCTCTTACCAAGCTAGTAATGTTATAGTAATTTACGTTACGTATATCGTAACACTGTTTATTTTATCCTAAAATACTAATCTTATTCAAAAAATAGGAATTTTTTTTATTAATGACACAACAGCGAGACATATCTTGTATGGCTGTGGTGGTATCACTCAATACTATATTTTTGGTAACATTGTCAGGTTATGTTAAATTCGAGATTAGCAGGTTAAGTTTTGCGTCGTCTGTGTCAAATAATAAACAACACCTAACCTACTAACATCGAATTTGACATAGACTGACAATACACGTCAGTACTGCCAACATGTGATTAAATGCTAATAAAGTATCGTTATGTTATTTTTCTTAACAACACGAGTGCTGTTAAATGCATCTTAACGCAATTCGTTGCTAAGGAGTTATTATTATAGTAACATAATAGGATAAAATAAAATACTATTACATTTATTTACATAGTAAAAATCTTGTCTGTAATCTAAATTGAAGTCACCAACTATAACAAAAGTTCTTCCAAAGTCGATGTTTTCATCTATATAATTATCAATGTAATCAAAGAATAAAGAATCTTCTTTTTGTGGAGGATGATATAACGTAACGATGTAAAACTTTTCCCCTTCTATTCTAATTTCTACGTAAGTACAGCACAGTTTGTTTTCATAATTTTAACTAAAACACAATGTTTCTTTACCGTTATCAGCTTCTCTCGACAGAGAGACACTTTGTCGAAAATCATTAAGCAGTATTTGCAAACCTGGTCTTACCCGATCAGAGTCTAGTTTACGGCGTGGAAAGTGTAAAATGTAAAGCTCTGATTACCAGGGGGTGGACATTTTGTCGAAACTTGGCAACAACGTCGAATTCACAAGAAGTATACAATAGTAATTTTTCGACGACTGACATCGAAAGTAGATTTTTCTCACTGTCATTTGACAACAGAAAGTTGACATTTGCCGCTGAGCGTGCGTTTTCATCATTTTGCCGCTCGCCGAGCGTTTTGGGTTTCCGCGTGAACAAAATAGGTAGCCACGTCCGAATGTTTCCTTGACAACGCCCGTCATTTGTGGAAATATAATCGCGTCACATGTCATAGACGGCGCGAGTAACGTTAACTTGATTGTCAATTAATTTTTGCGATAAAATGAAATTTGATATTTTCCTTTAATAATATGCTCAGTCGTCGAAAAAATAGTATGTATATTTCGAGCTAAAAGTGCGCTTGCCGCTTTTGCATGATTGCTGGTTTCGACTTCGTCTCAACCAGCAATATTCATGCGCAAGTGGCAAGAATGCACTTTCAGCTCTTAACATACAATATACTATTTTCGACGACTGACATCGAAAGTAGATTTTTCTCACTGTCATTTCACAACAGAAAGTTGACATTTGCCGCTCGCCGAGCGTTTTGGGTTTCCGCGTGAACAGAATAGGTAGCCACGTCCGAATGTTTCCTTGACAATGGCCGTCATTTGTCGAAATAATCGCGTCACATGTCTATTAGACTGCGCGAGTAATGTTAACTTGATTGTCAATTAATTTTTGCGATAAAACGATTTTTGCGTTAAAAAAGTGGAACTTTCAATACGATTTTTCGTTAAAAAAAGACGACTTTCACAACCACTATGCAAAAAAAGTATGTTTTTGAGCTGTAATTTGACAGTAGAAAGTTGACGTTGTCCAATGAATATGTAGGACGTCACTTAATATATAGTCTTTCTGATTTTTTTGAAGGTAAATTGCCTAGGGGGTTAACACCCTCAAAGTATTTCAAACTTTGTTGTATTTATTTATTTCTAATTAATTTATATTGGACTGATAAATTTATAGAAAAGCACTGAAAACTCGCCGCCCCGTGACTCTTTTTCTAAACTTGGATGCATGCGATAACATTATGTCACATGCAACTTGTGTATTAATATACTTTTTAGATCCTGTATCGATTCATTACGTTGCTCGTAATTGAAAAATGTCTTGGCCTCATTGGAACAGGTTATGGAAAGTCTGTTTCAATTTTGAACTTTTAAGTTGATCCATACAATTTGTTATATTTATTGAGGATTCGTGTAATGTTGTACTTACCTTTTACACTTTTGCATGAATTCTCAAAACTGTTAATTCATAGATCCATAGACATTCTTGTGTTTCAAATTGCGTTAGCGTAAACTGTGTCGAAAGCAAAAGCCTGTCATTTGTAGTATATATGTAATTTCTTGTCATTTGTGGTATATATGTAATTTAAATTCCTCGGACACCTTTTGGTAATTTTTTCTGAGAAAATAATTATTTGTTTTCTTCAAAGATTGTTAGCAAATAACTACTCTCACTTCATTTTTATACATTCCGAATATTTGAAAGCAATCCTATGCAATTTTTGCCAAAAAATTATCAATTTATGCTGTAATATGCACGTAACCGTTAAAATATGCAAGAAAGGCTTAAACATGCATTAATTAATTAGTGTCAAAAAAAATGTTTGTTGGTATTCGAACTCCGCGCTCCCAGGCGAATGAGATTAATACTTCCAGCCAAATTTCTAGTCTACCGTTTATACAACTACACCACGACCAAACTCGAATTGTACGAGTTTCTGCTGCGTTATAAAGACACCACTATTCTGTCCCATTTGTGATGTTTACCCTGTATCTGTCAGGTATCATTTTTGTCAAGGATAAAGCCTGAGCCATGTGCCAATTATTACTTTTATCTATAGTGTGATCAAAAATTGTTTTCATCTGGTATGGCTATGGAATACTTTCTAATTTATGAATGCAACTATAAGTCACTTAAAAATCAAATTGAAAATTTTACATTTAAGTACAAACGTAGTTGCATTCATAAATTAGGAACGATTCCATAGCCTTACTAGATAAAAATAACTTTCGATCATACTTTATTTTTCAGTTAAAGCTAAAGTAAACATTATATTTTTTTAAGGTGCTCGCCCTGTATATATTTCTCCAAAATTTTTTCGATTTTATGTGAGGTAGACATATAAACTGCATGCAAAATATCGTCCTCCTCCAACAAATAGTTTCAGAGTTATACTGTCAACAGGCAGGCAGGCGGAATTAAGAAAACCTGTTTTTCGTTATCTAGGGACACTGAAACATGAAGATCTGAAGAAATCTCTGAAAGTGATTGTTTCGTGATTACAATATACTTCCTTCATCTTTTAGACAAGGGATATAAAAATCAAAATAGGCACACAACATTTTCAATTTAATATCTATTAATATAAATTTAAAAAAAAAAATTCTTTTGAACGTGTTTCTAAAATTGATGAAAAAAGTTTATTAAATTAAAAATAATCATCATTTAATTACCATTAAAATGGCAAATACGATGGTTTTTTGCATTTTCCAAATCCTGATCGGATAGATACTTATTTTCGCTCGATACTTTACATTTAAAGAAATCAATTTAAATAAGACTTTAATAATCTTGCGAAGATATTATTGAACTTAAAATTAACTTCGATTTGACAAAAAATAGGTTTCTCATTAGTAGCGAGATGTTCAGATTTTCATATACATTCACAGGTTTATAGACTTGCACACTTTCAGTTTAGGATTTTTTAAAATAACAATTTGACTGCACTTTCAACCAACTAATAACCGCTCGTGTTGTAAACTAAAGACCGATTTGCATAATACTTTTCATAAATCTGCGCCTTTTTGTATAACCGATTAATTGGAAAGCTTCATTTTGCTGCTAGTATTTAGAGTTGATAACTGAAACGTAACTAAGACTAAGATGACCAATTTTTCTCAGCCATTGACCATGACTGCTGATTTTTAATACTTTTAAATGTATTTCTATCCCTGTATATTGACCACTTACATTCAAAACATGTGCTGACGGTCAAGTGAGATACTTGATATTATGTACCTGTAGTGATTGCATCAACAGTGTTTTGACTATTCATTCTAAAACTGCATCACTTGTTGAATTTGTTTAGTTTTAGCAGGCTCCAAAACTTGAAATTAAAATATCTTATAAGTTAGCCGTGTTTCTAGTTGACCGATTTTCTTCGATCCCGCAGGTGGTCAACGTAGGCAGGTTCCACTGTATTTTGTAATGCAGCATTTCTGCCCTTTTAAGTACTGAGTAAAATCAGGTAAAAGATGTACAAAGCAATATTTGAGCATTACTAAGAAAAGGTTAAATTAAAATTTCTTGAAAAACGTGAACAAGCTTGAAGATTTAAAAAAATTTATAACAATATAATCTAAAAAATTGCAAAAAGTGCTATATATGCACAGAAATATGCACATATTGTAAAATATGCACTTATTGCAAAATATACAATTATATGCACAATAAAAATTATATATTATTTAGTATCATCAGAAATGCAAATAAAATTTTTAAATTAATACGAAATTGACTAGCTAAAAATATGCAAATGTATATAAATCCGGCCTTTAGTTATTTGTTAGTTTATTTCATTTTGGAACGATAATCTTGTATATTGGCCTATAAAGTTGCTAAGTAGTACCTATGTACAGGGACATCAAAAAAGATTTCAAACCACGTGACCACATTTTTGAATTTAGCGCCAATATAATTTTGTTTCCACTAGTGGCAGCCCTGAAACACCTGAATGTTTTCGTAAACATCACTTGTAATATTCATTGACGTTCGTGGTGTTGGTTTTCTTGATTGCGTTTGTTGTCCGTGTGTTAATTATAAAACAAAGTGCTTGTCCGAGCTAATTATAAATTTGGAAGCTTGCTAAGGTATGTTGACAGTAACGACAAAACGCATTTGTAATACAGGACTGAACGTTTTAGGTTAAACAATGCCGTTTACTCAGGAGCAAGACGCAGTTATTTTGATGGCCCACTTCCGGAGTGGCACCCAAAATGCAGATGGTTCTTGGACGTATTCGTTACAGTCATGCATGCAACAGTTTCAGGAAGCATTCCCAGATGCCAATTTAGATTACGATACCTTTGTGAATCGCAGACATTATATCCTCCAAAGATTTAACACGAAGCATTGCCTTTGTAAGGGCAAGTCCACCGGTAGACCAACGCTACTAAATCAAGAAACTGTTGACGACATTCAAGCACGGATACAAAGAAGTCCTTCGAAATCGATTAAAAGATTATCAATGCAAACAGGTACGATCAAAATCTTATGTGTTACATACATGCAAATCGAAATAATTATGATTACAGAAATCGCCCTCAAAATATTGATCAATTAAAGGAAGCTATACAAGACGAAATTAACAACATTACGCCAGAGATTCTAATAAATTTTTTTGACAATGTTAAAAAACGTGTGAGATTGTGTCTAGAAAATAGTGGTAAACATTTCGAACACTTTTAATTAGTTACAGCAATATGTATAAGATAAGATTAACTTAAATTTTATAACTTTTATTTGCTATAATTATTTTGTTCTTATTAAAAACTGGAAGACGTTTTAATTTGGATTAATTTTCGCACCTTGTAATGAACGCATTTCATTAAAATCTGTTAAAAATTGTTGTTGTGCATTTAGTGCACATCGAACAAAATTTTAAAAATGTAATACCAAAACTGTTCTGTGAGTTTCTAATTTACTTCAGTTTCTGCATCATTATGAGACCCCACCAGACATGCTTAAAGTTACGCCACTGGATAATTGAAATTTTAAGTGTTGCCAACCGCCACGAATTATGTATAATGTGTTGCCTATATGGCGGGATCACGTGGTTTGAAATCATTGTTGATGTCCCTGTATTACAGCACCAACAATGCAGTATAGCAACACCAACAATCTGCATAGAAACCAGAGCACACCAAAAATTTACAGTGCCAACACAATGATGACGCAGTAGTCTGTAGCTAAAATATTGAGTTCTTGAATTTTGTTAATTTTTGAGAACCAAAATAAAATAAAACTCGGGAAATTTAAAACTTCGTTTTGCATCACGCATTAAACATTCCCTCGTGCTGTAATCTATGTATTATGCCCTTAATACATAGATAACTATTGCGATACTTGTTTCGTAATATTTTATTACTCTCTCTTTTTTCCCCTTGTTTAAATTTGCCCAACTAAGGACTCCCATATTTCTATCATCTTTCGATCTATTTTCCTTATTGTCTATGGACAATGACTACAGATTTGTATACTCGAATCTTGAAGGTTTTTGATGCTGGCTTGCTTTCTACTTACTTTTATATACATGGATTGTAGCTACCAATCTTGCTTGAATTTCCTCCCCTACTTTTGGCTTCCTTGTAAATACAGTTCCAAAATACTTAAATCTGTCCTCCCGTTCAAGTTTACAAGTTTTACTTTCGTCTTTCGTCATTGTTATGTATTTGTTCCTGAAAAGCTCCCATCTGTCTATCTCACAAATTTGGTTTTTAATTTGTTTATATTACAAAAATGTAGAAAGGACAGGTGATGAGTGTATATAAAACAATATAGTTGAGAGTGACTCTGTTACAAGTATCAATATATAAATATATATCAATAATAAGTAGTTACCATATCACTTGGAATTAGAACGACCTAGTGAAATACCTGATTCTCTGCAGGTCTTTCCACCTGAGGCTACTCAAGGCGAGGTGTTCGAGGAACTCTCACAGTTGGTGCAGAGTGCTCTGGATGGCTACCATGTCTGTGTATTTGCATACGGGCAGACTGGCTCTGGGAAAACTTACACAATGCAGGGCGAGAAGGACGAGGACAAGGCCGGCATAATTCCCAGGGCAATCAAATTTATATTTGACCGTATAGCAAATCAACAGAAAGTTGGGTGGAGCTACAAAGTGGAAGCAAGTTTCCTTGAGATCTACAATGATACAGTCCACGACTTATTAGATCAAAAGTCAAGCAAGAACCTGGAGATTAATTTTAATGAAGGTATGTGTTTGCCTTGGATATTAGTAGAGACAGACTATGTTGGATGTAATGGAAGAAAACCTTCCTTGTGTTTCTTTAAAACATTTTTAACAATACCTGCAAGTATCTTGTGAGTCACGTTCAGGAAAGAAATCCTCCTACAGCTATCACAAATAATTTTGTCACCTTTTATCAAAACTTCTTTTATTATTATTATTATTATTTGTCTTTATTATTTGTTATGTTATGTACAAAATTATACAAGAAAAAAAAATCGAAGGCGGAGTTCAACTATGACACTAAAAGCGTCAGCTGCTCTTCCACTCAACCCCGTATACGCATGTGTTTCGGTAATAATAAAATAAATAGACGAATAAAGAAATAATTAAACTAAACTTGAATGAAGATTACGCTCTACAGGTTCTTATAAGTTACAAAGTTGTCCAAATTATGTACAGATCGATAGATCACGCAGAGTGACAAAATCGTGTTCTACGTAGATGTATTTTAAAACAGTTGTAATTCAACGATTTGAGATTCAAGGGCTAAGAGTTATAATGATAAGCTACACTCACCGGCACGAAAAACGGAGCACTTGCATTTTTTGATTAGATTTAAAATTGTATCCCTTTGTGATGTTTTATTGTTACATTTATTATTATACATTTATTATACATGTTATAATGTTAAATGTATAATAAATGTATAATAATAAATGTAATAATAAAACATCACAAAGGGATACAATTTTAAATCTAATCAAAAAATGCAAGTGCTCCGTTTTTCGTGCCGGTGAGTGTATTTGGTATGTAAAGGAATGTTTAAACAGTAGAGAACGGTGAATAGGTGGCGTTAATAACCCCTTGAACCTCAAATTAAGTGTATGCACATCAGTTCGGAAAGTAATTTTATTGAATAAGTATTTAGGTTTTCGATCTAAAACAATTTTATGGTACAAGCATAAAGCGTGAAGTAGCCTACGATTAGACATATTTAACCACCGAACGTCGATCAGTTTGTGTGATATGTGATCGTATTTACGCAATCCAAATATCAGCCTCAAACATGTATTTTGAAGTCTTTGAATCTTTTCGGAGTCTAGATAAGATAAACAAGACCCGTATACGGAATCACAATAATTAAGTTTTGATAGCACTAAAGATTCGCATAAGATTTTTCGAAGGTCTAGATTTAATACGTGGCGATTTTGGTACAGCAGTCGTAATATGTTGTAACCACCACTGATGCATTTATAAATATGAGCAGTAAACTTTAGCTCTTCGTCTATTATCAAGCCCAAATTTTTGGCTGCTTTAATTAATTCGAGTTTAGCACCATCAATATGTATTTTAATTTGAGGCTGAATAAAATTTCGATCGCATCTTCTACAAAACAGCATTAGATTTGATTTATTTGGGTTTAATATTAGCGAATGCGATTTAGCAATATTAAGGAGCTCCTCTAAGTCTTTGTTTACATCCTCACACACTCCGGCTATATCACTGGGATTAAAACATTTATAAAGCTGGGTGTCATCAGCATAGAAATGGGTAGTGGTATATTTTAAACAAGTATTAAATTTCGAAGTGTATAAAGTAAACAAGATTGGTCCTAAAATCGATCCTTGAGGGACACCTGAAGTAATATTTAAAAATTCTGACTGGTTGCGTCTATAAATAACTGCTTGAGATCTACCAGTTAAATAACTAGAAAGGAGTGAAATAGCATTTGGTGTAAAACCGAAGTACGGAAGGATGTGTAACAAAGTAGAGTGATTTATAGTATCGAAAGCCTTCGAAAAATCCAGCAACACCAGGCACCAGGATGGTTGCCATTCCATGATCTAATGCTCTGAAAATGTCATCAGTAATTGCAAGTAATGCGGTGCAGCAACTGTAACCTGGTCTAAATCCTGACTGAACTTCAGGCAAGATAGTCTCCGCTTCAATAAATTTACGTAGTTGTACATCCATGACTTTTTCGACGATTTTTGAAAAGATGGGCAATATGCTGACAGGTCTTAAATCTTTAAATTGTTTTGGTGTATCAACCTTAGCTAAAGGAATAATGTAAGCCTTCTTCCACGTATTTGGAAAAACTGCGTTAAGTATTATGAAATTTATAATATGAGTTAAAAATGAAAGTATAAAAGGAACACAAAGTTTAATCATGGCAATACTTATACCATCGCATCCAACAGCTTTAGTTTTGATGGAACTAATTATTTTCAATACATCAATATCATCCACTGTTTCAAATCTAAATGTATTTTGATAATCAAGATTTAAGTTTTCGTAAATTGTAGCTACATTTTGAAGATTTGAGCCAGTTTTTGGAATTGATGAGATTAAATAAGAATTGATTTGATTAACATCCGATAAGTGATCTGGAAGTGCCACTAAGTTTTTATTTTTACCTAAATTTAATTGCTTTAGATCTTTCCATATTTCAACTGAGTTCTTATTTTTAAATTGAGCATCAAAATATTTCCTCTACAGGAATTGTTTGTTATATTACGCAGTTCTTTGTAATATTGCCAAGCTAGTTCTGATTTGCAAGCTTTGAAACGCAGCAAAGCCTTGTCGGGTTCTTTCATAAGGAATCTTAAATTAGGGGTAATCCATGGAGCAGCAGGTTTACTTATTCGTTTAGATACTAATGGAGAATGAATTTCGAATAACTGTAAAATATTAAACGTTAATAATTGAACTTTGGAATCTATATCTACCTGGTCATATATATTGGCCCACGGGATGGAACGCAAGTCAGCAGAGAATTGTTCATAATTTATATTGCAGAGTAGCCTGTAAGTTTTATAAAATTGGCCAGTGTGAGGAATATCCCAGGTAATGGTGCAGTAAATTAGATCATGATCTGACAGCGTCCTGTCAATGCTAATTACACCACTATCTTTAACAACCAACGAATCTTTAATAAATACTAAATCGATTAGGCTTAGATAATGAGTAGGATGCGTAATAATTTGTTTTAAATCAAAATTTTCACTAAACGAGATCAATTATTCACTGCTAGCTCTATCAATGGTTAAATAGTCAATATTAAAGTCACCCAACAGTACCAAACTATCAAAAGATAAATTAATTTCGCCAACTATTTTATAAAGTTCCGTTAATAATTCATTGTAAAATTTTTTATGTGGGTTATATATAACGCCAACTATAAGAGAACGTTTTTTAAATTTTATATTTATCCATAATTGCTCAACATTCCAACTGCTCTTAATTATACTGTAGTTATAACAAGATTTAAGATAAATTCCCACTCCACCCGCACTCGTCGGTCTATCCGATCTGATAAAGTTGTAACCATCTATTTTTTATACGTTGTTGGTTATACCTATAAGGTTTTAACCAAGTTTCAGACACGGCAACTACATCGTAATTAAAAGATGTTACTATATCGCTAAAATTTTCAATTTTGGTAGACAAAGACCGAATATTTAAATGAGCCAATCGAAAGTCACCTGTAGGCATAAAATTACAAGAGTAAATCAACAAAAAAGCAAAAAAGAATTCGTAAAACTCACAGAAGTGCAGCTTGCGCTCATGCCCAATAGCAAAACATATAATTAGTAATAAACACAGATACGTTTCTACTAAAACTTACAATAAATAAATAAATTTAATTGTAGTAAATGTAAATTATTCAGTTAATAAATTATTGCATAAAACAAACTATATCTTGTAAATTAAAGAAGTAACACAAGCTATTAAACTACTAAAACACAGACATGCAAAATGGATAATTATTGATACCTAGTTTAAAAGTAGGAAAAATAGAACAAAGTTTCTAACTAAAATTTAGGGTAGGTATTTAAGGATTTAAAAATAATGTTAAATAATCTGAGATTCATAAATACAATATAAATGGTTAAACTAATTTGTATTAAGTAATACTTTGTAAAAATTAAATGGTATGAGAATAACAGCAAAACATATTTATCTGAGTAACAACCAAAATATTGTTAGCTATCAGAAACAGAAATTGACAAGTAAACAAATAAAGTAACCGTGTGTTTATCAAACTGTATAAGGCTGAAAACACACGAAGCGGTTCACGCCGAGTCGGCGGCCGAGTCGGCAGCCGACTCGGCCGCCGACTCCATGTATTTAAAGCGAGCAAAACACACTCTGCGTCATGTAGCGCGTACGCTGCGCGTATACCGCGCGTACACCGCGCGTACGCCGCGAGTACGCCGCGCCTACGCCGACCGTACGCTCATCAAGAACATGTACCGACCGCGGTTTTCTTATCGCTTCGAGCGTACCTGCAAGTCTGTGCTATCTTATGACAGTGTATACACGACAAGCGGTTTCAAAGAGGTGGGTATCAGGCGCGGTTGTCAAATATCTTTGTAATATATGAAAATATTTTACTTAGATGAGTAGTATCTGACTGATCATTTGTTTTGAAGGTTATATCTGTACTAATTTAATTTTAGTGGTAAATATGTGTTCCAATATCGAAACCGAAAAATTAATAATGGAAATCCAGGCAAGACCAGCCATATGGGACATGCAGCATGTTGATTATGCAAGTAAAATAAAACGAAAACGAATCAATTGTCTTCAATAGGAATACTGGCAACATGTCATCGTTATGTTTATCGCGGCGACTTTTTAGCCGACTCGTGTGTTTTATCGCAGGCGGCCGTCGAATCGGCTGCCGACTGGGCGCCGACTCGTGTGTTTTATCGCAGACGGCTGCCGACTCGGCCGCCGACTCGGCGTGAACCGCTTCGTGTGTTTTCAGCCTAAAATACCTGGCCACAGCTTAATAAGAAATAAATCCGAAAACAAAGATATTTTTAAATGTTATCATTGTTATCATTTGGAAAGTCTGACCTGGACTTTATGGTAAATTTCTTGCTGTTGCTGTTCACCAATATTCGACCGTCGCTGCTCCAAACATTCGATGGCCCATATCGTTTGACTGCTTCTTTAAGAAGTGCTACCCTATACGTGGTCAGATCCTCTCTGATAACACACCGTGATCCCTTAAGCATTTTTTTCCTCGTAAAAACTTCAGCCCTGCACCGATACGACACAAACTTGACAATTATCGGCCTATGTCTACCAGTAGCTTTTTGGCCGATTCGATGACTCCTATCAATATCTCTAAGAGATAACAAGTTTCAGTTTCGTTTCAAATAATTCAAGCACCAAGTTATCGGTATTTTCTCCTGCAGTTTCACTTAGTCCGTAGATACGAAGACTATTTCTTCGCGAGTACTGCTCTAGGTCGTCCAAACGCTTATCGACAGTAGCAAACCGATCAGTGTTATCGCTGACCATAGCTTTTATTTCATTTACAGAACGAAGAATCGCCTCATATCTATCGTTTACCATGGACTCAAATTTGGTCATCAGTTTGGCACACATTTTGTCAATAAATTGATCGTCCTCTAACATTGTAGCGACCGCACTAGCTCGAGTTGAGGGCATATTAGTTCAAGCGTAAAAATGGCCGCCCATGCACAGACCGATGTGCTTTCAACACTGATACAATTTTAACTGTTTTTATACACAGAAGCACTGATTTTCTTATTTACAAGAGGCAGGTTACTTTAGAAAAGCTGATTTACACAGACATTTTCCACAGTAAATTGCTAATTATTGTAATATTCGCAATATTTACTGAGCACTAGCGCAATGCAACTTAATTGTTTTCACTCGACATGCGCAATTAATCTATGTAGTTTGCTGCTACTCTGTTATTTTATAAAGCTTGTAAATTGCCTTGATACTTTTTCTCTACTAGTCAGCTTATCTTCTGTTTTTTTCTACTGTGTTACGTTGTTGTATTATTTCCATTTTATCTTCCATATTTTCATTTAGAGTTTTCGAAAAATGTTCTGTTCCAACTATGTTATATGTTATATCCTAACAGTAACTAGCTTTTTGTGTCCTTTTTTTCTGCATAACTGTTTCATGCTTTCTTTTTCTCTATATATTCTTCTTATTCATAAATATATGTAACTCTTATTGTTATTAAAGGTAAAGGCACCACAGTGAAAAACTTGCTCATCAAGTCTGTCCACTCAGCCGCTGAGCTACATCAGCTGATGGAGGAAGCAAACCGCAACAGGGCCGTTGCCAGCACCAACTGCAACGAGCGCAGCTCCCGGTCGCATGCTGTGACCAAAATTGTTCTAACTGGGGAGAACCAAGGGATGAAGGTTATGTATGTGGGCTCACTAAACTTGGTGGACCTTGCCGGCTCCGAAAGTGCAAAGACAAGCACTACAGAGCACATGGTTGAAACCAAGCACATCAACAAAAGCTTGTCCACTCTAGGAGCCGTCATGACCGCCCTCCGTAAGAAAGATAGCCACATACCATACCGCGACTCCCAGCTAACATATCTACTACAGAGCTGTCTGGGTGGCAACTGTAAAACCCTTATGTTTGTTAACATCGCGCCCTTAGAAGAGTGCTACAGGGAAAGTGTAAATGCGTTGCGGTTTGCAGAACAATCGAAAGAGGTGAAGATGGGTGCTTCACGTAATAAAAAAAACCTACCACCCAAGAAGATACATTTTTGCACGTCGTAAGTAGACATTGTTTTTTGTTGTTGTTTATTATTATTATTACACATAAAAATGTATATGTATATAGACATTATGGCCACAGAAACAAAGCTTGCGCGTGACCTTTAAAAAAAACCTAACTATATATCACTGTATTGATAGCAACCAAAACCTTCAACAAATTAAATAAAATATATATGTTCATATCTCACACTGTAAAATCAATTTACCAAATTATCAAACAGGAGTAGTAACCCAATCCCACTTCTTTTATCCATTTTTTAATTTAATTTTTAAGAGCATTTAATGAGTAAGAAGATTTAATTTCAACCTGAACAAGCTTAAACGATTTGACACAAAAGTAATATGCATGTTTTTGGGAATGTGCTGTAATTGTTTTAGGAATTAAAAGATTACATTTCCTCTTAGCTCTTGTATCGTGCTCATGAGACGAGACGCTAAAGTGCTGTTTATTTTTATAAACAAATATAGCAATTGATTGTAAAAACAATTGACGAACAGAAAAAAAGAATATCAGTTGGATAACTAAAGTCTAAATATGACTTTTTTAATACGCCTTTGTAAAATTGTTAGTGAGTATAAATAACAGTTTGCAATTCCACCCCAGCCAATAATTTCATATTGAATTACAGAATGAACTAAAGCGAAATAAACGCTTTTAATAGTATTAAGTTGCAAAATATTTTTGAGCAATTTAAATGTGTAGGTTTTCTTTTTAATTTTTTTGACTAATTCTTCTACATGCGCGTTCCGTTTAAGTATCGAATCAATAATTATATCTAAATATTTCACCTGAAGAACTGCTTTTATAGTTTGTGTCATTTGCAATTAAGTTTTTTGCACTTTAAACAGTTTAATTGATGAAGAACGATTTTTGTAATTGGCTGTGTTTGCGAATTTGTTAAGGAGAAGTTAATAAAATGAGTTTTTGATAAATTTAAATATAGTAAATCGCAATCCAGTTGACTTTTTATTAAAGCCATGCCGTATTCAACCTTCTGCAGTAGCTCATCGCAGTTCTCCAATGCAAAAACAATCACAGTTTAAATCATTGATATATATAAGAAAAAGAATGGGCCCTAATACAGTTCCCTACGGTACACCCATCTCAACTTGTAATTCATTGCCAATGCCACCATTGAATTTGACAATCTGCTTTCTGCTTGAAGTATGACTTTATAAAATCATTAGCCGGATCTCTAATTCCGATACTTTCTAATTTGCGTAAGAGAACTCGATGAGATATGGTATCAAATGCCTTCGCAAGATCAAGAAAGACGGCCAAGGTCTTTTTACTTCCTTTTACGATAAAGGCAGTATTGGATTCACCTCAAAAATTCAAAATTGAGTTTTCAACAGATCTTTAGAGTTTTAGAGTACCCTGAACCCAAAAAAACATGTTTTTGTTCATTATACTGTGTGTGTGTCTGTGTGCCTGTAAGCAGAATATCTCAAAAACGAAAAGAGGTACGGCGTTGAAACTTCATATATAAGTTTTGTGTACTATGTAGATGCGACAGCAACTTTTTTGGAGAAAATCGCATAACCGGAAGTATTGTGTTTACTCTTGTGATTTTTCAGTTTTTTCGATTTTTTCAAAAACAGCTATAACGAATTTTTTGAAACTTTACATTTTGATTACATTTTTAATGTGTATTGATGTGAGGTAGGTGATTTTCCAGTTGAATACCTCTAAAATGGGTTTCTTTTGTTTTTTTTCTATTTTTTTTATTAACTCCTATTTTAAATAAAACACCCGGTATATTATTACATTTTTGAATTCACCTTAAAATTCTAGAGAAAATTTGTTTCTTCAACTAACGCTCTATTTTGTACTGTTTTTGTAGAATTTGTAATTTTTTAAAGGTTTGACAACTGCTGAAAAATTAAAAATCCAATTTTTGGCTAATTATAAGATCACCGTAAAAGAAAGTTGTGTGAGTGTATCACACCAGATTTTTTTTTTAATTACCTGTACTCAACACATATGTGCTACTTAAAAGAGAATAAAACAACCAATAACACAAGCATTATTTTTAAATTTATTATGATTATAAGAAGTACAAAAACATAAAAGCCTTTAAATTTGGCGTGATCTAGTTATAAAAAAAAAACAAAAAAAAAACTAAATTATTCAGAATCAAATTCTTCATCATTGTTCAGTGCTGCCAAATCTTTTGCCTCGCGAATATTATTTCTAAAATTTTCGTAATCCTCAGAAATAATTTCTTTCTTTATAAAAAAATAAATCTTTCTTTTTTTTCGGAGACCGGTAATCTTGAGGTATATTTCTTTTTTAAAGTTATAGATTCCCTGTTCTTGTTTCGCCCATGCCTTTTTTCTCAGTAACGTCTAGCTCTCTGTAGCTGTTGAATTGCTTGATATAATAAGCTGATTAGAAATTATATTTATTACTTCGACACGAAGTGTACGAAATATTGAAATTCCCTCATATCGAAACCCACTCTGAGTCAAATATCTCTAAAATTCGAGCCAACCGACTAATGAACCCACTCTATCAAATCTCCATCTCGGCGGTGCGGATCTTTTGGTGAAGATCCCAGCCCACTAGATCCCTCCCCCGTATTGGGGGGTGCCTAAACGTGCTGTGCGGGGTATGTATGTTCGTATGTGTACACGATTCCGGTCGTCATAAACCTTCCTGAAGTCTTGGATCGTTTTCATACGATAGTTCCTCCGAAAATGGAGGCAACATCAACTTTTGAGCTATGGTCGTCGGCAAAAAAGATATTTTTTTGGGTTTTTTTTCTGATAAATAACTGGTTCATAACATTTCATTGTATTAGCGAAACGGAGTGATGCTGAGTGTCGAAGTATTCTTGGAAAGCACGGAAGGGCGCTTTTCTTGGGTGGGGGGTACCGTATATTCTTTTTCTTGGGAACCTCTGCATTGTTTTGAACAGCTGTAAAGTTGTCGGAACTAAAACATAATTTTAATATTTTAATAATCTATTAATATAAGTTGTTTAGAAAAATTTTACCTGTATGGCCTATAGCTTTTTCTGCATTTTTGTCTAACGCCATTCTAAGAATTTTTTCACCCCTTGAGGTCATTTTAGACTATAAGGGTTAAAAATGCACTTAAAGTAATTATTTTGCTTTAACACTGTATAAGCCGTTCACGACCTTTTTGGGACAAAGTTGGCTATGATTTTTTCTTTTCATGTTGGACTAACTGATTCGATGATGTAGCGGATGCAACTTTTTTTTTCTGTCAGTGTCTGTTCGACATTTTCTTGCCACCACATTGCCAGATTTATTATTTTAATGTTCGTAAGAAAATAAATGATTTATCAAATGTGTAAAAATAATTTTAATTTCCGTTAAAGGAAAAGTCAAAATGCCCAAAATAATTTTGTTACAACAAAAAATTTCCATTAAACGATGCTGCTTCCAATTTAAAAAAGACAGACCAAATTTAAAAGAACGCGAGTGGATGTGGAGACTAGAGCATATCCGGCAATAATGTACCTATTCAGAAAATATAACCTTATACTGAAAACAACCTAACCTAACACAAAAAGTGTCAATTTCCATGAGGGAGTTTAGTTGCAACAGAGGTTCTGCCAACAAAATTCCTAGATGGTCATAGCCTCACCTGACCCAAAAAGATCGTGAACGGCTTATAGGTAGTTGTTGACAACTAGCAACCTAACCTCTCTTTATTTATAACACAAATGTGACAACTGCCCACTAACCACCTGCATACATCTAACATTTGTAAACCAAATGTGGTAAGTGCTCAGAAATTGTACTTAACACATAAGGTCTAGAAATCTGTAGTTTATAAGTATTTACCACAAATGGCAGATGGCGCTACAAGCTAAATTACGTTTTATATCACTTAGCACATTTGTGTAGATGAAAATTTAAGTTCAAATGTATGAGCTGGCACACTTAACTCATTTTAGCCGAAAACTGCACTTAACACATTTGTGCGCTAAGCCATCGATATGTTCATATAGACTTTTTTTCTTCTTTTGGCATAAGGAATCTACCATTTCAGTTTGATTCACTAATTATGAATCACCCTGTATATCTACCTCGCATGAAACCGGTACAATTTCATACAAATATATACAGGGTGAGCACCTTAAAAAATAAAATTTTGTTTATTTTTGGGTTAATTTTGAAACAGAAGGAGGTAATAACTTTCATATAAGTCAGGCTTTACATTTACTGAAAATAAGACTCAACCGATACAGGATAATGTCGCAAAAGAGTAAAAACACCATTCCCTTAAATAGAGACGAACGCCGCGCTCATTTGTAATAGCCTCGATGGCGCAGTTCGACTGTTGACGAAATTACGATTTCTATGCAGGTGCGGTTACGAGCGCTATGCAGATGCGGCGAGCTCAAACCCCAGCAGGACACACTTTTTTTTTATTTGAAAATGTATTTAATTGATTAGAAACGCCAAGATAGTTTTACTCCTAACTTAATTTGATTTTTAAAATTATTTAGTGTCACAATGTCTACGAGGGAAGTTCTGGGTAAAGCCTTTTACAGATTTTTGTTATAGTATTAGTATTCGTTTTTGCAGGCACCGACACACTTTTTATTATATCAGCACGTTTAATTATTATTAATACAGTAGAATAATGGTCAGTAACTTGAGACAGGATATAGATAACTCAACAACTGATCCTGACAGCGAATAAAAATGTGATCAATAAAAAGTAAATTTAAATAATTCCCTGTCGATATACTATTATCATTTCCAGGATATCGATATTAATATCGCCAACAAAAATTTGAATATTTTGATTAAATGCCGGAAAAATTCTTTCAAGATCTTGCAAAATAGTATATTGTATGTTAAGAGCTGAAAGTGCATTCTTGCCGTTTGCGCATGAATATTGCTGGTTGAGGAGAAGCCAAAACCAGCAATCATGCAAAAGTGGCAAGCGCACTTTTAGCTCGAAACATACATACTATTTTTTCGACGACTGAGCATATTATTAAAGGAAAATATCATATTTAATTTTATTGCAAAAATTAATTGACAATCAGTTAACATTACCAGTCTATGACATGTGACCCGATTATTTCCTCAAATGACGGGCGTTGTCAAGGTAACATTCGGACGAGGCTAACTATTTTGTTCACGCGGAAAAACGCTCGGCGAGCGGCAAATGTCAACTTTCTGTTGTCAAATGACAGTGAGAAAAATCTACTTTCGATGTCAGTCGTTGAAATAGATATTTATGCATTAAGGGAGATATGAATATGTTTTTCCCTGAGGTTGACATGTGTTACAGAGCGAGGGCCTCTGGCCCGAGGTATGTAAGTCAACCGAAGGTAAAGAACATGAATATCTCCCGTGGTTCATACAATATTTTATCTACTAGCATATTCGTAAAAATAGTATGAAATTTCAAAATGTCATATTGACATTTAAAATTAGAATATGTAAGTAACATCAAGGATTGCCTCATTGTATGGTTGCTAAGACGTTAATTGTAGTTGCATTGTTACCATAAGTTTGAGGGAGAAATAATTTGACAAGTCCCTTGGGAGTTATGAGTAGCTTTTCATATTTTGTTTCTATGACGAAAATGTACAATTTCATGTTGCTAGTAGATAAAACTCATTTTCATTGCTAGAAGGTGATCGATAGGCAGTAGTAGCACCAAGTGATAAATTATCTTTATCTCAACATATACGAATAAAATTGAAACCAAAATTACCCTCAATTATTTCAACTTTGTAATAGATAATACAATCCCTAACATAAATTACTACTCCATCGTTTTCATTGAAACGCCAGTCATTATAATGCAATTTGTATTTCGGTAATAAAAATTGGTCCAGGTCATAATGAATTTGCCAAGTCTCAGTGAGCACGATAATATCTAACTCGGTTTCAAGCGATTGCAATAGTAGTAAAAACTCATAAATTTTTACTTCCTTTTACAATAAAGGAAGTATTGGATTCACCCCAAAAATTCGAAATTGAGTTTTCAACAGATCTTCACGTTTTAGAGTCCCCTGAACCCAAAAAGCATATTTTTTTTCATTGGTCTGTCTGTGTGTGTGTCTGTCTGTGAACAGAATATCTCAAAAACGAAAAGAGGTATGGGGTTGAAGCTTCATATATAAGTTTTGTGTACTATATAGATGAGACAGCAAGCTTTTGAAGAAAATCGCATAACCGGAAGTAGGTGTTTACTCTTGTAATTTTTCAGTTTTTTTCGATTTTTTCAAAAACGGCTCCAACGATTTTTTTTAAACTTTATATTTTTATTACATTTTTTATGTGTATTGATGTGAGATAGGTGATTTTCCAGTTGAATACTTCTAAAGTGGGTTTCTTTTGTTTTCTTGTCTATTTTTTTTATTAACTCCTATTTTAAATAAAACACCCGGTATATTATTACATTTTCGAATTCACCTTAAAATTCTAGAGAAAATTTGTCTCGTCAACTAACGCTCTATTTTGTACCGTTTTTGTAGAATTGAAATTTTTGAAAATTTTTGACAAATTTTTAAAAATTAAAAATGAAATTTTTGACTAATTATAAGATCACTGTAAAAGGAAGTTGTGTGAGTGTATCACACCAGATTTTTAAACTAGTATACAATGTTCAGTATGTACAAGAACACAAGTAGCTATCCTTGTCAGCACATGGGCTTATTTATCAATAATAGAGTTTACTTTCATCAAATCCGAATTTGAAATCACTCTATGCACCACTTTATTCACCTTGACGTATATCACTCCACTATAAGTCTATACACTTGTAATGCCAAACTTTTCCACAGCCATATTCAATAATTTTAATCTTGTCGAAGTTAAATCTTCTTTAATTATTTTACCCGTACTTTTAAGCTTGGATTTGTTACGATAAATTAAATCGGAGGCTACGATTAACAAATTTTACTATAATGGGTCTAGCTTTGGTGTTATGCTTCTTTCCCGTACGATAACTAACATTAATGACTTGTGCCGAAATCAGCAACAATGATATCGGTATTTTCACCATTTATTTCCGCATATCCAAATATTCTAAGGAGCCTAGAATATTCTTGGAGCGCTTCGATCTTATTATGCGCTTCTTGCATCTGTTCTGGCAAATTATTTATTTTCATTATAATATTTAATTTTTGCTGGTGCAAATTCATCCAAGGCAAATTTTAAGTTATTTGTTACATTGTCAGCTAAAATATTCACATCTTTGCAGTCTGTTGTCCATGCCATATCCATGAGCCTAAGTTGATATCCTGTTATGCTCATGGCTTTATGATTTCGTAAGGTTTTTGTTTGATTGTGTTGTCTATAATTATTCTTAGGGTCTGCTGTAATGATTGAGTGATCTGTTATTTTAGGTGTTGGCCTTACTTCAGGTTTAACGTATTTGTTATTTGTAATCAAGAGATCAATTTTTGTAGACGAATTGTTCGTAACTCGAGTACAAGTTTCAATTAACCATGCCTATTTATAATGCTGTTAAGCCTATCAGCATAAAATGTGTTTCCTGCCATATCTATGTTGAAATCACCTAAAACTATGAAGGTGGCATCTAGGTTCAGATCTTAAAAGACCTCATCAAGTTTC
The DNA here is from genome assembly GCA_940337035.1 of Agriotes lineatus. Classification (NCBI taxonomy): domain Eukaryota; kingdom Metazoa; phylum Arthropoda; class Insecta; order Coleoptera; family Elateridae; genus Agriotes; species Agriotes lineatus. The sequence goes on along the minus strand of CALNHX010000065.1, from coordinate 492,701 downwards.
TCCAAAAATTCTGCATTACTGGTGCTCGGTGAATGATATACAGTGTGTCCCAGGATTGATGTTACAAGAGGTGAGATGGATTAAAAAATTTTGATTTTTTTTTAAATTGTGGGATTAGGTCCTGCTTGGTTTGAAAATAATTTTAAGACAATTTTCAGTTTTTGAAAAACAAGTAGGCCTTGGCAGGGAAGCGAAAACTATTTTATTTTCAGGTGAACTACCCGTTTTGTTCATGATACGGCAAAATTTTATTAAGAAAAGTTGTTCCGAATGATAAATTATGACCCTATACAGAAAAATCTGTGGACTTAGAAAAAATTTTTTAGATTAAACTGTTAAAATTCTCTTTATTAAAAATGATGGTTTGATCTAAGGAGGTAGATCTTAGTGAAATTTTGTATATGGCTATAATTTCCCATTCTAAACAACTTTTTTTAATAAAATTTTGCCGTATCATGAACAAAAAGGGTAGTTTACGAGAAACTTATATAGTTTTTGCTTTCCTGTCAAGGCCTACTTGTTTTTCAAAAAATGAAAATATTCTTAAAATTATTTTCAAACCAAGCAGGACCAAATCCCACATTCTTAAAATAAAATTCAAAAATTTTTAGTCCATCTCACCTCTTGTAACATCAATCCTGGGACACACTGTACATAGACTATAAATGCAATATTTCTGTCCTTCTATGCATACTTCAATACCAGAAATCCAAACATTTCTGTTATTGTTAATATTTAGAGATCCTCCTGTGTGAGAACTTTCTGAAAAGCTATTATTGATTCACAAAACTCGTGAACTGTCAATGTCAATTTTTTTAAATATTTGCTGAGTATACCTGGAAATTACAGTTTTTTTGGGAATGTACTTCGAATCTAGTGATTTCTAGTAATATTACAGTTAGGTTATGTTACATGCGTCAAAAGTTAAGCGAAGTTTTTCCTTGTAATAATTAACTATAGCTGTAACAAACCAAGCCACTACCTGTGCCACCTACCGCAGTAAGCGCACACCAAGCACAATACGCCAAAGTGCAGCAACACACTGCTGAGCTCGTCGTATCATGGACTGCCTCACGGCCTCAAAAATTTCTGGTGTATTTCGAATTTGCTGGCATCCGTCTTCCACTCTACGTTGAAGATCCTCAATATTTTGAATTGGAGTAGAATATACCATAGATTTTAAATGTCCCCATACGTAAAAATCGAGCTCAGCAGTGTGTTGCTGCCCGTGGAGGTCATTTTGAAAATTTTTTATGATTTACATTAAAAACTCCCGTTTTCTGTAACCTTTTTAAATAAAAAAATAAAAAACTTCAAGTGGCTGTAATTCAGTAACAAACCATTTTAGGACATATGTTTATATAAACTTTTTTGCTTATTTTTACTTCCTTTTACTATAAAGGAAGTATTGGATTCACCCCAAAAATTCGAAATTGAGTTTTCAACAGATCTTCACGTTTTAGAGTCCCCTGATCCCAAAAAAACATATTTTTTTTTTCATTGGTCTGTCTGGCTATCTGTGTGTGTGTCTGTCTGTCTGTCTGTGAACAGAATATCTCAAAAATGAAAAGAGGTATGGTGTTGAAACTTCATATATAAGTTTTGTGTAGTATGTAGATGAGACAGCAAGCTTTTTAAGAAAATCTCATAACCGGAAGTAGGTGTTTACTCTTGTGATTTTTCAGTTTTTTTCGATTTTTTTAAAAACGGCTCTAACGATTTTTTTCAAACTTTACATTTTTATTACATTTTTAATGTGTATTGATGTGAGCTAGGTCATTTTGCAGTTGAACACTTCTAAAGTGGGCTTCTCTTGTGTTTTTTTTCTATTTTTTTATTAACTCCTATTTTAAATAGAACACCCGGTATATTATTACATTTTTGAATTCAGCTTAAAATTTTAGAGAAAATTTGTCTCTTTAACTAACGCTCTATTTTGTACCGTTTTTATAGAATTTGTAATTTTTGAAAATTTTTGACGCTTCGAAATTAAAAATGAAATTTTTGACTAATTATAAGATCACTGTAACAGGAAGTTGTGTGAGTGTATCAAACCAGATTTTTAGTTGTAGAAACCGTCTATGTATAGCCAGCCCAACATTTTTGTAACACCCTGTATATTGCCTCTATACTCGAAAGTGGTACTTCTGTCTTACCTAAAGAATCATTACGGGATTTCCAATTGTTTTATTAACTAGTTCTTCATAAATTATGTATTTTAAACTGATTGGAACGTCTTTTTTCAGCTCGGGAGGATCCCATTAACCAAGTGAACAGAAAAGTGAAGTACTTTAGTGACTAGTTATAATGAGAGTTGTCCTCGCACTAGGGCCGCTTCTCGAGGCTGAAGAACTTTTAGCAAATTTAAATAAATTAACCACCTCCACGTTACCAACCAATTCTGCAGCCAGAATATCAACCACTATCGAAGCCGAATCCTCTCCGCGTTTAACTGCTAGCGCGACTTTATAAGATTTTTTCATAGAAAGTTTAAAAGGTTTGTTTGGAACGAGCGGACACCAGTACCGTAGTCTTATTTATCAAAAACTGGTGCAGTGCAGTGACTACCTGGAGACAGTCATGTTTGACAAGCAAACGTAACGTTTTTCTGTTGGCATAGTTTTAGGTCTGAGTCATTTGTGGAGACGATTGAGGTGTTAAGGGAGAAGCGCTTGTCCGCTAACAAAGACCTATTTTGGCAGTGTCTTATTTAAATTTTGCAGTTACTTCTTTTGTTATTTTTGTTAATTGGTCGAGAAAATCTGTATATATTATAAATATGTAAAAATTTATGTATCATAAAGATGTGTAAGAGAGATATTTTATGTATAAAAGTCAATTATATAACTATATAGATATATATATAAAGTACCGATATAGGCTTTTAGTTAGTTGGGCTCGTGTGGTTCGGGCAAAGGATGGCTTTAGTGAGAAACTTAGGTTAGCGAAGATTGTACGACGTTATGTTACCGCGAGCCGCTTTGCCCCACCATTCGACCGTTCAGTGAGGCGGGCGGAACTGATCTTTTATCACTAGATCATATACTTTTAATTTAATTTGTAAAAGATGCGAGCTGCATGGTACGTTACGAGTACTTAACGATTGCTGCCGATAATGTAGCGTGCTAGCTCCACTCGTTAGTCGATTATCAAGTAGAAATACTAAAATTAAAGAATTGCGTCGGGCCTCGCTTCCGAACGTCCGGCACCTCCCGTAATCCTTTTATCGCATATCATTTCGAATTGATAGTGCGAAGAAATTATCGGTGCCGCCGCATTTGCAAACGACGCCCCAACTGCAAAATAATGTATTCTGCGAACTTGCGAAAGCTAAGTAATTTTTTAATTTTTTAATGACCTACGAAAACGGCTTATTAGTTCTGTTCATCCCTAGACGTCCTTGCTATTGTGTAGTATAAGTTTTTTACAAGTTTTATAAAATTTGCGGAGCGCATATCAGAATTTCCCCCAGACTCGCTGGTGCTTCTCAATGCGCCTCGCTCTTGGTGGTTTGCCGCTTGCAGCTCTCGAATCTTTCCAGCCAGGTGGCGAATTTTGCTAAGCCCTCCATCAACGATATAGATGTACAAAGTTATTTTGATACGATTGGTTTTCCGTCGAACGCATTTTCGTTTGTCTTTTGTACACAGATTTGGAATTTTAAGTCGGTAACGTCCCACGTCGGAATTACTTGCTCTCTAATCAGCGTGTGAGCGGCCCCTTGTTGCGTCAACTTTATCGCGCATATAAAGTGTGAAAAACCACAAGCGGACGCGGTGTCATTTTCTCGTCAGTATTTACGGTTGTAAGTTGTAAGTACTTAGGAGGCGCGATAGGGAAGACTGTCGCTGCGTGCTCCTCGTGCAATTCCACGCTGAGTTGTTAATACGATGGTATTTTGTTGATGTTCTTTTGGTGGGATGTGCTTTGTTGATTATAGCGAGTACTTCGATGTTTCATGAAATATAGAATCTTGATTTTTTCATTTTGTTATAATATCTCTTGTAAAATTGTATTATAATGATGTAGTGTCTTCTTTCATTGCATAAGAATTCGTTTATTTAGCAAAGGTATTGCTTGAAGTTTAACAATAAATTTTTTGAGATTAAGTTGACTACTTATTCACTTATGGATCGACTCGACAAGTCACATCAAATAGTCATTGTACGTACAGTTGGGAAATCAAAATAGTTTACGTTTGTACTTTCATACAAGATTGTGATAAATTCAACCTCCAATCTTGCATTAATTCTTCTTTCTTTAGTCGTTGTTTAAATAATTTTGAGGCATTTTAAGTGAACTTAAGTACTTTTTAAGTTTTTGACACATGCTTCTGTCAAACCGATAAAACTAAAGTGTAAACTGTATTGATATCGTGACTGTACATCAACATCAACAACAGCAACCGTAATGGGACTTTCCTGTGAATTTCAGGTAAGTAACTTTCAACGTTAGTTTTTGTATTCATCCCAAATACCGCTCGAAGTGAAAATATTTTTGACAGATCTATTAACTGCTTATGGTATCACCAGTGTCAAGGCGGTCTATATTGTTCCAGGCCATGACACTGACTCTGTTGCCAAATTGTGTGCTAGGCCATTCCAAGACACACTTAAGTTTTGTTTATTTGAAATATATTTGACATTAAAAACTATTATGACAAGGCAGTTCATATAAGTTCCAAAAATGCCTTTGAAGTGTTGCGTACCAAGTTGCAAGTCAACTTACGTTGCATCAGTTGCTCTATATGCTAGCGTGTTCAAGTTTCCATCTAATGAAACGGTGGCACAACAATGGAAAAGTTATGTATTTAGAGAAGTGGTGGATTGGAAAGGCTGGTGTTGTGTGTGTGAAAATTACTTTAACAGAGGGGATATCAAGGGTAATAAGATGAAGAGACTTGCTCCGAATGCAATATCACTAGCTTCCAGGCATATAAATCCAGGTGTATATAAATTGACCCTTTGTTTATAGGGAAGTGAGAGAAACTAAAAGAAATGTTGCACAATGAACTGGAAAAAATAATATTCAAAAGAAAAAAGTACCTATTTTCAAAGTACTTCTGCACTGATAATGTTCTATCTTGAATATTATTGTTCATTAGGGCTATATATCCAACATAAATATGGCATTTATACTATGATGCTTTTTTGAAGTCAAAACCAACGATAAAGCCGGAAAATGTAAAAACCGTTTATGGCTCGTTAACGATCCGCTGGGTTTAAATAGGTTAATAAAACAAGCTGATTTTAAAAGTTTATTTAACTTCTACCTTCCTAGGGGGCCAGACTAGCTACGCTTGTGCTCATTCAGCTTGTGAATTTGCTCTTATAGCGGGTGCAATCTAGTAGAAAAAATAGCGTATGATACGCGTGTATAAGTGCCATTAAAACACTAGCGACATTAAAAGCACTCTGCTTTGCGTCGTGCTCTTAAACTATTTGCACGTGCTTTAAAGGCGTACTTATACACTAGTATATATCATAATATACTATTTTTCAATTCCGCCCGTCCGTCTGTCCTTAAGTTTATCTCTGGCTGTTGGCGATATACATAAAAAACTATTTGTTGGTGGGAGACAATATTTTGCATGCTGAGAGAGCTTGAAACCGAATATACTTCCGATGAAATATACACAGGGTGAACACTTTAGAAAAAAAAATAAAAATTGCTTATACAAGAACTATAAGGTATACACTTACAAAATGGATTGTTTCCGTGTAACTTTTGTTTTTTGCAGTTTTTCCTGTGAAAAACGTGTTTCCGGTCAACATTTAAGTTGGAAAACCTAATAGTCGTGTACAGGGACATAAACTACGCATACAAAAAAAATATCAAAGCTCTACCAAAACGTTTCCCTATTTTATAAATTTTTACTTTATTATAATTTCGCAGCTTTCTCTCGGCTGAACGAATGATCGTAAAAAAAACTACAAGTACTTAATTTGTAGGAAATTTTATCCTCATCTATTTCATATAAGTTTAGCATTTACAAAATGGATTGTCTCCGTGTAACTTTAGAAAAAGCAAAAATTTTGTTTTTTGCACAGCTTTTTCTGTGAAAAACGGGTTTTTCCGGTCAAGATTTAAGTTGGAAAACCAAATATTCGTGTACAAAACCAAAACGTTTCCCTATATTATAAATTTTTACTTTATTATAACTTCGCAGCTTTCTCTAGGCTGAACGATTGATCGTAAAAAAACTACAAGTACTTAATGTGTAGGAAATTTTATCCTTTTCTATTTCATATAATTTTACCGCTTACAAAATGGATTGTTTCCGTGTAACTTTAGAAAAAATTAAAATGTCGTTTTTTGCAGTTTTTCCTATGAAAAACGTGTTTCCGGTCAAGATTTAAGTTGGAAAACCTAATAGTCGCGTAAGGGGACTTAAACTACGCGCCAAGCCACGCGCCAAGAAAAGCGCCACGCCATGCGCCAAGCCACGCGCGAAGCCAAGCGCTAAGCCACGCGCCAAGGAGAGCGCCAAGCCAAGCGATAAGCCACGCGCTAAACCACGCACCAAGAATAGCGCCAAAGAGAGCGCCAAGCCATGCGCCAAGTCAAGCACAAAGCCAAGCGCCAAGCCAAGCGCCAAGGAACGAGCCAAGAAAAGCGCCAGGCCAAGCGCCAAGCCACGCGCCAAGCCAAGCGATAAGCCACGCGCCAAGCCACGCTCCTAGAACAGCGCCAAAGAGAGCGCCAAGCCATGCGCCAAAACAAGCGCCAAGCCAAGCGCCAAGCCAAGCACCAAGGCACGCGCCAAGGAACGCGCCAAGGAAAGCGCCAAGCCAAGCGCCAAGCCAAGCGCCAAACCAAGCGCCAAGCCAAGCGCCAAGCCAAGCGGCAAGCCAAGCGCTAAGCCACGCGCCAAGAAAAGCGCCAAGCCATGCGCCAAGCCAAGCGCCGAGCCAAGCGCCAAGCCACGCTCCAAGGAGAGCGCCAAGCCAAGCGGCAAGCCAAGCGCCAAGCCACGCGCCAGGCCAAGCGCCAAGCCACGCTCCAAGGAGAGCGCCAAGCCAAGCGACAAGCCACGCGCCAAGCCACGCGCTAAGAAAAGCGACAAGAAGAGCGCCAAACCAAGCGCCACGCCAAGCGCCAAGCCAAGCTCCAAGCCACGCGCCAAGAAAGGCGCCAAACGAAGCGCTAAGCCAAGCGTTCAGCCAGCCAAGCGCCAAGCCACGCACCAAGCCACGCGCTAAACCACGCGCCAAGAAAAGCGCAAAACCACGCGCCAAGCCACGCGCTAAGCCAAGCTCCCAGCCAAGCGCCAAGTCACGCGCCAAGGAGAGCGCCAAGCCATGCGCCAAGACAAGTACCAAGCCAAGCGCCAAGCCAAGCGCCAAGCCACGCGCTAAGAAAAGCGACAAGAAGAGCGCCAAACCAAGCGCCACGCCAAGCGCCAAGCCAAGCTCCAAGCCACGCGCCAAGAAAGGCGCCAAACGAAGCGCTAAGCCAAGCGTTCAACCAGCCAAGCGCCAAGCCACGCACCAAGCCACGCGCTAAACCACGCGCCAAGAAAAGCGCAAAACCACGCGCCAAGCCACGCGCCAAGAAAAGCGCAAAACCACGCGCCAAGCCAAGCGGCAAGCCAAGTGCCAAGCCAACCGCCAAGAAAAGCGCCAAGTCAAGCGTCAAGCCAAGCGCTAAGCCAAGCGCCCAGCCAGCCAAGCGCCAAGCCACGCGCCAAGCCACGCCCTAAGAAAAGCGCAAAACCACGCGCCAAGCCAAGTGCCAAGCCACGTGCTAAGGAGAGCGCCAAGCCAACCGCCAAGCGAAGCGCCAAGCCAAGCGCCAAGCTACGCGCCAAGCCACGCGCCAAGCCACGCGCCAAGGAAAGCGCCAAGCCAAGCCCCAGGCCAAGTGGCTAGCCAAGCGCAAGGCAATGCGCCAACAAAAGCGCCAAGCCTATCGCCAAGCCAAACGCCAAGCCAAGCGCCAAGCCAAGCGACAAGCCAAGCGCCAAGCCAAGCGCCTAGCCAAGCGCCAAGCTACGCGCCAAGCCACGCGCCAAGAAAAGCGCCAAGCCAAGCGCCGAGACAAGCGCCAAGCCAAACCCCCAGCCAAGCGCCAAGCCACGCGCCATGATGAGCGCCAAGGCATGCTCCAAGCCAAGCGTCAAACCAAGCGCCAAGCCAAGTGCCAAGCCAAGCGTCATGCCAAGCGCCAAGCCAAGCGCCTAGCCAAGCGCCAAGCCACGCTCCAAGCAAAGCGCCAAGCCAAGCGCTCAGCCGAGCGCCAAGCCACGCGCCAGAAAAAGCGCCAAGGCATGCGCCAAGCCACGCGCCAAGAAAAGCGTTAAGGCACGCGCCAAGCCAAGCGCCAGGCCAAGTGCCAAGCCACCCGCCAAGAAAAGCGCCAAGCCAAGCGACATGCCACGCGCCAAGAAAGCGCCAAGCCAAGCGCCAAGCCAAGCGCCAAGAACAGCGTTAAGGCACGCGCCAAGCCAAACGCCCAGCCAAGTGCCAAGCCACCCGCCAAGAAAAACGCCAAGCCAAGCGACAAGCCACGCGCCAAGAAAGCGCCAAGCCAAGCGCCAAGCCACGCGCCAAGCCACGCGCCAAGAAAGCGCCAAGCCAAGCGCCAAGCCAAGCTCCAAGCCAAGCGCCCAGACAAGCGCCAAGCCACACGCCAAAAAAAACACCAAGTCAAGCGGCAAGCCAAGCGCCAAGCCAAGCGCCAAGCCAAGCGCCCAGCCAAGCGGCAAGTCACGCGGCAAGGAGAGCGTTGAGGCACGCGCCAAGCCAAGCGCCAAGCCAAGTGCCAAGCCAAGCTCCCAGACAAGCGCAAAGCCACGCGCCAAAAAAAACACCAAGCCAAGCGACAAGCCAAACGCCAAGCCAAGCGCCAAGCCAAGCTCCCAGACAAGCGCCATGCCACGCGCCAAGAAAAGCGCCAAGCCAAACGCCCGGCCAAGCGCCAAGTCACGCGGCAAGGAGAGCGCCAAGCCATGCGCCAAGACAAGCACCAAGCCACGTGCCAAACCAAGCGCCAATCCAAGCGCCAAGCCAAGCTCTAATCCACGCGCCAAGGAAAGCGCCAAGGAAAGCGCTAAGCCAAGCGTCAAGCCAAGCGCTAAGCCAAGCGTTCCGCTAGCCAAGCGTTTAGCCAGCCAAGCGCCAAGCCACGCACCAAGAAAAGCGCCAAGCCAAACGCCAAGCCATGCGCCCAGCCAAGCGCTAAGCCACGTGCCAAGGAGAGCGCCAAGCCACCCGCCAAGCCAAGCGCCAAGCCACGCGCCAAGAAAAGCACCAAGAAAAGCGCCAAGCCAAGCCCCAGGCCAAGTGGCAAGCCAAGCACCAAGCCACGCTCTAAGGAGAGCGCCAAGCCACGCGCCAAGCCACGCGCTATGAAAAGCGCCAAGCCAAGCGTCAAGCCAAGCGACAAGCCAAGCGCCAGGCCACGCACCAAGAAAAGCGCCACGCCAAGCGCCAAGCCACGCGCCGAGCCAAGCGTCAAACCACGCGCCGAGCCAAGCGCCAAGCCACGCTCTAAGGAGAGCGCCAAGCCAAGCGACAAGCGACGCGCCAAGGCACGTTCCAAGCGACGCGCCAAGCCAAGCGCCAAGCCAAGTGCCAAGCCACCCGCCAAGAAAAGCGCCAAGCCAAGCGACAAGCCACGCGCCAAGAAAGCGCCAAGCCAAGCTCCGAGCCAAGCGTCAAGCCACGCGCCGAGCCAAGCGCCAAGCCACGCTCTTAGGAGAGCGCCAAGCCAAGCGACAAGCCACGCGCCAAGGCACGCGCCAAGCCACTTGCCAAGCCAAGCGCCAAGCCAAGTGCCAAGCCACCCGCCAAGAAAAGCGCCAATATAAGCGCCAAGCCAAGCGCTAAGCCAAGCGCCAAGCCAAGCGCCAAGTCACGCGCCAAGGAGAGCGCCGAGCCATGCCCCAAGACAAGCACCAAGCCAAGCGCCAAGCCAAGCGCCAAGCCAAGCGCCAAGCCACGCGCCATGAAAAGCGCCAAGAAGAGCGCCAAACCAAGCGCCAAGCCAAGCGCCAAGCCAAGCTCCAAGCCACACGCCAAGGAAAGCGCCAAGCCAAGCGTCAAGCCAAGCGCTAAGCCAAGCGCCCAGCCAGACAAGCGCCAAGCCACGCGGCAAGGCATCCGCCAAGAAAAGCGCAAAACCACGCGCCAAACCAAGCGGCAAGCCAAGTGCTAAGCCACCCGCCAAGGAAAGCGCCAAGCCAAGCGTCAAGCCAAACGCTAAGCCAAGCGCCCAGCCAGCTAAGCGCCAAGCCACGCGCCAAGAAAAGCGTTAAGGCACGCGTCAAGGCAAGCGCCAAGCCAAGTGCCTAGGCACCCGCCAAGAAAAGCGCCAAGCCAAGCGACTAGCCACGCGCCAAGAGAGCGCCAAGCTAAGCGCTAAGCCAAACGCCAAGCCAAGCGCCAAGCGAAGCGCCAACCCAAGCGCCCAGACAAGCGCCCAGCCACGCGCCAAGAAAAGCACCAAGCCAAGCGACAAGCTACGCGCCAAGAAAAGCGCCAAGCCAAGCGCCAAGCCAAGCGCCCAGCCAAGCGCCAAGCCAACTGAGAAGCCAAGCGCCAAGTCAAGCGCCCAGCCAAGCGCCAAGCTACGCGCCAAGCCACGCGCCAAGAAAAGCGCCAAGCCAAGCGCCGAGACAAACGCCAAGCCAAACGCCTAGCCAAGCTCCAAGCCAAGTGGCAAACCAAGTGTTAAGCCAAGCAACAAGCCAAGCGCCCAGCCAAGCGCCAAGCTAGGCGCCAAGAAAAGCGTCAAGTCAAGCGCCAAGCCAAACGGTAGGAAAAGCGCCATCCCATGCACCAAGGAGAGCGCCAAGCCAAGCGACCAGCCAAGTGCCAAGCCACGTGCCAAGAAAAGCGCGAAGCCAAGCGACAAGCCACGCGCTATGAAAAGCGCCAAGACATGCGCCAAGCCAAGCGCCAAGCCAAGCGCCAAGCCAAGGGCCAAGCCAAGTGTCCAGCCAAGCGTTAAGCAACGCGTCAAGGAGAGCCCCAAGCCATGCGCCAAGCCAAGCGTCAAGCCACGCGCCGCGCCAAGCGCCAAGCCAAGCGCCTAGACAAGCGCCAAGGAAAGCGCCAAGAAAAGCGCCATGAAAAGCGCCAAGCCAAGCGCCAAGCCAAGTGCCCAGCGAAGCGCCAACCCAAGCGCCCAGACAAGCGCCCAGCCACGCGCCAAGAAAAGCACCAAGCCAAGCGACAAGCTACGCGCCAAGAAAAGCGCCAAGCCAAGCGCCAACCCAAGCGCCCAGACAAGCGCCCAGCCACGCGCCAAGAAAAGCACCAAGCCAAGCGACAAGCTACGCGCCAAGAAAGCGCCAAGCCAAGCGCCAAGCCACGCGCCAAGCCACGCGCCAAGAAAGCGCCAAGCCAAGCGCCAAGCCAAGCTCCAAGCCAAGCGCCCAGACAAGCGCCAAGCCACACGCCAAAAAAAACACCAAGTCAAGCGGCAAGCCAAGCGCCAAGCCAAGCGCCAAGCCAAGCGCCCAGCCAAGCGGCAAGTCACGCGGCAAGGAGAGCGTTAAGGCACGCGCCAAGCCAAGCGCCAAGCCAAGTGCCAAGCCAAGCTCCCAGACAAGCGCAAAGCCACGCGCCAAAAAAACACCAAGCCAAGCGACAAGCCAAACGCCAAGCCAAGCGCCAAGCCAAGCTCCCAGACAAGCGCCATGCCACGCGCCAAGAAAAGCGCCAAGCCAAACGCCCGGCCAAGCGCCAAGTCACGCGGCAAGGAGAGCGCCAAGCCATGCGCCAAGACAAGCACCAAGCCACGTGCCAAACCAAGCGCCAATCCAAGCGCCAAGCCAAGCTCTAATCCACGCGCCAAGGAAAGCGCCAAGGAAAGCGCTAAGCCAAGCGTCAAGCCAAGCGCTAAGCCAAGCGTTCCGCTAGCCAAGCGTTTAGCCAGCCAAGCGCCAAGCCACGCACCAAGAAAAGCGCCAAGCCAAACGCCAAGCCATGCGCCCAGCCAAGCGCTAAGCCACGTGCCAAGGAGAGCGCCAAGCCACCCGCCAAGCCAAGCGCCAAGCCACGCGCCAAGAAAAGCACCAAGAAAAGCGCCAAGCCAAGCCCCAGGCCAAGTGGCAAGCCAAGCACCAAGCCACGCTCTAAGGAGAGCGCCAAGCCACGCGCCAAGCCACGCGCCAAGCCAAGCGCCAAGCCAAGCGCCAAGTCACGCGCCAAGGAGAGCGCCGAGCCATGCCCCAAGACAAGCACCAAGCCAAGCGCCAAGCCAAGCGCCAAGCCAAGCGCCAAGCCACGCGCCATGAAAAGCGCCAAGAAGAGCGCCAAACCAAGCGCCAAGCCAAGCGCCAAGCCAAGCTCCAAGCCACACGCCAAGGAAAGCGCCAAGCCAAGCGTCAAGCCAAGCGCTAAGCCAAGCGCCCAGCCAGACAAGCGCCAAGCCACGCGGCAAGGCATCCGCCAAGAAAAGCGCAAAACCACGCGCCAAACCAAGCGGCAAGCCAAGTGCTAAGCCACCCGCCAAGGAAAGCGCCAAGCCAAGCGTCAAGCCAAACGCTAAGCCAAGCGCCCAGCCAGCTAAGCGCCAAGCCACGCGCCAAGAAAAGCGTTAAGGCACGCGTCAAGGCAAGCGCCAAGCCAAGTGCCTAGGCACCCGCCAAGAAAAGCGCCAAGCCAAGCGACTAGCCACGCGCCAAGAGAGCGCCAAGCTAAGCGCTAAGCCAAGCGCCAAGCCAAGCGCCAAGCGAAGCGCCAACCCAAGCGCCCAGACAAGCGCCCAGCCACGCGCCAAGAAAAGCACCAAGCCAAGCGACAAGCTACGCGCCAAGAAAAGCGCCAAGCCAAGCGCCAAGCCAAGCGCCCAGCCAAGCGCCAAGCCAACTGAGAAGCCAAGCGCCAAGTCAAGCGCCCAGCCAAGCGCCAAGCTACGCGCCAAGCCACGCGCCAAGAAAAGCGCCAAGCCAAGCGCCGAGACAAACGCCAAGCCAAACGCCTAGCCAAGCTCCAAGCCAAGTGGCAAACCAAGTGTTAAGCCAAGCAACAAGCCAAGCGCCCAGCCAAGCGCCAAGCTAGGCGCCAAGAAAAGCGTCAAGTCAAGCGCCAAGCCAAACGGTAGGAAAAGCGCCATCCCATGCACCAAGGAGAGCGCCAAGCCAAGCGACCAGCCAAGTGCCAAGCCACGTGCCAAGAAAAGCGCGAAGCCAAGCGACAAGCCACGCGCTATGAAAAGCGCCAAGACATGCGCCAAGCCAAGCGCCAAGCCAAGCGCCAAGCCAAGGGCCAAGCCAAGTGTCCAGCCAAGCGTTAAGCAACGCGTCAAGGAGAGCGCCAAGCCATGCGCCAAGCCAAGCGTCAAGCCACGCGCCGCGCCAAGCGCCAAGCCAAGCGCCTAGACAAGCGCCAAGGAAAGCGCCAAGAAAAGCGCCATGAAAAGCGCCAAGCCAAGCGCCAAGCCAAGTGCCCAGCCAAGCGTCAATCCAAGCGCCCAGACAAGCGCCAAGCCACGCGCCAAAAAAAGTACCAAGCCAAGCGACAAGCTACGCGCCAAGAAAAGCGCCAAGCCAAGCGCCAAGCCAAGCGCCAAGCCACGCGCCAAGAAAAGCGTCAAGCCCCGCGCCAAAAAAAGTACCAAGCCAAGCGACAAGCTACGCGCCAAGATAAGCGCCAAGGCATGCGCCAAGCCAAGCGTCAAGCCAAGCTCCAAGGCAAGAGGCAAGCCAAGCGTCAAGCCAAGCGCCAATCCAAGCGCCCAGACAAGCACCAAACCACGCGCCAAAATGTACCAAGCCAAGCGACAAGCTACGCGCCAAGAAAAGCGCCAAGCCAAGCGCCAAGCCAAGCGCCAAGCCACGCGCCAAGAAAAGCGTCAAGCCACGCGCCAAAAAGAGTACCAAGCCAATCGACAAGCTACGCGCCAAGATAAGCGCCAAGGCATGCGCCAAGCCAAGCGTCAAGCCAAGCTCCAAGCCAAGTGGCAAGCCAAGCGTCAAGCCAAGCGCCAATCCAAGCGCCAAGCCAAGCGCCAAGCCACGCGCCAAGAAAAGCGTCAAGCCAAGCGCCAAGCCAAACGGTAGGAAAAGCGCCACCCCATGCACCAAGGAGAGCACCAAGCCAAGCAACCAGCCAAGTGCCAAGCCACGTGCCAGGAAAAGCGCGAAGCCAAGCGACAAGCCACGCGACATGAAAAGCGCCAAGACAAGCGCCAGGGCCAAGCGCTTAGCCAAGTGCCCAGCCAAGCGTCAAGCCACGCGTCAAGGAGAGCGCCAAGCCATGCGCCAAGGAAAGCACCAAGCCAAGCGTCAAGCCAAACGCTAAGCCAAGCGCCCAGTCAGCCAAGCGCCAAGCCACGCCCCAAGCCACGCGTTAAGAAAAGCGCCAAACCACGCTCCAAGCCAAGCGCCAAGCCAAGCGCCAAGCCACGCCCGAAACCACGCGTTAAGAAAAGCGCCAAACCACGCTCCAAGCCAAGCGACAAGCCACGCGCCAAGAAACCGCCAAGCCAAGCGACGAGCCAAGCGCCAAGCCGCGCGCCAAGGAGAGCGCCAAGCCATGCGCCAAGCCAAGCGCCAAGCCAAGAGCCAAGCCAAGCGCCAAGCCACGCGCGAAGAAAGCGCCAAGCCAAGCGCCAAGCCAAGCGCCCAGCCAAGTGCCAAGCCACGCACCAAGTCACGCGCCAAGAAAGCGCAATGCCAAGCGACAAGCCACGCGCCAAGAAAGCGTCAAGCCAAGCGCCAAGCCAAGCGCCAAGCCAAGCGCCCAGCCAAGTGCCAAGCCACGCACCAAGTCACGCGCCAAGAAAGCGCAAAGCCAAGCGACAAGCCACGCGCCAAGAAAGCGTCAAGCCATGCGCCAAGCCAAGCGCCAAGCCAAGCGCCCAGCGAAGTGCCAAGCCACGCACCAAGTCACGCGCCAAGTAAGCGCCAAGCCAAGCGACAAGCCACCCGGCAAGAAAGCGCCAAGCCAAGCGTCCAGCCAAGCGCCAAGCCGCGCGCCAAGGAGAGCGCCAAGCCATGCGCCAAGCCAAGCGCCAGGCCAAGTGCCAAGCCACCCGACAAGAAAAGCGCCAAGCCAAGCGACATGCCACGCGCCAAGAAAGCGCCAAGCCAAGCGCCAAGCCAAGCGCCAAACCAAGCGCCAAGAACAGCGTTAAGGCACGCGCCAAGCCAAACGCCCAGCCAAGTGCCAAGCCACCCGCCAAGAAAAGCGCCAAGCCAAGCGCCAAGCCACGCGCCAAGCCACGCGCCAAGAAAGCGCCAAGCCAAGCGCCAAGCCAAGCGCCCAGACAAGCGCCAAGCCACACGCAAAAAAAAACACCAAGTCAAGCGGCAAGCCAAGCGCCAAGCCAAACGCCCAGCCAAGTGCCAAGCCACGCGCCAAGAAAGCGCCAATACAAGCGCCAAGCCACGCGCCAAGCCACGCGCCAAGAAAGCGCCAAGCCAAGCGCCAAGCCAAGCTCCAAGCCAAGCGCCCAGACAAGCGCCAAGCCACACGCCCAGCCAAGCGGCAAGTCACGCGGCAAGGAGAGCGTTAAGGCACGCGCCAAGCCAAGCGCCAAGCCAAGTGCCAAGCCACCCGCCAAGAAAAGCGCCAAGCCAAGCTCCCAGACAAGCGCAAAGCCACGCGCCAAAAAAAACACCAAGCCAAGCGACAAGCCAAACGCCAAGCCAAGCGCCAAGCCAAGCTCCCAGACAAGCGCCATGCCACGCGCCAAGAAAAGCGCCAAGCCAAACGCCCGGCCAAGCGCCAAGTCACGCGGCAAGGAGAGCGCCGAGCCATGCCCCAAGACAAGCACCAAGCCAAGCGCCAAGCCAAGCGCCAAGCCAAGCGCCAAGCCACGCGCCATGAAAAGCGCCAAGAAGAGCGCCAAACCAAGCGCCAAGCCAAGCGCCAAGCCAAGCTCCAAGCCACGCGCCAAGGAAAGCGCCAAGCCACGCGCCAAGAAAAGCGCCAAACCACGCGCCAAGCCAAGCGCCAAGCCACCCGCCAAAAAAAGCGCCAAGCCAAGCGTCAAGCCAAGCGCTAAGCCAAGCGCCCAGCCAGACAAGCGCCAAGCCACGCGCCAAGGCATCCGCCAAGAAAAGCGCCAAACCACGCGCCAAGCCAAGCGCCAAGCCACCCGCCAAGAAAAGCGCCAAGCCAAGCGTCAAGCCAAGCGCTAAGCCAAGCGCCCAGCCAGACAAGCGCCAAGCCAAGCGCCAAGTCACGCGCCAAGGAGAGCGCCGAGCCATGCCCCAAGACAAGCACCAAGCCAAGCGCCAAGCCAAGCGCCAAGCCAAGCGCCAAGCCACGCGCCATGAAAAGCGCTAAGAAGAGCGCCAAACCAAGCGCCAAGCCAAGCGCCAAGCCAAGCTCCAAGCCACGCGCCAAGGAAAGCGCCAAGCCACGCGCCAAGAAAAGCGCCAAACCACGCGCCAAGCCAAGCGCCAAGCCACCCGCCAAGAAAAGCGCCAAGCCAAACGTCAAGCCAAGCGCTAAGCCAAGCGCCCAGCCAAACAAGCGCCAAGCCACGCGCCAAGGCATCCGCCAAGAAAAGCGCCAGGCCAAGCGCCGAGACAAACGCCAAGCCAAACGCCTAGCCAAGCTCCAAGCCAAGAGGCAAGCCAAGCGTCAAGCCAAGCGCCAATCCAAGCGCCCAGACAAGCGCCAAACCACGCGCCAAAATGTACCTAGCCAAGCGACAAGCTACGCGCCAAGAAAAGCGCCAACCCAAACGCCAAGCCAAGCGCCAAGCCAAGCGCCCAGCCAAGCGCCAAGCCAACCGAGAAGCCAAGCGCCAAGTCAAGCGCCCAGCCAAGCGCCAAGCTACGCGCCAAGCCACGCGCCAAGAAAAGCGCCAGGCCAAGCGCCGAGACAAACGCCAAGCCAAACGCCTAGCCAAGCTCCAAGCCAAGAGGCAAGCCAAGCGTCAAGCCAAGCGCCAATCCAAGCGCCCAGACAAGCGCCAAACCACGCGCCAAAATGTACCTAGCCAAGCGACAAGCTACGCGCCAAGAAAAGCGCCAACCCAAGCGCCAAGCCAAGCGCCAAGCCACGCGCCAAGAAAAGCGTCAAGCCACGCGCCAAAAAGAGTACCAAGCCAAGCGACAAGCTACGCGCCAAGATAAGCGCCAAGGCATGCGCCAAGCCAATCGTCAAGCCAAGCTCCAAGCCAAGTGGCAAGCCAAGCGTCAAGCCAAGCGCCAATCCAAGCGCCAAGCCAAGCGCCAAGCCACGCGCCAAGAAAAGCGTCAAGCCAAGCGCAAAGCCACGCGATAGGAAAAGCGCCTCCCCATGCACCAAGGAGAGCGCCAAGCCAAGCAACCAGCCAAGTGCCAAGCCACGTGCCAGGAAAAGCGCCAAGCCAAGCGCCAAGCCGAGCGCCAAGCCACGCGCCAGGAAAAGCGCCAAGCCAAGCAACCAGCCAAGTGCCAAGCCACGTGCCAGGAAAAGCGCCAAGCCAAGCGACAAGCCAAGCGCCAAGCCAAGCGCCAAGCCAAGCGCCTAGCCAAGCGCCAAGCCACGCGCCAAGAAAAGCGCCAAGCCAAGCGCCAAGCCGAGCGCCAAGCCACGCGCCAGGAAAAGCGCCAAGGCATGCGCCAAGCCACGCCCCAAGAAAAGCGGTAAGGCACGCGCCAAGCCAAGCGCCAGGCCAAGTGCCAAGCCACCCGCCAAGAAAAGCGCCAAGCCAAGCGACATGCCACGGGCCAAGAAAGCGCCAAGCCAAGCGCCAAGCCAAGCGCCTAGCCAAGTGCCAAGCCAAGCGTCATGCCAAGCGCCAAGCCAAGCGCCTAGCCAAGCGCCAAGCCACGCTCCAAGCAAAGCGCCAAGCCGAGCGCCAAGCCGAGCGCCAAGCCACGCGCCAGGAAAAGCGCCAAGGCATGCGCCAAGCCACGCGCCAAGAAAAGCGTTAAGGCACGCGCCAAGCCAAGCGCCAGGCCAAGTGCCAAGCCACCCGCCAAGAAAAGCGCCAAGCCAAGCGACATGCCACGCGCCAAGAAAGCGCCAAGCAAAGCGCCAAGCAAAGCGCCAAACCAAGCGCTAAGAACAGCGTTAAGGCACGCGCCAAGCCAAACGCCCAGCCAAGTGCCAAGCCACCCGCCAAGAAAGGCACCAAGCCAAGCGACAAGCCACGCGCCAAGAAAGCGCCAAGCCAAGCGCCAAGCCACGCGCCAAGCCACGCGCCAAGAAAGCGCCAAGCCAAGCGCCAAGCCAAGCTCCCAGACAAGCGCAAAGCCACGCGCCAAAAAAAACACCAAGCCAAGCGACAAGCCAAACGCCAAGCCAAGCTCCAAGCCAAGCTCCCAGACAAGCGCCATGCCACGCGCCAAGAAAAGCGCCAAGCCAAACGCCCGGCCAAGCGCCAAGTCACGCGGCAAGGAGAGCGCCAAGCCATGCGCCAAGACAAGCACCAAGCCACGTGCCAAACCAAGCGCCAATCCAAGCGCCAAGCCAAGCTCTAATCCACGCGCCAAGGAAAGCGCCAAGGAAAGCGCTAAGCCAAGCGTCAAGCCAAGCGCTAAGCCAAGCGTTCCGCTAGCCAAGCGTTTAGCCAGCCAAGCGCCAAGCCACGCACCAAGAAAAGCGCCAAGCCAAACGCCAAGCCATGCGCCCAGCCAAGCGCTAAGCCACGTGCCAAGGAGAGCGCCAAGCCACCCGCCAAGCCAAGCGCCAAGCCACGCGCCAAGAAAAGCGCCAAGAAAAACGCCAAGCCAAGCCCCAGGCCAAGTGGCAAGCCAAGCACCAAGCCACGCTCTAAGGAGAGCGCCAAGAAAAGCGACAAGCCACGCGCCAAGCCACGCTCCACGAAAAGCGCTAAGCCAAGCGTCAAGCCAAGCGACAAGCCAAGCGCCAGGCCACGCGCCAAGAAAAGCGCCACGCCAAGCGCCAAGCCACGCGCCGCGCCAAGCGTCAAGCCACGCGCCGAGCCAAGCGCCAAGCCACTCTCTAAGGAGAGCGCCAAGCCAAGCGACAAGCGACGCGCCAAGGCACGCTCCAAGCGACGCGCCAAGCCAAGCGCCAAGCCAAGTGCCAAGCCACCCGCCAAGAAAAGCGCCAAGCCAAGCGACAAGCCACGCGCCAAGAAAGCGCCAAGCCAAGCGCCGAGCCAAGCGTCAAGGTACGCGCCGAGCCAAGCGCCAAGCCACGCTCTTAGGAGAGCGCCAAGCCAAGCGACAAGCCACGCGCCAAGGCACGCGCCAAGCCACGTGCCAAGCCAAGCGCCAAGCCAAGTGCCAAGCCATCCGCCAAGAAAAGCGCCAATATAAGCGCCAAGCCAAGCGCTAAGCCAAGCGCCAAGCCAAGCGCCAAGTCACGCGCCAAGGAGAGCGCCGAGTCATGCCCCAAGACAAGCACCAAGCCAAGCGCCAAGCCAAGCGCCAAGCCAAGCGCCAAGCCACGCGCCATGAAAAGCGCCAAGAAGAGCGCCAAACCAAGCACCAAGCCAAGCGCCAAGCCAAGCTCCAAGCCACGCGCCAAGGAAAGCGCCAAGCCACGCGCCAAGAAAAGCGCCAAACCACGCGCCAAGCCAAGCGCCAAGCCACCCGCCAAGAAAAGCGCCAAGCCAAGCGTCAAGCCAAGCGCTAAGCCAAGCGCCCAGCCAGACAAGCGCCAAGCCACGCGCCAAGGCATCCGCCAAGAAAAGCGCAAAACCACGCGCCAAGCCAAGCGGCAAGCCAAGTGCTAAGCCACCCGCCAAGGAAAGCGCCAAGCCAAGCGTCAAGCCAAACGCTAAGCCAAGCGCCCAGCCAGCTAAGCGCCAAGCCACGCGCCAAGAAAAGCGTTAAGGCACGCGCTAAGGCAAGCGCCAAGCCAAGTGCCTAGGCACCCGCCAAGAAAAGCGCCAAGCCAAGCGACTAGCCACGCGTCAAGAGAGCGCCAAGCTAAGCGCTAAGCCAAGCGCCAAGCCAAGCGCCAAGCCAAGCGCCAACCCAAGCGCCCAGACAAGCGCCCAGCCACGCGCCAAGAAAAGCACCAAGCCAAGCGACAAGCTACGCGCCAAGAAAAGCGCCAAGCTAAGCGCCAAGCCAAGCGCCCAGCCAAGCGCCAAGCCAACCGAGAAGCCAAGCGCCAAGTCAAGCGCCCAGCCAAGCGCCAAGCTACGCGCCAAGCCACGCGCCAAGAAAAGCGCCAAGCCAAGCGCCGAGACAAACGCCAAGCCAAACGCCTAGCCAAGCTCCAAGCCAAGTGGCAAACCGAGTGTCAAGCCAAGCAACAAGCCAAGCGCCCAGCCAAGCGCCAAGCCACGCGCCAATAAAAGCGTTAAGCCAAGCGCCAAGCCAAACGGTAGGAAAAGCGCCACCCCATGCACCAAGGAGAGCGCCAAGCCAAGCGACCAGCCAAGTGCCAAGCCACGTGCCAAGAAAAGCGCGAAGCCAAGCGACAAGCCACGCGCTATGAAAAGCGCCAAGACATGCGCCAAGCCAAGCGCCAAGCCAAGGGCCAAGCCAAGTGCCCAGCCAAGCGTTAAGCCACGCGTCAAGGAGAGCGCCAAGCCATGCGCCAAGCCAAGCGTCAAGCCATGCGCCGCGCCAAGCGCCAAGCCAAGCGCCTTGACAAGCGCCAAGGAAAGCGCCAAGAAAAGCGCCATGAAAAGCGCCAAGCCAAGCGCCAAGCCAAGTGCCCAGCCAAGCGTCAATCCAAGCGCCCAGACAAGCGCCAAGCCACGCGCCAAAAAAAGTACCAAGCCAAGCGACAAGCTACGCGCCAAGAAAAGCGTTAAGCCAAGCGCCAAGCCACGCGCCAAGAAAAGCGTCAAGCCACGCGCCAAAAAAAGTACCAAGCCAAGCGACAAGCTACGCGCCAAGATAAGCGCCAAGGCATGCGCCAAGCCAAGCGTCAAGCCAAGCTCCAAGCCAAGAGGCAAGCCAAGCGTCAAGCCAAGCGCCAATCCAAGCGCCCAGACAAGCGCCAAACCACGCGCCAAAATGTACCAAGCCAAGCGACAAGCTACGCGCCAAGAAAGGCGCCAACCCAAGCGCCAAGCCAAGCGCCAAGCCACGCGCCAAGAAAAGCGTCAAGCCACGCGCCAAAAAGAGTACCAAGCCAAGCGACAAGCTACGCGCCAAGATAAGCGCCAAGGCATGCGCCAAGCCAAGCGTCAAGCCAAGCTCCAAGCCAAGTGGCAAGCCAAGCGTCAAGCCAAGCGCCAATCCAAGCGCCAAGCCAAGCGCCAAGCCACGCGCCAAGAAAAGCGTCAAGCCAAGCGCAAAGCCACGCGATAGGAAAAGCGCCACCCCATGCACCAAGGAGAGCGCCAAGCCAAGCAACCAGCCAAGTGCCAAGCCACGTGCCAGGAAAAGCGCGAAGCCAAGCGACAAGCCACGCGACATGAAAAGCGCCAAGACAAGCGCCAGGGCCAAGCGCTAAGCCAAGTGCCCAGCCAAGCGTCAAGCCACGCGTCAAGGAGAGCGCCAAGCCATGCGCCAAGGAAAGCACCAAGCCAAGCGTCAAGCCAAACGCTAAGCCAAGCGCCTAGTCAGCCAAGCGCCAAGCCACGCCCCAAGCCACGCGTTAAGAAAAGCGCCAAACCACGCTCCAAGCCAAGCGCCAAGCCAAGTGCCAAGCCACCCGCCAAGAAAAGCGCCAAGCCAAGCGACAAGCCACGCGCCAAGAAACCGCCAAGCCAAGCGACGAGCCAAGCGCCAAGCCGCGCGCCAAGGAGGGCGCCAAGCCATGCGCCAAGCCAAGCGCCAAGCCAAGAGCCAAGCCAAGCGCCAAGCCACGCGCGAAGAAAGCGCCAAGCCAAGCGCCAAGCCAAGCGCCCAGCCAAGTGCCAAGCCACGCACCAAGTCACGCGCCAAGAAAGCGCAAAGCCAAGCGACAAGCCACGCGCCAAGAAAGCGTCAAGCCAAGCGCCCAGCCAAGTGCCAAGCCACGCACCAAGTCACGCGCCAAGTAAGCGCCAAGCCAAGCGACAAGCCACCCGGCAAGAAAGCGCCAAGCCGCGCGCCAAGGAGAGCGCCAAGTTATGCGCCAAGCCAAGCGCCAAGCCAAGCGCCAAGCCACGCGCGAAGAAAGCGCCAAGCCAAGCGTCCAGCCAAGCGCCAAGCCACGCTCCAAGGAGAGCGCCAAGCCATGCGACAAGCCAAGCGCCAAGCTAAGCGCCAAGCCAAGCGCCGAGCCAAGCACCAAGCCAAGCG
Organism: Agriotes lineatus; assembly: GCA_940337035.1. Lineage (NCBI taxonomy): Eukaryota > Metazoa > Arthropoda > Insecta > Coleoptera > Elateridae > Agriotes > Agriotes lineatus. The sequence goes on along the minus strand of CALNHX010000065.1, from coordinate 470,647 downwards.
CCCAGCCAAGCGCCAAGTCACGCGCCAAACCACGCGCAAAGAAAAGCGCCACAATAAGCGCCAAGCCAATCGCCAAGGATAGTGCCAAGCCGTGCGACAAGCCAAGCGCCAAGTTAAGCGATAAGCCAAGTGCCAAGCCACACGCCAAGAAAAGCGCCAATCCAAGCGACAAACCACGTGCCAAGAAAAGCGCCAAGCCAAACGCCAAGCCAAGCGCTCAGCAAAGCGCTAAGAAAAGCGCCAAGGAAAGCGTCAAGCCAAGCCCCAGGCCAAGTGGCTAGCCAAGCGCAATGCAATGCGCCAACAAAAGCGCTAAGCCTATCGCCAAGCCAAACGCCAAGCCAAGCGCCTAGCCAAGCGACAAGCCAAGCGCCAAGCCAAGCGCCTAGCCAAGCGACAAGCCAAGCGCCAAGCCAAGCGCCTAGCCAAGCGACAAGCCACGCGACATGAAAAGTGCCAAGACAAGCGCCAGGGCCAAGCGCTAAGCCAAGTGCCCAGCCAAGCGTCAAGCCACGCGTCAAGGAGAGCGCCAAGCCATGCGCCAAGGAAAGCACCAAGCCAAGCGTCAAGCCAAACGCTAAGCCAAGCGCCCAGTCAGCCAAGCGCCAAGCCACGCCCCAAGCCACGCGTTAAGATAAGCGCCAAACCACGCTCCAAGCCAAGCGCCAAGCCAAGTGCCAAGCCACCCGCCAAGAAAAGCGCCAAGCCAAGCGACAAGCCACGCGCCAAGAAACCGCCAAGCCAAGCGACGAGCCAAGCGCCAAGCCGCGCGCCAAGAAGAGCGCCAAGCCATGCGCCAAGCCAAGCGCCAAGCCAAGAGCCAAGCCAAGCGCCAAGCCACGCGCGAAGAAAGCGCCAAGCCAAGCGCCAAGCCAAGCGCCCAGCCAAGTGCCAAGCCACGCACCAAGTCACGCGCCAAGAAAGCGCAAAGCCAAGCGACAAGCCACGCGCCAAGAAAGCGTCAAGCCAAGCGCCCAGCCAAGTGCCAAGCCACGCACCAAGTCACGCGCCAAGTAAGCGCCAAGCCAAGCGACAAGCCACCCGGCAAGAAAGCGCCAAGCCGCGCGCCAAGGAGAGCGCCAAGTTATGCGCCAAGCCAAGCGCCAAGCCAAGCGCCAAGCCACGCGCGAAGAAAGCGCCAAGCCAAGCGTCCAGCCAAGCGCCAAGCCACGCTCCAAGGAGAGCGCCAAGCCATGCGACAAGCCAAGCGCCAAGCTAAGCGCCAAGCCAAGCGCCGAGCCAAGCACCAAGCCAAGCGCCCAGCCAAGCGCCAAGCCACGCGCCAAACCACGCGCAAAGAAAAGCGCCACAATAAGCGCCAAGCCAATCGCCAAGGATAGTGCCAAGCCGTGCGACAAGCCAAGCGCCAAGTTAAGCGATAAGCCAAGTGCCAAGCCACACGCCAAGAAAAGCGCCAATCCAAGCGACAAACCACGTGCCAAGAAAAGCGCCAAGCCAAACGCCAAGCCAAGCGCTCAGCCAAGCGCTAAGAAAAGCGCCAAGGAAAGCGTCAAGCCAAGCCCCAGGCCAAGTGGCTAGCCAAGCGCAAGGCAATGCGCCAACAAAAGCGCTAAGCCTATCGCCAAGCCAAACGCCAAGCCAAGCGCCTAGCCAAGCGACAAGCCAAGCGCCAAGCCAAGCGCCTAGCCAAGCGACAAGCCAAGCGCCAAGCCAAGCGCCTAGCCAAGCGCCAAGCTACGCGCCAAGCCACGCGCCAAGAAAAGCGCCAAGGAAAGCGTCAAGCCAAGCCCCAGGCCAAGTGGCTAGCCAAGCGCAAGGCAATGCGCCAACAAAAGCGCTAAGCCTATCGCCAAGCCAAACGCCAAGCCAAGCGCCAAGCCAAGCGACAAGCCAAGCGCCAAGCCAAGCGCCAAGAAAAGCGCCAAGGAAAGCGTCAAGCCAAGCCCCAGGCCAAGTGGCTAGCCAAGCGCAAGGCAATGCGCCAACAAAAGCGCTAAGCCTATCGCCAAGCCAAACGCCAAGCCAAGCGCCAAGCCAAGCGACAAGCCAAGCGCCAAGCCAAGCGCCTAGCCAAGCGCCAAGCTACGCGCCAAGCCACGCGCCAGGAAAAGCGCCAAGGAAAGCGTCAAGCCAAGCCCTAGGCCAAGTGGCTAGCCAAGCGCAAGGCAATGCGCCAACAAAAGCGCTAAGCCTATCGCCAAGCCAAACGCCAAGCCAAGCGCCAAGCCAAGCGACAAGCCAAGCGCCAAGCCAAGCGCCTAGCCAAGCGCCAAGCTACGCGCCAAGCCACGCGCCAAGAAAAGCGCCAAGGAAAGCGTCAAGCCAAGCGACAAGCCAAGCACCAAGCCACGCTCTAAGGAAAGCGCCAAGCCAAGCGACAAGCCACGCGCCAAGCCACGCGCCAAGAAAAGCGCCAAGCCAAGCGTCAAGCCAAGCGACAAGCCAAGCGCCAGGCCACGCGCCAAGAAAAGCGCCACGCCAAGCGCCAAGCCACGCGCCGAGCCAAGCGTCAAGCCACGCGCCGAGCCAAGCGCCAAGCCACGCTCTAAGGAGAGCGCCAAGCCAAGCGACAAGCGACGCGCCAAGGCACGCTCCAAGCGACGCGCCAAGCCAAGCGCCAAGCCAAGTGCCAAGCCACCCGCCAAGAAAAGCGCCAAGACAAGCGACAAGCCACGCGCCAAGAAAGCGCCAAGCCAAGCGCCGAGCCAAGCGTCAAGCCACGCGCCGAGCCAAGCGCCAAGCCACGCTCTTAGGAGAGCGCCAAGCCAAGCGCCAAGCCAAGTGCCAAGCCACCCGCCAAGAAAAGCGCCAATATAAGCGCCAAGCCAAGCGCTAATCCAAGCGCCAAGCCAAGCGCCAAGTCACGCGCCAAGGAGAGCGCCAAGCCATGCCCCAAGACAAGCACCAAGCCAAGCGCCAAGCCAAGCGCCAAGCCACGCGCCATGAAAAGCGCCAAGAAGAGCGCCAAACCAAGCGCCAAGCCAAGCGCCAAGCCAAGCTCCAAGCCACGCGCTAAGGAAAGCGCCAAGCCACGCGCCAAGAAAAGCACCAAACCACGCGCCAAGCCAAGCGCCAAGCCACCCGCCAAGAAAAGCGCCAAGCCAAGCGTCAAGCCAAGCGCTAAGATAAGCGCCCAGCCAGCCAAGCGCCAAGCCACGCGCCAAGGCACCCGCCAAGAAAAGCGCAAAACCACGCGCCAAGCCAAGCGGCAAGCCAAGTGCTAAGCCACCCGCCAAGGAAAGCGCCAAGCCAAGCGTCAAGCCAAACGCTAAGCCAAGCGCCCAGCCAGCTAAGCGCCAAGCCACGCGCCAAGAAAAGCGTTAAGGCACGCGCCAAGGCAAGCGCCAAGCCAAGTGCCTAGGCACCCGCCAAGAAAAGCGCCAAGCCAAGCGACTAGCCACGCGCCAAGAGAGCGCCAAGCTAAGCGCTAAGCCAAGCGCCAAGCCAAGCGCCAAGCCAAGCGCCAAGCCAAGCGCCAACCCAAGCGCCCAGACAAGCGCCCAGCCACGCGCCAAGAAAAGCACCAAGCCAAGCGACAAGCTACGCGCCAAGAAAAGCGCCAAGCCAAGCGCCAAGCCAAGCGCCCAGCCAAGCGCCAAGCCAACCGAGAAGCCAAGCGCCAAGTCAAGCGCCCAGCCAAGCGCCAAGCTACGCGCCAAGCAACGCGCCAAGAAAAGCGCCAAGCCAAGCGCCGAGACAAACGCCAAGCCAAACGCCTAGCCAAGCTCCAAGCCAAGTGGCAAACCAAATGTCAAGCCAAGCAACAAGCCAAGCGCCCAGCCAAGCGCCAAGCTAGGCGCCAAGAAAAGCGTCAAGCCAAGCGCCAAGCCAAACGATAGGAAAAGCGCCACCCCATGCACCAAGGAGAGCGCCGAGCCAAGCGCCAAGCCACGCTCTTAGGAGAGCGCCAAGCCAAGCGACAAGCCACGCGCCAAGGCACGCGCCAAGCCACGTGCCAAGCCAAGCGCCAAGCCAAGTGCCAAGCCATCCGCCAAGAAAAGCGCCAATATAAGCGCCAAGCCAAGCGCTAAGCCAAGCGCCAAGCCAAGCGCCAAGTCACGCGCCAAGGAGAGCGCCGAGTCATGCCCCAAGACAAGCACCAAGCCAAGTGCCTAGGCACCCGCCAAGAAAAGCGCCAAGCCAAGCGACTAGCCACGCGTCAAGAGAGCGCCAAGCTAAGCGCTAAGCCAAGCGCCAAGCCAAGCGCCAAGCCAAGCGCCAACCCAAGCGCCCAGACAAGCGCCCAGCCACGCGCCAAGAAAAGCATCAAGCCAAGCGACAAGCTACGCGCCAAGAAAAGCGCCAAGCTAAGCGCCAAGCCAAGCGCCCAGCCAAGCGCCAAGCCAACCGAGAAGCCAAGCGCCAAGTCAAGCGCCCAGCCAAGCGCCAAGCTACGCGCCAAGCCACGCGCCAAGAAAAGCGCCAAGCCAAGCGCCGAGACAAACGCCAAGCCAAACGCCTAGCCAAGCTCCAAGCCAAGTGGCAAACCGAGTGTCAAGCCAAGCAACAAGCCAAGCGCCCAGCCAAGCGCCAAGCCACGCGCCAATAAAAGCGTTAAGCCAAGCGCCAAGCCAAACGGTAGGAAAAGCGCCACCCCATGCACCAAGGAGAGCGCCAAGCCAAGCGACCAGCCAAGTGCCAAGCCACGTGCCAAGAAAAGCGCGAAGCCAAGCGACAAGCCACGCGCTATGAAAAGCGCCAAGACATGCGCCAAGCCAAGCGCCAAGCCAAGGGCCAAGCCAAGTGCCCAGCCAAGCGTTAAGCCACGCGTCAAGGAGAGCGCCAAGCCATGCGCCAAGCCAAGCGTCAAGCCACGCGCCGCGCCAAGCGCCAAGCCAAGCGCCTTGACAAGCGCCAAGGAAAGCGCCAAGAAAAGCGCCATGAAAAGCGCCAAGCCAAGCGCCAAGCCAAGTGCCCAGCCAAGCGTCAATCCAAGCGCCCAGACAAGCGCCAAGCCACGCGCCAAAAAAAGTACCAAGCCAAGCGACAAGCTACGCGCCAAGAAAAGCGCCAAGCCAAGCGCCAAGCCACGCGCCAAGAAAAGCGTCAAGCCACGCGCCAAAAAAAGTACCAAGCCAAGCGACAAGCTACGCGCCAAGATAAGCGCCAAGGCATGCGCCAAGCCAAGCGTCAAGCCAAGCTCCAAGCCAAGAGGCAAGCCAAGCGTCAAGCCAAGCGCCAATCCAAGCGCCCAGACAAGCGCCAAACCACGCGCCAAAATGTACCAAGCCAAGCGACAAGCTACGCGCCAAGAAAGGCGCCAACCCAAGCGCCAAGCCAAGCGCCAAGCCACGCGCCAAGAAAAGCGTCAAGCCACGCGCCAAAAAGAGTACCAAGCCAAGCGACAAGCTACGCGCCAAGATAAGCGCCAAGGCATGCGCCAAGCCAAGCGTCAAGCCAAGCTCCAAGCCAAGTGGCAAGCCAAGCGTCAAGCCAAGCGCCAATCCAAGCGCCAAGCCAAGCGCCAAGCCACGCGCCAAGAAAAGCGTCAAGCCAAGCGCAAAGCCACGCGATAGGAAAAGCGCCACCCCATGCACCAAGGAGAGCGCCAAGCCAAGCAACCAGCCAAGTGCCAAGCCACGTGCCAGGAAAAGCGCGAAGCCAAGCGACAAGCCACGCGACATGAAAAGCGCCAAGACAAGCGCCAGGGCCAAGCGCTAAGCCAAGTGCCCAGCCAAGCGTCAAGCCACGCGTCAAGGAGAGCGCCAAGCCATGCGCCAAGGAAAGCACCAAGCCAAGCGTCAAGCCAAACGCTAAGCCAAGCGCCTAGTCAGCCAAGCGCCAAGCCACGCCCCAAGCCACGCGTTAAGAAAAGCGCCAAACCACGCTCCAAGCCAAGCGCCAAGCCAAGTGCCAAGCCACCCGCCAAGAAAAGCGCCAAGCCAAGCGACAAGCCACGCGCCAAGAAACCGCCAAGCCAAGCGACGAGCCAAACGCCAAGCCGCGCGCCAAGGAGAGCGCCAAGCCATGCGCCAAGCCAAGCGCCAAGCCAAGAGCCAAGCCAAGCGCCAAGCCACGCGCGAAGAAAGCGCCAAGCCAAGCGCCAAGCCAAGCGCCCAGCCAAGTGCCAAGCCACGCACCAAGTCACGCGCCAAGAAAGCGCAAAGCCAAGCGACAAGCCACGCGCCAAGAAAGCGTCAAGCCAAGCGCCCAGCCAAGTGCCAAGCCACGCACCAAGTCACGCGCCAAGTAAGCGCCAAGCCAAGCGACAAGCCACCCGGCAAGAAAGCGCCAAGCCGCGCGCCAAGGAGAGCGCCAAGTTATGCGCCAAGCCAAGCGCCAAGCCAAGCGCCAAGCCACGCGCGAAGAAAGCGCCAAGCCAAGCGTCCAGCCAAGCGCCAAGCCACGCTCCAAGGAGAGCGCCAAGCCATGCGACAAGCCAAGCGCCAAGCTAAGCGCCAAGCCAAGCGCCGAGCCAAGCACCAAGCCAAGCGCCCAGCCAAGCGCCAAGTCACGCGCCAAACCACGCGCAAAGAAAAGCGCCACAATAAGCGCCAAGCCAATCGCCAAGGATAGTGCCAAGCCGTGCGACAAGCCAAGCGCCAAGTTAAGCGATAAGCCAAGTGCCAAGCCACACGCCAAGAAAAGCGCCAATCCAAGCGACAAACCACGTGCCAAGAAAAGCGCCAAGCCAAACGCCAAGCCAAGCGCTCAGCCAAGCGCTAAGAAAAGCGCCAAGGAAAGCGTCAAGCCAAGCCCCAGGCCAAGTGGCTAGCCAAGCGCAATGCAATGCGCCAACAAAAGCGCTAAGCCTATCGCCAAGCCAAACGCCAAGCCAAGCGCCTAGCCAAGCGACAAGCCAAGCGCCAAGCCAAGCGCCTAGCCAAGCGACAAGCCAAGCGCCAAGCCAAGCGCCTAGCCAAGCGACAAGCCACGCGACATGAAAAGTGCCAAGACAAGCGCCAGGGCCAAGCGCTAAGCCAAGTGCCCAGCCAAGCGTCAAGCCAAGCGTCAAGGAGAGCGCCAAGCCATGCGCCAAGGAAAGCACCAAGCCAAGCGTCAAGCCAAACGCTAAGCCAAGCGCCCAGTCAGCCAAGCGCCAAGCCACGCCCCAAGCCACGCGTTAAGATAAGCGCCAAACCACGCTCCAAGCCAAGCGCCAAGCCAAGTGCCAAGCCACCCGCCAAGAAAAGCGCCAAGCCAAGCGACAAGCCACGCGCCAAGAAACCGCCAAGCCAAGCGACGAGCCAAGCGCCAAGCCGCGCGCCAAGAAGAGCGCCAAGCCATGCGCCAAGCCAAGCGCCAAGCCAAGAGCCAAGCCAAGCGCCAAGCCACGCGCGAAGAAAGCGCCAAGCCAAGCGCCAAGCCAAGCGCCCAGCCAAGTGCCAAGCCACGCACCAAGTCACGCGCCAAGAAAGCGCAAAGCCAAGCGACAAGCCACGCGCCAAGAAAGCGTCAAGCCAAGCGCCCAGCCAAGTGCCAAGCCACGCACCAAGTCACGCGCCAAGTAAGCGCCAAGCCAAGCGACAAGCCACCCGGCAAGAAAGCGCCAAGCCGCGCGCCAAGGAGAGCGCCAAGTTATGCGCCAAGCCAAGCGCCAAGCCAAGCGCCAAGCCACGCGCGAAGAAAGCGCCAAGCCAAGCGTCCAGCCAAGCGCCAAGCCACGCTCCAAGGAGAGCGCCAAGCCATGCGACAAGCCAAGCGCCAAGCTAAGCGCCAAGCCAAGCGCCGAGCCAAGCACCAAGCCAAGCGCCCAGCCAAGCGCCAAGCCACGCGCCAAACCACGCGCAAAGAAAAGCGCCACAATAAGCGCCAAGCCAATCGCCAAGGATAGTGCCAAGCCGTGCGACAAGCCAAGCGCCAAGTTAAGCGATAAGCCAAGTGCCAAGCCACACGCCAAGAAAAGCGCCAATCCAAGCGACAAACCACGTGCCAAGAAAAGCGCCAAGCCAAACGCCAAGCCAAGCGCTCAGCCAAGCGCTAAGAAAAGCGCCAAGGAAAGCGTCAAGCCAAGCCCCAGGCCAAGTGGCTAGCCAAGCGCAAGGCAATGCGCCAACAAAAGCGCTAAGCCTATCGCCAAGCCAAACGCCAAGCCAAGCGCCTAGCCAAGCGACAAGCCAAGCGCCAAGCCAAGCGCCTAGCCAAGCGACAAGCCAAGCGCCAAGCCAAGCGCCTAGCCAAGCGCCAAGCTACGCGCCAAGCCACGCGCCAAGAAAAGCGCCAAGGAAAGCGTCAAGCCAAGCCCCAGGCCAAGTGGCTAGCCAAGCGCAAGGCAATGCGCCAACAAAAGCGCTAAGCCTATCGCCAAGCCAAACGCCAAGCCAAGCGCCAAGCCAAGCGACAAGCCAAGCGCCAAGCCAAGCGCCAAGAAAAGCGCCAAGGAAAGCGTCAAGCCAAGCCCCAGGCCAAGTGGCTAGCCAAGCGCAAGGCAATGCGCCAACAAAAGCGCTAAGCCTATCGCCAAGCCAAACGCCAAGCCAAGCGCCAAGCCAAGCGACAAGCCAAGCGCCAAGCCAAGCGCCTAGCCAAGCGCCAAGCTACGCGCCAAGCCACGCGCCAGGAAAAGCGCCAAGGAAAGCGTCAAGCCAAGCCCTAGGCCAAGTGGCTAGCCAAGCGCAAGGCAATGCGCCAACAAAAGCGCTAAGCCTATCGCCAAGCCAAACGCCAAGCCAAGCGCCAAGCCAAGCGACAAGCCAAGCGCCAAGCCAAGCGCCTAGCCAAGCGCCAAGCTACGCGCCAAGCCACGCGCCAAGAAAAGCGCCAAGGAAAGCGTCAAGCCAAGCGACAAGCCAAGCACCAAGCCACGCTCTAAGGAAAGCGCCAAGCCAAGCGACAAGCCACGCGCCAAGCCACGCGCCAAGAAAAGCGCCAAGCCAAGCGTCAAGCCAAGCGACAAGCCAAGCGCCAGGCCACGCGCCAAGAAAAGCGCCACGCCAAGCGCCAAGCCACGCGCCGAGCCAAGCGTCAAGCCACGCGCCGAGCCAAGCGCCAAGCCACGCTCTAAGGAGAGCGCCAAGCCAAGCGACAAGCGACGCGCCAAGGCACGCTCCAAGCGACGCGCCAAGCCAAGCGCCAAGCCAAGTGCCAAGCCACCCGCCAAGAAAAGCGCCAAGACAAGCGACAAGCCACGCGCCAAGAAAGCGCCAAGCCAAGCGCCGAGCCAAGCGTCAAGCCACGCGCCGAGCCAAGCGCCAAGCCACGCTCTTAGGAGAGCGCCAAGCCAAGCGCCAAGCCAAGTGCCAAGCCACCCGCCAAGAAAAGCGCCAATATAAGCGCCAAGCCAAGCGCTAATCCAAGCGCCAAGCCAAGCGCCAAGTCACGCGCCAAGCCAAGCGCCAAGCCACGCGCCATGAAAAGCGCCAAGAAGAGCGCCAAACCAAGCGCCAAGCCAAGCGCCAAGCCAAGCTCCAAGCCACGCGCTAAGGAAAGCGCCAAGCCACGCGCCAAGAAAAGCACCAAACCACGCGCCAAGCCAAGCGCCAAGCCACCCGCCAAGAAAAGCGCCAAGCCAAGCGTCAAGCCAAGCGCTAAGATAAGCGCCCAGCCAGCCAAGCGCCAAGCCACGCGCCAAGGCACCCGCCAAGAAAAGCGCAAAACCACGCGCCAAGCCAAGCGGCAAGCCAAGTGCTAAGCCACCCGCCAAGGAAAGCGCCAAGCCAAGCGTCAAGCCAAACGCTAAGCCAAGCGCCCAGCCAGCTAAGCGCCAAGCCACGCGCCAAGAAAAGCGTTAAGGCACGCGCCAAGGCAAGCGCCAAGCCAAGTGCCTAGGCACCCGCCAAGAAAAGCGCCAAGCCAAGCGACTAGCCACGCGCCAAGAGAGCGCCAAGCTAAGCGCTAAGCCAAGCGCCAAGCCAAGCGCCAAGCCAAGCGCCAACCCAAGCGCCCAGACAAGCGCCCAGCCACGCGCCAAGAAAAGCACCAAGCCAAGCGACAAGCTACGCGCCAAGAAAAGCGCCAAGCCAAGCGCCAAGCCAAGCGCCCAGCCAAGCGCCAAGCCAACCGAGAAGCCAAGCGCCATGTCAAGCGCCCAGCCAAGCGCCAAGCTACGCGCCAAGCAACGCGCCAAGAAAAGCGCCAAGCCAAGCGCCGAGACAAACGCCAAGCCAAACGCCTAGCCAAGCTCCAAGCCAAGTGGCAAACCAAATGTCAAGCCAAGCAACATGCCAAGCGCCCAGCCAAGCGCCAAGCTAGGCGCCAAGAAAAGCGTCAAGCCAAGCGCCAAGCCAAACGATAGGAAAAGCGCCACCCCATGCACCAAGGAGAGCGCCAAGCCAAGCGACCAGCCAAGTGCCAAGCCACGTGCCAAGAAAAGCGCGAAGCCAAGCGACAAGCCACGCGCTATGAAAAGCGCCAAGACATGCGCCAAGCCAAGCACCAAGCCAAGGGCCAAGCCAAGTGCCCAGCCAAGCGTCAAGCCACGCGTCAAGGGGAGCGCCAAGCCATGCGCCAAGCCAAGCGTCAAGCCACGCGCCGCGCCAAGCGCCAAGCCAAGCGCCCAGCCAAGCGCCAAGGAAAGCGCCAAGAAAAGCGCCATGAAAAGCGCCAAGCCAAGCGCCAAGCCAAGTGCCCAGCCAAGCGTCAATCCAAGCTCCCAGACAAGCGCCAAGCCACGCGCCAAAAAAAGTACCAAGCCAAGCGACAAGCTACGCGCCAAGAAAAGCGCCAAGCCAAGCGCCAAGCCAAGCGCCAAGCCACGCGCCAAGAAAAGCGCCAACCCAAGCGCCAAGCCAAGCGCCAAACCACGCGCCAAAATGTACCAAGCCAAGCGACAAGCTACGCGCCACGAAAAGCGCCAACCCAAGCGCCAAGCCAAGCGACAAGCTACGCGCCAAGATAAGCGCCAAGGCATGCGCCAAGCCAAGCGTCAAGCCAAGCTCCAAGCCAAGTGGCAAGCCAAGCGTCAAGCCAAGCGCCAATCCAAGCGCCAAGCCAAGCGCCAAGCCACGCGCCAAGAAAAGCGTCAAGCCAAGCGCAAAGCCACGCGATAGGAAAAGCGCCACCCCATGCACCAAGGAGAACGCCAAGCCAAGCAACCAGCCAAGTGCCAAGCCACGTGCCAGGAAAAGCGCGAAGCCAAGCGACAAGCCACGCGACATGAAAAGCGCCAAGACAAGCGCCAGGGCCAAGCGCTAAGCCAAGTGCCCAGCCAAGCGTCAAGCCACGCGTCAAGGAGAGCGCCAAGCCATGCGCTAAGGAAAACACCAAGCCAAGCGTCAAGCCAAACGCTAAGCCAAGCGCCCAGTCAGCCAAGCGCCAAGCCACGCCCCAAGCCACGCGCCAAAAAAAGCGCCAAACCACGCTCCAAGCCAAGCGCCAAGCCAAGTGCCAAGCCACCCGCCAAGAAAAGCGCCAAGCCAAGCGACAAGCCAAGAGCCAAGCCAAGCGCCAAGCCACGCGCGAAGAAAGCGCCAAGCCAAGCGCCAAGCCAAGCGCCCAGCCAAGTGCCAAGCCACGCACCAAGTCACGCGCCAAGAAAGCGCAAAGCCAAGCGACAAGCCAAGCGCCCAGACAAGCGCCAAACCACGCGCCAAAATGTACCAAGCCAAGCGACAAGCTACGCGCCACGAAAAGCGCCAACCCAAGCGCCAAGCCAAGCGCCAAGCCACGCGCCAAGAAAAGCGTCAAGCCACGCGCCAAAAAGAGTACCAAACCAAGCGACAAGCTACGCGCCAAGATAAGCGCCAAGGCATGCGCCAAGCCAAGCGTCAAGCCAAGCTCCAAGCCAAGTGGCAAGCCAAGCGTCAAGCCAAGCGCCAATCCAAGCGCCAAGCCAAGCGCCAAGCCACGCGCCAAGAAAAGCGTCAAGCCAAGCGCAAAGCCACGCGATAGGAAAAGCGCCACCCCATGCACCAAGGAGAGCGCCAAGCCAAGCAACCAGCCAAGTGCCAAGCCACGTGCCAGGAAAAGCGCGAAGCCAAGCGACAAGCCACGCGACATGAAAAGCGCCAAGACAAGCGCCAGGGCCAAGCGCTAAACCAAGTGCCCAGCCAAGCGTCAAGCCACGCGTCAAGGAGAGCGCCAAGCCATGCGCTAAGGAAAGCACCAAGCCAAGCGTCAAGCCAAACGCTAAGCCAAGCGCCCAGTCAGCCAAGCGCCAAGCCACGCCCCAAGCCACGCGCCAAAAAAAGCGCCAAACCACGCTCCAAGCCAAGCGCCAAGCCAAGTGCCAAGCCACCCGCCAAGAAAAGCGCCAAGCCAAGCGCCAAGCCAAGAGCCAAGCCAAGCGCCAAGCCACGCGCGAAGAAAGCGCCAAGCCAAGCGCCAAGCCAAGCGCCCAGCCAAGTGCCAAGCCACGCACCAAGTCACGCGCCAAGAAAGCGCAAAGCCAAGCGACAAGCCACGCGCCAAGAAAGCGTCAAGCCAAGCGCCAAGCCAAGCGCCAAGCCAAGCGCCCAGCCAAGTGCCAAGCCACGCACCAAGTCACGCGCCAAGTAAGCGCCAAACCAAGCGACAAGCCACCCGGCAAGAAAGCGCCAAGTTAAGCGTCCAGCCAAGCGCCAAGCCGCGCGCCAAGGAGAGCGCCAAGTTATGCGCCGAGCCAAGCGGCAAGCCAAGCGCCCAGCCAAGCGCCAAGCCACGCGCCAAACCACGCGCAAAGAAAAGCGCCACAATAAGCGCCAAGCCAATCGCCAAGGATAGTGCCAAGCCGTGCGACAAGCCAAGCGCCAAGTTAAGCGATAAGCGAAGTGCCAAGCCACACGCCAAGAAAAGCGCCAATCCAAGCGACAAACCACGCGCCAAGAAAAGCGCCAAGCCAAACGCCAAGCCAAGCGCTCAGCCAAGCGCTAAGAAAAGCGCCAAGGAAAGCGTCAAGCCAAGCCCCAGGCCAAGTGGCTAGCCAAGGGCAAGGCAATGCGCCAACAAAAGCGCTAAGCCTATCGCCAAGCCAAACGCCAAGCCAAGCGCCAAGCCAAGCGACAAGCCAAGCGCCAAGCCAAGCGCCTAGCCAAGCGACAAGCCAAGCGCCAAGCCAAGCGCCTAGCCAAGCGCCAAGCTACGCGCCAAGCCACGCGCCAAGAAAAGCGCCAAGGAAAGCGTCAAGCCAAGCCCCAGGCCAAGTGGCTAGCCAAGCGCAAGGCAATGCGCCAACAAAAGCGCTAAGCCTATCGCCAAGCCAAACGCCAAGCCAAGCGCCAAGCCAAGCGACAAGCCAAGCGCAAAGCCAAGCGCCAAGAAAAGCGCCAAGGAAAGCGTCAAGCCAAGCCCCAGGCCAAGTGGCTAGCCAAGCGCAAGGCAATGCGCCAACAAAAGCGCTAAGCCTATCGCCAAGCCAAACGCCAAGCCAAGCGCCAAGCCAAGCGACAAGCCAAGCGCCAAACCAAGCGCCTAGCCAAGCGCCAAGCTACGCGCCAAGCCACGCGCCAGGAAAAGCGCCAAGGAAAGCGTCAAGCCAAGCCCCAGGCCAAGTGGCTAGCCAAGCGCAAGGCAATGCGCCAACAAAAGCGCTAAGCCTATCGCCAAGCCAAACGCCAAGCCAAGCGCCAAGCCAAGCGACAAGCCAAGCGCCAAGCCAAGCGCCCAGCCAAGCGCCAAGCTACGCGCCAAGCCACGCGCCAAGAAAAGCGCCAAGGAAAGCGTCAAGCCAAGCGACAAGCCAAGCACCAAGCCACGCTCTAAGGAGAGCGCCAAGTCAAGCGACAAGCCACGCGCCAAGCCACGCGCCAAGAAGAGCGCCAAGCCAAGCGTCAAGCCAAGCGACAAGCCAAGCGCCAGGCCACGCGCCAAGAAAAGCGCCACGCCAAGCGCCAAGCCACGCGCCGAGCCAAGCGTCAAGCCACGCGCCGAGCCAAGCGCCAAGCCACGCTCTAAGGAAAGCGCCAAGCCAAGCGACAAGCGATGCGCTAAGGCACGCTCCAAGCGACGCGCCAAGCCAAGCGCCAAGCCAAGTGCCAAGCCACCCGCCAAGAAAAGCGCCAAGACAAGCGACAAGCCACGCGCCAAGAAAGCGCCAAGCCAAGCGCCGAGCCAAGCGTCAAGCCACGCGCCGAGCCAAGCGCCAAGCCACGCTCTTAGGAGAGCGCCAAGCCAAGCGACAAGCCACGCGCCAAGGCAAGCGCCAAGCCACGTGCCAAGCCAAGCGCCAAGCCAAGTGCCAAGCCACCCGCCAAGAAAAGCGCCAATATAAGCGCCAAGCCAAGCGCTAAGCCAAGCGCCAAGCCAAGCGCCAAGTCACGCGCCAAGGAGAGCGCCAAGCCATGCCCCAAGACAAGCACCAAGCCAAGCGCCAAGCCAAGCGCCAAGCCACGCGCCATGAAAAGCGCCAAGAAGAGCGCCAAACCAAGCGCCAAGCCAAGCGCCAAGCCAAGCTCCAAGCCACGCGCCAAGGAAAGCGCCAAGCCACGCGCCAAGAAAAGCGCCAAACCACGCGCCAAGCCAAGCGCCAAGCCACCCGCCAAGAAAAGCGCCAAGCCAAGCGTCAAGCCACGCCCTAAGCCAAGCGCCCAGCCAGCCAAGCGCCAAGCCACGCGCCAAGGCACCCGCCAAGAAAAGCGCAAAACCACGCGCCAAGCCAAGCGGCAAGCCAAGTGCTAAGCCACCCGCCAAGGAAAGCACCAAGCCAAGCGTCAAGCCAAACGCTAAGCCAAGCGCCCAGCCAGCTAAGCGCCAAGCCACGCGCCATGATGAGCGCCAAAGCATGCGCCAAGCCAAGCGTCAAACCAAGCGCCAAGCCAAGTGCCAAGCCAAGCGTCAAGCCAAGCGCCAAGCCAAGCGCCTAGCCAAGCGCCAAGCCACGCTCCAAATAAAGCGCCAAGCCAAACGACAAGCCACGCGGCAAGCCACACGCCAGGAAAAGCGCCAAGCCAAGCGCCAAGCCGAGCGCCAAGACACGCGCCAGGAAAAGCGCCAAGGCATGCGCCAAGCCACGCGCCAAGAAAAGCGTTAAGGCACGCGCCAAGCCAAGCGCCAAGCCAAGTGCCAAGCCACCCGCCAAGAAAAGCGCCAAGCCAAGCGACATGCCACGCGCCAAGAAAGCGCCAAGCCAATCGCCAAGCCAAGCGCCAAGCCAAGCTCCAAGAACAGCGTTAAGGCACGCGCCAAGCCAAACGCCAAGCCAAGTGCCAAGCCACCCGCCAAGAAAAGCGCCAAGCCACGCGCCAAGCCACGCGCCAAGCCACGCGCCAAGAAAGCGCCAAGCCAAGCGCCAAGCCAAGCTCCAAGCCAAGCGCCCAAACAAGCGCTAAGCCACGCGCCAAAAAAAAACACCAAGCCAAGCGACAAGCCAAACGCCAAGCCAAGCGCCAAGCCAAGCTCCCAGACAAGCGCCATGCCACGCGCCAAGAAAAGCGCCAAGCCAAACGCCCGGCCAAGCGCCAAGTCACACGGCAAGGAGAGCGCCAAGCCATGCGCCAAGACAAGCACCAAGCCACGTGCCAAACCAAGCGCCAATCCAAGCGCCAAGCCAAGCTCTAATCCACGCGCCAAGGAAAGCGCCAAGGAAAGCGCTAAGCCAAGCGTCAAGCCAAGCGCTAAGCCAAGCGTTCCGCTAGCCAAGCGTTTAGCCAGCCAAGCGCCAAGCCACGCTCTAAGGAGAGCGCCAAGCCAAGCGACAAGCGACGCGCCAAGGCAAGTTCCAAGCCACCCGCCAAGAAAAGCACCAAGCCAAGCGACAAGCCACGCGCCAAGAAAAGCACCAAGCCAAGCGACAAGCCACGCGCCAAGAAAGCGCCAAGCCAAGCGCCGAGCCAAGCGTCAAGCCACGCGCCGAGCCAAGCGCCAAGCCACGCTCTTAGGAGAGCGCCAAGCCAAGCGACAAGCCACGCGCCAAGGCACGCGCCAAGCCACGTGCCAAGCCAAGCGCCAAGCCAAGTGCCAAGCCACCCGCCAAGAAAAGCGCCAATATAAGCGCCAAGCCAAGCGCTAAGCCAAGCGCCAAGCCAAGCGCCAAGTCACGCGCCAAGGAGAGCGCCGAGCCATGCCCCAAGACAAGCACCAAGCCAAGCGCCAAGCCAAGCGCCAAGCCAAGCGCCAAGCCACGCGCAATGAAAAGCGCCAAGAAGAGCGCCAAACCAAGCGCCAAGCCAAGCGCCAAGCCAAGCTCCAAGCCACACGCCAAGGAAAGCGCCAAGCCAAGCGTCAAGCCAAGCGCTAAGCCAAGCGCCCAGCCAGACAAGCGCCAAGCCACGCGGCAAGGCATCCGCCAATAAAAGCGCAAAACCACGCGCCAAGCCAAGCGGCAAGCCAAGTGCTAAGCCACCCGCCAAGGAAAGCGCCAAGCCAAGCGTCAAGCCAAACGCTAAGCCAAGCGCCCAGCCAGCTAAGCGCCAAGCCACTCGCCAAGAAAAGCGTTAAGGCACGCGCCAAGGCAAGCGCCAAGCCAAGTGCCTAGGCACCCGCCAAGAAAAGCGCCAAGCCAAGCGACTAGCCACGCGCCAAGAGAGCGCCAAGCTAAGCGCTAAGCCAAGCGCCAAGCCAAGCGCCAAGCCAAGCGCCAACCCAAGCGCCCAGACAAGCGCCCAGCCACGCGCCAAGAAAAGCACCAAGCCAAGCGACAAGCTACGCGCCAAGAAAAGCGCCAAGCCAAGCGCCAAGCCAAGCGCCCAGCCAAGCGCCAAGCCAACTGAGAAGCCAAGCGCCAAGTCAAGCGCCCAGCCAAGCGCCAAGCTACGCGCCAAGCCACGCGCCAAGAAAAGCGCCAAGCCAAGCGCCGAGACAAACGCCAAGCAAAACGCCTAGCCAAGCTCCAAGCCAAGTGGCAAACCAAGTGTCAAGCCAAGCAACAAGCCAAGCGCCCAGCCAAGCGCCAAGCTAGGCGCCAAGAAAAGCGTCAAGCCAAGCGCCAAGCCAAACGGTAGGAAAAGCGCCACCCCATGCACCAAGGAGAGCGCCAAGCCAAGCGACCAGCCAAGTGCCAAGCCACGTGCCAAGAAAAGCGCGAAGCCAAGCGACAAGCCACGCGCTATGAAAAGCGCCAAGACATGCGCCAAGCCAAGCGCCAAGCCAAGCGCCAAGCCAAGGGCCAAGCCAAGTGTCCAGCCAAGCGTTAAGCCACGCGTCAAGGAGAGCGCCAAGCCATGCGCCAAGCCAAGCGTCAAGCCACGCGCCGCGCCAAGCGCCAAGCCAAGCGCCTAGACAAGCGCCAAGGAAAGCGCCAAGAAAAGCGCCATGAAAAGCGCCAAGCCAAGTGCCCAGCCAAGCGTCAATCCAAGCGCCCAGACAAGCGCCAAGCCACGCGCCAAAAAAAGTACCAAGCCAAGCGACAAGCTACGCGCCAAGAAAAGCGCCAAGCCAAGCGCCAAGCCAAGCGCCAAGCCACGCGCCAAGAAAAGCGTCAAGCCCCGCGCCAAAAAAAGTACCAAGCCAAGCGACAAGCTACGCGCCAAGATAAGCGCCAAGGCATGCGCCAAGCCAAGCGTCAAGCCAAGCTCCAAGGCAAGAGGCAAGCCAAGCGTCAAGCCAAGCGCCAATCCAAGCGCCCAGACAAGCGCCAAACCACGCGCCAAAATGTAGCAAGCCAAGCGACAAGCTACGCGCCAAGAAAAGCGCCAACCCAAGCGCCAAGCCAAGCGCCAAGCCACGCGCCAAGAAAAGCGTCAAGCCACGCGCCAAAAAGAGTACCAAGCCAAGCGACAAGCTACGCGCCAAGATAAGCGCCAAGGCATGCGCCAAGCCAAGCGTCAAGCCAAGCTCCAAGCCAAGTGGCAAGCCAAGCGTCAAGCCAAGCGCCAATCCAAGCGCCAAGCCAAGCGCCAAGCCACGCGCCAAGAAAAGCGTCAAGCCAAGCGCCAAGCCAAACGGTAGGAAAAGCGCCACCCCATGCACCAATGAGAGCGCCAAGCCAAGCAACCAGCCAAGTGCCAAGCCACGTGCCAGGAAAAGCGCGAAGCCAAGCGACAAGCCACGCGACATGAAAAGCGCCAAGACAAGCGCCAGGGCCAAGCGCTTAGCCAAGTGCCCAGCCAAGCGTCAAGCCACGCGTCAAGGAGAGCGCCAAGCCATGCGCCAAGGAAAGCACCAAGCCAAGCGTCAAGCCAAACGCTAAGCCAAGCGCCCAGCCAGCTAAGCGCCAAGCCACGCGCCAAGAAAAGCGTTAAGGCACGCGCCAAGGCAAGCGCCAAGCCAAGCGACTAGCCACGCGCCAAGAGAGCGCCAAGCTAAGCGCTAAGCCAAACGCCAAGCCAAGCGCCAAGCCAAGCGCCAACCCAAGCGCCCAGACAAGCGCCCAGCCACGCGCCAAGAAAAGCACCAAGCCAAGCGACAAGCTACGCGCCAAGAAAAGCGCCAAGCCAAGCGCCAAGCCAAGCGCCCAGCCAAGCGCCAAGCCAACCGAGAAGCCAAGCGCCAAGTCAAGCGCCCAGCCAAGCGCCAAGCTACGCGCCAAGCCACGCGCCAAGAAAAGCGCCAGGCCAAGCGCCGAGACAAACGCCAAGCCAAACGCCTAGCCAAGCTCCAAGCCAAGAGGCAAGCCAAGCGTCAAGCCAAGCGCCAATCCAAGCGCCCAGACAAGCGCCAAACCACGCGCCAAAATGTACCTAGCCAAGCGACAAGCTACGCGCCAAGAAAAGCGCCAACCCAAGCGCCAAGCCAAGCGCCAAGCCACGCGCCAAGAAAAGCGTCAAGCCACGCGCCAAAAAGAGTACCAAGCCAAGCGACAAGCTACGCGCCAAGATAAGCGCCAAGGCATGCGCCAAGCCAAGCGTCAAGCCAAGCTCCAAGCCAAGTGGCAAGCCAAGCGTCAAGCCAAGCGCCAATTCAAGCGCCAAGCCAAGCGCCAAGCCACGCGCCAAGAAAAGCGTCAAGCCAAGCGCAAAGCCACGCGATAGGAAAAGCGCCACCCCATGCACCAAGGAGAGCGCCAAGCCAAGCAACCAGCCAAGTGCCAAGCCACGTGCCAGGAAAAGCGCCAAGCCAAGCGCCAAGCCGAGCGCCAAGCCACGCGCCAGGAAAAGCGCCAAGCCAAGCAACCAGCCAAGTGCCAAGCCACGTGCCAGGAAAAGCGCCAAGCCAAGCGACAAGCCAAGCGCCAAGCCAAGCGCCTAGCCAAGCGTCAAGCCACGCGCCAAGAAAAGCGCCAAGCCAAGCGCCAAGCCGAGCGCCAAGCCACGCGCCAGGAAAAGCGCCAAGGCATGCGCCAAGCCACGCCTCAAGAAAAGCGTTAAGGCACGCGCCAAGCCAAGCGCCAGGCCAAGTGCCAAGCCACCCGCCAAGAAAAGCGCCAAGCCAAGCGACATGCCACGGGCCAAGAAAGCGCCAAGCCAAGCGCCAAGCCAAGCGCCTAGCCAAGTGCCAAGCCAAGCGTCATGCCAAGCGCCAAGCCAAGCGCCTAGCCAAGCGCCAAGCCACGCTCCAAGCAAAGCGCCAAGCCGAGCGCCAAGCCGAGCGCCAAGCCACGCGCCAGGAAAAGTGCCAAGGCATGCGCCAAGCCACGCGCCAAGAAAAGCGTTAAGGCACGCGCCAAGCCAAGCGCCAGGCCAAGTGCCAAGCCACCCGCCCAGAAAAGCGCCAAGCCAAGCGACATGCCACGCGCCAAGAAAGCGCCAAGCCAAGCGCCAAGCCAAGCGCCAAACCAAGCGCCAAGAACAGCGTTAAGGCACGCGCCAAGCCAAACGCCCAGCCAAGTGCCAAGCCACCCGCCAAGAAAGGCGCCAAGCCAAGCGACAAGCCACGCGCCAAGAAAGCGCCAAGCCAAGCGCCAAGCCACGCGCCAAGCCACGCACCAAGAAAGCGCCAAGCCAAGCGCCAAGCCAAGCTCCAAGCCAAGCGCCCAGACAAGCGCCAAGCCACACGCCAAAAAAAACACCAAGTCAAGCGGCAAGCCAAGCGCCAAGCCAAGCGCCAAGCCAAGCGCCCAGCCAAGCGGCTAGTCACGCGGCAAGGAGAGCGTTAAGGCACGCGCCAAGCCAAGCGCCAGGCCAAGTGCCAAGCCACCCGCCAAGAAAAGCGCCAAGCCAAGCGCCAAGCCAAGCTCCCAGACAAGCGCAAAGCCACGCGCCAAAAAAAACACCAAGCCAAGCGACAAGCCAAACGCCAAGCCAAGCGCCAAGCCAAGCTCCCAGACAAGCGCCATGCCACGCGCCAAGAAAAGCGCCAAGCCAAACGCCCGGCCAAGCGCCAAGTCACACGGCAAGGAGAGCGCCAAGCCATGCGCCAAGACAAGCACCAAGCCACGTGCCAAACCAAGCGCCAATCCAAGCGCCAAGCCAAGCTCTAATCCACGCGCCAAGGAAAGCGCCAAGGAAAGCGCTAAGCCAAGCGTCAAGCCAAGCGCTAAGCCAAGCGTTCCGCTAGCCAAGCGTTTAGCCAGCCAAGCGCCAAGCCACGCACAAAGAAAAGCGCCAAGCCAAACGCCAAGCCATGCGCCCAGCCAAGCGCTAAGCCACGTGCCAAGGAGAGCGCCAAGCCACCCGCCAAGCCAAGCGCCAAGCCACGCGCCAAGAAAAGCGCCAAGAAAAGCGCCAAGCCAAGCCCCAGGCCAAGTGGCAAGCCAAGCCACAAGCCACGCTCTAAGGAGAGCGCCAAGCCAAGCGACAAGCCACGCGCCAAGCCACGCGCCAAGAAAAGCGCCAAGCCAAGCGTCAAGCCAAGCGACAAGCCAAGCGCCAGGCCACGCGCCAAGAAAAGCGCCACGCCAAGCGCCAAGCCACGCGCCGCGCCAAGCGTCAAGCCACGCGCCGAGCCAAGCGCCAAGCCACTCTCTAAGGAGAGCGCCAAGCCAAGCGACAAGCGACGCGCCAAGGCACGCTCCAAGCGACGCGCCAAGCCAAGCGCCAAGCCAAGTGCCAAGCCACCCGCCAAGAAAAGCGCCAAGCCAAGCGACAAGCCACGCGCCAAGAAAGCGCCAAGCCAAGCGCCGAGCCAAGCGTCAAGGTACGCGCCGAGCCAAGCGCCAAGCCACGCTCTTAGGAGAGCGCCAAGCCAAGCGACAAGCCACGCGCCAAGGCACGCGCCAAGCCACGTGCCAAGCCAAGCGCCAAGCCAAGTGCCAAGCCATCCGCCAAGAAAAGCGCCAATATAAGCGCCAAGCCAAGCGCTAAGCCAAGCGCCAAGCCAAGCGCCAAGTCACGCGCCAAGGAGAGCGCCGAGTCATGCCCCAAGACAAGCACCAAGCCAAGCGCCAAGCCAAGCGCCAAGCCAAGCGCCAAGCCACGCGCCATGAAAAGCGCCAAGAAGAGCGCCAAACCAAGCACCAAGCCAAGCGCCAAGCCAAGCTCCAAGCCACGCGCCAAGGAAAGCGCCAAGCCACGCGCCAAGAAAAGCGCCAAACCACGCGCCAAGCCAAGCGCCAAGCCACCCGCCAAGAAAAGCGCCAAGCCAAGCGTCAAGCCAAGCGCTAAGCCAAGCGCCCAGCCAGACAAGCGCCAAGCCACGCGCCAAGGCATCCGCCAAGAAAGCGCAAAACCACGCGCCAAGCCAAGCGGCAAGCCAAGTGCTAAGCCACCCGCCAAGGAAAGCGCCAAGCCAAGCGTCAAGCCAAACGCTAAGCCAAGCGCCCAGCCAGCTAAGCGCCAAGCCACGCGCCAAGAAAAGCGTTAAGGCACGCGCTAAGGCAAAGCGCCAAGCCAAGTGCCTAGGCACCCGCCAAGAAAAGCGCCAAGCCAAGCGACTAGCCACGCGTCAAGAGAGCGCCAAGCTAAGCGCTAAGCCAAGCGCCAAGCCAAGCGCCAAGCCAAGCGCCAACCCAAGCGCCCAGACAAGCGCCCAGCCACGCGCCAAGAAAAGCACCAAGCCAAGCGACAAGCTACGCGCCAAGAAAAGCGCCAAGCTAAGCGCCAAGCCAAGCGCCCAGCCAAGCGCCAAGCCAACCGAGAAGCCAAGCGCCAAGTCAAGCGCCCAGCCAAGCGCCAAGCTACGCGCCAAGCCACGCGCCAAGAAAAGCGCCAAGCCAAGCGCCGAGACAAACGCCAAGCCAAACGCCTAGCCAAGCTCCAAGCCAAGTGGCAAACCGAGTGTCAAGCCAAGCAACAAGCCAAGCGCCCAGCCAAGCGCCAAGCCACGCGCCAATAAAAGCGTTAAGCCAAGCGCCAAGCCAAACGGTAGGAAAAGCGCCACCCCATGCACCAAGGAGAGCGCCAAGCCAAGCGACCAGCCAAGTGCCAAGCCACGTGCCAAGAAAAGCGCGAAGCCAAGCGACAAGCCACGCGCTATGAAAAGCGCCAAGACATGCGCCAAGCCAAGCGCCAAGCCAAGGGCCAAGCCAAGTGCCCAGCCAAGCGTTAAGCCACGCGTCAAGGAGAGCGCCAAGCCATGCGCCAAGCCAAGCGTCAAGCCACGCGCCGCGCCAAGCGCCAAGCCAAGCGCCTTGACAAGCGCCAAGGAAAGCGCCAAGAAAAGCGCCATGAAAAGCGCCAAGCCAAGCGCCAAGCCAAGTGCCCAGCCAAGCGTCAATCCAAGCGCCCAGACAAGCGCCAAGCCACGCGCCAAAAAAAGTACCAAGCCAAGCGACAAGCTACGCGCCAAGAAAAGCGCCAAGCCAAGCGCCAAGCCACGCGCCAAGACAAGCGTCAAGCCACGCGCCAAAAAAAGTACCAAGCCAAGCGACAAGCTACGCGCCAAGATAAGCGCCAAGGCATGCGCCAAGCCAAGCGTCAAGCCAAGCTCCAAGCCAAGAGGCAAGCCAAGCGTCAAGCCAAGCGCCAATCCAAGCGCCCAGACAAGCGCCAAACCACGCGCCAAAATGTACCAAGCCAAGCGACAAGCTACGCGCCAAGAAAGGCGCCAACCCAAGCGCCAAGCCAAGCGCCAAGCCACGCGCCAAGAAAAGCGTCAAGCCACGCGCCAAAAAGAGTACCAAGCCAAGCGACAAGCTACGCGCCAAGATAAGCGCCAAGGCATGCGCCAAGCCAAGCGTCAAGCCAAGCTCCAAGCCAAGTGGCAAGCCAAGCGTCAAGCCAAGCGCCAATCCAAGCGCCAAGCCAAGCGCCAAGCCACGCGCCAAGAAAAGCGTCAAGCCAAGCGCAAAGCCACGCGATAGGAAAAGCGCCACCCCATGCACCAAGGAGAGCGCCAAGCCAAGCAACCAGCCAAGTGCCAAGCCACGTGCCAGGAAAAGCGCGAAGCCAAGCGACAAGCCACGCGACATGAAAAGCGCCAAGACAAGCGCCAGGGCCAAGCGCTAAGCCAAGTGCCCAGCCAAGCGTCAAGCCACGCGTCAAGGAGAGCGCCAAGCCATGCGCCAAGGAAAGCACCAAGCCAAGCGTCAAGCCAAACGCTAAGCCAAGCGCCTAGTCAGCCAAGCGCCAAGCCACGCCCCAAGCCACGCGTTAAGAAAAGCGCCAAACCACGCTCCAAGCCAAGCGCCAAGCCAAGTGCCAAGCCACCCGCCAAGAAAAGCGCCAAGCCAAGCGACAAGCCACGCGCCAAGAAACCGCCAAGCCAAGCGACGAGCCAAGCGCCAAGCCGCGCGCCAAGGAGAGCGCCAAGCCATGCGCCAAGCCAAGCGCCAAGCCAAGAGCCAAGCCAAGCGCCAAGCCACGCGCGAAGAAAGCGCCAAGCCAAGCGCCAAGCCAAGCGCCCAGCCAAGTGCCAAGCCACGTACCAAGTCACGCGCTAAGAAAGCGCAAAGCCAAGCGACAAGCCACGCGCCAAGAAAGCGTCAAGCCAAGCGCCCAGCCAAGTGCCAAGCCACGCACCAAGTCACGCGCCAAGTAAGCGCCAAGCCAAGCGACAAGCCACCCGGCAAGAAAGCGCCAAGCCGCGCGCCAAGGAGAGCGCCAAGTTATGCGCCAAGCCAAGCGCCAAGCCAAGCGCCAAGCCACGCGCGAAGAAAGCGCCAAGCCAAGCGTCCAGCCAAGCGCCAAGCCACGCTCCAAGGAGAGCGCCAAGCCATGCGACAAGCCAAGCGCCAAGCTAAGCGCCAAGCCAAGCGCCGAGCCAAGCACCAAGCCAAGCGCCCAGCCAAGCGCCAAGTCACGCGCCAAACCACGCGCAAAGAAAAGCGCCACAATAAGCGCCAAGCCAATCGCCAAGGATAGTGCCAAGCCGTGCGACAAGCCAAGCGCCAAGTTAAGCGATAAGCCAAGTGCCAAGCCACACGCCAAGAAAAGCGCCAATCCAAGCGACAAACCACGTGCCAAGAAAAGCGCCAAGCCAAACGCCAAGCCAAGCGCTCAGCCAAGCGCTAAGAAAAGCGCCAAGGAAAGCGTCAAGCCAAGCCCCAGGCCAAGTGGCTAGCCAAGCGCAAGGCAATGCGCCAACAAAAGCGCTAAGCCTATCGCCAAGCCAAACGCCAAGCCAAGCGCCTAGCCAAGCGACAAGCCAAGCGCCAAGCCAAGCGCCTAGCCAAGCGACAAGCCAAGCGCCAAGCCAAGCGCCTAGCCAAGCGCCAAGCTACGCGCCAAGCCACGCGCCAAGAAAAGCGCCAAGGAAAGCGTCAAGCCAAGCCCCAGGCCAAGTGGCTAGCCAAGCGCAAGGCAATGCGCCAACAAAAGCGCTAAGCCTATCGCCAAGCCAAACGCCAAGCCAAGCGCCAAGCCAAGCGACAAGCCAAGCGCCAAGCCAAGCGCCAAGAAAAGCGCCAAGGAAAGCGTCAAGCCAAGCCCCAGGCCAAGTGGCTAGCCAAGCGCAAGGCAATGCGCCAACAAAAGCGCTAAGCCTATCGCCAAGCCAAACGCCAAGCCAAGCGCCAAGCCAAGCGACAAGCCAAGCGCCAAGCCAAGCGCCTAGCCAAGCGCCAAGCTACGCGCCAAGCCACGCGCCAGGAAAAGCGCCAAGGAAAGCGTCAAGCCAAGCCCTAGGCCAAGTGGCTAGCCAAGCGCAAGGCAATGCGCCAACAAAAGCGCTAAGCCTATCGCCAAGCCAAACGCCAAGCCAAGCGCCAAGCCAAGCGACAAGCCAAGCGCCAAGCCAAGCGCCTAGCCAAGCGCCAAGCTACGCGCCAAGCCACGCGCCAAGAAAAGCGCCAAGGAAAGCGTCAAGCCAAGCGACAAGCCAAGCACCAAGCCACGCTCTAAGGAAAGCGCCAAGCCAAGCGACAAGCCACGCGCCAAGCCACGCGCCAAGAAAAGCGCCAAGCCAAGCGTCAAGCCAAGCGACAAGCCAAGCGCCAGGCCACGCGCCAAGAAAAGCGCCACGCCAAGCGCCAAGCCACGCGCCGAGCCAAGCGTCAAGCCACGCGCCGAGCCAAGCGCCAAGCCACGCTCTAAGGAGAGCGCCAAGCCAAGCGACAAGCGACGCGCCAAGGCACGCTCCAAGCGACGCGCCAAGCCAAGCGCCAAGCCAAGTGCCAAGCCACCCGCCAAGAAAAGCGCCAAGACAAGCGACAAGCCACGCGCCAAGAAAGCGCCAAGCCAAGCGCCGAGCCAAGCGTCAAGCCACGCGCCGAGCCAAGCGCCAAGCCACGCTCTTAGGAGAGCGCCAAGCCAAGCGCCAAGCCAAGTGCCAAGCCACCCGCCAAGAAAAGCGCCAATATAAGCGCCAAGCCAAGCGCTAATCCAAGCGCCAAGCCAAGCGCCAAGTCACGCGCCAAGGAGAGCGCCAAGCCATGCCCCAAGACAAGCACCAAGCCAAGCGCCAAGCCAAGCGCCAAGCCACGCGCCATGAAAAGCGCCAAGAAGAGCGCCAAACCAAGCGCCAAGCCAAGCGCCAAGCCAAGCTCCAAGCCACGCGCTAAGGAAAGCGCCAAGCCACGCGCCAAGAAAAGCACCAAACCACGCGCCAAGCCAAGCGCCAAGCCACCCGCCAAGAAAAGCGCCAAGCCAAGCGTCAAGCCAAGCGCTAAGATAAGCGCCCAGCCAGCCAAGCGCCAAGCCACGCGCCAAGGCACCCGCCAAGAAAAGCGCAAAACCACGCGCCAAGCCAAGCGGCAAGCCAAGTGCTAAGCCACCCGCCAAGGAAAGCGCCAAGCCAAGCGTCAAGCCAAACGCTAAGCCAAGCGCCCAGCCAGCTAAGCGCCAAGCCACGCGCCAAGAAAAGCGTTAAGGCACGCGCCAAGGCAAGCGCCAAGCCAAGTGCCTAGGCACCCGCCAAGAAAAGCGCCAAGCCAAGCGACTAGCCACGCGCCAAGAGAGCGCCAAGCTAAGCGCTAAGCCAAGCGCCAAGCCAAGCGCCAAGCCAAGCGCCAAGCCAAGCGCCAACCCAAGCGCCCAGACAAGCGCCCAGCCACGCGCCAAGAAAAGCACCAAGCCAAGCGACAAGCTACGCGCCAAGAAAAGCGCCAAGCCAAGCGCCAAGCCAAGCGCCCAGCCAAGCGCCAAGCCAACCGAGAAGCCAAGCGCCAAGTCAAGCGCCCAGCCAAGCGCCAAGCTACGCGCCAAGCAACGCGCCAAGAAAAGCGCCAAGCCAAGCGCCGAGACAAACGCCAAGCCAAACGCCTAGCCAAGCTCCAAGCCAAGTGGCAAACCAAATGTCAAGCCAAGCAACAAGCCAAGCGCCCAGCCAAGCGCCAAGCTAGGCGCCAAGAAAAGCGTCAAGCCAAGCGCCAAGCCAAACGATAGGAAAAGCGCCACCCCATGCACCAAGGAGAGCGCCGAGCCAAGCGCCAAGCCACGCTCTTAGGAGAGCGCCAAGCCAAGCGACAAGCCACGCGCCAAGGCACGCGCCAAGCCACGTGCCAAGCCAAGCGCCAAGCCAAGTGCCAAGCCATCCGCCAAGAAAAGCGCCAATATAAGCGCCAAGCCAAGCGCTAAGCCAAGCGCCAAGCCAAGCGCCAAGTCACGCGCCAAGGAGAGCGCCGAGTCATGCCCCAAGACAAGCACCAAGCCAAGTGCCTAGGCACCCGCCAAGAAAAGCGCCAAGCCAAGCGACTAGCCACGCGTCAAGAGAGCGCCAAGCTAAGCGCTAAGCCAAGCGCCAAGCCAAGCGCCAAGCCAAGCGCCAACCCAAGCGCCCAGACAAGCGCCCAGCCACGCGCCAAGAAAAGCATCAAGCCAAGCGACAAGCTACGCGCCAAGAAAAGCGCCAAGCTAAGCGCCAAGCCAAGCGCCCAGCCAAGCGCCAAGCCAACCGAGAAGCCAAGCGCCAAGTCAAGCGCCCAGCCAAGCGCCAAGCTACGCGCCAAGCCACGCGCCAAGAAAAGCGCCAAGCCAAGCGCCGAGACAAACGCCAAGCCAAACGCCTAGCCAAGCTCCAAGCCAAGTGGCAAACCGAGTGTCAAGCCAAGCAACAAGCCAAGCGCCCAGCCAAGCGCCAAGCCACGCGCCAATAAAAGCGTTAAGCCAAGCGCCAAGCCAAACGGTAGGAAAAGCGCCACCCCATGCACCAAGGAGAGCGCCAAGCCAAGCGACCAGCCAAGTGCCAAGCCACGTGCCAAGAAAAGCGCGAAGCCAAGCGACAAGCCACGCGCTATGAAAAGCGCCAAGACATGCGCCAAGCCAAGCGCCAAGCCAAGGGCCAAGCCAAGTGCCCAGCCAAGCGTTAAGCCACGCGTCAAGGAGAGCGCCAAGCCATGCGCCAAGCCAAGCGTCAAGCCACGCGCCGCGCCAAGCGCCAAGCCAAGCGCCTTGACAAGCGCCAAGGAAAGCGCCAAGAAAAGCGCCATGAAAAGCGCCAAGCCAAGCGCCAAGCCAAGTGCCCAGCCAAGCGTCAATCCAAGCGCCCAGACAAGCGCCAAGCCACGCGCCAAAAAAAGTACCAAGCCAAGCGACAAGCTACGCGCCAAGAAAAGCGCCAAGCCAAGCGCCAAGCCACGCGCCAAGAAAAGCGTCAAGCCACGCGCCAAAAAAAGTACCAAGCCAAGCGACAAGCTACGCGCCAAGATAAGCGCCAAGGCATGCGCCAAGCCAAGCGTCAAGCCAAGCTCCAAGCCAAGAGGCAAGCCAAGCGTCAAGCCAAGCGCCAATCCAAGCGCCCAGACAAGCGCCAAACCACGCGCCAAAATGTACCAAGCCAAGCGACAAGCTACGCGCCAAGAAAGGCGCCAACCCAAGCGCCAAGCCAAGCGCCAAGCCACGCGCCAAGAAAAGCGTCAAGCCACGCGCCAAAAAGAGTACCAAGCCAAGCGACAAGCTACGCGCCAAGATAAGCGCCAAGGCATGCGCCAAGCCAAGCGTCAAGCCAAGCTCCAAGCCAAGTGGCAAGCCAAGCGTCAAGCCAAGCGCCAATCCAAGCGCCAAGCCAAGCGCCAAGCCACGCGCCAAGAAAAGCGTCAAGCCAAGCGCAAAGCCACGCGATAGGAAAAGCGCCACCCCATGCACCAAGGAGAGCGCCAAGCCAAGCAACCAGCCAAGTGCCAAGCCACGTGCCAGGAAAAGCGCGAAGCCAAGCGACAAGCCACGCGACATGAAAAGCGCCAAGACAAGCGCCAGGGCCAAGCGCTAAGCCAAGTGCCCAGCCAAGCGTCAAGCCACGCGTCAAGGAGAGCGCCAAGCCATGCGCCAAGGAAAGCACCAAGCCAAGCGTCAAGCCAAACGCTAAGCCAAGCGCCTAGTCAGCCAAGCGCCAAGCCACGCCCCAAGCCACGCGTTAAGAAAAGCGCCAAACCACGCTCCAAGCCAAGCGCCAAGCCAAGTGCCAAGCCACCCGCCAAGAAAAGCGCCAAGCCAAGCGACAAGCCACGCGCCAAGAAACCGCCAAGCCAAGCGACGAGCCAAACGCCAAGCCGCGCGCCAAGGAGAGCGCCAAGCCATGCGCCAAGCCAAGCGCCAAGCCAAGAGCCAAGCCAAGCGCCAAGCCACGCGCGAAGAAAGCGCCAAGCCAAGCGCCAAGCCAAGCGCCCAGCCAAGTGCCAAGCCACGCACCAAGTCACGCGCCAAGAAAGCGCAAAGCCAAGCGACAAGCCACGCGCCAAGAAAGCGTCAAGCCAAGCGCCCAGCCAAGTGCCAAGCCACGCACCAAGTCACGCGCCAAGTAAGCGCCAAGCCAAGCGACAAGCCACCCGGCAAGAAAGCGCCAAGCCGCGCGCCAAGGAGAGCGCCAAGTTATGCGCCAAGCCAAGCGCCAAGCCAAGCGCCAAGCCACGCGCGAAGAAAGCGCCAAGCCAAGCGTCCAGCCAAGCGCCAAGCCACGCTCCAAGGAGAGCGCCAAGCCATGCGACAAGCCAAGCGCCAAGCTAAGCGCCAAGCCAAGCGCCGAGCCAAGCACCAAGCCAAGCGCCCAGCCAAGCGCCAAGTCACGCGCCAAACCACGCGCAAAGAAAAGCGCCACAATAAGCGCCAAGCCAATCGCCAAGGATAGTGCCAAGCCGTGCGACAAGCCAAGCGCCAAGTTAAGCGATAAGCCAAGTGCCAAGCCACACGCCAAGAAAAGCGCCAATCCAAGCGACAAACCACGTGCCAAGAAAAGCGCCAAGCCAAACGCCAAGCCAAGCGCTCAGCCAAGCGCTAAGAAAAGCGCCAAGGAAAGCGTCAAGCCAAGCCCCAGGCCAAGTGGCTAGCCAAGCGCAATGCAATGCGCCAACAAAAGCGCTAAGCCTATCGCCAAGCCAAACGCCAAGCCAAGCGCCTAGCCAAGCGACAAGCCAAGCGCCAAGCCAAGCGCCTAGCCAAGCGACAAGCCAAGCGCCAAGCCAAGCGCCTAGCCAAGCGACAAGCCACGCGACATGAAAAGTGCCAAGACAAGCGCCAGGGCCAAGCGCTAAGCCAAGTGCCCAGCCAAGCGTCAAGCCAAGCGTCAAGGAGAGCGCCAAGCCATGCGCCAAGGAAAGCACCAAGCCAAGCGTCAAGCCAAACGCTAAGCCAAGCGCCCAGTCAGCCAAGCGCCAAGCCACGCCCCAAGCCACGCGTTAAGATAAGCGCCAAACCACGCTCCAAGCCAAGCGCCAAGCCAAGTGCCAAGCCACCCGCCAAGAAAAGCGCCAAGCCAAGCGACAAGCCACGCGCCAAGAAACCGCCAAGCCAAGCGACGAGCCAAGCGCCAAGCCGCGCGCCAAGAAGAGCGCCAAGCCATGCGCCAAGCCAAGCGCCAAGCCAAGAGCCAAGCCAAGCGCCAAGCCACGCGCGAAGAAAGCGCCAAGCCAAGCGCCAAGCCAAGCGCCCAGCCAAGTGCCAAGCCACGCACCAAGTCACGCGCCAAGAAAGCGCAAAGCCAAGCGACAAGCCACGCGCCAAGAAAGCGTCAAGCCAAGCGCCCAGCCAAGTGCCAAGCCACGCACCAAGTCACGCGCCAAGTAAGCGCCAAGCCAAGCGACAAGCCACCCGGCAAGAAAGCGCCAAGCCGCGCGCCAAGGAGAGCGCCAAGTTATGCGCCAAGCCAAGCGCCAAGCCAAGCGCCAAGCCACGCGCGAAGAAAGCGCCAAGCCAAGCGTCCAGCCAAGCGCCAAGCCACGCTCCAAGGAGAGCGCCAAGCCATGCGACAAGCCAAGCGCCAAGCTAAGCGCCAAGCCAAGCGCCGAGCCAAGCACCAAGCCAAGCGCCCAGCCAAGCGCCAAGCCACGCGCCAAACCACGCGCAAAGAAAAGCGCCACAATAAGCGCCAAGCCAATCGCCAAGGATAGTGCCAAGCCGTGCGACAAGCCAAGCGCCAAGTTAAGCGATAAGCCAAGTGCCAAGCCACACGCCAAGAAAAGCGCCAATCCAAGCGACAAACCACGTGCCAAGAAAAGCGCCAAGCCAAACGCCAAGCCAAGCGCTCAGCCAAGCGCTAAGAAAAGCGCCAAGGAAAGCGTCAAGCCAAGCCCCAGGCCAAGTGGCTAGCCAAGCGCAAGGCAATGCGCCAACAAAAGCGCTAAGCCTATCGCCAAGCCAAACGCCAAGCCAAGCGCCTAGCCAAGCGACAAGCCAAGCGCCAAGCCAAGCGCCTAGCCAAGCGACAAGCCAAGCGCCAAGCCAAGCGCCTAGCCAAGCGCCAAGCTACGCGCCAAGCCACGCGCCAAGAAAAGCGCCAAGGAAAGCGTCAAGCCAAGCCCCAGGCCAAGTGGCTAGCCAAGCGCAAGGCAATGCGCCAACAAAAGCGCTAAGCCTATCGCCAAGCCAAACGCCAAGCCAAGCGCCAAGCCAAGCGACAAGCCAAGCGCCAAGCCAAGCGCCAAGAAAAGCGCCAAGGAAAGCGTCAAGCCAAGCCCCAGGCCAAGTGGCTAGCCAAGCGCAAGGCAATGCGCCAACAAAAGCGCTAAGCCTATCGCCAAGCCAAACGCCAAGCCAAGCGCCAAGCCAAGCGACAAGCCAAGCGCCAAGCCAAGCGCCTAGCCAAGCGCCAAGCTACGCGCCAAGCCACGCGCCAGGAAAAGCGCCAAGGAAAGCGTCAAGCCAAGCCCTAGGCCAAGTGGCTAGCCAAGCGCAAGGCAATGCGCCAACAAAAGCGCTAAGCCTATCGCCAAGCCAAACGCCAAGCCAAGCGCCAAGCCAAGCGACAAGCCAAGCGCCAAGCCAAGCGCCTAGCCAAGCGCCAAGCTACGCGCCAAGCCACGCGCCAAGAAAAGCGCCAAGGAAAGCGTCAAGCCAAGCGACAAGCCAAGCACCAAGCCACGCTCTAAGGAAAGCGCCAAGCCAAGCGACAAGCCACGCGCCAAGCCACGCGCCAAGAAAAGCGCCAAGCCAAGCGTCAAGCCAAGCGACAAGCCAAGCGCCAGGCCACGCGCCAAGAAAAGCGCCACGCCAAGCGCCAAGCCACGCGCCGAGCCAAGCGTCAAGCCACGCGCCGAGCCAAGCGCCAAGCCACGCTCTAAGGAGAGCGCCAAGCCAAGCGACAAGCGACGCGCCAAGGCACGCTCCAAGCGACGCGCCAAGCCAAGCGCCAAGCCAAGTGCCAAGCCACCCGCCAAGAAAAGCGCCAAGACAAGCGACAAGCCACGCGCCAAGAAAGCGCCAAGCCAAGCGCCGAGCCAAGCGTCAAGCCACGCGCCGAGCCAAGCGCCAAGCCACGCTCTTAGGAGAGCGCCAAGCCAAGCGCCAAGCCAAGTGCCAAGCCACCCGCCAAGAAAAGCGCCAATATAAGCGCCAAGCCAAGCGCTAATCCAAGCGCCAAGCCAAGCGCCAAGTCACGCGCCAAGCCAAGCGCCAAGCCACGCGCCATGAAAAGCGCCAAGAAGAGCGCCAAACCAAGCGCCAAGCCAAGCGCCAAGCCAAGCTCCAAGCCACGCGCTAAGGAAAGCGCCAAGCCACGCGCCAAGAAAAGCACCAAACCACGCGCCAAGCCAAGCGCCAAGCCACCCGCCAAGAAAAGCGCCAAGCCAAGCGTCAAGCCAAGCGCTAAGATAAGCGCCCAGCCAGCCAAGCGCCAAGCCACGCGCCAAGGCACCCGCCAAGAAAAGCGCAAAACCACGCGCCAAGCCAAGCGGCAAGCCAAGTGCTAAGCCACCCGCCAAGGAAAGCGCCAAGCCAAGCGTCAAGCCAAACGCTAAGCCAAGCGCCCAGCCAGCTAAGCGCCAAGCCACGCGCCAAGAAAAGCGTTAAGGCACGCGCCAAGGCAAGCGCCAAGCCAAGTGCCTAGGCACCCGCCAAGAAAAGCGCCAAGCCAAGCGACTAGCCACGCGCCAAGAGAGCGCCAAGCTAAGCGCTAAGCCAAGCGCCAAGCCAAGCGCCAAGCCAAGCGCCAACCCAAGCGCCCAGACAAGCGCCCAGCCACGCGCCAAGAAAAGCACCAAGCCAAGCGACAAGCTACGCGCCAAGAAAAGCGCCAAGCCAAGCGCCAAGCCAAGCGCCCAGCCAAGCGCCAAGCCAACCGAGAAGCCAAGCGCCAAGTCAAGCGCCCAGCCAAGCGCCAAGCTACGCGCCAAGCAACGCGCCAAGAAAAGCGCCAAGCCAAGCGCCGAGACAAACGCCAAGCCAAACGCCTAGCCAAGCTCCAAGCCAAGTGGCAAACCAAATGTCAAGCCAAGCAACAAGCCAAGCGCCCAGCCAAGCGCCAAGCTAGGCGCCAAGAAAAGCGTCAAGCCAAGCGCCAAGCCAAACGATAGGAAAAGCGCCACCCCATGCACCAAGGAGAGCGCCAAGCCAAGCGACCAGCCAAGTGCCAAGCCACGTGCCAAGAAAAGCGCGAAGCCAAGCGACAAGCCACGCGCTATGAAAAGCGCCAAGACATGCGCCAAGCCAAGCACCAAGCCAAGGGCCAAGCCAAGTGCCCAGCCAAGCGTCAAGCCACGCGTCAAGGGGAGCGCCAAGCCATGCGCCAAGCCAAGCGTCAAGCCACGCGCCGCGCCAAGCGCCAAGCCAAGCGCCCAGCCAAGCGCCAAGGAAAGCGCCAAGAAAAGCGCCATGAAAAGCGCCAAGCCAAGCGCCAAGCCAAGTGCCCAGCCAAGCGTCAATCCAAGCTCCCAGACAAGCGCCAAGCCACGCGCCAAAAAAAGTACCAAGCCAAGCGACAAGCTACGCGCCAAGAAAAGCGCCAAGCCAAGCGCCAAGCCAAGCGCCAAGCCACGCGCCAAGAAAAGCGTCAAGCCACGCGCCAAAAAAAGTACCAAGCCAAGCGACAAGCTACGCGCCAAGATAAGCGCCAAGGCATGCGCCAAGCCAAGCGTCAAGCCAAGCTCCAAGCCAAGAGGCAAGCCAAGCGTCAAGCCAAGCGCCAATCCAAGCGCCCAGACAAGCGCCAAACCACGCGCCAAAATGTACCAAGCCAAGCGACAAGCTACGCGCCACGAAAAGCGCCAACCCAAGCGCCAAGCCAAGCGCCAAGCCACGCGCCAAGAAAGGCGTCAAGCCACGCGCCAAAAGAGTACCAAACTAAGCGACAAGCTACGCGCCAAGATAAGCGCCAAGGCATGCGCCAAGCCAAGCGTCAAGCCAAGCTCCAAGCCAAGTGGCAAGCCAAGCGTCAAGCCAAGCGCCAATCCAAGCGCCAAGCCAAGCGCCAAGCCACGCGCCAAGAAAAGCGTCAAGCCAAGCGCAAAGCCACGCGATAGGAAAAGCGCCACCCCATGCACCAAGGAGAACGCCAAGCCAAGCAACCAGCCAAGTGCCAAGCCACGTGCCAGGAAAAGCGCGAAGCCAAGCGACAAGCCACGCGACATGAAAAGCGCCAAGACAAGCGCCAGGGCCAAGCGCTAAGCCAAGTGCCCAGCCAAGCGTCAAGCCACGCGTCAAGGAGAGCGCCAAGCCATGCGCTAAGGAAAACACCAAGCCAAGCGTCAAGCCAAACGCTAAGCCAAGCGCCCAGTCAGCCAAGCGCCAAGCCACGCCCAAGCCACGCGCCAAAAAAAGCGCCAAACCACGCTCCAAGCCAAGCGCCAAGCCAAGTGCCAAGCCACCCGCCAAGAAAAGCGCCAAGCCAAGCGACAAGCCAAGAGCCAAGCCAAGCGCCAAGCCACGCGCGAAGAAAGCGCCAAGCCAAGCGCCAAGCCAAGCGCCCAGCCAAGTGCCAAGCCACGCACCAAGTCACGCGCCAAGAAAGCGCAAAGCCAAGCGACAAGCCAAGCGCCCAGACAAGCGCCAAACCACGCGCCAAAATGTACCAAGCCAAGCGACAAGCTACGCGCCACGAAAAGCGCCAACCCAAGCGCCAAGCCAAGCGCCAAGCCACGCGCCAAGAAAAGCGTCAAGCCACGCGCCAAAAAGAGTACCAAACCAAGCGACAAGCTACGCGCCAAGATAAGCGCCAAGGCATGCGCCAAGCCAAGCGTCAAGCCAAGCTCCAAGCCAAGTGGCAAGCCAAGCGTCAAGCCAAGCGCCAATCCAAGCGCCAAGCCAAGCGCCAAGCCACGCGCCAAGAAAAGCGTCAAGCCAAGCGCAAAGCCACGCGATAGGAAAAGCGCCACCCCATGCACCAAGGAGAGCGCCAAGCCAAGCAACCAGCCAAGTGCCAAGCCACGTGCCAGGAAAAGCGCGAAGCCAAGCGACAAGCCACGCGACATGAAAAGCGCCAAGACAAGCGCCAGGGCCAAGCGCTAAACCAAGTGCCCAGCCAAGCGTCAAGCCACGCGTCAAGGAGAGCGCCAAGCCATGCGCTAAGGAAAGCACCAAGCCAAGCGTCAAGCCAAACGCTAAGCCAAGCGCCCAGTCAGCCAAGCGCCAAGCCACGCCCCAAGCCACGCGCCAAAAAAAGCGCCAAACCACGCTCCAAGCCAAGCGCCAAGCCAAGTGCCAAGCCACCCGCCAAGAAAAGCGCCAAGCCAAGCGCCAAGCCAAGAGCCAAGCCAAGCGCCAAGCCACGCGCGAAGAAAGCGCCAAGCCAAGCGCCAAGCCAAGCGCCCAGCCAAGTGCCAAGCCACGCACCAAGTCAAGCGCCAAGAAAGCGCAAAGCCAAGCGACAAGCCACGCGCCAAGAAAGCGTCAAGCCAAGCGCCAAGCCAAGCGCCAAGCCAAGCGCCCAGCCAAGTGCCAAGCCACGCACCAAGTCACGCGCCAAGTAAGCGCCAAACCAAGCGACAAGCCACCCGGCAAGAAAGCGCCAAGTTAAGCGTCCAGCCAAGCGCCAAGCCGCGCGCCAAGGAGAGCGCCAAGTTATGCGCCAAGCCAAGCGCCAAGCCAAGCGCCAAGCTAAGCGCCAAGCCAAGCGCCGAGCCAAGCGGCAAGCCAAGCGCCCAGCCAAGCGCCAAGCCACGCGCCAAACCACGCGCAAAGAAAAGCGCCACAATAAGCGCCAAGCCAATCGCCAAGGATAGTGCCAAGCCGTGCGACAAGCCAAGCGCCAAGTTAAGCGATAAGCGAAGTGCCAAGCCACACGCCAAGAAAAGCGCCAATCCAAGCGACAAACCACGCGCCAAGAAAAGCGCCAAGCCAAACGCCAAGCCAAGCGCTCAGCCAAGCGCTAAGAAAAGCGCCAAGGAAAGCGTCAAGCCAAGCCCCAGGCCAAGTGGCTAGCCAAGGGCAAGGCAATGCGCCAACAAAAGCGCTAAGCCTATCGCCAAGCCAAACGCCAAGCCAAGCGCCAAGCCAAGCGACAAGCCAAGCGCCAAGCCAAGCGCCTAGCCAAGCGACAAGCCAAGCGCCAAGCCAAGCGCCTAGCCAAGCGCCAAGCTACGCGCCAAGCCACGCGCCAAGAAAAGCGCCAAGGAAAGCGTCAAGCCAAGCCCCAGGCCAAGTGGCTAGCCAAGCGCAAGGCAATGCGCCAACAAAAGCGCTAAGCCTATCGCCAAGCCAAACGCCAAGCCAAGCGCCAAGCCAAGCGACAAGCCAAGCGCAAAGCCAAGCGCCAAGAAAAGCGCCAAGGAAAGCGTCAAGCCAAGCCCCAGGCCAAGTGGCTAGCCAAGCGCAAGGCAATGCGCCAACAAAAGCGCTAAGCCTATCGCCAAGCCAAACGCCAAGCCAAGCGCCAAGCCACGCTCTAAGGAGAGCGCCAAGTCAAGCGACAAGCCACGCGCCAAGCCACGCGCCAAGAAGAGCGCCAAGCCAAGCGTCAAGCCAAGCGACAAGCCAA
This sequence comes from Agriotes lineatus, assembly GCA_940337035.1. Lineage (NCBI taxonomy): Eukaryota > Metazoa > Arthropoda > Insecta > Coleoptera > Elateridae > Agriotes > Agriotes lineatus. Next base: position 434,644 of record CALNHX010000065.1, on the reverse strand, counting down.
GCGCCAGGCCACGCGCCAAGAAAAGCGCCACGCCAAGCGCCAAGCCACGCGCCGAGCCAAGCGTCAAGCCACGCGCCGAGCCAAGCGCCAAGCCACGCTCTAAGGAGAGCGCCAAGTCAAGCGACAAGCCACGCGCCAAGCCACGCGCCAAGAAGAGCGCCAAGCCAAGCGTCAAGCCAAGCGACAAGCCAAGCGCCAGGCCACGCGCCAAGAAAAGCGCCACGCCAAGCGCCAAGCCACGCGCCGAGCCAAGCGTCAAGCCACGCGCCGAGCCAAGCGCCAAGCCACGCTCTAAGGAAAGCGCCAAGCCAAGCGACAAGCGATGCGCTAAGGCACGCTCCAAGCGACGCGCCAAGCCAAGCGCCAAGCCAAGTGCCAAGCCACCCGCCAAGAAAAGCGCCAAGACAAGCGACAAGCCACGCGCCAAGAAAGCGCCAAGCCAAGCGCCGAGCCAAGCGTCAAGCCACGCGCCGAGCCAAGCGCCAAGCCACGCTCTTAGGAGAGCGCCAAGCCAAGCGACAAGCCACGCGCCAAGGCAAGCGCCAAGCCACGTGCCAAGCCAAGCGCCAAGCCAAGTGCCAAGCCACCCGCCAAGAAAAGCGCCAATATAAGCGCCAAGCCAAGCGCTAAGCCAAGCGCCAAGCCAAGCGCCAAGTCACGCGCCAAGGAGAGCGCCAAGCCATGCCCCAAGACAAGCACCAAGCCAAGCGCCAAGCCAAGCGCCAAGCCACGCGCCATGAAAAGCGCCAAGAAGAGCGCCAAACCAAGCGCCAAGCCAAGCGCCAAGCCAAGCTCCAAGCCACGCGCCAAGGAAAGCGCCAAGCCACGCGCCAAGAAAAGCGCCAAACCACGCGCCAAGCCAAGCGCCAAGCCACCCGCCAAGAAAAGCGCCAAGCCAAGCGTCAAGCCACGCCCTAAGCCAAGCGCCCAGCCAGCCAAGCGCCAAGCCACGCGCCAAGGCACCCGCCAAGAAAAGCGCAAAACCACGCGCCAAGCCAAGCGGCAAGCCAAGTGCTAAGCCACCCGCCAAGGAAAGCACCAAGCCAAGCGTCAAGCCAAACGCTAAGCCAAGCGCCCAGCCAGCTAAGCGCCAAGCCACGCGCCATGATGAGCGCCAAAGCATGCGCCAAGCCAAGCGTCAAACCAAGCGCCAAGCCAAGTGCCAAGCCAAGCGTCAAGCCAAGCGCCAAGCCAAGCGCCTAGCCAAGCGCCAAGCCACGCTCCAAATAAAGCGCCAAGCCAAACGACAAGCCACGCGGCAAGCCACACGCCAGGAAAAGCGCCAAGCCAAGCGCCAAGCCGAGCGCCAAGACACGCGCCAGGAAAAGCGCCAAGGCATGCGCCAAGCCACGCGCCAAGAAAAGCGTTAAGGCACGCGCCAAGCCAAGCGCCAAGCCAAGTGCCAAGCCACCCGCCAAGAAAAGCGCCAAGCCAAGCGACATGCCACGCGCCAAGAAAGCGCCAAGCCAATCGCCAAGCCAAGCGCCAAGCCAAGCTCCAAGAACAGCGTTAAGGCACGCGCCAAGCCAAACGCCAGCCAAGTGCCAAGCCACCCGCCAAGAAAAGCGCCAAGCCACGCGCCAAGCCACGCGCCAAGCCACGCGCAAGAAAGCGCCAAGCCAAGCGCCAAGCCAAGCTCCAAGCCAAGCGCCCAAACAAGCGCTAAGCCACGCGCCAAAAAAAAACACCAAGCCAAGCGACAAGCCAAACGCCAAGCCAAGCGCCAAGCCAAGCTCCCAGACAAGCGCCATGCCACGCGCCAAGAAAAGCGCCAAGCCAAACGCCCGGCCAAGCGCCAAGTCACACGGCAAGGAGAGCGCCAAGCCATGCGCCAAGACAAGCACCAAGCCACGTGCCAAACCAAGCGCCAATCCAAGCGCCAAGCCAAGCTCTAATCCACGCGCCAAGGAAAGCGCCAAGGAAAGCGCTAAGCCAAGCGTCAAGCCAAGCGCTAAGCCAAGCGTTCCGCTAGCCAAGCGTTTAGCCAGCCAAGCGCCAAGCCACGCACCAAGAAAAGCGCCAAGCCAAACGCCAAGCCATGCGCCCAGCCAAGCGCTAAGCCACGTGCCAAGGAGAGCGCCAAGCCACCCGCCAAGCCAAGCGCCAAGCCACGCGCCAAGAAAAGCGCCAAGAAAAGCGCCAAGCCAAGCCCCAGGCCAAGTGGCAAGCCAAGCCACAAGCCACGCTCTAAGGAGAGCGCCAAGCCAAGCGACAAGCCACGCGCCAAGCCACGCGCCAAGAAAAGCGCCAAGCCAAGCGTCAAGCCAAGCGACAAGCCAAGCGCCAGGCCACGCGGCAAAAAAAGCGCCACGCCAAGCGCCAAGCCACGCGCCGCGCCAAGCGTCAAGCCACGCGCCGAGCCAAGCGCCAAGCCACTCTCTAAGGAGAGCGCCAAGCCAAGCGACAAGCGACGCGCCAAGGCACGCTCCAAGCGACGCGCCAAGCCAAGCGCCAAGCCAAGTGCCAAGCCACCCGCCAAGAAAAGCGCCAAGCCAAGCGACAAGCCACGCGCCAAGAAAGCACCAAGCCAAGCGCCGAGCCAAGCGTCAAGGTACGCGCCGAGCCAAGCGCTAAGCCAAGCGCCCAGCCAGACAAGCGCCAAGCCACGCGCCAAGGCATCCGCCAAGAAAAGCGCAAAACCACGCGCCAAGCCAAGCGGCAAGCCAAGTGCTAAGCCACCCGCCAAGGAAAGCGCCAAGCCAAGCGTCAAGCCAAACGCTAAGCCAAGCGCCCAGCCAGCTAAGCGCCAAGCCACGCGCCAAGAAAAGCGTTAAGGCACGCGCTAAGGCAAGCGCCAAGCCAAGTGCCTAGGCACCCGCCAAGAAAAGCGCCAAGCCAAGCGACTAGCCACGCGTCAAGAGAGCGCCAAGCTAAGCGCTAAGCCAAGCGCCAAGCCAAGCGCCAAGCCAAGCGCCAACCCAAGCGCCCAGACAAGCGCCCAGCCACGCGCCAAGAAAAGCACCAAGCCAAGCGACAAGCTACGCGCCAAGAAAAGCGCCAAGCTAAGCGCCAAGCCAAGCGCCCAGCCAAGCGCCAAGCCAACCGAGAAGCCAAGCGCCAAGTCAAGCGCCCAGCCAAGCGCCAAGCTACGCGCCAAGCCACGCGCCAAGAAAAGCGCCAAGCCAAGCGCCGAGACAAACGCCAAGCCAAACGCCTAGCCAAGCTCCAAGCCAAGTGGCAAACCGAGTGTCAAGCCAAGCAACAAGCCAAGCGCCCAGCCAAGCGCCAAGCCACGCGCCAATAAAAGCGTTAAGCCAAGCGCCAAGCCAAACGGTAGGAAAAGCGCCACCCCATGCACCAAGGAGAGCGCCAAGCCAAGCGACCAGCCAAGTGCCAAGCCACGTGCCAAGAAAAGCGCGAAGCCAAGCGACAAGCCACGCGCTATGAAAAGCGCCAAGACATGCGCCAAGCCAAGCGCCAAGCCAAGGGCCAAGCCAAGTGCCCAGCCAAGCGTTAAGCCACGCGTCAAGGAGAGCGCCAAGCCATGCGCCAAGCCAAGCGTCAAGCCACGCGCCGCGCCAAGCGCCAAGCCAAGCGCCTTGACAAGCGCCAAGGAAAGCGCCAAGAAAAGCGCCATGAAAAGCGCCAAGCCAAACGCCAAGCCAAGTGCCCAGCCAAGCGTCAATCCAAGCGCCCAGACAAGCGCCAAGCCACGCGCCAAAAAAAGTACCAAGCCAAGCGACAAGCTACGCGCCAAGAAAAGCGCCAAGCCAAGCGCCAAGCCACGCGCCAAGAAAAGCGTCAAGCCACGCGCCAAAAAAAGTACCAAGCCAAGCGACAAGCTACGCGCCAAGATAAGCGCCAAGGCATGCGCCAAGCCAAGCGTCAAGCCAAGCTCCAAGCCAAGAGGCAAGCCAAGCGTCAAGCCAAGCGCCAATCCAAGCGCCCAGACAAGCGCCAAACCACGCGCCAAAATGTACCAAGCCAAGCGACAAGCTACGCGCCAAGAAAGGCGCCAACCCAAGCGCCAAGCCAAGCGCCAAGCCACGCGCCAAGAAAAGCGTCAAGCCACGCGCCAAAAAGAGTACCAAGCCAAGCGACAAGCTACGCGCCAAGATAAGCGCCAAGGCATGCGCCAAGCCAAGCGTCAAGCCAAGCTCCAAGCCAAGTGGCAAGCCAAGCGTCAAGCCAAGCACCAATCCAAGCGCCAAGCCAAGCGCCAAGCCACGCGCCAAGAAAAGCGTCAAGCCAAGCGCAAAGCCACGCGATAGGAAAAGCGCCACCCCATGCACCAAGGAGAGCGCCAAGCCAAGCAACCAGCCAAGTGCCAAGCCACGTGCCAGGAAAAGCGCGAAGCCAAGCGACAAGCCACGCGACATGAAAAGCGCCAAGACAAGCGCCAGGGCCAAGCGCTAAGCCAAGTGCCCAGCCAAGCGTCAAGCCACGCGTCAAGGAGAGCGCCAAGCCATGCGCCAAGGAAAGCACCAAGCCAAGCGTCAAGCCAAACGCTAAGCCAAGCGCCTAGTCAGCCAAGCGCCAAGCCACGCCCCAAGCCACGCGTTAAGAAAAGCGCCAAACCACGCTCCAAGCCAAGCGCCAAGCCAAGTGCCAAGCCACCCGCCAAGAAAAGCGCCAAGCCAAGCGACAAGCCACGCGCCACGAAACCGCCAAGCCAAGCGACGAGCCAAGCGCCAAGCCGCGCGCCAAGGAGAGCGCCAAGCCATGCGCCAAGCCAAGCGCCAAGCCAAGAGCCAAGCCAAGCGCCAAGCCACGCGCGAAGAAAGCGCCAAGCCAAGCGCCAAGCCAAGCGCCCAGCCAAGTGCCAAGCCACGCACCAAGTCACGCGCCAAGAAAGCGCAAAGCCAAGCGACAAGCCACGCGCCAAGAAAGCGTCAAGCCAAGCGCCCAGCCAAGTGCCAAGCCACGCACCAAGTCACGCGCCAAGTAAGCGCCAAGCCAAGCGACAAGCCACCCGGCAAGAAAGCGCCAAGCCGCGCGCCAAGGAGAGCGCCAAGTTATGCGCCAAGCCAAGCGCCAAGCCAAGCGCCAAGCCACGCGCGAAGAAAGCGCCAAGCCAAGCGTCCAGCCAAGCGCCAAGCCACGCTCCAAGGAGAGCGCCAAGCCATGCGACAAGCCAAGCGCCAAGCTAAGCGCCAAGCCAAGCGCCGAGCCAAGCACCAAGCCAAGCGCCCAGCCAAGCGCCAAGTCACGCGCCAAACCACGCGCAAAGAAAAGCGCCACAATAAGCGCCAAGCCAATCGCCAAGGATAGTGCCAAGCCGTGCGACAAGCCAAGCGCCAAGTTAAGCGATAAGCCAAGTGCCAAGCCACACGCCAAGAAAAGCGCCAATCCAAGCGACAAACCACGTGCCAAGAAAAGCGCCAAGCCAAACGCCAAGCCAAGCGCTCAGCCAAGCGCTAAGAAAAGCGCCAAGGAAAGCGTCAAGCCAAGCCCCAGGCCAAGTGGCTAGCCAAGCGCAATGCAATGCGCCAACAAAAGCGCTAAGCCTATCGCCAAGCCAAACGCCAAGCCAAGCGCCTAGCCAAGCGACAAGCCAAGCGCCAAGCCAAGCGCCTAGCCAAGCGACAAGCCAAGCGCCAAGCCAAGCGCCTAGCCAAGCGACAAGCCACGCGACATGAAAAGTGCCAAGACAAGCGCCAGGGCCAAGCGCTAAGCCAAGTGCCCAGCCAAGCGTCAAGCCACGCGTCAAGGAGAGCGGCAAGCCATGCGCCAAGGAAAGCACCAAGCCAAGCGTCAAGCCAAACGCTAAGCCAAGCGCCCAGTCAGCCAAGCGCCAAGCCACGCCCCAAGCCACGCGTTAAGATAAGCGCCAAACCACGCTCCAAGCCAAGCGCCAAGCCAAGTGCCAAGCCACCCGCCAAGAAAAGCGCCAAGCCAAGCGACAAGCCACGCGCCAAGAAACCGCCAAGCCAAGCGACGAGCCAAGCGCCAAGCCGCGCGCCAAGAAGAGCGCCAAGCCATGCGCCAAGCCAAGCGCCAAGCCAAGAGCCAAGCCAAGCGCCAAGCCACGCGCGAAGAAAGCGCCAAGCCAAGCGCCAAGCCAAGCGCCCAGCCAAGTGCCAAGCCACGCACCAAGTCACGCGCCAAGAAAGCGCAAAGCCAAGCGACAAGCCACGCGCCAAGAAAGCGTCAAGCCAAGCGCCCAGCCAAGTGCCAAGCCACGCACCAAGTCACGCGCCAAGTAAGCGCCAAGCCAAGCGACAAGCCACCCGGCAAGAAAGCGCCAAGCCGCGCGCCAAGGAGAGCGCCAAGTTATGCGCCAAGCCAAGCGCCAAGCCAAGCGCCAAGCCACGCGCGAAGAAAGCGCCAAGCCAAGCGTCCAGCCAAGCGCCAAGCCACGCTCCAAGGAGAGCGCCAAGCCATGCGACAAGCCAAGCGCCAAGCTAAGCGCCAAGCCAAGCGCCGAGCCAAGCACCAAGCCAAGCGCCCAGCCAAGCGCCAAGCCACGCGCCAAACCACGCGCAAAGAAAAGCGCCACAATAAGCGCCAAGCCAATCGCCAAGGATAGTGCCAAGCCGTGCGACAAGCCAAGCGCCAAGTTAAGCGATAAGCCAAGTGCCAAGCCACACGCCAAGAAAAGCGCCAATCCAAGCGACAAACCACGTGCCAAGAAAAGCGCCAAGCCAAACGCCAAGCCAAGCGCTCAGCCAAGCGCTAAGAAAAGCGCCAAGGAAAGCGTCAAGCCAAGCCCCAGGCCAAGTGGCTAGCCAAGCTCAAAGCAATGCGCCAACAAAAGCGCTAAGCCTATCGCCAAGCCAAACGCCAAGCCAAGCGCCTAGCCAAGCGACAAGCCAAGCGCCAAGCCAAGCGCCTAGCCAAGCGACAAGCCAAGCGCCAAGCCAAGCGCCTAGCCAAGCGCCAAGCTACGCGCCAAGCCACGCGCCAAGAAAAGCGCCAAGGAAAGCGTCAAGCCAAGCCCCAGGCCAAGTGGCTAGCCAAGCGCAAGGCAATGCGCCAACAAAAGCGCTAAGCCTATCGCCAAGCCAAACGCCAAGCCAAGCGCCAAGCCAAGCGACAAGCCAAGCGCCAAGCCAAGCGCCAAGAAAAGCGAGAAGGAAAGCGTCAAGCCAAGCCCCAGGCCAAGTGGCTAGCCAAGCGCAAGGCAATGCGCCAACAAAAGCGCTAAGCCTATCGCCAAGCCAAACGCCAAGCCAAGCGCCAAGCCAAGCGACAAGCCAAGCGCCAAGCCAAGCGCCTAGCCAAGCGCCAAGCTACGCGCCAAGCCACGCGCCAGGAAAAGCGCCAAGGAAAGCGTCAAGCCAAGCCCTAGGCCAAGTGGCTAGCCAAGCGCAAGGCAATGCGCCAACAAAAGCGCTAAGCCTATCGCCAAGCCAAACGCCAAGCCAAGCGCCAAGCCAAGCGACAAGCCAAGCGCCAAGCCAAGCGCCAAGAAAAGCGAGAAGGAAAGCGTCAAGCCAAGCCCCAGGCCAAGTGGCTAGCCAAGCGCAAGGCAATGCGCCAACAAAAGCGCTAAGCCTATCGCCAAGCCAAACGCCAAGCCAAGCGCCAAGCCAAGCGCCAATCCAAGCGCCAAGCCAAGCGCCAAGCCACGCGCCAAGAAAAGCGTCAAGCCAAGCGCAAAGCCACGCGATAGGAAAAGCGCCACCCCATGCACCAAGGAGAGCGCCAAGCCAAGCAACCAGCCAAGTGCCAAGCCACGTGCCAGGAAAAGCGCGAAGCCAAGCGACAAGCCACGCGACATGAAAAGCGCCAAGACAAGCGCCAGGGCCAAGCGCTAAGCCAAGTGCCCAGCCAAGCGTCAAGCCACGCGTCAAGGAGAGCGCCAAGCCATGCGCCAAGGAAAGCACCAAGCCAAGCGTCAAGCCAAACGCTAAGCCAAGCGCCTAGTCAGCCAAGCGCCAAGCCACGCCCCAAGCCACGCGTTAAGAAAAGCGCCAAACCACGCTCCAAGCCAAGCGCCAAGCCAAGTGCCAAGCCACCCGCCAAGAAAAGCGCCAAGCCAAGCGACAAGCCACGCGCCAAGAAACCGCCAAGCCAAGCGACGAGCCAAGCGCCAAGCCGCGCGCCAAGGAGAGCGCCAAGCCATGCGCCAAGCCAAGCGCCAAGCCAAGAGCCAAGCCAAGCGCCAAGCCACGCGCGAAGAAAGCGCCAAGCCAAGCGCCAAGCCAAGCGCCCAGCCAAGTGCCAAGCCACGCACCAAGTCACGCGCCAAGAAAGCGCAAAGCCAAGCGACAAGCCACGCGCCAAGAAAGCGTCAAGCCAAGCGCCCAGCCAAGTGCCAAGCCACGCACCAAGTCACGCGCCAAGTAAGCGCCAAGCCAAGCGACAAGCCACCCGGCAAGAAAGCGCCAAGCCGCGCGCCAAGGAGAGCGCCAAGTTATGCGCCAAGCCAAGCGCCAAGCCAAGCGCCAAGCCACGCGCGAAGAAAGCGCCAAGCCAAGCGTCCAGCCAAGCGCCAAGCCACGCTCCAAGGAGAGCGCCAAGCCATGCGACAAGCCAAGCGCCAAGCTAAGCGCCAAGCCAAGCGCCGAGCCAAGCACCAAGCCAAGCGCCCAGCCAAGCGCCAAGTCACGCGCCAAACCACGCGCAAAGAAAAGCGCCACAATAAGCGCCAAGCCAATCGCCAAGGATAGTGCCAAGCCGTGCGACAAGCCAAGCGCCAAGTTAAGCGATAAGCCAAGTGCCAAGCCACACGCCAAGAAAAGCGCCAATCCAAGCGACAAACCACGTGCCAAGAAAAGCGCCAAGCCAAACGCCAAGCCAAGCGCTCAGCCAAGCGCTAAGAAAAGCGCCAAGGAAAGCGTCAAGCCAAGCCCCAGGCCAAGTGGCTAGCCAAGCGCAATGCAATGCGCCAACAAAAGCGCTAAGCCTATCGCCAAGCCAAACGCCAAGCCAAGCGCCTAGCCAAGCGACAAGCCAAGCGCCAAGCCAAGCGCCTAGCCAAGCGACAAGCCAAGCGCCAAGCCAAGCGCCTAGCCAAGCGACAAGCCACGCGACATGAAAAGTGCCAAGACAAGCGCCAGGGCCAAGCGCTAAGCCAAGTGCCCAGCCAAGCGTCAAGCCACGCGTCAAGGAGAGCGGCAAGCCATGCGCCAAGGAAAGCACCAAGCCAAGCGTCAAGCCAAACGCTAAGCCAAGCGCCCAGTCAGCCAAGCGCCAAGCCACGCCCCAAGCCACGCGTTAAGATAAGCGCCAAACCACGCTCCAAGCCAAGCGCCAAGCCAAGTGCCAAGCCACCCGCCAAGAAAAGCGCCAAGCCAAGCGACAAGCCACGCGCCAAGAAACCGCCAAGCCAAGCGACGAGCCAAGCGCCAAGCCGCGCGCCAAGAAGAGCGCCAAGCCATGCGCCAAGCCAAGCGCCAAGCCAAGAGCCAAGCCAAGCGCCAAGCCACGCGCGAAGAAAGCGCCAAGCCAAGCGCCAAGCCAAGCGCCCAGCCAAGTGCCAAGCCACGCACCAAGTCACGCGCCAAGAAAGCGCAAAGCCAAGCGACAAGCCACGCGCCAAGAAAGCGTCAAGCCAAGCGCCCAGCCAAGTGCCAAGCCACGCACCAAGTCACGCGCCAAGTAAGCGCCAAGCCAAGCGACAAGCCACCCGGCAAGAAAGCGCCAAGCCGCGCGCCAAGGAGAGCGCCAAGTTATGCGCCAAGCCAAGCGCGAAGAAAGCGCCAAGCCAAGCGTCCAGCCAAGCGCCAAGCCACGCTCCAAGGAGAGCGCCAAGCCATGCGACAAGCCAAGCGCCAAGCTAAGCGCCAAGCCAAGCGCCGAGCCAAGCACCAAGCCAAGCGCCCAGCCAAGCGCCAAGCCACGCGCCAAACCACGCGCAAAGAAAAGCGCCACAATAAGCGCCAAGCCAATCGCCAAGGATAGTGCCAAGCCGTGCGACAAGCCAAGCGCCAAGTTAAGCGATAAGCCAAGTGCCAAGCCATACGCCAAGAAAAGCGCCAATCCAAGCGACAAACCACGTGCCAAGAAAAGCGCCAAGCCAAACGCCAAGCCAAGCGCTCAGCCAAGCGCTAAGAAAAGCGCCAAGGAAAGCGTCAAGCCAAGCCCCAGGCCAAGTGGCTAGCCAAGCTCAAAGCAATGCGCCAACAAAAGCGCTAAGCCTATCGCCAAGCCAAACGCCAAGCCAAGCGCCTAGCCAAGCGACAAGCCAAGCGCCAAGCCAAGCGCCTAGCCAAGCGACAAGCCAAGCGCCAAGCCAAGCGCCTAGCCAAGCGCCAAGCTACGCGCCAAGCCACGCGCCAAGAAAAGCGCCAAGGAAAGCGTCAAGCCAAGCCCCAGGCCAAGTGGCTAGCCAAGCGCAAGGCAATGCGCCAACAAAAGCGCTAAGCCTATCGCCAAGCCAAACGCCAAGCCAAGCGCCAAGCCAAGCGACAAGCCAAGCGCCAAGCCAAGCGCCAAGAAAAGCGAGAAGGAAAGCGTCAAGCCAAGCCCCAGGCCAAGTGGCTAGCCAAGCGCAAGGCAATGCGCCAACAAAAGCGCTAAGCCTATCGCCAAGCCAAACGCCAAGCCAAGCGCCAAGCCAAGCGACAAGCCAAGCGCCAAGCCAAGCGCCTAGCCAAGCGCCAAGCTACGCGCCAAGCCACGCGCCAGGAAAAGCGCCAAGGAAAGCGTCAAGCCAAGCCCTAGGCCAAGTGGCTAGCCAAGCGCAAGGCAATGCGCCAACAAAAGCGCTAAGCCTATCGCCAAGCCAAACGCCAAGCCAAGCGCCAAGCCAAGCGACAAGCCAAGCGCCAAGCCAAGCGCCTAGCCAAGCGCCAAGCTACGCGCCAAGCCACGCGCCAAGAAAAGCGCCAAGGAAAGCGTCAAGCCAAGCGACAAGCCAAGCACCAAGCCACGCTCTAAGGAAAGCGCCAAGCCAAGCGACAAGCCACGCGCCAAGCCACGCGCCAAGAAAAGCGCCAAGCCAAGCGTCAAGCCAAGCGACAAGCCAAGCGCCAGGCCACGCGCCAAGAAAAGCGCCACGCCAAGCGCCAAGCCACGCGCCGAGCCAAGCGTCAAGCCACGCGCCGAGCCAAGCGCCAAGCCACGCTCTAAGGAGAGCGCCAAGCCAAGCGACAAGCGACGCGCCAAGGCACGCTCCAAGCGACGCGCCAAGCCAAGCGCCAAGCCAAGTGCCAAGCCACCCGCCAAGAAAAGCGCCAAGACAAGCGACAAGCCACGCGCCAAGAAAGCGCCAAGCCAAGCGCCGAGCCAAGCGTCAAGCCACGCGCCGAGCCAAGCGCCAAGCCACGCTCTTAGGAGAGCGCCAAGCCAAGCGCCAAGCCAAGTGCCAAGCCACCCGCCAAGAAAAGCGCCAATATAAGCGCCAAGCCAAGCGCTAAGCCAAGCGCCAAGCCAAGCGCCAAGTCACGCGCCAAGGAGAGCGCCAAGCCATGCCCCAAGACAAGCACCAAGCCAAGCGCCAAGCCAAGCGCCAAGCCACGCGCCATGAAAAGCGCCAAGAAGAGCGCCAAACCAAGCGCCAAGCCAAGCGCCAAGCCAAGCTCCAAACCACGCGCTAAGGAAAGCGCCAAGCCACGCGCCAAGAAAAGCACCAAACCACGCGCCAAGCCAAGCGCCAAGCCACCCGCCAAGAAAAGCGCCAAGCCAAGCGTCAAGCCAAGCGCTAAGCCAAGCGCCCAGCCAGCCAAGCGCCAAGCCACGCGCCAAGGCACCCGCCAAGAAAAGCGCAAAACCACGCGCCAAGCCAAGCGGCAAGCCAAGTGCTAAGCCACCCGCCAAGGAAAGCGCCAAGCCAAGCGTCAAGCCAAACGCTAAGCCAAGCGCCCAGCCAGCTAAGCGCCAAGCCACGCGCCAAGAAAAGCGTTAAGGCACGCGCCAAGGCAAGCGCCAAGCCAAGTGCCTAGGCACCCGCCAAGAAAAGCGCCAAGCCAAGCGACTAGCCACGCGCCAAGAGAGCGCCAAGCTAAGCGCTAAGCCAAGCGCCAAGCCAAGCGCCAAGCCAAGCGCCAACCCAAGCGCCCAGACAAGCGCCCAGCCACGCGCCAAGAAAAGCACCAAGCCAAGCGACAAGCTACGCGCCAAGAAAAGCGCCAAGCCAAGCGCCAAGCCAAGCGCCCAGCCAAGCGCCAAGCCAACCGAGAAGCCAAGCGCCAAGTCAAGCGCCCAGCCAAGCGCCAAGCTACGCGCCAAGCAACGCGCCAAGAAAAGCGCCAAGCCAAGCGCCGAGACAAACGCCAAGCCAAACGCCTAGCCAAGCTCCAAGCCAAGTGGCAAACCAAATGTCAAGCCAAGCAACAAGCCAAGCGCCCAGCCAAGCGCCAAGCTAGGCGCCAAGAAAAGCGTCAAGCCAAGCGCCAAGCCAAACGATAGGAAAAGCGCCACCCCATGCACCAAGGAGAGCGCCAAGCCAAGCGACCAGCCAAGTGCCTAGCCACGTGCCAAGAAAAGCGCGAAGCCAAGCGACAAGCCACGCGCTATGAAAAGCGCCAAGACATGCGCCAAGCCAAGCGCCAAGCCAAGGGCCAAGCCAAGTGCCCAGCCAAGCGTCAAGCCACGCGTCAAGGGGAGCGCCAAGCCATGCGCCAAGCCAAGCGTCAAGCCACGCGCCGCGCCAAGCGCCAAGCCAAGCGCCCAACCAAGCGCCAAGGAAAGCGCCAAGAAAAGCGCCATGAAAAGCGCCAAGCCAAGCGCCAAGCCAAGTGCCCAGCCAAGCGTCAATCCAAGCTCCCAGACAAGCGCCAAGCCACGCGCCAAAAAAAGTACCAAGCCAAGCGACAAGCTACGCGCCAAGAAAAGCGCCAAGCCAAGCGCCAAGCCAAGCGCCAAGCCACGCGCCAAGAAAAGCGTCAAGCCACGCGCCAAAAAAAGTACCAAGCCAAGCGACAAGCTACGCGCCAAGATAAGCGCCAAGGCATGCGGCAAGCCAAGCGTCAAGCCAAGCTCCAAGCCAAGAGGCAAGCCAAGCGTCAAGCCAAGCGCCAATCCAAGCGCCCAGACAAGCGCCAAACCACGCGCCAAAATGTACCAAGCCAAGCGACAAGCTACGCGCCACGAAAAGCGCCAACCCAAGCGCCAAGCCAAGCGCCAAGCCACGCGCCAAGAAAAGCGTCAAGCCACGCGCCAATAAGAGTACCAAACCAAGCGACAAGCTACGCGCCAAGATAAGCGCCAAGGCATGCGCCAAGCCAAGCGTCAAGCCAAGCTCCAAGCCAAGTGGCAAGCCAAGCGTCAAGCCACGCGTCAAGGAGAGCGCCAAGCCATGCGCTAAGGAAAACACCAAGCCAAGCGTCAAGCCAAACGCTAAGCCAAGCGCCCAGTCAGCCAAGCGCCAAGCCACGCCCCAAGCCACGCGCCAAAAAAAGCGCCAAACCACGCTCCAAGCCAAGCGCCAAGCCAAGTGCCAAGCCACCCGCCAAGAAAAGCGCCAAGCCAAGCGACAAGCCAAGAACCAAGCCAAGCGCCAAGCCACGCGCGAAGAAAGCGCCAAGCCAAGCGCCAAGCCAAGCGCCCAGCCAAGTGCCAAGCCACGCACCAAGTCACGCGCCAAGAAAGCGCAAAGCCAAGCGACAAGCCAAGCGCCCAGACAAGCGCCAAACCACGCGCCAAAATGTACCAAGCCAAGCGACAAGCTACGCGCCACGAAAAGCGCCAACCCAAGCGCCAAGCCAAGCGCCAAGCCACGCGCCAAGAAAAGCGTCAAGCCACGCGCCAAAAAGAGTACCAAACCAAGCGACAAGCTACGCGCCAAGATAAGCGCCAAGGCATGCGCCAAGCCAAGCGTCAAGCCAAGCTCCAAGCCAAGTGGCAAGCCAAGCGTCAAGCCAAGCGCCAATCCAAGCGCCAAGCCAAGCGCCAAGCCACGCGCCAAGAAAAGCGTCAAGCCAAGCGCAAAGCCACGCGATAGGAAAAGCGCCACCCCATGCACCAAGGAGAGCGCCAAGCCAAGCAACCAGCCAAGTGCCAAGCCACGTGCCAGGAAAAGCGCGAAGCCAAGCGACAAGCCACGCGACATGAAAAGCGCCAAGACAAGCGCCAGGGCCAAGCGCTAAGCCAAGTGCCCAGCCAAGCGTCAAGCCACGCGTCAAGGAGAGCGCCAAGCCATGCGCTAAGGAAAGCACCAAGCCAAGCGTCAAGCCAAACGCTAAGCCAAGCGCCCAGTCAGCCAAGCGCCAAGCCACGCCCCAAGCCACGCGCCAAAAAAAGCGCCAAACCACGCTCCAAGCCAAGCGCCAAGCCAAGTGCCAAGCCACCCGCCAAGAAAAGCGCCAAGCCAAGCGCCAAGCCAAGAGCCAAGCCAAGCGCCAAGCCACGCGCGAAGAAAGCGCCAAGCCAAGCGCCAAGCCAAGCGCCCAGCCAAGTGCCAAGCCACGCACCAAGTCACGCGCCAAGAAAGCGCAAAGCCAAGCGACAAGCCACGCGCCAAGAAAGCGTCAAGCCAAGCGCCAAGCCAAGCGCCAAGCCAAGCGCCCAGCCAAGTGCCAAGCCACGCACCAAGTCACGCGCCAAGTAAGCGCCAAACCAAGCGACAAGCCACCCGGCAAGAAAGCGCCAAGTTAAGCGTCCAGCCAAGCGCCAAGCCGCGCGCCAAGGAGAGCGCCAAGTTATGCGCCAAGCCAAGCGCCAAGCCAAGCGCCAAGCTAAGCGCCAAGCCAAGCGCCGAGCCAAGCGGCAAGCCAAGCGCCCAACCAAGCGCCAAGCCACGCGCCAAACCACGCGCAAAGAAAAGCGCCACAATAAGCGCCAAGCCAATCGCCAAGGATAGTGCCAAGCCGTGCGACAAGCCAAGCGCCAAGTTAAGCGATAAGCCAAGTGCCAAGCCACACGCCAAGCCAAGCGCTCAGCCAAGCGCTAAGAAAAGCGCCAAGGAAAGCGTCAAGCCAAGCCCCAGGCCAAGTGGCTAGCCAAGGGCAAGGCAATGCGCCAACAAAAGCGCTAAGCCTATCGCCAAGCCAAACGCCAAGCCAAGCGCCAAGCCAAGCGACAAGCCAAGCGCCAAGCCAAGCGCCTAGCCAAGCGACAAGCCAAGCGCCAAGCCAAGCGCCTAGCCAAGCGCCAAGCTACGCGCCAAGCCACGCGCCAAGAAAAGCGCCAAGGAAAGCGTCAAGCCAAGCCCCAGGCCAAGTGGCTAGCCAAGCGCAAGGCAATGCGCCAACAAAAGCGCTAAGCCTATCGCCAAGCCAAACGCCAAGCCAAGCGCCAAGCCAAGCGACAAGCCAAGCGCCAAGCCAAGCGCCAAGAAAAGCGCCAAGGAAAGCGTCAAGCCAAGCCCCAGGCCAAGTGGCTAGCCAAGCGCAAGGCAATGCGCCAACAAAAGCGCTAAGCCTATCGCCAAGCCAAACGCCAAGCCAAGCGCCAAGCC
Source organism: Agriotes lineatus (assembly GCA_940337035.1). Classification (NCBI taxonomy): domain Eukaryota; kingdom Metazoa; phylum Arthropoda; class Insecta; order Coleoptera; family Elateridae; genus Agriotes; species Agriotes lineatus. Next base: position 419,418 of record CALNHX010000065.1, on the reverse strand, counting down.
AAGCGACAAGCCAAGCGCCAAGCCAAGCGCCTAGCCAAGCGCCAAGCTACGCGCCAAGCCACGCGCCAGGAAAAGCGCCAAGGAAAGCGTCAAGCCAAGCCCCAGGCCAAGTGGCTAGCCAAGCGCAAGGCAATGCGCCAACAAAAGCGCTAAGCCTATCGCCAAGCCAAACGCCAAGCCAAGCGCCAAGCCAAGCGACAAGCCAAGCGCCAAGCCAAGCGCCTAGCCAAGCGCCAAGCTACGCGCCAAGCCACGCGCCAAGAAAAGCGCCAAGGAAAGCGTCAAGCCAAGCGACAAGCCAAGCACCAAGCCACGCTCTAAGGAGAGCGCCAAGCCAAGCGACAAGCCACGCGCCAAGCCACGCGCCAAGAAGAGCGCCAAGCCAAGCGTCAAGCCAAGCGACAAGCCAAGCGCCAGGCCACGCGCCAAGAAAAGCGCCACGCCAAGCGCCAAGCCACGCGCCGAGCCAAGCGTCAAGCCACGCGCCGAGCCAAGCGCCAAGCCACGCTCTAAGGAAAGCGCCAAGCCAAGCGACAAGCGATGCGCTAAGGCACGCTCCAAGCGACGCGCCAAGCCAAGCGCCAAGCCAAGTGCCAAGCCACCCGCCAAGAAAAGCGCCAAGACAAGCGACAAGCCACGCGCCAAGAAAGCGCCAAGCCAAGCGCCGAGCCAAGCGTCAAGCCACGCGCCGAGCCAAGCGCCAAGCCACGCTCTTAGGAGAGCGCCAAGCCAAGCGACAAGCCACGCGCCAAGGCAAGCGCCAAGCCACGTGCCAAGCCAAGCGCCAAGCCAAGTGCCAAGCCACCCGCCAAGAAAAGCGCCAATATAAGCGCCAAGCCAAGCGCTAAGCCAAGCGCCAAGCCAATCGCCAAGTCACGCGCCAAGGAGAGCGCCAAGCCATGCCCCAAGACAACCACCAAGCCAAGCGCCAAGCCAAGCGCCAAGCCACGCGCCATGAAAAGCGCCAAGAAGAGCGCCAAACCAAGCGCCAAGCCAAGCGCCAAGCCAAGCTCCAAGCCACGCGCCAAGGAAAGCGCCAAGCCACGCGCCAAGAAAAGCGCCAAACCACGCGCCAAGCCAAGCGCCAAGCCACCCGCCAAGAAAAGCGCCAAGCCAAGCGTCAAGCCAAGCCCTAAGCCAAGCGCCCAGCCAGCCAAGCGCCAAGCCACGCGCCAAGGCACCCGCCAAGAAAAGCGCAAAACCACGCGCCAAGCCAAGCGGCAAGCCAAGTGCTAAGCCACCCGCCAAGGAAAGCACCAAGCCAAGCGTCAAGCCAAACGCTAAGCCAAGCGCCCAGCCAGCTAAGCGCCAAGCCACGCGCCATGATGAGCGCCAAAGCATGCGCCAAGCCAAGCGTCAAACCAAGCGCCAAGCCAAGTGCCAAGCCAAGCGTCAAGCCAAGCGCCAAGCCAAGCGCCTAGCCAAGCGCCAAGCCACGCTCCAAATAAAGCGCCAAGCCAAACGACAAGCCACGCGGCAAGCCACACGCCAGGAAAAGCGCCAAGCCAAGCGCCAAGCCGAGCGCCAAGACACGCGCCAGGAAAAGCGCCAAGGCATGCGCCAAGCCACGCGCCAAGAAAAGCGTTAAGGCACGCGCCAAGCCAAGCGCCAAGCCAAGTGCCAAGCCACCCGCCAAGAAAAGCGCCAAGCCAAGCGACAAGCCACGCGCTAAGAAAGCGCCAAGCCAAGCGCCACGCCACGCGCCAAGCCACGCGCCAAGCCACGCGCCAAGAAAGCGCCAAGCCAATCGCCAAGCCAAGCGCCAAGCCAAGCGCCAAGAACAGCGTTAAGGCACGCGCCAAGCCAAACGCCAAGCCAAGTGCCAAGCCACCCGCCAAGAAAAGCGCCAAGCCAAGCGACAAACCACGCGCTAAGAAAGCGCCAAGCCAAACGCCACGCCACGCGCCAAGCCACCCGCCAAGCCACGCGCCAAGAAAGCGCCAAGCCAAGCGCCAAGCCAAGCTCCAAGCCAAGCGCCCAAACAAGCGCTAAGCCACGCGCCAAAAAAAACACCAAGCCAAGCGACAAGCCAAGCGCCAAGCCAAGCGCCAAGCCAAGCGCCCAGCCAAGCGCCAAGTCACGCGGCAAGGAGAGCGTTAAGGCACGCGCCAAGCCAAGCGCCAAGCCAAATGCCAAGCCACCCGCCAAGAAAAGCGCCAATATAAGCGCCAAGCCAAGCGCCCAAGACAAGCACCAAGCCAAGCGCCAAGCCAAGCGCCAAGCCACGCGCCATGAAAAGCGCCAAGAAGAGCGCCAAACCAAGCGCCAAGCCAAGCGCCAAGCCAAGCTCCAAGCCACGCGCCAAGGAAAGCGCCAAGCCACGCGCCAAGAAAAGCGCCAAACCACGCGCCAAGCCAAGCGCCAAGCCACCCGCCAAGAAAAGCGCCAAGCCAAGCGTCAAGCCAAGCGCTAAGCCAAGCGCCCAGCCAGCCAAGCGCCAAGCCACGCGCCAAGGCACCCGCCAAGAAAAGCGCAAAACCACGCGCCAAGCCAAACGGCAAGCCAAGTGCTAAGCCACCCGCCAAGGAAAGCGCCAAGCCAAGCGTCAAGCCAAACGCTAAGCCAAGCGCCCAGCCAGCTAAGCGCCAAGCCAGGCGCCATGATGAGCGCCAAAGCATGCGCCAAGCCAAGCGTCAAACCAAGCGCCAAGCCAAGTGCCAAGCCACGCTCCAAATAAAGCGCCAAGCCAAACGACAAGCCACGCGCCAAGCCACGCGCCAGGAAAAGCGCCAAGCCAAGCGCCAAGCCGAGCGCCAAGCCACGCGCCAGGAAAAGCGCCAAGGCATGCGCCAAGCCACGCGCCAAGAAAAGCGTTAAGGCACGCGCCAAGCCAAGCGCCAAGCCAAGTGCCAAGCCACCCGCCAAGAAAAGCGCCAAGCCAAGCGACATGCCACGCGCCAAGAAAGCGCCAAGCCAATCGCCAAGCGAAGCGCCAAGCCAAGCGCCAAGAACAGCGTTAAGGCACGCGTCAAGCCAAACGCCAAGCCAAGTGCCAAGCCACCCGCCAAGAAAAGCGCCAAGCCAAGCGACAAGCCACGCGCCAAGAAAGCGCCAAGCCAAACGCCAAGCCACGCGCCAAGCCACGCGCCAAGCCACGCGCAAAGAAAGCGCCAAGCCAAGCGCCAAGCCAAGCTCCAAGCCAAGCGCCCAAACAAGCGCTAAGCCACGCGCCAAAAAAAACACCAAGCCAAGCGACAAGCCAAGCGCCAAGCCAAGCGCCAAGCCAAGCGCCCAGCCAAGCGCCAAGTCACGCGGCAAGGAGAGCGTTAAGGCACGCGCCAAGCCAAGCGCCAAGCCAAATGCCAAGCCACCCGCCAAGAAAAGCGCCAAGCCAAGCGCCAAGCCAAGCGCCCAGACAAGCGCAAAGCCACGCGCCAAAAATAACACCAAGCCAAGCGACAAGCCAAACGCCAAGCCAAGCGCCAAGCCTAGCTCCCAGACAAGCGCCATGCCACGCGCCAAGAAAAGCGCCAAGCTAAGCGCCAAGCCAAACGCCCGGCCAAGCGCCAAGTCACGCGGCAAGGAGAGCGCCAAGATATGCGCCAAGACAAGCACCAAGCCACGTGCCAAACCAAGCGCCAATCCAAGTGCCAAGCCAAGCTCTAATCCACGCGCCAAGAAAAACGCTAAGCCAAGCGTCAAGCCAAGCGCTAAGCCAAGCGTTCCGCTGGCCAAGCGTTTAGCCAGCCAAGCGACAAGCCACGCACCAAGAAAAGCGCCAAGCCAAACGCCAAGCCAAGCGCCCAGCCAAGCGCTAAGCCACGTGCCAAGGAGAGCGCCAAGCCACCCGCCAAGCCAAGCGCCAAGCCACGCGCCAAGAAAAGCGCCAAGCCAAGCCCCAGGCCAACTGGCTAGCCAAGCGCAAGGCAATGCGCCAACAAAAGCGCTAAGCCTATTGCCAAGCCAAACGCCAAGCCAAACGCCAAGCCAAGCGCCTAGCCAAGCGACAAGCCAAGCGCCAAGCCAAGCGCCTAGCCAAGCGCCAAGCTACGCGCCAAGCCACGCGCCAAGAAAAGCGCCAAGGAAAGCGTCAAGCCAAGCCTGGCCAAGTGGCTAGCCAAGCGCAAGGCAATGCGCCAACAAAAGCGCTAAGCCTATCGCCAAGCCAAACGCCAAGCCAAGCGCCAAGCCAAGCGACAAGCCAAGCGCCAAGCCAAGCGCCAAGCCAAGCGCCAAGAAAAGCGCCAAGAAAAGCGTCAAGCCAAGCCCCAGGCCAAGTGGCTAGCCAAGCGCAAGGCAAAGCGCCAACAAAAGCGCTAAGCCTATCGCCAAGCCAAACGCCAAGCCAAGCGCCAAGCCAAGCGACAAGCCAAGCGCCAAGCCAAGCGCCTAGCCAAGCGCCAAGCTACGCGCCAAGCCACGCGCCAGGAAAAGCGCCAAGGAAAGCGTCAAGCCAAGCCCCAGGCCAAGTGGCTAGCCAAGCGCAAGGCAATGCGCCAACAAAAGCGCTAAGCGTATCGCCAAGCCAAACGCCAAGCCAAGCGCCAAGCCAAGCGACAAGCCAAGCGCCAAGCCAAGTGCCTAGCCAAGCGCCAAGCTACGGGCCAAGCCACGCGCCAAGAAAAGCGCCAAGGAAAGCGTCAAGCCAAGCGACAAGCCAAGCACCAAGCCACGCTCTAAGGAGAGCGCCAAGCCAAGCGACAAGCCACGCGCCAAGCCACGCGCCAAGAAAAGCGCCAAGCCAAGCGTCAAGCCAAGCGACAAGCCAAGCGCCAGGCCACGCGCCAAGAAAAGCGCCACGCCAAGCGCCAAGCCACGCGCCGAGCCAAGCGTCAAGCCACGCGCCGAGCCAAGCGCCAAGCCACGCTCTAAGGAGAGCGCCAAGCCAAGCGACAAGCGAAGCGCTAAGGCACGCTCCAAGCGACGCGCCAAGCCAAGCGCCAAGCCAAGTGCCAAGCCACCCGCCAAGAAAAGCGCCAAGACAAGCGACAAGCCACGCGCCAAGAAAGCGCCAAGCCAAGCGCCGAGCCAAGCGTCAAGCCACGCGCCGAGCCAAGCGCCAAGCCACGCTCTTTGGAGAGCGCCAAGCCAAGCGACAAACCACGCGCCAAGGCACGCGCCAAGCCACGTGCCAAGCCAAGCGCCAAGCCAAGTGCCAAGCCACCCGCCAAGAAAAGCGCCAATATAAGCGCCAAGCCAAGCGCTAAGCCAAGCGCCAAGCCAAGCGCCAAGTCACGCGCCAAGGAGAGCGCCAAGCCATGCCCCAAGACAAGCACCAAGCCAAGCGCCAAGCCAAGCGCCAAGCCACGCGCCATGAAAAGCGCCAAGAAGAGCGCCAAACCAAGCGCCAAGCCAAGCGCCAAGCCAAGCTCCAAGCCACGCGCCAAGAAAAGCGCCAAGCCACGCGCCAAGAAAACCGCCAAACCACGCGCCAAGCCAAGCGCCAAGCCACCCGCCAAGAAAAGCGCCAAGCCAAGCGTCAAGCCAAGCGCTAAGCCAAGCGCCCAGCCAGCCAAGCGCCAAGCCACGCGCCAAGGAACCCGCCAAGAAAAGCGCAAAACCACGCGCCAAGCCAAGCGGCAAGCCAAGTGCTAAGCCACCCGCCAAGGAAAGCGCCAAGCCAAGCGTCAAGCCAAACGCTAAGCCAAGCGCCCAGCCAGCTAAGCGTCAAGCCACGCGCCATGATGAGCGCCAAAGCATGCGCCAAGTCAAGCGTCAAACCAAGCGCCAAGCCAAGTGCCAAGCCAAGCGTCAAGCCAAGCGCCAAGCCAAGCGCCTAGCCAAGCGCCAAGCCACGCTCCAAATAAAGCGCCAAGCCAAACGACAAGCCACGCGCCAAGCCACGCGCCAGGAAAAGCGCCAAGCCAAGCGCCAAGCCGAGCGCCAAGCCACGCGCCAGGAAAAGCGCCAAGGCATGCGCCAAGCCACGCGCCAAGAAAAGCGTTAAGGCACGCGCCAAGCCAAGCGCCAAGCCAAGTGCCAAGCCACCCGCCAAGAAAAGCGCCAAGCCAAGCGACATGCCACGCGCCAAGAAAGCGCCAAGCCAATCGCCAAGCCAAGCGCCAAGCCAAGCGCCAAGAACAGCGTTAAGGCACGCGCCAAGCCAAACGCCAAGCCAAGTGCCAAGCCACCCGCCAAGAAAAGCGCCAAGCCAAGCGACAAGCCACGCGCCAAGAAAGCGCCAAGCCAAACGCCAAGCCACGCGCCAAGCCACGCGCCAAGCCACGCGCCAAGAAAGCGCCAAGCCAAGCGCCAAGCCAAGCTCCAAGCCAAGCGCCCAAACAAGCGCTAAGCCACGCGCCAAAAAAAACACCAAGCCAAGCGACAAGCCAAGCGCCAAGCCAAGCGCCAAGCCAAGCGCCCAACCAAGCGCCAAGTCACGCGGCAAGGAGAGCGTTAAGGCACGCGCCAAGCCAAGCGCCAAGCCAAATGCCAAGCTACCCGCCAAGAAAAGCGCCAAGCCAAGCGCCAAGCCAAGCGCCAAGCCAAGCGCCCAGACAAGCGCAAAGCCACGCGCCAAAAATAACACCAAGCTAAGCGCCAAGCCAAACGCCAAGCCAAGCGCCAAGCCAAGCTCCCAGACAAGCGCCATGCCACGCGCCAAGAAAAGCGCCAAGTTAAGCGCCAAGCCAAACGCCCGGCCAAGCTCCAAGTCACGCGGCAAGGAGAGCGCCAAGCCATGCGCCAAGACAAGCACCAAGCCACGTGCCAAACCAAGCGCCAATCCAAGTGCCAAGCCAAGCTCTAATCCACGCGCCAAGAAAAACGCTAAGCCAAACGTCAAGCCAAGCGCTAAGCCAAGCGTTCCGCTAGCCAAGCGTTTAGCCAGCCAAGCGACAAGCCACGCACCAAGAAAAGCGCCAAGCCAAACGCCAAGCCAAGCGCCCAGCCAAGCGCTAAGCCACGCGCCAAGAAAAGCGCCAAGAAAAGCGCCAAGCCAAGCCCCAGGCCAAGTGGCAAGCCAAGCACCAAGCCACGCTCTAAGGAGAGCGCCAAGCCAAGCGAAAAGCCACGCGCCAAGCCACGCGCCAAGCCACGCGCCAAGAAAAGCGCCAAGCCAAGCGTCAAGCCAAGCGACAAGCCAAGCGCCAGGCCACGCGCCAAGAAAAGCGCCACGCCAAGCGCCAAGCCACGCGCCGAGCCAAGCGTCAAGCCACGCGCCGAGCCAAGCACCAAGCCACGCTCTAAGGAGAGCGCCTAGCCAAGCGACCAGCCATGCGCCAAGCCACGCACCTAGAGAAGCGCCAAGCCAAGCGCCAAGCCACGCGCCAAGGAGAGCGCCAAGCCAAGCGACAAACCACGCGCCAAGCCACGCGCCAAGAAAAGCGCCAAGCCCAGCGCTAAGCCAAGCGCCAACCCAAGCACCAAGCTCCGCGCCAAGAAAAGCATGAAGCCAAGCGACAAGCCACACGTCAAGAAAAGCGCCAAGCCAAGCGCCAAGCCAAGCGCCAAGCCAAGCGCCCAGCCAAGCTCCAAGCCACGCTCCAAGAAAAGCGCCAAGACAGGTGCCAAGCCACGCGCCGTGCCAAGCGCCAACCCAAGCACCAAGCTCCGCGCCAAGAAAAGCATGAAGCCAAGCGACAAGCCACACGTCAAGAAAAGCGCCAAGCCAAGCGCCAAGCCAAGCGCCCAGCCAAGCTCCAAGCCACGCTCCAAGAAAAGCGCCAAGACAGGTGCCAAGCCACGCGCCGTGCCAAGCGTCAAGCCAAGCCCCAGGCCAAGTGGCCAGCCAAGCGCAAGGCAATGCGCCAACAAAAGCGCTAAGCCTATCGCCAAGCCAAACGCCAAGCCAAGCGCCAAGCCAAGCGACAAGCCAAGCGCCAAGCCACGCGCCAGGAAAAGCGCCAAGGAAAGCGTCAAGCCAAGCCCCAGGCCAAGTGGCTAGCCAAGCGCAAGGCAATGCGCCAACAAAAGCGCTAAGCCTATCGCCAAGCCAAACGCCAAGCCAAGCGCCAAGCCAAGCGACAAGCCAAGCGCCAAGCCAAGCGCCTAGCCAAGCGCCAAGCTACGCGCCAAGCCACGCGCCAAGAAAAGCGCCAACCCAAGCGCCAAGCCAAGCGCCAAGCCACGCGCCAAGAAAAGCGTCAAGCCACGCGCCAAAAAGAGTACCAAACCAAGCGACAAGCTACGCGCCAAGAAAAGCGCCAACCCAAGCGCCAAGCCAAGCGCCAAGCCACGCGCCAAGCCAAGCGTCAAGCCAAGCTCCAAGCCAAGTGGCAAGCCAAGCGTCAAGCCAAGCGCCAATCCAAGCGCCAAGCCAAGCGCCAACCCACGCGCCAAGAAAAGCGTCAAGCCAAGCGCAAAGCCACGCGATAGGAAAAGCGCCACCCCATGCACCAAGGAGAGCGCCAAGCCAAGCAACCAGCCAAGTGCCAAGCCACGTGCCAGGAAAAGCGCGAAGCCAAGCGACAAGCCACGCGACATGAAAAGCGCTAAGACAAGCGCCAGGGCTAAGCGCTAAGCCAAGTGCCCAGCCAAGCGTCAAGCCACGCGTCAAGGAGAGCGCCAAACCACGCTCCAAGGCAAGCGCCAAGCCACGCCCGAAGCCACGCGCCAAGAAAAGCGCCAAACCACGCTCCAAGGCAAGCGCCAAGCCAAGTGCCAAGCCACCCGCCAAGAAAAGCGCCAAGCCAAGCGACAAGCCACGCGCCAAGAAACCGCCAAGCCAAGCGACGAGCCAAGCGCCAAGCCGCGCGCCAAGGAGAGCGCCAAGCCATGCGCCAAGCCAAGCGCCAAGCCAAGAGCCAAGCCAAGCGCCAAGCCACGCGCGAAGAAAGCGCCAAGCCAAGCGCCAAGCCAAGCGGCCAGCCAAGTGCCAAGCCACGCACCAAGTCACGCGCCAAGAAAGCGCAAAGCCAAGCGACAAGCCACGCGCCAAGAAAGCGTCAAGCCAAGCGCCAAGCCAAGCGCCAAGCCAAGCGCCCAGCCAAGTGCCAAGCCACGTACCAAGTCACGCGCCAAGTAAACGCCAAACCAAGCGACAAGCCACCCGGCAAGAAAGCGCCAAGCCAAGCGTCCAGCCAAGCGCCAAGCCGCGCGCCAAGGAGAGCGCCAAGTTATGCGCCAAGCCAAGCGCCAAGCCAAGCGCCAAGCCAAGCGCCAAGCCAAGCGCCAAGCCAAGCGCCAAGCCACGCGCGAAGAAAGCGCCAAGCCAATCGTCCAGCCAAGCGCCAAGCCACGCTCCAAGGAGAGCGCCAAGCCATGCGACAAGCCAAGCGCCAAGCTAAGCGCCAAGCCAAGCGCCGAGCCAAGCGGCAATCCAAGCGCCCAGCCAAGCGCCAAGCCACGCGCCAAACCACGCGCAAAGAAAAGCGCCACAATAAGCGCCAAGCCAATCGCCAAGGATAGTGCCAAGCCGTGCGACAAGCCAACCGCCAAGTTAAGCGATAAGCCAAGTGCCAAGCCACACGCCAAGAAAAGCGCCAATCCAAGCGACAAACCACGCGCCAAGAAAAGCGCCAAGCCAAACGCCAAGCCAAGCGCTCAGCCAAGCGCTAAGAAAAGCGCCAAGGAAAGCGTCAAGCCAAGCCCCAGGCCAAGTGGCTAGCCAAGCGCAAGGTAATGCGCCAACAAAAGCGCTAAGCCTATCGCCAAGCCAAACGCCAAGCCAAGCGCCAAGCCAAGCGACAAGCCAAGCGCCAAGCCAAGCGCCTAGCCAAGCGACAAGCCAAGCGCCAAGCCAAGCGCCTAGCCAAGCGCCTAGCCAAGCGCCAAGCTACGCGCCAAGCCACGCGCCAAGAAAAGCGCCAAGGAAAGCGTCAAGCCAAGCCCCAGGCCAAGTGGCTAGCCAAGCGCAAGGCAATGCGCCAACAAAAGCGCTAAGCCTATCGCCAAGCCAAACACCAAGCCAAGCGCCAAGCCAAGCGACAAGCCAAGCGCCAAGAAAAGCGCCAAGGAAAGCGTCAAGCCAAGCCCCAGTCCAAGTGGCTAGCCAAGCGCAAGGCAATGCGCCAACAAAAGCGCTAAGCCTATCGCCAAGCCAAACGCCAAGCCAAGCGCCAAGCCAAGCGACAAGCCAAGCGCCAAGCCAAGCGCCTAGCCAAGCGCCAAGCTACGCGCCAAGCCACGCGCCAGGAAAAGCGCCAAGGAAAGCGTCAAGCCAAGCCCCAGGCCAAGTGGCTAGCCAAGCGCAAGGCAATGCGCCAACAAAAGCGCTAAGCCTATCGCCAAGCCAAACGCCAAGCCAAGCGCCAAGCCAAGCGACAAGCCAAGCGCCAAGCCAAGCGCCTAGCCAAGCGCCAAGCTACGCGCCAAGCCACGCGCCAAGAAAAGCGCCAAGGAAAGCGTCAAGCCAAGCGACAAGCCAAGCACCAAGCCACGCTCTAAGGAGAGCGCCAAGCCAAGCGACAAGCCACTCGCCAAGCCTCGCGCCAAGAAAAGCGCCAAGCCAAGCGTCAAGCCAAGCGACAAGCCAAGCGCCAGGCCACGCGCCAAGAAAAGCGCCACGCCAAGCGCCAAGCCACGCGCCGAGCCAAGCGTCAAGCCACGCGCCGAGCCAAGCGCCAAGCCACGCTCTAAGGAGAGCGCCAAGCCAAGCGACAAGCGACGCGCTAAGGCACGCTCCAAGCGACGCGCCAAGCCAAGTGCCAAGCCACCCGCCAAGAAAAGCGCCAAGACAAGCGACAAGCCACGCGCCAAGAAAGCGCCAAGCCAAGCGCCGAGCCAAGCGTCAAGCCACGCGCCGAGCCAAGCGCCAAGCCACGCTCTTAGGAGAGCGCCAAGCCAAGCGACAAGCCACGCGCCAAGGCACGCGCCAAGCCACGTGCCAAGCCAAGCGCCAAGCCAAGTGCCAAGCCACCCGCCAAGAAAAGCGCCAATATAAGCGCCAAGCCAAGCGCTAAGACAAGCGCCAAGCCAAGCGCCAATCACGCGCCAAGGAGAGCGCCAAGCCATGCCCCAAGACAAGCACCAAGCCAAGCGCCAAGCCAAGCGCCAAGCCACGCGCCATGAAAAGCGCCAAGAAGAGCGCCAAACCAAGCGCCAAGCCAAGCGTCAAGCCAAGCTCAATGCCACGCGCCAAGGAAAGCGCCAAGCCACGCGCCAAGAAAAGCGCCAAACCACGCGCCAAGCCAAGCGCCAAGCCACCCGCCAAGAAAAGCGCCAAGCCAAGCGTCAAGCCAAGCGCTAAGCCAAGCGCCCAGCCAGCCAAGCGCCAAGCCACGCGCCAAGGCACCCGCCAAGAAAAGCGCAAAACCACGCGCCAAGCCAAGCGGCAAGCCAAGTGCTAAGCCACCCGCCAAGGAAAGCGCCAAGCCAAGCGTCAAGCCAAACGCTAAGCCAAGCGCCCAGCCAGCTAAGCGCCAAGCCACGCGCCAAGAAAAGCGTTAAGGCACGCGCCAAGGCAAGCGCCAAGCCAAGTGCCTAGGCACCCGCCAAGAAAAGCGCCAAGCCAAGCGACTAGCCACGCGCCAAGAGAGCGCTAAGCCAAGCGCCAAGCCAAGCGCCAAGCCAAGCGCCAAGCCAAGCGCCAACCCAAGCGCCCAGACAAGCGCCCAACCACGCGCCAAGAAAAGCACCAAGCCAAGCGACAAGCTACGCGCCAAGAAAAGCGCCAAGCCAAGCGCCAAGCCAAGCGCCCAGCCAAGCGCCAAGCCAACCGAGAAGCCAAGCGCCAAGTCAAGCGCCCAGCCAAGCGCCAAGCTACGCGCCAAGCCACGCGCCAAGAAAAGCGCCAAGCCAAGCGCCGAGACAAACGCTAAGCCAAACGCCTAGCCAAGCTCCAAGCCAAGTGGCAAACCAAGTGTCAAGCCAAGCAACAAGCCAAGCGCCCAGCCAAGCGCCAAGCTAGGCGCCAAGAAAAGCGTCAAGCCAAGCGCCAAGCCAAACGATAGGAAAAGCGCCACCCCATGCACCAAGGAGAGCGCCAAGCCAAGCGACCAGCCAAGTGCCAAGCCACATGCCAAGAAAAGCGCGAAGCCAAGCGACAAGCCACGCGCTATGAAAAGCGCCAAGACATGCGCCAAGCCAAGCGCCAAGCCAAGCGCCAAGCCAAGTGCCCAGCCAAGCGTCAAGCCACGCGTCAAGGAGAGCGCCAAGCCATAAGCCAAGCGTCAAGCCACGCGCCGCGCCAAGCGCCAAGCCAAGCGCCCAGCCAAGCGCCAAGGAAAGCGCCAAGAAGAGCGCCATGAAAAGCGCCAAGCCAAGCGCCAAGCCAAGTGCCCAGCCAAGCGTCAATCCAAGCTCCCAGACAAGCGCCAAGCCACGCGACAAAAAAAGTACCAAGCCAAGCGACAAGCTACGCGCCAAGAAAAGCGCCAAGCCAAGCGCCAAGCCAAGCGCCAAGCCACGCTCCAAGAAAAGCGTCAAGCCACGCGCCAAAAAGAGTACCAAGCCAAGCGACAAGCCACGCGCCAAGAAAAGCGTTAAGGCACGCACCAAGCCAAGCGCCAAGCCAAGTGACAAGCCACCCGCCAAGTAAAGCGCCAAGCCAAGCGATAAGCCACGCGCCAAGAAAGCGCCAAGCCAAGCGCCAAGCCAAGCGCCAAGCCAAGCGCCCAGACAAACGCCAAGCCACGCGCCAAAAAAAAACACCAAGCCAAGCGACAAGCCAAGCGCCAAGCAACGCGCCAACAAAAGCGCCAAGCTTATCGCCAAGCCAAACGCCAAGCCAAGCGCCAATCACGCGCCAAGGAGAGCGCCAAGCCATGCCCCAAGACAAGCACCAAGCCAAGCGCCAAGCCAAGCGCCAAGCCACGCGCCATGAAAAGCGCCAAGAAGAGCGCCAAACCAAGCGCCAAGCCAAGCGTCAAGCCAAGCTCAATGCCACGCGCCAAGGAAAGCGCCAAGCCAAGCGCCAAGAAAAGCGCCAAACCACGCGCCAAGCCAAGCGCCAAGCCACCCGCCAAGAAAAGCGCCAAGCCAAGCGTCAAGCCAAGCGCTAAGCCAAGCGCCCAGCCAGCCAAGCGCCAAGCCACGCGCCAAGGCACCCGCCAAGAAAAGCGCAAAACCACGCGCCAAGCCAAGCGGCAAGCCAAGTGCTAAGCCACCCGCCAAGGAAAGCGCCAAGCCAAGCGTCAAGCCAAACGCTAAGCCAAGCGCCCAGCCAGCTAAGCGCCAAGCCACGCGCCAAGAAAAGCGTTAAGGCACGCGCCAAGGCAAGCGCCAAGCCAAGTGCCTAGGCACCCGCCAAGAAAAGCGCCAAGCCAAGCGACTAGCCACGCGCCAAGAGAGCGCTAAGCCAAGCGCCAAGCCAAGCGCCAAGCCAAGCGCCAAGCCAAGCGCCAACCCAAGCGCCCAGACAAGCGCCCAACCACGCGCCAAGAAAAGCACCAAGCCAAGCGACAAGCTACGCGCCAAGAAAAGCGCCAAGCCAAGCGCCAAGCCAAGCGCCCAGCCAAGCGCCAAGCCAACCGAGAAGCCAAGCGCCAAGTCAAGCGCCCAGCCAAGCGCCAAGCTACGCGCCAAGCCACGCGCCAAGAAAAGCGCCAAGCCAAGCGCCGAGACAAACGCTAAGCCAAACGCCTAGCCAAGCTCCAAGCCAAGTGGCAAACCAAGTGTCAAGCCAAGCAACAAGCCAAGCGCCCAGCCAAGCGCCAAGCTAGGCGCCAAGAAAAGCGTCAAGCCAAGCGCCAAGCCAAACGATAGGAAAAGCGCCACCCCATGCACCAAGGAGAGCGCCAAGCCAAGCGACCAGCCAAGTGCCAAGCCACATGCCAAGAAAAGCGCGAAGCCAAGCGACAAGCCACGCGCTATGAAAAGCGCCAAGACATGCGCCAAGCCAAGCGCCAAGCCAAGCGCCAAGCCAAGTGCCCAGCCAAGCGTCAAGCCACGCGTCAAGGAGAGCGCCAAGCGATAAGCCAAGCGTCAAGCCACGCGCCGCGCCAAGCGCCAAGCCAAGCGCCCAGCCAAGCGCCAAGGAAAGCGCCAAGAAGAGCGCCATGAAAAGCGCCAAGCCAAGCGCCAAGCCAAGTGCCCAGCCAAGCGTCAATCCAAGCTCCCAGACAAGCGCCAAGCCACGCGACAAAAAAAGTACCAAGCCAAGCGACAAGCTACGCGCCAAGAAAAGCGCCAAGCCAAGCGCCAAGCCAAGCGCCAAGCCACGCTCCAAGAAAAGCGTCAAGCCACGCGCCAAGAAGAGTACCAAGCCAAGCGACAAGCCACGCGCCAAGAAAAGCGTTAAGGCACGCACCAAGCCAAGCGCCAAGCCAAGTGACAAGCCACCCGCCAAGTAAAGCGCCAAGCCAAGCGATAAGCCACGCGCCAAGAAAGCGCCAAGCCAAGCGCCAAGCCAAGCGCCAAGCCAAGCGCCCAGACAAACGCCAAGCCACGCGCCAAAAAAAAACACCAAGCCAAGCGACAAGCCAAGCGCCAAGCAACGCGCCAACAAAAGCGCCAAGCTTATCGCCAAGCCAAACGCCAAGCCAAGCGCCAAGCCAAGCGACAAGCCAAGCGCCAAGCCAAGCGCCTAGCCAAGCGCCAAGCTACGCGCCAAGCCAGGCGCCGAGACAAGCGCCAAGCCAAACGCCCAGCCAAGCGCCAAGCAACGCGCCATGATGAGCGCCAAGGCATGCGCCAAATCAAGCGTCAAACCAAACGCCAAGCCAAGTGCCAAGCTAAGCGTCAAGCCAAGCGCCAAGGCAAGCGCCTAGGCAAGGGCCAAGCTACGCGCCAAGCCACGCGCCAAGATAAGCGTCAAGCCAAGCGCCAAACCAAGCGCCAAGAAAAGCGCCAAGCCAAGCGCCAAGCCAAGTGCCAAGCCACGCGCCAAGAAAAGCGCCAAGCCAAGCGACAAGCCAAGCGCCAAGCCACGCGCCAATCTAAACGCCAAGAAAAGCGCCAAGAGAAGCCCCAAGCCAAGCGGCAAGCCAAGTGCCAAGCAACGCGTCAACAAAAGCGCCAAGCCAATCGCCAAGCCAAGCGCCAAGCCACGTGCCAAGCGACGTGCCAAGAAAAGCGCCAAACCAAAAGACAAGTCACGCGCCAAGAAAAGCGCCAAGCCATGCGCCAAGCCACGCTCCAAGGAAAGCGACAAGCCAAGCGCCAAGCCAAGCGCCAAGCCACGCGCCAAGAAAAGCGACACGCTAAGCGCCAAGCCAAGCGCCAAGCCACGCGCCAGGAAAAGCGCCACCCCATGCACCAAGGAGAGAGCTAAACCAAACGAGAAGCCACGCACCAAGCCACACGCTAAGAAAAGCGCCAAGCAAGCGCCAAGCCAAGCGCCCATCCAAGCGCCAAGCCACGCGTCAAGGAGAGCGCCAAGCCATGCGCCAAGCCAAGCGCCAAGCCACGCGATAAGAAAAGCGCCAAGCCAAGCACCAAGCCACGCGCCGAGCCAAGCGCCAAGCCACGCTCCAAGGAGAGCGCCAAGACAAGCGACAAGCGACGCGCCAACCCACGCTCCAAGAAAAGCGCCAAGCTAAGCGCCAAGCCAAGCGCCAAGCCAAGCGACAAGCCACGCGATAAGAAAAGCGCCACCCTATGCACCAAGGAGAGCGCCAAGCCAAGCGACAAACCATGCGCCAAGCCACGCTCCAAGTAAAGCGCCAAGCCAAGCGATAAGCCACGCGCCAAGAAAGCGCCAAGCCAAGCGCCAAGCCAAGCGCCAAGCCAAGCGCCCAGACAAACGCCAAGCCACGCGCCAAAAAAAAACACCAAGCCAAGCGACAAGCCAAGCGCCAAGCCAAGCTCGCAGCCACGCGCCAAGAGAAGCGCTATGCCAAGCGTCAAGCCAAGCGCCAAGCCAAGCGCCAAGCCAAGCGCCAAGCCAAGCGCCCAGCCAAGCGCCAAGCCAAGCGCCAAACCAAGCGCCAAGCCAAGCTCGCAGCCACGCGCCAAGAAAAGCGCTATGCCAAGCGTCAAGCCAAGCGCCAAGCCAAGCGCCAAACCAAACGCCAAGCCAAGCGTCAAGCCAAGCTCGCAGCCACGCGCCAAGGAAAGCGCTAAGCCAAGCGTCAAGCCAAGCGCTAAGCCAAGCGTTCAGCCAGCCAAGCGTTTAGCCAGCCAAGCGCCAAACCACGCGCCAAGAAAAGCGCCAAGCCAAACGCCAAGCAAAGCGCCTAGCCAAGCGCTAAGCCACTTGCCAAGGAGAGCGCCAAGCCAACCGCCAAGACAGGCTCCAAGCCACGCGCCAACAAAAGCGCCAAGCCTATCGCCAAGCCAAACGCCAAGTCAAACGCCAAGCCAAGCGGCAAGCCAAGCACCAAACCAAGCGCCAAGCCAAGCGCCAAGCCACGCGCCAAGGAAAGCACCAAGCCAAGCGTCAAGCCAAGCGCTAAGCCAAGCGCCCAGCCAGCAAAGCGCCAAGCCACGCGCCAAGCTACGCTTCAAGAGAAACGCCAAGCCAAGCGCCAAGCCACGCGCCAAGAAGAGCGCCAAGCCAAGTGCCAAGACAAGCGCCAAGCCACGCGTCAAGGAAAGCGCCAGGCCAAGCGTCAAGTTGAGCGCTAAGCCAAGCGTCCAGCCAACTAAGCGTCAAGCCACGCGCCAAGCCACGCGCCAAGAAAAGCGTTAAGGCACGCGCCAAGCCAAGCGACAAACCATGCGCCAAGCCACGCTCCAAGAGAAGCGCCAAGCCAAGCGCCAAGCCAAGCGCCAAGCCACGCTCCAAGAAAAGCGCTAAGCCAAGTGCCAAGACAAGCGCCAACCACCCGCCAAGAAGAGCGCCAAGCCAAGCGACAAGCCACGCGCCAAGAAAGCGCCAAGCCAAACGCCAAGCCAAGCGCCAAGCCAAGCGCCCAGACAAGCGCCAAGCCACGCGCCAAAAAAAACACCAAGCCAAGCGACAAGCCAAGCGCCAAGCCAAGCGCCAAGCCAAGCTCCCAGACAAGCGCCATGCCACGCGCCAAGAAAAGCGCCAAGCCAAGCGCCAAGCCAAGCGCCCAGCCAAGCGTTAAGTCACGCGGCAAGGAGAGCGCCAAGCCATGCGCCAAGACAAGCACCAAGCCAAGCGCCAAGCCAAGCGCCAAGCCAAGCGCCAAACCAAGCGCCATGCCAAGCGCAAAGCCAAGCTCCAAGCCACGCGCCAAGGAAAGCGCTAAGCCAAGCGTCACGCCATGCGCTAAGATACGCGCCAAGCCACGCGCCAAGGAAAGCGCCAAGCCAAACGCCTAGCCAAGCTACAAGCCACAGGCTAAGAAAAGCGCCAAGCCAAGCGCCAAGCCAAGCGCCAAGCCAAGCGCCAAGCCAAGCGCCAAGCCAAGCGCCAAGCCAAGCGCCCATCCAAGCGCCAAGCCACGCGTCAAGCCATGCGCCAAGCCAAGCACCAAGCCACGCGCCAAGAAAAGCGCCAAGCCAAGCGCCAAGCCACGCTCCAAGGAGAGCGCCAAGACAAGCGACAAGCTACGCGCCAAGCCACGCGCCAAGAAAAGCGCCAAGCCAAGCGCCAAGCCAAGCGCCAAGCCACGCGATAAGAAAAGCGCTACCCCATGCACCAAGGAGAGCGCCAAGTCAAGCGACAAGCCATGCGCCAAGCCACGCACCTAGAGAAGCGCCAAGCCAAGCGCCAAGCCACGCGCCAAGGAGAGCGCCAAGCCAAGCGACAAACCACGCGCCAAGCCACGCGCCAAGAAAAGCGCCAAGCCCAGCGCCAAGCCAAGGGCCAAGCCACGCGATAAGAAAAGCGCCACCCCATGCACCAAGGAGAGCGCCAAGTCAAGCGACAAGCCATGCGCCAAGCCACGCACCTAGAGAAGCGCCAAGCCAAGCGCCAAGCCACGCGCCAAGGAGAGCGCCATGCCAAGCGACAAACCACGCGCCAAGCCACGCGCCAAGAAAAGCGCCAAGCCCAGCGCTAAGCCAAGCGCCAACCCAAGCACCAAGCTCCGCGCCAAGAAAAGCATGAAGTCAAGCGACAAGCCACACGTCAAGAAAAGCGCCAAGCCAAGCGCCAAGCCAAGCGCCAAGCCAAGCGCCCAGCCAAGCTCCAAGCCACGCTCCAAGAAAAGCGCCAAGACAGGTGCCAAGCCACGCGCCGTGCCAAGCGCCAAGCCACGCTCTAAGGAGAGCGCCAAGAAAAGCGATAAGCCATGCGCCAAGCCACGCGCCAAGAAAAGCGCCAAGCGCAAAGCCAAGCGCCAAGCCACGCGATAAGAAAAGCGCTACCCCATGCATCAAGGAGAGCGCCAAGCCAAGCGACCAACCATGCGCCAAATCACGCGCGAAGAAAAGGGCTAAGCCAAGCGCCAAGCCAAGCGCCCAGCCAAGCGCCAAGTCACGCGGCAAGGAGAGCGCCAAGCCATGCGCCAAACCAAGCGCCAAGCCACGCTCCAAGAAAAGCGCCAAGAAAAGCGACAAGCCACGCGCCAAGCCACGCGCCAAGAAAAGCGTCAAGCCAAGCGCAAAGCCAAGCGCCAAGCCACGCGATAAGAAAAGCGTTAAGGCACGCACCAAGCCAAGCGCCAAGCCAAGTGTTAAGCCACCCGCCAAGTAAAGCGACAAGCCAAGCGACCAACCATGCGCCAAATCACGCGCGAAGAAAAGGGCTAAGCCAAGCGCCAAGCCAAGCGCCCAGCCAAGCGCCAAGCCAAGCGCCAAGCCAAGCGCCCATCCAAGCGCCAAGCCACGCGTCATGGAGAGCGCTAAGCCATGCGCCAAGCCAAGCACCAAGCCACGCGCCAAGAAAAGCGCCAAGCCAAGCGCCAAGCCACGCTCCAAGGAGAGCGCCAAGACAAGCGACAAGCTACGCGCCAAGCCACGCGCCAAGAAAAGCGCCAAGCCAAGCGCCAAGCCAAGCGCCAAGCCACGCGATAAGAAAAGCGCTACCCCATGCACCAAGGAGAGCGCCAAGTCAAGCGACAAGCCATGCGCCAAGCCACGCACCTAGAGAAGCGCCAAGCCAAGCGCCAAGCCACGCGCCAAGGAGAGCGCCAAGCCAAGCGACAAACCACGCGCCAAGCCACGCGCCAAGAAAAGCGCCAAGCCCAGCGCCAAGCCAAGGGCCAAGCCACGCGATAAGAAAAGCGCCACCCCATGCACCAAGGAGAGCGCCAAGTCAAGCGACAAGCCACGCGCCAAGAAAAGCGCCAAGCCAAGCGCCAAGCCACGCTCCAAGGAGAGCGCCAAGACAAGCGACAAGCTACGCGCCAAGCCACGCGTTAAGAAAAGCGCCAAGCCAAGCGCCAAGCCAAGCGCCAAGCCACGCGATAAGAAAAGCGCTACCCCATGCACCAAGGAGAGCGCCAAGTCAAGCGACAAGCCATGCGCCAAGCCAAGCTACAAGCCACACGCTAAGAAAAGCGCCAAGCCAAGCGCCAAGCCAAGCGCCAAGCCAAGCGCCAAGCCAAGCGCCAAGCCAAGCGCCCATCCAAGCGCCAAGCCACGCGTCATGGAGAGCGCTAAGCCATGCGCCAAGCCAAGCACCAAGCCACGCGCCAAGAAAAGCGCCAAGCCAAGCGCCAAGCCACGCTCCAAGGAGAGCGCCAAGACAAGCGACAAGCTACGCGCCAAGCCACGCGCCAAGAAAAGCGCCAAGCCAAGCGCCAAGCCAAGCGCCAAGCCACGCGATAAGAAAAGCGCCAAGCCACGCGCCAAGAAAAGCGCCAACCCAAGCGCCAAGCCACGCGCCTAGCCTAGCGCCAAGCCACCCTTCAAGGAGAGCGGCAAGACAAGCGACAAGCCACGCGCCAACCCACGCGCCTAGCAAAGCGCCAAGCCAAGCGCCAAGCCAAGCGCCAAGCCACGCGATAAGAAAAGCGCCACCCCATGCACCAAGGAGAGCGCCAAGACAAACGACAAGCAATGCGCCAAGCCACGCACCAAACCACGCGCCAAGAAAAGCGCCACAATAAGCGCCAAGCCAATCGCCAAGGATAGCGCAAAGCCGTGCGCCAAGCCAAGCGCCAAGTTAAGCGCCAAGCCAAGTGCCAAGCCACACGCCAAGAAAAGCTCCAAGAAAAGCGCCAAGCTAAGCCCCAGGCCAAGTGGCAAGCCAAGCTTCAAGCAACGCGCCAACAAGAGCGCCAAGCCTATCGCCAAGCCAAACGCCAAGCCAAGCGCCAAGCCAAGCGACAAGCCGAGCGCGAAGCCAAGCGCCTAGCCCAGCGCCAAGCTACGCGCCAAGCCACGCGCCAAGAAAAGCGCCAAGCCAAGCGGCGAGGCAAGCGCCAAGCCAAACGCCCAGCCAAGCGCCAAGCCACGCGCCATGATGAGCGCCAAGGCATGCGCCAAGCCAAGCGTCAAACCAAGCGCCAAGCCAAGTGCCAAGCCAAGCGTTAAGCCAAGCGCCAAATCAAGCGCCTAGCCAAGCGCCAAGCCACGCTCCAAGGAAAGCGCCAAGCCAAGCGAGAAACCGCGCGCCAAGCCACGCGCCAAGAAAAGCGCCAAGCCAAGCGCCATGCCACGCGCCAGGAAAAGCGCCACCCCATGCACCAAGTAGACCGCCAAGCCAAACGACAAGCCACGCGCTAAGCCACACGCTAAGAAAAGCGCCAAGCCAAGCGCCCATCCAAGCGCCAAGCCACGCGTCAAGGAGAGCGCCAAGCCATGCGCCAAGCAAAGCGCCAAGCCACGCGCCAAGAAAAGCGCCAAGCCAAGCGCCAAGCCACGCGCTGAACCAAGCGCCAAGCCACGCTCCAAGGAGAGCGCCAAGACAAGCGACAAGCTACGCGCCAAGCCACGCGCCAAGAAAAGCGCCAAGCCAGGCGCCAAGCCAAGCGCCAAGCCACGCGACAAGAAAAGCGCCACCCCATGCACCAAGGAGAGCGCCAAGTCAAGTGACAAGCCATGCGCCAAGCCACGCACCTAGAGAAGCGCCAAGCCAAGCGCCAAGCCACGCGCCAAGGAGAGCGTTAAGCCAAGCGACAAACCACGTGCCAAGCCACGCGCCAAGAAAAGCGCCAAGCCCAGCGCTAAGCCAAGCGCCAACCCAAACGCCAAGCTACGCGCCAAGAAAAGCGCCAAGAAAAGCACCAAACCAAGCGCCAAGCCAAGCGCCAAGCCACGCGCCAAGGAAATCACCAAGCCAAGCGTCAAGCCAAGCGCTAAGCCAAGCGCCCAGCCAGCCAAGCGCCAAGCCACGCGCCAAGCCACGCGCCAAGAAAAGCGCCAAACCACGCCCCAAGCCAAGCGCCAAGTCACGCGGCAAGGAGAGCGCCAAACCATGCGCCAAACCAAGCGCCAAGCCACGCTCCAATAAAAGCGCCAAGACAAGTGCCAAGCCACGCGCCGTGCCAGGCGCCAAGCCACGCTCCAAGGAGAGCGCCAAGAAAAGCGGCAAGCCACGCGCCAAGAAAAGCGCCAAGCCAAGCGCAAAGCCAAGCGCCAAGCCACGCGATAAGAAAAGCGCTACCCCATGCACCAAGGAGAGCGCCAAGCCAAACGACCAACCATGCGCCAAGTCACGCGCGAAGAAAAGAGCTAAGCCAAGCGCCAAGACACGCGTCAAGGGAAGCGCCAGGCCAAGCGTCAAATTAAGCGCTAAGCCAAGCGCCCAGCCAGCTAAGCGCCAAGCCACGCGGCAAGCCACGCGCCAAGAAAAGCGTTAAGGCACGCACCAAGCCAAGCGCCAAGCCAAGTGACAAGCCACCCGCCAAGTAAAGCGCCAAGCCAAGCGATAAGCCACGCGCCAAGAAAGCGCCAAGCCAAGCGCCAAGCCAAGCGCCAAGCCAAGCGCCCAGACAAACGCCAAGCCACGCGCCAAAAAAAAAAACACCAAGCCAAGCGACAAGCCAAGCGCCAAGCCAAGCTCGCAGCCACGCGCCAAGAGAAGCGCTATGCCAAGCGTCAAGCCAAGCGCCAAGCCAAGCGCCAAGCCAAGCTCGCAGCCACGCGCCAAGAAAAGCGCTATGCCAAGCGTCAAGCCAAGCGCCAAGCCAAGCGCCAAACCAAACGCCAAGCCAAGCGCCAAGCCAAGCTCGCAGCCACGCGCCAAGGAAAGCGCTAAGCCAAGCGTCAGCCAAGCGCTAAGCCAAGCGTTCAGCCAGCCAAGCGTTTAGCCAGCCAAGCGCCAAACCACGCGCAAGAAAAGCGCCAAGCCAAACGCCAAGCAAAGCGCCTAGCCAAGCGCTAAGCCACGTGCCAAGGAGAGCGCCAAGCCAACCGCCAAGACAGACGCCAAGCCACGCGCCAACAAAAGCGCCAAGCCTATCGCCAAGCCAAACGCCAAGCCAAACGCCAAGCCAAGCGGCAAGCCAAGCACCAAACCAAGCGCCAAGCCAAGCGCCAAGCCACGCGCCAAGGAAAGCACCAAGCCAAGCGTCAAGCCAAGCGCTAAGCCAAGCGCCCAGCCAGCCAAGCGCCAAGCCACGCGCCAAGCCACGCTTCAAGAGAAACGCCAAGCCAAGCGCCAAGCCACGCGCCAAGAAGAGCGCCAAGCCAAGTGCCAAGACAAGCGCCAAGCCACGCGTCAAGGAAAGCGCCAGGCCAAGAGTCAAGTTAAGCGCTAAGCCAAGCGTCCAGCCAACTAAGCGTCAAGCCACGCGCCAAGCCACGCGCCAAGAAAAGCGTTAAGGCACGCGCCAAGCCAAGCGACAAACCATGCGCCAAGCCACGCTCCAAGAGAAGCGCCAAGCCAAGCGCCAAGCCAAGCGCCAAGCCACGCGCCAAGAAAAGCGCTAAGCCAAGTGCCAAGACAAGCGCCAACCACCCGCCAAGAAGATCGCCAAGCCAAGCGACAAGCCACGCGCCAAGAAAGCGCCAAGCCAAGCGCCAAACCAAGCGTTAAGCCAAGCGCCCAGACAAGCGCCAAGCCACGCGCCAAAAAAAACACCAAGCCAAGCGACAAGCCAAGCGCCAAGCCAAGCGCCAAGCCAAGCTCCCAGACAAGCGCCATGCCACGCGCCAAGAAAAGCGCCAAGCCAAGCGCCAAGCCAAGCGCCCAGACAAGCGCCAAGTCACGCGGCAAGGAGAGCGCCAAGCCATGCGCCAAGACAAGCACCAAGCCAAGCGCCAAGCCAAGCGCCAAGCCAAGCGCCAAACCAAGCGCCATGCCAAGCGCAAAGCCAAGCTCCAAGCCACGCGCCAAGGAAAGCGCTAAGCCAAGCGTCAAGCCAAGCGCTAAGCTACGCGCCAAGCCACGCGCCAAGGAAAGCGCCAAGCCAAACGCCTAGCCAAGCGACAAGCCACACGCTAAGAAAACCGCCAAACCAAGCGCCAAGCCAAGCGCCAAGCCAAGCGCCAAGCCAAGCGCCCATCCAAGCGCCAATCCACGCGTCATGGAGAGCGCTAAGCCATGCGCCAAGCCAAGCACCAAACCACGCGCCAAGAAAAGCGCCAAGCCAAGCGCCAAGCCACGCTCCAAGGAGAGCGCCAAGACAAGCGACAAGCTACGCGCCAAGCCACGCGCCAAGAAAAGCGCCAAGCCAAACGCCAAGCCAAGGGCCAAGCCACGCGATAAGAAAAGCGCCACCCCATGCACCAAGGAGAGCGCCAAGTCAAGCGACAAGCCATGCGCCAAGCCACGCACCTAGAGAAGCGCCAAGCCAAGCGCCAAGCCACGCGCCAAGGAGAGCGCCAAGCCAAGCGACAAACCACGCGCCAAGCCACGCGCCAAGAAAAGCGCCAAGCCCAGCGCTAAGCCAAGCGCCAACCCAAGCACTAAGCTCCGCGCCAAGAAAAGCATGAAGCCAAGCGACAAGCCACACGTCAAGAAAAGCGCCAAGCCAAGCGCCAAGCCAA
Organism: Agriotes lineatus; assembly: GCA_940337035.1. NCBI lineage: Eukaryota > Metazoa > Arthropoda > Insecta > Coleoptera > Elateridae > Agriotes > Agriotes lineatus. The sequence goes on along the minus strand of CALNHX010000065.1, from coordinate 395,928 downwards.
GCGCCAAGCCAAGCGCCCAGCCAAGCTCCAAGCCACGCTCCAAGAAAAGCGCCAAGACAGGTGCCAAGCCACGCGCCGTGCCAAGCGCCAAGCCACGCTCTAAGGAGAGCGCCAAGAAAAGCGATAAGCCATGCGCCAAGCCACGCGCCAAGAAAAGCGCCAAGCGCAAAGCCAAGCGCCAAGCCACGCGATAAGAAAAGCGCTACCCCATGCATGAAGGAGAGCGCCAAGCCAAGCGACCAACCATGCGCCAAATCACGCGCGAAGAAAAGGGCTAAGCCAAGCGCCAAGCCACGCGGCAAGGAGAGCGCCAAGCCATGCGCCAAACCAAGCGCCAAGCCACGCTCCAAGAAAAGCGCCAAGAAAAGCGACAAGCCACGCGCCAAGCCACGCGCCAAGAAAAGCGTCAAGCCAAGCGCAAAGCCAAGCGCCAAGCCACTCGATAAGAAAAGCGTTAAGGCACGCAGCAAGCCAAGCGCCAAGCCAAGTGTTAAGCCACCCGCCAAGTAAAGCGCCAAGCCAAGAGATAAGCCACGCGCCAAGAAAGCGCCAAGCCAAGCGCCAAGCCAAGCGCCAAGCCAAGCTCGCAGCCACGCGCCAAAAAAGCGCTATCCCAAGCGTCAAGCCAAGCGCCAAGCCAAGCGCCAAGCCAAGCGCCAAGCCAAGCGCCCAGCCAAGCGCCAAGCCAAGCGCCAAACCAAGCGCCAAGCCAAGTGCCAACCAAGCTCGCAGCCTCGCGCCAAGAAAAGCGCTATGCCAAGCGTCAAGCCAAGCGCCAAGCCAAGCGCCAAACCAAGCGCCAAGCCAAGCGCCAAGCCAAGCTCGCAGCCACGCGCCAAGGAAAGCGCTAAGCCAAGCGTCAAGCCAAGCGCTAAGCCAAGCTTTCAGCCAGCCAAGCGTTTAGCCAGCCAAGCGCCAAACCACGCGCCAAGAAAAGCGCCAAGCCAAACGCCAAGCCAAGCGCCTAACCAAGCGCTAAGCCACGTGCCAAGGAGAGCGCCAAGCCAACCGCCAAGCCAAGCGCCAAGCCACGCGCCAAGAAAAGCGCCAGGAAAAGCGCCAAGCCAAGCCCCAGGCCAAGTGGCAAGCCAAGCGCCAAGCCAAGCTCGCAGCCACGCGCCAAAAAAGCGCTATCCCAAGCGTCAAGCCAAGCGCCAAGCCAAGCGCCAAGCCAAGCGCCAAGCCAAGCGCCCAGCCAAGCGCCAAGCCAAGCGCCAAACCAAGCGCCAAGCCAAGTGCCAACCAAGCTCGCAGCCTCGCGCCAAGAAAAGCGCTATGCCAAGCGTCAAGCCAAGCGCCAAGCCAAGCGCCAAACCAAGCGCCAAGCCAAGCGCCAAGCCAAGCTCGCAGCCACGCGCCAAGGAAAGCGCTAAGCCAAGCGTCAAGCCAAGCGCTAAGCCAAGCTTTCAGCCAGCCAAGCGTTTAGCCAGCCAAGCGCCAAACCACGCGCCAAGAAAAGCGCCAAGCCAAACGCCAAGCCAAGCGCCTAACCAAGCGCTAAGCCACGTGCCAAGGAGAGCGCCAAGCCAACCGCCAAGCCAAGCGCCAAGCCACGCGCCAAGAAAAGCGCCAGGAAAAGCGCCAAGCCAAGCCCCAGGCCAAGTGGCAAGCCAAGCGCCAAGCAACGCGCCAACAAAAGCGCCAAGCTTATCGCCAAGCCAAACGCCAAGCCAAGCGCCAAGCCAAGCGACAAGCCAAGCGCCAAGCCAAGCGCCTAGCCAAGCGCCAAGCTACGCGCCAAGCCAGGCGCCGAGACAAGCGCCAAACCAAACGCCCAGCCAAGCGCCAAGCAACGCGCCATGATGAGCGCCAAGGCATGCGCCAAGCCAAGCGTCAAACCAAACGCCAAGCCAAGTGCCAAGCTAAGCGTCAAGCCAAGCGCCAAGCCAAGCTCCTAGGCAAGGGCCAAGCTACGCGCCAAGCCACGCGCCAAGATAAGCGTCAAGCCAAGCGCCAAACCAAGCGCCAAGAAAAGCGCCAAGCCAAGCGCCAAGCCAAGTGCCAAGCCACGCGCCAAGAAAAGCGCCAAGCCAAGCGACAAGCCAAGCGCCAAGCCACGCGCCAATCTAAACGCCAAGAAAAGCGCCAAGAGAAGCCCCAAGCCAAGCGGCAAGCCAAGTGCCAAGCAACGCGTCAACAAAAGCGCCAAGCCAAGCGCCAAGCCAAGCGCCAAGCCACGTGCCAAGCCACGTGCCAAGAAAAGCGCCAAACCAAAAGACAAGTCACGCGCCAAAAAAAGCGCCAAGCCAAGCGCCAAGCCACGCTCCAAGGAAAGCGACAAGCCAAGCGCCAAGCCAAGCGCCAAGCCACGCGCCAAGAAAAGCGACACGCTAAGCGCCAAGCCAAGCGCCAAGCCACGCGCCAGGAAAAGCGCCACCCCATGCACCAAGGAGAGCGCTAAACCAAACGACAAACCACGCGCCAAGCCACGCGCCAAGAAAAGCGCCAAGCCCAGCGCTAAGCCAAGCGCCAACCCAAGCACTAAGCTCCGCGCCAAGAAAAGCATGAAGCCAAGCGACAAGCCACACGTCAAGAAAAGCGCCAAGCCATGCGCCCATCCAAGCGCCAAGCCACGCGTCAAGGAGAGCGCCAAGCCATGCGCCAAGCCAAGCGCCAAGCCACGCGTTAAGAAAAGCGCCAAGCCAAGCACCAAGCCACGCGCCGAGCCAAGCGCCAAGCCACGCTCCAAGGAGAGCGCCAAGACAAGCGACAAGCGACGCGCCAACCCACGCTCCAATAAAAGCGCCAAGCTAAGCGCCAAGCCAAGCGCCAAGCCAAGCGACAAGCCACGCGATAAGAAAAGCGCCACCCCATGCACCAAGGAGAGCGCCAAGCCAAGCGACAAACCATGCGCCAAGCCACGCTCCAAGAGAAGGGCCAAGCCAAGCGCCAAGCCACGCGCCAAGAAGAGCGCCAAGCCAAGTGCCAAGACAAGCGCCAAGTTACGCGTCAAGGAAAGCGCCAGGCCAAGCGTCAAGTTAAGCGCTAAGCCAAGCGTCCAGCCAACTAAGCGCCAAGCCACGCGCCAAGCCACGCGCCAAGAAAAGCGTTAAGGCACGCGCCAAGCCAAGCGACAAACCATGCGCCAAGCCACGCTTTAAGAGAAGCGCCAAGCCAAGCGCCAAGCTACGCGCCAAGAAGAGCGCCAAGCCAAGTGCCAAGGCAAGCGCCAACCACCCGCCAAGAAGAGCGCCAAGCCAAGCGAAAAGCCACGCGCCAAGAAAGCGCCAAGCCAAGCGCCAAGCCAAGCGCCAAGCCAAGCGCCCAGACAAGCGCCAAGCCACGCGCCAAAAAAAAACACCAAGAAAAGCGACAAGCCAAGCGCCAAGACAAGCGCCAAGCCAAGCACCAAGCCAAGCGCCCAGCCAAGCGCCAAGTCACGCGGCAAGGAGAGCGCCAAGCCATGCGCCAAGACAAGCACCAAGCCAAGCGCCAAGCCAAGCGCCAAGCCAAGCGCCAAACCAGACGCCAAGCCAAGCGCAAAGCCAAGCGCCAAGCCAAGCGCCGAGACAAGCACCAAGCCAAACGCCTAGCCAAACGCCAAGCCACGCGCCAAGATAAGCGCCAAGGCATGCGCTAAGTCAAGCGTCAAGCCAAGCTCCAAGCCAAGTGGCAAACCAAGCGTCAAGCCAAGCAACAAGCCAAGCGCCCAGCCAAGCGCCAAGCTACGCGCCAAGAAAAGCGTCAAGCCAAACGCCAAGCCAAACGATAGGAAAAGCGCCACCCCATGCACCAAGGAGAGCGCCAAGCCAAGCGACCAACCATGCGCCAAGTCACGCGCGAAGAAAAGGGCTAAGCCAAGCGCCAAGCCACGCGTCAAGGAAAGCGACAGGCCAAGCGTCAAGTTAAGCGCTAAGCCAAGCGCCCAGCCTGCTAAGCGCCAAGCCACGCCCCAAGCCACGCACCAAGCCACGCGCCAAAAAAAGCGTTAAGGCACGCGCCAAGCCAAGCGCCAAGCCGAGTGCCAAGCCACCCGCCAAGTAATGCGCCAAGCCAAGCGACAAGCCACGCGCCAAGAAAACGACAAGCCAAGCGCCCAGACAAGCGCCAAGCCACGCGCCAAGAAAAGCGCCAAGCCAAGCGCCAAGTCAAGCGCCAAGCCAAGCGCCAAGCCAAGCGCCAAGCTAAGCGCCAAGCCAAGCGCCAAGCCAAACTCGCAGCCACGCGCCAAGGAAATCGCTAAGCCAAGCGCCAAGCCAAGCGCCAAGCCAAGCTCGCAGCCACGCGCCAAGGAAATCGCTAAGCCAAGCGCCAAGCCAAGCGATCAGCCAAGCGCCAAGCCAAGCGCCAAACCAAGCGCCAAGCCAAGCGCCAAGCCAAGCTCGCAGCCACGCGCCAAGGAAATCGCTAAGCCAAGCGTCAAGCCAAGCGCCAAGCCAAGCGCCAAACCAAACGCCAAGCCTAGCGCCAAGCCAAGCTCGCAGCCACATGCCAAGGAAGGCGCTAAGCCAAGCGTCAAGCCAAGCGCTAAGCCAAGCGTTCACCCAGCCAAGCGTTTAGCCAGCCAAGCGCCAAGCCACCCGCCAAGAAAAGCGCCAAGCCAAACGCCAAGCCAAGCGCCAAGCCAAGCGCCAAGCCACGCGATAAGAAAAGCGCCACATCATGCACCAAGGAGAGCGCCAAGCCAAGCGACAAACCATGCGCCAAGCCACGCACCAAGAGAAGCGCCAAGCCAAGCGCCAAGCCACGCGCCAAGGAGAGCGCCAAGCCAAGTGCCAAGACAAGCGCCAAGCCACGCGTCAAGGAAAGCGCCAGGCCAAGCGTCAAGTTAAGCGCTACGCCAAGCGGCCAGCCAGCTAAGCGCCAAGCCACGCGCCAAACCTTCCGCCAAGAAAAGCGTAAAGGCACGCGCCAAGCCAAGCGCCAAGCCAAGTGCCAAGCCACCCGCCAAGAAAAGCGCCAAGCCAAGCGACAAGACACGCGCCAAGAAAGCGCCAAGACAAGCGCCAAGCCAAGCGCCAAGCCAAGTTCCAAGCCACCCGCCAAGAAAAGCGCCAATCCAAGCGACAAGCCACGCGCCAAGAAAGCGCCAAGCCAAGCGCCAAGCCAAGCGCCAATCCACGCGCCAAGAAAGCGCCAAGCCAAGCGCCATGCCAAGCGCCAAGCCAAGCGCCCAGACAAGCGCCAAGCTACGCGCCAAAAAAAACACCAAGCCAAGCGACAAGCCAAGCGACAAGCCAAGCGCCAAGCCAAGCGCCAAACCAAGCTCCCAGACAAGCGCCATACCACGCGCCAAAAAAGGCGCCAAGCCAAGCGCCAAGCCAATCGCCCAGCCAAGCGCCAAGTCACGCGGCAAGGAGAGCGCCAAACCATGCGCCAAGACAAGCACCAAGCCAAGCGCCAAGCCAAGCGCCAAGCCAAGCGCCAAACCAAGCGCAAAGCCAAGCGCCAAGCCAAGCTCCAAGCCACGCGCCAAGGAAAGCGCTAAGCCAAGCACTAAGTTAAGCGTTCAGCCAGCCAAGCGTTTAGCCAGCCAAGCGCCAAGCCACGCACCAAGCCACGCGCCAAGCGAGGCGCCAAGAAAAGCGCCAAACCGCGCGCCAAGCCAAGCGCCAATCCAACCACCAAGAAAAGCGCCAAGCCAAGCGTCAAGCCAAGCGCTAAGCCAAGCGCCCAGCCAGCCAAGCGCCCAGCCACGCGCCAAGCCACGCGCCAAGAAAAGCCACAAACCACGCGCCAAACCAAGCGGCAAGCCAAGTGCCAAGCCACCCGCCAACGAAAGCGTCAAGCCAAGCGTCAAGCCAAGCGCTAAGCCAAGCGCCCAGCCAGCTAAGCGCCAAGCCACGCGGAAAACCACGCGCTAAAAAAAGCGCCAAGCCAAGCGACAAGCCACGCGCCAAAAAAGCCCTAAGCAAAGCGCCAAGCGAAGCGCCAAGCCAAGCGCCAAGCCAAGTGCCAAGCCACCCGCCAAGAAAAGCGCCAAGCCAAGCGACAAACCACGCTCCAAAAAAGCGCCAAGCGAAGCGCCAAGCCAAGCGCCAAGCCAAGCGCCAAGCCAAGCACCCAGACAAGCGCCAAGCCACGCGCCAAGAAAAGCACCAAGCCAAGCGACAAGCTACGCGTCAAGAAAAGCGCCAAGCCAAGCGCTAAGCCAAGCGCATAGCCAAGCGCCAAGCCACGCGCTAAGGAGAGCACCAAGCCATGCGCCAAGACAAGCACCAAGACAAGCGCCAAGCCAGCCGCCAAGCCAAGCGCCAAGCCAAGCGCCCAGCCAAGCGCCAAGCCAAACGCCTAGCCAAGCGCCAAGCCACGCGCCAATATGAGCGCCAAGACATGCGCCAAGCCACGCGCCAATATGAGCGCCAAGACATGCGCCAAGCCAAGCGTCAAGCCAAGCTCCAAGCCAAGTGCCAAGCCAAGCGTCAAGCTAAGCGCCAAGCCAAGCGCCAAGCCAAACGCCTAGCCAAGCGCCAAGCCACGCGCCAATATGAGCGCCAAGACATGCGCCAAGCCAAGCGTCAAGCCAAGCTCCAAGCCAAGTGCCAAGCCAAGCGTCAAGCCAAGCGCCAAGCCATGCGCCAAGCCAAGCGTCAAGCCAAGCTCCAAGCCAAGTGCCAAGCCAAGCGTCAAGCCAAGCGCTAAGCCACGAGCCAAGCCACGCGCCAAGAAAAGCGTCAAGCCAAGCGCCAAGCCAAGCGACAAGCCACGCGCCAGGCCACGCGCCAAGAAAAGCGCCACCCCATGCACGAAGGAGAGCGCCAAGCCAAGCGACAAGCCACGCGCCAGTCCACGCGCTAAGAGAAGCACCAAGCCAACCAAGCGCCAAGCCACGCGCCGAGCCAAGCGCCAAGCCATGCGCCGAGCCAAGCGCCAAGCCACGCTCTAAGGAGAGCGCCAAGCCAAGCGACAAGCCACGCGCCAAGCCATGCGCCGAGCCAAGCGCCAAGCCACGCTCTAAGGAGAGCGCCAAACCAAAAGACAAGTCACGCGCCAAAAAAAGCGCCAAGCCAAGCGCCAAGCCACGCTCCAAGGAAAGCGACAAGCCAAGCGCCAAGCAAAGCGCCAAGCCACGCGCCAAGAAAAGCGACACGCTAAGCGCCAAGCCAAGCGCCAAACCACGCGCCAGGAAAAGCGCCACCCCATTCACCAAGGAGAGCGCTAAACCAAACGACAAGCCACGCGCCAAGCCACACGCTAAGAAAAGCGCCAAGAAAGCGCCAAGCCAAGCGCCCATCCAAGCGCCAAGCCACGCGTCAAGGAGAGCGCCAAGCCATGCGCCAAGCCAAGCGCCAAGCCACGCGTTAAGAAAAGCGCCAAGCCAAGCGCCAAGCCACGTGCCGATCCAAGCGCCAAGCCACGCTCCAAGGAGAGCGCCAAGACAAGCGACAAGCGACGCGCCAACCCACGCTCCAAGAAAAGCGCCAAGCTAAGCGCCAAGCCAAGCGCCAAGCCAAGCGACAAGCCACGCGATAAGAAAAGCGCCACCCCATGCACCAAGGAGAGCGCCAAGCCAAGCGACAAACCATGCGCCAAGCCACGCTCCAAGAGAAGCGCCAAGCCAAGCGCCAAGCCACGCGCCAAGAAGAGCGCCAAGCCAAGTGCCAAGACAAGCGCCAAGTTACGCGTCAAGGAAAGCGCCAGGCCAAGCGTCAAGTTAAGCGCTAAGCCAAGCGTCCAGCCAACTAAGCGCCAAGCCACGCGCCAAGCCACGCGCCAAGAAAAGCTTTAAGGCACGCGACAAGCCAAGCGCCAGGTTGCGCGCCAAGGAAAGCGCCCAGCCATGCGCGAAGACAAGCACCAACCCAAGCGCCAAGCCAAGTGCTAAGACACGCGCCAGGAAAGCGCCAAGAAAAGCACCAAACCAAGCGCCAAGCCAAGCGCCAAGCCACGCGCCAAGGAAAGCACCAAGCCAACCGTCAAGCCAAGCGCTAAGCCAAGCGCCCAGCCAGCCGAGCGCCAAGCCACGCGCCAAGAAAATCGCCAAACCACGCCCCAAGCCAAGCGCCAAGCCAAGTGCCAAGCCACCCGCCAAGAAAAGCGCCAAGCTAAGCGACAAGCCACGCGCAAAGAAACCGCCAAGCCAAGCGACAAGCCAAGCGCCAGGTTGCGCTCCAAAAAGAGCGCCAAGCCATGCGTCAAGCCAAGCGCCAAGCCAAGAGCCAAGCCAAGCGCCAAGCCACGCGCGAAGAAAGCGCCAAGCCAAGCGCCAAGCCACCCGCCAAGAAAAGCGCAAAGCCAAGCGGCAAGCCACGCGCCAAGAAAAGCGCCAACCCAAGCGCCAAGCCACGCGCCGAGCCAAGCGCCAAGCCGCGCGCCAAGAAAAGCGTCAAGCCAAGTGTTAAGCCACCCGCCAAGTAAAGCGACAAGCCAAGCGACCAACCATGCGCCAAGTCACGCGCGAAGAAAAGAGCTAAGCCAAGCGCCAAGCCACGCGTCAAGGGAAGCGCCAGGCCAAGCGTCAAGTTAAGCGCTAAATCAAGCGCCCAACCAGTTAAGCGCCAAGCCACGCGGCAAGCCACGCGCCAAGAAAAGCGTTAAGGCACGCACCAAGCCAAGCGCCAAGCCAAGTGTTAAGCCACCCGCCAAGTAAAGCGCCAAGCCAAGCGATAAGCCACGCGCCAAGAAAGCGCCAAGCCAAGCGCCAAGCCAAGCGCTAAGCCACGCGATAAGAAAAGCGTTAAGGCACGCACCAAGCCAAGCGCCAAGCCAAGTGTTAAGCCACCCGCCAAGTAAAGCGCCAAGCCAAGCGATAAGCCACGCGCCAAGAAAGCGCCAAGCCAAGCGCCAAGCCAAGCGCCAAGCCAAGTGTTAAGCCACCCGCCAAGTAAAGCGCCAAGCCAAGCGATAAGCCACGCGCCAAGAAAGCGCCAAGCCAAGCGCCAAGCCAAGCGCCAAGCCACGCGATAAGAAAAGCGTTAAGGCACGCACCAAGCCAAGCGCCAAGCCAAGTGTTAAGCCACCCGCCAAGTAAAGCGACAAGCCAAGCGACCAACCATGCGCCAAGTCACGCGCGAAGAAAAGAGCTAAGCCAAGCGCCAAGCCACGCGTCAAGGGAAGCGCCAGGCCAAGCGTCAAGTTAAGCGCTAAATCAAGCGCCCAACCAGTTAAGCGCCAAGCCACGCGGCAAGCCACGCGCCAAGAAAAGCGTTAAGGCACGCACCAAGCCAAGCGCCAAGCCAAGTGTTAAGCCACCCGCCAAGTAAAGCGCCAAGCCAAGCGATAAGCCACGCGCCAAGAAAGCGCCAAGCCAAGCGCCAAGCCAAGCGCTAAGCCAAGCGCCCAGACAAGCGCCAAGCCACGCGCCAAAAAAACACCAAGCCAAGCGAGAAGCCACGCGCCAAGCCGCGCGCCAAGCCACGCGCCAAGAAAAGCGACAAACCAAGCGCCCAGCCAAGCGCCAAGCCAAGCGCCAAACCAAGCGCCAAGCCAAGTGCCAAGCCAAGCTCGCAGCCACATGCCAAGAAAAGCGCTATCCCAAGCGTCAAGCCAAGCGCCAAGCCAAGCGCCAAGCCAAGCGCCAAGCCAAGCGCCCAGCCAAGCGCCAAGCCAAGCGCCAAACCAAGCGCCAAGCCAAGTGCCAAGCCAAGCTCGCAGCCTCGCGCCATGAAAAGCGCTATGCCAAGCGTCAAGCCAAGCGCCAAGCCAAGCGCCAAACCAAGCGCCAAGCCAAACGCCAAGCCAAGCTAGCAGCCACGCGCCAAGGAAAGCGCTAAGCCAAGCGTCAAGCCAAGCGCTAAGCCAAGCTTTCAGCCAGCCAAGCGTTTAGCCAGCCAAGCGCCAAACCACGCGCCAAGAAAAGCGCCAAGCCAAACGCCAAGCCAAGCGCCTAACCAAGCGCTAAGCCACGTGCCAAGGAGAGCGCCAAGCCAACCGCCAAGCCAAGCGCCAAGCCACGCGCCAAGAAAAGCGCCAGGAAAAGCGCCAAGCCAAGCCCCAGGCCAAGTGGAAGCCAAGCGCCAAGCAACGCGCCAACAAAAGCGCCAAGCTTATCGCCAAGCCAAACGCCAAGCCAAGCGCCAAGCCAAGCGACAAGCCAAGCGCCAAGCCAAGCGCCTAGCCAAGCGCCAAGCTACGCGCCAAGCCAGGCGCCGAGACAAGCGCCAAGCCAAACGCCCAGCCAAGCGCCAAGCAACGCGCCATGATGAGCGCCAAGGCATGCGCCAGGCCAAGCGTCAAACCAAACGCCAAGCCAAGTGTTAAGCTAAGCGTCAAGCCAAGCGCCAAGCCAAGCGCCTAGGCAAGGGCCAAGCTACGCGCCAAGCCACGCGCCAAGATAAGCGTCAAGCCAAGCGCCAAACCAAGCGCCAAGAAAAGCGCCAAGCCAAGCGCCAAGCCAAGTGCCAAGCCACGCGCCAAGAAAAGCGCCAAGCCAAGCGACAAGCCAAGCGCCAAGCCACGCGCCAATCTAAACGCCAAGAAAAGCGCCAAGAGAAGCCCCAAGCCAAGCGGCAAGCCAAGTGCCAAGCAACGCGTCAACAAAAGCGCCAAGCCAAGCGCCAAGCCAAGCGCCAAGCCACGTGCCAAGCGACGTGCCAAGAAAAGCGCCAAACCAAAAGACAAGTCACGCGCCAAGAAAAGCGCCAAGCCAAGCGCCAAGCCACGCTCCAAGGAAAGCGACAAGCCAAGCGCCAAGCCAAGCGCCAAGCCACGCGCCAAGAAAAGCGACACGCTAAGCGCCAAGCCAAGCGCCAAGCCACGCGCCAGGAAAAGCGCCACCCCATGCACCAAGGAGAGCGCTAAACCAAACGAGAAGCCACGCGCCAAGCCACACGCTAAGAAAAGCGCCAAGCCAAGCGCCCAGACAAGCGCCAAGCCACGCGCCAAAAAAAACACCAAGCCAAGCGACAAGCCAAGCGCCAAGCCAAGCGCCAAGCCAAGCTCCCAGACAAGCGCCATGCCACGCGCCAAGAAAAGCGCCAAGCCAAGCGCCAAGCCAAGCGCCCAGCCAAGCGTTAAGTCACGCGGCAAGGAGAGCGCCAAGCCATGCGCCAAGACAAGCACCAAGCCAAGCGCCAAGCCAAGCGCCAAGCCAAGCGCCAAACCAAGCGCCATGCCAAGCGCAAAGCCAAGCTCCAAGCCACGCGCCAAGGAAAGCGCTAAGCCAAGCGTCAAGCCATGCGCTAAGATACGCGCCAAGCCACGCGCCAAGGAAAGCGCCAAGCCAAACGCCTAGCCAAGCTACAAGCCACACGCTAAGAAAAGCGCCAAGCCAAGCGCCAAGCCAAGCGCCAAGCCAAGCGCCAAGCCAAGCGCCAAGCCAAGCGCCCATCCAAGCGCCAAGCCACGCGTCATGGAGAGCGCTAAGCCATGCGCCAAGCCAAGCACCAAGCCACGCGCCAAGAAAAGCGCCAAGCCAAGCGCCAAGCCACGCTCCAAGGAGAGCGCCAAGACAAGCGACAAGCTACGCACCAAGCCACGCGCCAAGAAAAGCGCCAAGCCAAGCGCCAAGCCAAGCGCCAAGCCACGCGATAAGAAAAGCGCTACCCCATGCACCAAGGAGAGCGCCAAGTCAAGCGACAAGCCATGCGCCAAGCCACGCACCTAGAGAAGCGCCAAGCCAAGCGCCAAGCCACGCGCCAAGGAGAGCGCCAAGCCAAGCGACAAACCACGCGCCAAGCCACGCGCCAAGAAAAGCGCCAAGCCCAGCGCCAAGCCAAGGGCCAAGCCACGCGATAAGAAAAGCGCCACCCCATGCACCAAGGAGAGCGCCAAGTCAAGCGACAAGCCATGCGCCAAGCCACGCACCTAGAGAAGCGCCAAGCCAAGCGCCAAGCCACGCGCCAAGGAGAGCGCCATGCCAAGCGACAAACCACGCGCCAAGCCACGCGCCAAGAAAAGCGCCAAGCCCAGCGCTAAGCCAAGCGCCAACCCAAGCACCAAGCTCCGCGCCAAGAAAAGCATGAAGCCAAGCGACAAGCCACACGTCAAGAAAAGCGCCAAGCCAAGCGCCAAACCAAGCGCCAAGCCAAGCGCCCAGCCAAGCTCCAAGCCACGCTCCAAGAAAAGCGCCAAGACAGGTGCCAAGCCACGCGCCGTGCCAAGCGCCAAGCCACGCTCTAAGGAGAGCGCCAAGAAAAGCGATAAGCCATGCGCCAAGCCACGCGCCAAGAAAAGCGCCAAGCGCAAAGCCAAGCGCCAAGCCACGCGATAAGAAAAGCGCTACCCCATGCATCAAGGAGAGCGCCAAGCCAAGCGACCAACCATGCGCCAAATCACGCGCGAAGAAAAGGGCTAAGCCAAGCGCCAAGCCAAGCGCCCAGCCAAGCGCCAAGTCACGCGGCAAGGAGAGCGCCAAGCCATGCGCCAAACCAAGCGCCAAGCCACGCTCCAAGAAAAGCGCCAAGAAAAGCGACAAGCCACGCGCCAAGCCGCGCGCCAAGAAAAGCGTCAAGCCAAGCGCAAAGCCAAGCGCCAAGCCACGCGATAAGAAAAGCGTTAAGGCACGCACCAAGCCAAGCGCCAAGCCAAGTGTTAAGCCACCCGCCAAGTAAAGCGACAAGCCAAGCGACCAACCATGCGCCAAGTCACGCGCGAAGAAAAGAGCTAAGCCAAGCGCCAAGCCACGCGTCAAGGGAAGCGCCAGGCCAAGCGTCAAGTTAAGCGCTAAATCAAGCGCCCAACCAGTTAAGCGCCAAGCCACGCGGCAAGCCACGCGCCAAGAAAAGCGTTAAGGCACGCACCAAGCCAAGCGCCAAGCCAAGTGTTAAGCCACCCGCCAAGTAAAGCGCCAAGCCAAGCGATAAGCCACGCGCCAAGAAAGCGCCAAGCCAAGCGCCAAGCCAAGCGCTAAGCCAAGCGCCCAGACAAGCGCCAAGCCACGCGCCAAAAAAACACCAAGCCAAGCGAGAAGCCACGCGCCAAGCCGCGCGCCAAGCCACGCGCCAAGAAAAGCGACAAACCAAGCGCCCAGCCAAGCGCCAAGCCAAGCGCCAAACCAAGCGCCAAGCCAAGTGCCAAGCCAAGCTCGCAGCCACATGCCAAGAAAAGCGCTATCCCAAGCGTCAAGCCAAGCGCCAAGCCAAGCGCCAAGCCAAGCGCCAAGCCAAGCGCCCAGCCAAGCGCCAAGCCAAGCGCCAAACCAAGCGCCAAGCCAAGTGCCAAGCCAAGCTCGCAGCCTCGCGCCATGAAAAGCGCTATGCCAAGCGTCAAGCCAAGCGCCAAGCCAAGCGCCAAACCAAGCGCCAAGCCAAGCGCCAAGCCAAGCTAGCAGCCACGCGCCAAGGAAAGCGCTAAGCCAAGCGTCAAGCCAAGCGCTAAGCCAAGCTTTCAGCCAGCCAAGCGTTTAGCCAGCCAAGCGCCAAACCACGCGCCAAGAAAAGCGCCAAGCCAAACGCCAAGCCAAGCGCCTAACCAAGCGCTAAGCCACGTGCCAAGGAGAGCGCCAAGCCAACCGCCAAGCCAAGCGCCAAGCCACGCGCCAAGAAAAGCGCCAGGAAAAGCGCCAAGCCAAGCCCCAGGCCAAGTGGAAGCCAAGCGCCAAGCAACGCGCCAACAAAAGCGCCAAGCTTATCGCCAAGCCAAACGCCAAGCCAAGCGCCAAGCCAAGCGACAAGCCAAGCGGCAAGCCAAGCGCCTAGCCAAGCGCCAAGCTACGCGCCAAGCCAGGCGCCGAGACAAGCGCCAAGCCAAACGCCCAGCCAAGCGCCAAGCAACGCGCCATGATGAGCGCCAAGGCATGCGCCAGGCCAAGCGTCAAACCAAACGCCAAGCCAAGTGTTAAGCTAAGCGTCAGGCCAAGCGCCAAGCCAAGCGCCTAGGCAAGGGCCAAGCTACGCGCCAAGCCACGCGCCAAGATAAGCGTCAAGCCAAGCGCCAAACCAAGCGCCAAGAAAAGCGCCAAGCCAAGCGCCAAGCCAAGTGCCAAGCCACGCGCCAAGAAAAGCGCCAAGCCAAGCGACAAGCCAAGCGCCAAGCCACGCGCCAATCTAAACGCCAAGAAAAGCGCCAAGAGAAGCCCCAAGCCAAGCGGCAAGCCAAGTGCCAAGCAACGCGTCAACAAAAGCGCCAAGCCAAGCGCCAAGCCAAGCGCCAAGCCAAGCGCCAAGCCACGTGCCAAGCCACGTGCCAAGAAAAGCGCCAAACCAAAAGACAAGTCACGCGCCAAAAAAAGCGCCAAGCCAAGCGCCAAGCCACGCTCCAAGGAAAGCGACAAGCCAAGCGCCAAGCCAAGCGCCAAGCCACGCGCCAAGAAAAGCGACACGCTAAGCGCCAAGCCAAGCGCCAAGCCACGCGCCAGGAAAAGCGCCACCCCATGCACCAAGGAGAGCGCTAAACCAAACGAGAAGCCACGCGCCAAGCCACACGCTAAGAAAAGCGCCAAGCAAGCGCCAAGCCAAGCGCTCATCCAAGCGCCAAGCCACGCGTCAAGGAGAGCGCCAAGCCATGCGCCAAGCCAAGCGCCAAGCCACGCGTTAAGAAAAGCGCCAAGCCAAGCACCAAGCCACGCGCCGAGCCAAGCGCCAAGCCACGCTCCAAGGAGAGCGCCAAGACAAGCGACAAGCGACGCGCCAACCCACGCTCCAAGAAAAGCGCCAAGCTAAGCGCCAAGCCAAGCGCCAAGCCAAGCGCCAAGCCAAGCGCCCAGACAAGCGCCAAGCCACGCGCCAAAAAAAAACACCAAGCCAAGCGACAAGCCAAGCGCCAAGCCAAGCGCCAAGCCAAGCGCCAAGCCAAGCGCCCAGCCAAGCGCCAAGCCACGCGCCAAGAAAAGCGTCAAGCCACGCGCCAAAAAGAGTACCAAGCCAAGCGACAAGCTACGCGCCAAGATAAGCGCCAAGCCAAGTGCCAAGCCACGCGCCAAGAAGAGCGCCAAGCCAAGTGCCAAGGCAAGCGCCAAGTTACGCGTCAAGGAAAGCGCCAGGCCAAGCGTCAAGTTAAGCGCTAAGCCAAGCGTCCAGCCAACTAAGCGCCAAGCCACGCGCCAAGCCACGCGCCAAGAAAAGCGTTAAGGCACGCGCCAAGCCAAGCGACAAACCATGCGCCAAGCCACGCTTTAAGAGAAGCGCCAAGCCAAGCGCCAAGCCACGCGCCAAGAAGAGCGCCAAGCCAAGTGCCAAGGCAAGCTCTAACCACCCGCCAAGAAGAGCGCCAAGCCAAGCGAAAAGCCACGCGCCAAGAAAGCGCCAAGCCAAGCGCCAAGCCAAGCGCCAAGCCAAGCGCCCAGACAAGCGCCAAGCCACGCGCCAAAAAAAAACACCAAGCCAAGCGACAAGCCAAGCGCCAAGCCAAGCGCCAAGCCACGCGCCAAGAAGAGCGCCAAGCCAAGTGCCAAGACAAGCGCCAAGTTACGCGTCAAGGAAAGCGCCAGGCCAAGCGTCAAGTTAAGCGCTAAGCCAAGCGTCCAGCCAACTAAGCGCCAAGCCACGCGCCAAGCCACGCGCCAAGAAAAGCGTTAAGGCACGCGCCAAGCCAAGCGACAAACCATGCGCCAAGCCACGTTTTAAGAGAAGCGCCAAGCCAAGCGCCAAGCCACGCGCCAAGAAGAGCGCCAAGCCAAGTGCCAAGGCAAGCTCTAACCACCCGCCAAGAAGAGCGCCAAGCCAAGCGAAAAGCCACGCGCCAAGAAAGCGCCAAGCCAAGCGCCAAGCCAAGCGCCAAGCCAAGCGCCCAGACAAGCGCCAAGCCACGCGCCAAAAAAAAACACCAAGCCAAGCGACAAGCCAAGCGCCAAGCCAAGCGCCAAGCCAAGCGCCAAGCCAAGCGCCCAGCCAAGCGCCAAGCCACGCGCCAAGAAAAGCGTCAAGCCACGCGCCAAAAAGAGTACCAAGCCAAGCGACAAGCTACGCGCCAAGATAAGCGCCAAGGCATGCGCCAAGCTAAGCGTCAAGCCAAGCTCCAAGCCAAGTGGCAAGCCAAGCGTCAAGCCAAGCGCCAAGCCAAGCGCCGAGCCAAGCGCCAAGCCACGCGCCAAGAAAAGCGTCAAGCCAAGCGCAAAGCCACGCGATAGGAAAAACGCCACCTCATGCACCAAGGAGAGCGCCAAGCCAAGCAACCAGCCAAGTGCCAAGCCACGTGCCAGGAAAAGCGCGAAGCCAAGCGACAAGCGACGCGACATGAAAAGCGCCAAGACAAGCGCCAAGCCAAGCGCTAAGCCAAGTGCCCAGCCAAGCGTCAAGCCACGCGTCAAGGAGAGCGCCAAGCCATGCGCCAAAGAAAGCACCAAGCCAAGCGTCAAGCCAAACGCTAAGCCAAGCGCCCAGTCAGCCAAGCGCCAAGCCACGCCCCAAGCCACGCGCCAAGAAAAGCGCCAAACCACGCTCCAAGCCAAGCGCCAAGCCAAGTGCCAAGCCACCCGCCAAGAAAAGCGCCAAGCCAAGCGACAAGCCACGCGCGAAGAAACCGCCAAGCCAAGCGACGAGACAAGCGCCAAGCCGCGCGCCAAGTAGAGCGCCAAGCCATGCGCCAAGCCAAGCGCCAAGCCAAGAGCCAAGCCAAGCGCCAAGCCACGCGCGAAGAAAGCGCCAAGCCAAGCGCCAAGCCAAGCGCCCAGCCAAGTGCCAAGCCACGCACCAAGTCACGCGCCAAGAAAGCGCAAAGCCAAGCGACAAGCCACGCGCCAAGAAAGCGTCAAGCCAAGCGCCAAGCCAAGCGCCAAGCCAAGCGCCCAGCCAAGTGCCAAGCCACGCACCAAGTCACGCGCCAAGTAAGCGCCAAGCCAAGCGACAAGCCACCCGGCAAGAAAGCGCCAAGCCAAGCGTCCAGCCAAGCGCCAAGCCGCGCGCCAAGGAGAGCGCCAAGTTATGCGCCAAGCCAAGCGCCAAGCCAAGCGCAAAGCCACGCGCGAAGAAAGCGCCAAGCCAAGCTTCCAGCCAAGCGCCAAGCCGCGCTCCAAGGAGAGCGCCAAGCCATGCGACAAGCCAAGCGCCAAGCTAAGCGCCAAGCCAAGCGCCGAGCCAAGCGCCAAGCCAAGCGCCCAGCCAAGCGCCAAGCCACGCGCCAAACCACGCGCAAAGAAAAGCGCCACAATAAGCGCCAAGCCAATCGCCAAGGATAGTGCCAAGCCGTGCGACAAGCCAAGCGCCAAGTTAAGCGATAAGCCAAGTGCCAAGCCACACGCCAAGAAAAGCGCCAATCCAATCGACAAACCACGCGCCAAGAAAAGCGCCAAGCCAAACGCCAAGCCAAGCGCTCAGCCAAGCGCTAAGAAAAGCGCCAAGGAAAGCGTCAAGCCAAGCCCCAGGCCAAGTGGCTAGCCAAGCGCAAGGCAATGCGCCAACAAAAGCGCTAAGCCTATCGCCAAGCCAAACGCCAAGCCAAGCGCCAAGCCAAGCGACAAGCCAAGCGCCAAGCCAAGCGCCTAGCCAAGCGACAAGCCAAGCGCCAAGCCAAGCGCCTAGCCAAGCGCCAAGCTACGCGCCAAGCCACGCGCCAAGAAAAGCGCCAAGGAAAGCGTCAAGCCAAGCCCCAGGCCAAGTGGCTAGCCAAGCGCAAGGCAATGCGCCAACAAAAGCGCTAAGCCTATCGCCAAGCCAAACGCCAAGCCAAGCGCCAAGCCAAGCGACAAGCCAAGCGCCAAGCCAAGCGCCAAGAAAAGCGCCAAGGAAAGCGTCAAGCCAAGCCCCAGGCCAAGTGGCTAGCCAAGCGCAAGGCAATGCGCCAACAAAAGCGCTAAGCCTATCGCCAAGCCAAACGCCAAGCCAAGCGCCAAGCCAAGCGACAAGCCAAGCGCCAAGCCAAGCGCCTAGCCAAGCGCCAAGCTACGCGCCAAGCCACGCGCCAAGAAAAGCGCCAAGGAAAGCGTCAAGCCAAGCCCCAGGCCAAGTGGCTAGCCAAGCGCAAGGCAATGCGCCAACAAAAGCGCTAAGCCTATCGCCAAGCCAAACGCCAAGCCAAGCGCCAAGCCAAGCGACAACCCAAGCGCCAAGCCAAGCGCTTAGCCAAGCGTTAAGCTACGCGCCAAGCCACGGGCCAAGAAAAGCGCCAAGGAAAGCGTCAAGCCAAGCCCCAGGCCAAGTGGCTAGCCAAGCGCAAGGCAATGCGCCAACAAAAGCGCTAAGCCTATCGCCAAGCCAAACGCCAAGCCAAGCGCCAAGCCAAGCGACAAGCCAAGCGCCAAGCCAAGCGCCTAGCCAAACGCCAAGCTACGCGCCAAGCCACGCGCCAAGAAAAGCGCCAAGCCAAGCGCTGAGACAAGCGCCAAGCCAAACCCCCAGCCAAGCGCCAAGCCACGCGCCATGATGAGCGCCAAAGCATGCGCCAAGCCAAGCGTCAAACCAAGCGCCAAGCCAAGTGCCAAGCCAAGCGTCAAGCCAAGCGCCAAGCCAAGCGCCTAGCCAAGCGCCAAGCCACGCTCCAAATAAAGCGCCAAGCCAAACGACAAGCCACGCGCCAAGCCACGCGCCAGGAAAAGCGCCAAGCCAAGCGCCAAGCCGAGCGCCAAGCCACGCGCCAGGAAAAGCGCCAAGGCATGCGCCAAGCCACGCGCCAAGAAAAGCGTTAAGGCACGCGCCAAGCCAAGCGCCAAGCCAAGTGCCAAGCCACCCGCCAAGAAAAGCGCCAAGCCAAGCGACATGCCACGCGCCAAGAAAGCGCCAAGCCAATCGCCAAGCCAAGCGCCAAGCCAAGCGCCAAGAACAGCGTTAAGGCACGCGCCAAGCCAAACGCCAAGCCAAGTGCCAAGCCACCCGCCAAGAAAAGCGCCAAGCCAAGCGACAAGCCACGCGCCAAGAAAGCGCCAAGCCAAGCGCCAAGCCACGCGCCAAGCCACGCGCCAAGCCACGCGCCAAGAAAGCGCCAAGCCAAGCGCCAAGCCAAGCTCCAAGCCAAGCGCCCAAACAAGCGCTAAGCCACGCGCCAAAAAAACACCAAGCCAAGCGACAAGCCAAGCGCCAAGCCAAGCGCCAAGCCAAGCGCCAAGCCAAGCGCCAAGCCAAGCGCCAAGCCAAGCGCCAAGTCACGCGGCAAGGAGAGCGTTAAGGCACGCGCCAAGCCAAGCGCCAAGCCAAATGCCAAGCCACCCGCCAAGAAAAGCGCCAAGCCAAGCGCCAAGCCAAGCGCCCAGACAAGCGCAAAGCCACGCGCCAAAAAAAACACCAAGCCAAGCGACAAGCCAAACGCCAAGCCAAGCGCCAAGCCAAGCTCCCAGACAAGCGCCATGCCACGCGCCAAGAAAAGCGCCAAGCTAAGCGCCAAGCCAAACGCCCGGCCAAGCGCCAAGTCACGCGGCAAGGAGAGCGCCAAGCCATGCGCCAAGACAAGCACCAAGCCACGTGCCAAACCAAGCGCCAATCCAAGTGCCAAGCCAAGCTCTAATCCACGCGCCAAGAAAAACGCTAAGCCAAGCGTCAAGCCAAGCGCTAAGCCAAGCGTTCCGCTAGCCAAGCGTTTAGCCAGCCAAGCGCCAAGCCACGCACCAAGAAAAGCGCCAAGCCAAACGCCAAGCCAAGCGCCCAGCCAAGCGCTAAGCCACGTGCCAAGGAGAGCGCCAAGCCACCCGCCAAGCCAAGCGCCAAGCCACGCGCCAAGCCACGCGCCAAGAAAAGCGCCAAGCCAAGCGTCAAGCCAAGCGACAAGCCAAGCGCCAGGCCACGCGCCAAGAAAAGCGCCACGCCAAGCGCCAAGCCACGCGCCGAGCCAAGCGTCAAGCCACGCGCCGAGCCAAGCGCCAAGCCACGCTCTAAGGAGAGCGCCTAGCCAAGCGACAAGCGACGCGCCAAGGCACGCTCCAAGCGACGCGCCAAGCCAAGCGCCAAGCCAAGTGCCAAGCCACCCGCCAAGAAAAGCGCCAAGCCAAGCGCCAAGCCGAGCGCCAAGCCACGCGCCAGGAAAAGCGCCAAGGCATGCGCCAAGCCACGCGCCAAGAAAAGCGTTAAGGCACGCGCCAAGCCAAGCGCCAAGCCAAACGACAAGCCACGCGCCAAGCCACGCGCCAGGAAAAGCGCCAAGCCAAGCGCCAAGCCGAGCGCCAAGCCACGCGCCAGGAAAAGCGCCAAGGCATGCGCCAAGCCACGCGCCAAGAAAAGCGTTAAGGCACGCGCCAAGCCAAGCGCCAAGCCAAGTGCCAAGCCACCCGCCAAGAAAAGCGCCAAGCCAAGCGACATGCCACGCGCCAAGAAAGCGCCAAGCCAATCGCCAAGCCAAGCGCCAAGCCAAGCGCCAAGAACAGCGTTAAGGCACGCGCCAAGCCAAACGCCAAGCCAAGTGCCAAGCCACCCGCCAAGAAAAGCGCCAAGCCAAGCGACAAGCCACGCGCCAAGAAAGCGCCAAGCCAAGCGCCAAGCCACGCGCCAAGCCACGCGCCAAGCCACGCGCCAAGAAAGCGCCAAGCCAAGCGCCAAGCCAAGCTCCAAGCCAAGCGCCCAAACAAGCGCTAAGCCACGCGCCAAAAAAACACCAAGCCAAGCGACAAGCCAAGCGCCAAGCCAAGCGCCAAGCCAAGCGCCAAGCCAAGCGCCAAGCCAAGCGCCAAGCCAAGCGCCAAGTCACGCGGCAAGGAGAGCGTTAAGGCACGCGCCAAGCCAAGCGCCAAGCCAAATGCCAAGCCACCCGCCAAGAAAAGCGCCAAGCCAAGCGCCAAGCCAAGCGCCCAGACAAGCGCAAAGCCACGCGCCAAAAAAAACACCAAGCCAAGCGACAAGCCAAACGCCAAGCCAAGCGCCAAGCCAAGCTCCCAGACAAGCGCCATGCCACGCGCCAAGAAAAGCGCCAAGCTAAGCGCCAAGCCAAACGCCCGGCCAAGCGCCAAGTCACGCGGCAAGGAGAGCGCCAAGCCATGCGCCAAGACAAGCACCAAGCCACGTGCCAAACCAAGCGCCAATCCAAGTGCCAAGCCAAGCTCTAATCCACGCGCCAAGAAAAACGCTAAGCCAAGCGTCAAGCCAAGCGCTAAGCCAAGCGTTCCGCTAGCCAAGCGTTTAGCCAGCCAAGCGCCAAGCCACGCACCAAGAAAAGCGCCAAGCCAAACGCCAAGCCAAGCGCCCAGCCAAGCGCTAAGCCACGTGCCAAGGAGAGCGCCAAGCCACCCGCCAAGCCAAGCGCCAAGCCACGCGCCAAGCCACGCGCCAAGAAAAGCGCCAAGCCAAGCGTCAAGCCAAGCGACAAGCCAAGCGCCAGGCCACGCGCCAAGAAAAGCGCCACGCCAAACGCCAAGCCAAGCGCCCAGCCAAGCGCTAAGCCACGTGCCAAGGAGAGCGCCAAGCCACCCGCCAAGCCAAGCGCCAAGCCACGCGCAAAGAAAAGCGCCAAGAAAAGCGCCAAGCCAAGCCCCAGGCCAAGTGGCAAGCCAAGCACCAAGCCACGCTCTAAGGAGAGCGCCAAGCCAAGCGACAAGCCACGCGCCAAGCCACGCGCCAAGAAAAGCGCCAAGCCAAGCGTCAAGCCAAGCGACAAGCCAAGCGCCAGGCCACGCGCCAAGAAAAGCGCCACGCCAAGCGCCAAGCCACGCGCCGAGCCAAGCGTCAAGCCACGCGCCGAGCCAAGCGCCAAGCCACGCTCTAAGGAGAGCGCCTAGCCAAGCGACAAGCGACGCGCCAAGGCACGCTCCAAGCGACGCGCCAAGCCAAGCGCCAAGCCAAGTGCCAAGCCACCCGCCAAGAAAAGCGCCAAGCCAAGCGACAAGCCATGCGCCAAGAAAGCGCCAAGCCAAGCGCCGAGCCAAGCGTCAAGCCACGCGCCGAGCCAAGCGCCAAGCCACGCTCTAAGGAGAGCGCCAAGCCAAGCGACAAGCCACGCGCCAAGGCACGCGCCAAGCCACGCGCCAAGCCAAGCGCCAAGCCAAGTGCCAAGCCACCCGCCAAGAAAAGCGCCAAGCCAAGCGACAAGCCACGCGCCAAGAAAGCGCCAAGCTAAGCGCCAATCCAAGCGCCAAGCTAAGCGCTAAGCCAAGCGCCTAGCCAAGCGTTAAGTTACGCACCAAGGAGAGCGCCAAGCCACGCCCCAAGACAAGCACCAAGCCAAGCGCCAAGCCAAGCGCCAAGCCACGCGCCGTGAAAAGCGCTAAGAAGAGCGCCAAACCAAGCGCCAAGCCAAGCGCCAAGCCAAGCTCTAAGCCACGCGCCAAGGAAAGCGCCAAACCAAGCGCTAAGCCAAGCGTTCAGCCAGCCAAACGCCAAACCACGCGCCAAGCCAAGCGCCAAGCCACCCGCCAAGAAAAGCGCCAAGCCAAGCGTCAAGCCAAGCGCTAAGCCAAGCGCCCAGCCAGCCAAGCGCCAAGCCACGCGCCAAGGCACGCGCCAAGAAAAGCGCAAAACCACGCGCCAAGCCAAGCGGCAAGCCAAGTGCTAAGCCACCCGCCAAGGAAAGCGCCAAGCCAAGCGTCAAGCCAAACGCTAAGCCAAGCGCCCAGCCAGCTAAGCGCTAAGCCACGCGCCAAGAAAAACGTTAAGGCGCGCGCCAAGGCAAGCGCCAAGCCAATTGCCAAGGCACCCGCCAAGATATGCGCCAAGCCAAGCGACTAGCCACGCGCCAAGAGAGCGCCAAGCTAAGCGCTAAGCCAAACGCCAAGCCAAGCGCCAAGCCAAGCGCCTAGGCAAGGGCCAAGCTACGCGCCAAGCCACGCGCCAAGATAAGCGTCAAGCCAAGCGCCAAACCAAGCGCCAAGAAAAGCGCCAAGCCAAGCGCCAAGCCAAGTGCCAAGCCACGCGCCAAGAAAAGCGCCAAGCCAAGCGACAAGCCAAGCGCCAAGCCACGCGCCAATCTAAACGCCAAGAAAAGCGCCAAGAGAAGCCCCAAGCCAAGCGGCAAGCCAAGTGCCAAGCAACGCGTCAACAAAAGCGCCAAGCCAAGCGCCAAGCCAAGCGCCAAGCCAAGCGCCAAGCCACGTGCCAAGCCACGTGCCAAGAAAAGCGCCAAACCAAAAGACAAGTCACGCGCCAAAAAAAGCGCCAAGCCAAGCGCCAAGCCACGCTCCAAGGAAAGCGACAAGCCAAGCGCCAAGCCAAGCGCCAAGCCACGCGCCAAGAAAAGCGACACGCTAAGCGCCAAGCCAAGCGCCAAGCCACGCGCCAGGAAAAGCGCCACCCCATGCACCAAGGAGAGCGCTAAACCAAACGAGAAGCCACGCGCCAAGCCACACGCTAAGAAAAGCGCCAAGCAAGCGCCAAGCCAAGCGCCCATCCAAGCGCCAAGCCACGCGTCAAGGAGAGCGCCAAGCCATGCGCCAAGCCAAGCGCCAAGCCACGCGTTAAGAAAAGCGCCAAGCCAAGCACCAAGCCACGCGCCGAGCCAAGCGCCAAGCCACGCTCCAAGGAGAGCGCCAAGACAAGCGACAAGCGACGCGCCAACCCACGCTCCAAGAAAAGCGCCAAGCTAAGCGCCAAGCCAAGCGCCAAGCCAAGCGACAAGCCACGCGATAAGAAAAGCGCCACCCCATGCACCAAGGAGAGCGCCAAGCCAAGCGACAAACCATGCGCCAAGCCACGCTCCAAGAGAAGCGCCAAGCCAAGCGCCAAGCCACGCGCCAAGAAGAGCGCCAAGCCAAGTGCCAAGACAAGCGCCAAGTTACGCGTCAAGGAAAGCGCCAGGCCAAGCATCAAGTTAAGCGCTAAACCAAGCGTCCAGCCAACTAAGCGCCAAGCCACGCGCCAAGCCACGCGCCAAGAAAAGCGTTAAGGCACGCGCCAAGCCAAGCGACAAACCATGCGCCAAGCCACGCTTTAAGAGAAGCGCCAAGCCAAGCGCCAAGCCACGCGCCAAGAAGAGCGCCAAGCCAAGTGCCAAGGCAAGCTCTAACCACCCGCCAAGAAGAGCGCCAAGCCAAGCGAAAAGCCACGCGCCAAGAAAGCGCCAAGCCAAGCGCCAAGCCAAGCGCCAAGCCAAGCGCCCAGACAAGCGCCAAGCCACGCGCCAAAAAAAAACACCAAGCCAAGCGACAAGCCAAGCGCCAAGCCAAGCGCCAAGCCAAGCGCCCAGCCAAGCGCCAAGCCACGCGCCAAGAAAGCGTCAAGCCACGCGCCAAAAAGAGTACCAAGCCAAGCGACAAGCTACGCGCCAAGATAAGCGCCAAGGCATGCGCCAAGCTAAGCGTCAAGCCAAGCTCCAAGCCAAGTGGCAAGCCAAGCGTCAAGCCAAGCGCTAAGCCAAGCGCCGAGCCAAGCGCCAAGCCACGCGCCAAGAAAAGCGTCAAGCCAAGCGCAAAGCCACGCGATAGGAAAAACGCCACCTCATGCACCAAGGAGAGCGCCAAGCCAAGCAACCAGCCAAGTGCCAAGCCACGTGCCAGGAAAAGCGCGAAGCCAAGCGACAAGCGACGCGACATGAAAAGCGCCAAGACAAGCGCCAAGCCAAGCGCTAAGCCAAGTGCCCAGCCAAGCGTCAAGCCACGCGTCAAGGAGAGCGCCAAGCCATGCGCCAAAGAAAGCACCAAGCCAAGCGTCAAGCCAAACGCTAAGCCAAGCGCCCAGTCAGCCAAGCGCCAAGCCACGCCCCAAGCCACGCGCCAAGAAAAGCGCCAAACCACGCTCCAAGCCAAGCGCCAAGCCAAGTGCCAAGCCACCCGCCAAGAAAAGCGCCAAGCCAAGCGACAAGCCACGCGCGAAGAAACCGCCAAGCCAAGCGACGAGACAAGCGCCAAGCCGCGCGCCAAGTAGAGCGCCAAGCCATGCGCCAAGCCAAGCGCCAAGCCAAGAGCCAAGCCAAGCGCCAAGCCACGCGCGAAGAAAGCGCCAAGCCAAGCGCCAAGCCAAGCGCCCAGCCAAGTGCCAAGCCACGCACCAAGTCACGCGCCAAGTAAGCGCCAAGCCAAGCGACAAGCCACCCGGCAAGGAAGCGCCAAGCCAAGCGTCCAGCCAAGCGCCAAGCCGCGCGCCAAGGAGAGCGCCAAGTTATGCGCCAAGCCAAGCGCCAAGCCAAGCGCAAAGCCACGCGCGAAGAAAGCGCCAAGCCAAGCTTCCAGCCAAGCGCCAAGCCGCGCTCCAAGGAGAGCGCCAAGCCATGCGACAAGCCAAGCGCCAAGCTAAGCGCCAAGCCAAGCGCCGAGCCAAGCGCCAAGCCAAGCGCCCAGCCAAGCGCCAAGCCACGCGCCAAACCACGCGCAAAGAAAAGCGCCACAATAAGCGCCAAGCCAATCGCCAAGGATAGTGCCAAGCCGTGCGACAAGCCAAGCGCCAAGTTAAGCGATAAGCCAAGTGCCAAGCCACACGCCAAGAAAAGCGCCAATCCAAGCGACAAACCACGCGCCAAGAAAAGCGCCAAGCCAAACGCCAAGCCAAGCGCTCAGCCAAGCGCTAAGAAAAGCGCCAAGGAAAGCGTCAAGCCAAGCCCCAGGCCAAGTGGCTAGCCAAGCGCAAGGCAATGCGCCAACAAAAGCGCTAAGCCTATCGCCAAGCCAAACGCCAAGCCAAGCGCCAAGCCAAGCGACAAGCCAAGCGCCAAGCCAAGCGCCTAGCCAAGCGACAAGCCAAGCGCCAAGCCAAGCGCCTAGCCAAGCGCCAAGCTACGCGCCAAGCCACGCGCCAAGAAAAGCGCCAAGGAAAGCGTCAAGCCAAGCCCCAGGCCAAGTGGCTAGCCAAGCGCAAGGCAATGCGCCAACAAAAGCGCTAAGCCTATCGCCAAGCCAAACGCCAAGCCAAGCGCCAAGTCAAGCGACAAGCCAAGCGCCAAGCCAAGCGCCAAGCCAAGCGCCAAGAAAAGCGCCAAGGAAAGCGTCAAGCCAAGCCCCAGACCAAGTGGCTAGCCAAGCGCAAGGCAATTCGCCAACAAAAGCGCTAAGCCTATCGCCAAGCCAAACGCCAAGCCAAGCGCCAAGCCAAGCGACAAGCCAAGCGCCAAGCCAAGCGCCTAGCCAAGCGCCAAGCTACGCGCCAAGCCACGCGCCAAGAAAAGCGCCAAGGAAAGCGTCAAGCCAAGCCCCAGGCCAAGTGGCTAGCCAAGCGCAAGGCAATGCGCCAACAAAAGCGCTAAGCCTATCGCCAAGCCAAACGCCAAGCCAAGCGCCAAGCCAAGCGACAACCCAAGCGCCAAGCCAAGCGCCTAGCCAAGCGTTAAGCTACGCGCCAAGCCACGGGCCAAGAAAAGCGCCAAGGAAAGCGTCAAGCCAAGCCCCAGGCCAAGTGGCTAGCCAAGCGCAAGGCAATGCGCCAACAAAAGCGCTAAGCCTATCGCCAAGCCAAACGCCAAGCCAAGCGCCAAGCCAAGCGACAAGCCAAGCGCCAAGCCAAGCGCCTAGCCAAACGCCAAGCTACGCGCCAAGCCACGCGCCAAGAAAAGCGCCAAGCCAAGCGCTGAGACAAGCGCCAAGCCAAACCCCCAGCCAAGCGCCAAGCCACGCGCCATGATGAGCGCCAAAGCATGCGCCAAGCCAAGCGTCAAACCAAGCGCCAAGCCAAGTGCCAAGCCAAGCGTCAAGCCAAGCGCCAAGCCAAGCGCCTAGCCAAGCGCCAAGCCACGCTCCAAATAAAGCGCCAAGCCAAACGACAAGCCACGCGCCAAGCCACGCGCCAGGAAAAGCGCCAAGCCAAGCGCCAAGCCGAGCGCCAAGCCACGCGCCAGGAAAAGCGCCAAGGCAAGCGCCAAGCCACGCGCCAAGAAAAGCGTTAAGGCACGCGCCAAGCCAAGCGCCAAGCCAAGTGCCAAGCCACCCGCCAAGAAAAGCGCCAAGCCAAGCGACATGCCACGCGCCAAGAAAGCGCCAAGCCAATCGCCAAGCCAAGCGCCAAGCCAAGCGCCAAGAACAGCGTTAAGGCACGCGCCAAGCCAAACGCCAAGCCAAGTGCCAAGCCACCCGCCAAGAAAAGCGCCAAGCCAAGCGACAAGCCACGCGCCAAGAAAGCGCCAAGCCAAGCGCCAAGCCACGCGCCAAGCCACGCGCCAAGCCACGCGCCAAGAAAGCGCCAAGCCAAGCGCCAAGCCAAGCTCCAAGCCAAGCGCCCAAACAAGCGCTAAGCCACGCGCCAAAAAAACACCAAGCCAAGCGACAAGCCAAGCGCCAAGCCAAGCGCCAAGCCAAGCGCCAAGCCAAGCGCCAAGCCAAGCGCCAAGCCAAGCGCCAAGTCACGCGGCAAGGAGAGCGTTAAGGCACGCGCCAAGCCAAGCGCCAAGCCAAATGCCAAGCCACCCGCCAAGAAAAGCGCCAAGCCAAGCGCCAAGCCAAGCGCCCAGACAAGCGCAAAGCCACGCGCCAAAAAAAACACCAAGCCAAGCGACAAGCCAAACGCCAAGCCAAGCGCCAAGCCAAGCTCCCAGACAAGCGCCATGCCACGCGCCAAGAAAAGCGCCAAGCTTAGCGCCAAGCCAAACGCCCGGCCAAGCGCCAAGTCACGCGGCAAGGAGAGCGCCAAGCCATGCGCCAAGACAAGCACCAAGCCACGTGCCAAACCAAGCGCCAATCCAAGTGCCAAGCCAAGCTCTAATCCACGCGCCAAGAAAAACGCTAAGCCAAGCGTCAAGCCAAGCGCTAAGCCAAGCGTTCCGCTAGCCAAGCGTTTAGCCAGCCAAGCGCCAAGCCACGCACCAAGAAAAGCGCCAAGCCAAACGCCAAGCCAAGCGCCCAGCCAAGCGCTAAGCCACGTGCCAAGGAGAGCGCCAAGCCACCCGCCAAGCCAAGCGCCAAGCCACGCGCCAAGCCACGCGCCAAGAAAAGCGCCAAGCCAAGCGTCAAGCCAAGCGACAAGCCAAGCGCCAGGCCACGCGCCAAGAAAAGCGCCACGCCAAGCGCCAAGCCACGCGCCGAGCCAAGCGTCAAGCCACGCGCCGAGCCAAGCGCCAAGCCACGCTCTAAGGAGAGCGCCTAGCCAAGCGACAAGCGACGCGCCAAGGCACGCTCCAAGCGACGCGTCAAGCCAAGCGCCAAGCCAAGTGCCAAGCCACCCGCCAAGAAAAGCGCCAAGCCAAGCGCCAAGCCGAGCGCCAAGCCACGCGCCAGGAAAAGCGCCAAGGCATGCGCCAAGCCACGCGCCAAGAAAAGCGTTAAGGCACGCGCCAAGCCAAGCGCCAAGCGAAACGACAAGCCACGCGCCAAGCCACGCGCCAGGAAAAGCGCCAAGCCAAGCGCCAAGCCGAGCGCCAAGCCACGCGCCAGGAAAAGCGCCAAGGCATGCGCCAAGCCACGCGCCAAGAAAAGCGTTAAGGCACGCGCCAAGCCAAGCGCCAAGCCAAGTGCCAAGCCACCCGCCAAGAAAAGCGCCAAGCCAAGCGACATGCCACGCGCCAAGAAAGCGCCAAGCCAATCGCCAAGCCAAGCGCCAAGCCAAGCGCCAAGAACAGCGTTAAGGCACGCGCCAAGCCAAACGCCAAGCCAAGTGCCAAGCCACCCGCCAAGAAAAGCGCCAAGCCAAGCGACAAGCCACGCGCCAAGAAAGCGCCAAGCCAAGCGCCAAGCCACGCGCCAAGCCACGCGCCAAGCCACGCGCCAAGAAAGCGCCAAGCCAAGCGCCAAGCCAAGCTCCAAGCCAAGCGCCCAAACAAGCGCTAAGCCACGCGCCAAAAAAACACCAAGCCAAGCGACAAGCCAAGCGCCAAGCCAAGCGCCAAGCCAAGTGCCAAGCCACCCGCCAAGAAAAGCGCCAAGCCAAGCGACAAGCAACGCGCCAAGAAAGCGCCAAGCCAAGCGCCAAGCCAAGCTCCAAGCCAAGCGCCCAAACAAGCGCTAAGCCACGCGCCAAAAAAACACCAAGCCAAGCGACAAGCCAAGCGCCAAGCCAAGCGCCAAGCCAAGCGCCAAGCCAAGCGCCAAGCCAAGCGCCAAGCCAAATGCCAAGCCACCCGCCAAGAAAAGCGCCAAGCCAAGCGCCAAGCCAAGCGCCCAGACAAGCGCAAAGCCACGCGCCAAAAAAAACACCAAGCCAAGCGACAAGCCAAACGCCAAGCCAAGCGCCAAGCCAAGCTCCCAGACAAGCGCCATGCCACGCGCCAAGAAAAGCGCCAAGCTAAGCGCCAAGCCAAACGCCCGGCCAAGCGCCAAGTCACGCGGCAAGGAGAGCGCCAAGCCATGCGCCAAGACAAGCACCAAGCCACGTGCCAAACCAAGCGCCAATCCAAGTGCCAAGCCAAGCTCTAATCCACGCGCCAAGAAAAACGCTAAGCCAAGCGTCAAGCCAAGCGCTAAGCCAAGCGTTCCGCTAGCCAAGCGTTTAGCCAGCCAAGCGCCAAGCCACGCACCAAGAAAAGCGCCAAGCCAAACGCCAAGCCAAGCGCCCAGCCAAGCGCTAAGCCACGTGCCAAGGAGAGCGCCAAGCCACCCGCCAAGCCAAGCGCCAAGCCACGCGCCAAGCCACGCGCCAAGAAAAGCGCCAAGCCAAGCGTCAAGCCAAGCGACAAGCCAAGCGCCAGGCCACGCGCCAAGAAAAGCGCCACGCCAAACACCAAGCCAAGCGCCCAGCCAAGCGCTAAGCCACGTGCCAAGGAGAGCGCCAAGCCACCCGCCAAGCCAAGCGCCAAGCCACGCGCAAAGAAAAGCGCCAAGAAAAGCGCCAAGCCAAGCCCCAGGCCAAGTGGCAAGCCAAGCACCAAGCCACGCTCTAAGGAGAGCGCCAAGCCAAGCGACAAGCCACGCGCCAAGCCACGCGCCAAGAAAAGCGCCAAGCCAAGCGTCAAGCCTAGCGACAAGCCAAGCGCCAGGCCACGAGCCAAGAAAAGCGCCACGCCAAGCGCCAAGCCACGCGCCGAGCCAAGCGTCAAGCCACGCGCCGAGCCAAGCGCCAAGCCACGCTCTAAGGAGAGCGCCTAGCCAAGCGACAAGCGACGCGCCAAGGCACGCTCCAAGCGACGCGCCAAGCCAAGCGCCAAGCCAAGTGCCAAGCCACCCGCCAAGAAAAGCGCCAAGCCAAGCGACAAGCCATGCGCCAAGAAAGCGCCAAGCCAAGCGCCGAGCCAAGCGTCAAGCCACGCGCCGAGCCAAGCGCCAAGCCACGCTCTAAGGAGAGCGCCAAGCCAAGCGACAAGCCACGCGCCAAGGCACGCGCCAAGCCACGCGCCAAGCCAAGCGCCAAGCCAAGTGCCAAGCCACCCGCCAAGAAAAGGGCCAAGCCAAGCGACAAGCCACGCGCCAAGCCAAGCGCCAAGCCAAGCGCCAAGTCAAGCGACAAGCCAAGCGCCAAGCCAAGCGCCAAGCCAAGCGCCAAGAAAAGCGCCAAGGAAAGCGTCAAGCCAAGCCCCAGACCAAGTGGCTAGCCAAGCGCAAGGCAATTCGCCAACAAAAGCGCTAAGCCTATCGCCAAGCCAAACGCCAAGCCAAGCGCCAAGCCAAGCGACAAGCCAAGCGCCAAGCCAAGCGCCTAGCCAAGCGCCAAGCTACGCGCCAAGCCACGCGCCAAGAAAAGCGCCAAGGAAAGCGTCAAGCCAAGCCCCAGGCCAAGTGGCTAGCCAAGCGCAAGGCAATGCGCCAACAAAAGCGCTAAGCCTATCGCCAAGCCAAACGCCAAGCCAAGCGCCAAGCCAAGCGACAACCCAAGCGCCAAGCCAAGCGCCTAGCCAAGCGTTAAGCTACGCGCCAAGCCACGGGCCAAGAAAAGCGCCAAGGAAAGCGTCAAGCCAAGCCCCAGGCCAAGTGGCTAGCCAAGCGCAAGGCAATGCGCCAACAAAAGCGCTAAGCCTATCGCCAAGCCAAACGCCAAGCCAAGCGCCAAGCCAAGCGACAAGCCAAGCGCCAAGCCAAGCGCCTAGCCAAACGCCAAGCTACGCGCCAAGCCACGCGCCAAGAAAAGCGCCAAGCCAAGCGCTGAGACAAGCGCCAAGCCAAACCCCCAGCCAAGCGCCAAGCCACGCGCCATGATGAGCGCCAAAGCATGCGCCAAGCCAAGCGTCAAACCAAGCGCCAAGCCAAGTGCCAAGCCAAGCGTCAAGCCAAGCGCCAAGCCAAGCGCCTAGCCAAGCGCCAAGCCACGCTCCAAATAAAGCGCCAAGCCAAACGACAAGCCACGCGCCAAGCCACGCGCCAGGAAAAGCGCCAAGCCAAGCGCCAAGCCGAGCGCCAAGCCACGCGCCAGGAAAAGCGCCAAGGCAAGCGCCAAGCCACGCGCCAAGAAAAGCGTTAAGGCACGCGCCAAGCCAAGCGCCAAGCCAAGTGCCAAGCCACCCGCCAAGAAAAGCGCCAAGCCAAGCGACATGCCACGCGCCAAGAAAGCGCCAAGCCAATCGCCAAGCCAAGCGCCAAGCCAAGCGCCAAGAACAGCGTTAAGGCACGCGCCAAGCCAAACGCCAAGCCAAGTGCCAAGCCACCCGCCAAGAAAAGCGCCAAGCCAAGCGACAAGCCACGCGCCAAGAAAGCGCCAAGCCAAGCGCCAAGCCACGCGCCAAGCCACGCGCCAAGCCACGCGCCAAGAAAGCGCCAAGCCAAGCGCCAAGCCAAGCTCCAAGCCAAGCGCCCAAACAAGCGCTAAGCCACGCGCCAAAAAAACACCAAGCCAAGCGACAAGCCAAGCGCCAAGCCAAGCGCCAAGCCAAGCGCCAAGCCAAGCGCCAAGCCAAGCGCCAAGCCAAGCGCCAAGTCACGCGGCAAGGAGAGCGTTAAGGCACGCGCCAAGCCAAGCGCCAAGCCAAATGCCAAGCCACCCGCCAAGAAAAGCGCCAAGCCAAGCGCCAAGCCAAGCGCCCAGACAAGCGCAAAGCCACGCGCCAAAAAAAACACCAAGCCAAGCGACAAGCCAAACGCCAAGCCAAGCGCCAAGCCAAGCTCCCAGACAAGCGCCATGCCACGCGCCAAGAAAAGCGCCAAGCTTAGCGCCAAGCCAAACGCCCGGCCAAGCGCCAAGTCACGCGGCAAGGAGAGCGCCAAGCCATGCGCCAAGACAAGCACCAAGCCACGTGCCAAACCAAGCGCCAATCCAAGTGCCAAGCCAAGCTCTAATCCACGCGCCAAGAAAAACGCTAAGCCAAGCGTCAAGCCAAGCGCTAAGCCAAGCGTTCCGCTAGCCAAGCGTTTAGCCAGCCAAGCGCCAAGCCACGCACCAAGAAAAGCGCCAAGCCAAACGCCAAGCCAAGCGCCCAGCCAAGCGCTAAGCCACGTGCCAAGGAGAGCGCCAAGCCACCCGCCAAGCCAAGCGCCAAGCCACGCGCCAAGCCACGCGCCAAGAAAAGCGCCAAGCCAAGCGTCAAGCCAAGCGACAAGCCAAGCGCCAGGCCACGCGCCAAGAAAAGCGCCACGCCAAGCGCCAAGCCACGCGCCGAGCCAAGCGTCAAGCCACGCGCCGAGCCAAGCGCCAAGCCACGCTCTAAGGAGAGCGCCTAGCCAAGCGACAAGCGACGCGCCAAGGCACGCTCCAAGCGACGCGTCAAGCCAAGCGCCAAGCCAAGTGCCAAGCCACCCGCCAAGAAAAGCGCCAAGCCAAGCGCCAAGCCGAGCGCCAAGCCACGCGCCAGGAAAAGCGCCAAGGCATGCGCCAAGCCACGCGCCAAGAAAAGCGTTAAGGCACGCGCCAAGCCAAGCGCCAAGCGAAACGACAAGCCACGCGCCAAGCCACGCGCCAGGAAAAGCGCCAAGCCAAGCGCCAAGCCGAGCGCCAAGCCACGCGCCAGGAAAAGCGCCAAGGCATGCGCCAAGCCACGCGCCAAGAAAAGCGTTAAGGCACGCGCCAAGCCAAGCGCCAAGCCAAGTGCCAAGCCACCCGCCAAGAAAAGCGCCAAGCCAAGCGACATGCCACGCGCCAAGAAAGCGCCAAGCCAATCGCCAAGCCAAGCGCCAAGCCAAGCGCCAAGAACAGCGTTAAGGCACGCGCCAAGCCAAACGCCAAGCCAAGTGCCAAGCCACCCGCCAAGAAAAGCGCCAAGCCAAGCGACAAGCCACGCGCCAAGAAAGCGCCAAGCCAAGCGCCAAGCCACGCGCCAAGCCACGCGCCAAGCCACGCGCCAAGAAAGCGCCAAGCCAAGCGCCAAGCCAAGCTCCAAGCCAAGCGCCCAAACAAGCGCTAAGCCACGCGCCAAAAAAACACCAAGCCAAGCGACAAGCCAAGCGCCAAGCCAAGCGCCAAGCCAAGTGCCAAGCCACCCGCCAAGAAAAGCGCCAAGCCAAGCGACAAGCAACGCGCCAAGAAAGCGCCAAGCCAAGCGCCAAGCCAAGCTCCAAGCCAAGCGCCCAAACAAGCGCTAAGCCACGCGCCAAAAAAACACCAAGCCAAGCGACAAGCCAAGCGCCAAGCCAAGCGCCAAGCCAAGCGCCAAGCCAAGCGCCAAGCCAAGCGCCAAGCCAAATGCCAAGCCACCCGCCAAGAAAAGCGCCAAGCCAAGCGCCAAGCCAAGCGCCCAGACAAGCGCAAAGCCACGCGCCAAAAAAAACACCAAGCCAAGCGACAAGCCAAACGCCAAGCCAAGCGCCAAGCCAAGCTCCCAGACAAGCGCCATGCCACGCGCCAAGAAAAGCGCCAAGCTAAGCGCCAAGCCAAACGCCCGGCCAAGCGCCAAGTCACGCGGCAAGGAGAGCGCCAAGCCATGCGCCAAGACAAGCACCAAGCCACGTGCCAAACCAAGCGCCAATCCAAGTGCCAAGCCAAGCTCTAATCCACGCGCCAAGAAAAACGCTAAGCCAAGCGTCAAGCCAAGCGCTAAGCCAAGCGTTCCGCTAGCCAAGCGTTTAGCCAGCCAAGCGCCAAGCCACGCACCAAGAAAAGCGCCAAGCCAAACGCCAAGCCAAGCGCCCAGCCAAGCGCTAAGCCACGTGCCAAGGAGAGCGCCAAGCCACCCGCCAAGCCAAGCGCCAAGCCACGCGCCAAGCCACGCGCCAAGAAAAGCGCCAAGCCAAGCGTCAAGCCAAGCGACAAGCCAAGCGCCAGGCCACGCGCCAAGAAAAGCGCCACGCCAAACACCAAGCCAAGCGCCCAGCCAAGCGCTAAGCCACGTGCCAAGGAGAGCGCCAAGCCACCCGCCAAGCCAAGCGCCAAGCCACGCGCAAAGAAAAGCGCCAAGAAAAGCGCCAAGCCAAGCCCCAGGCCAAGTGGCAAGCCAAGCACCAAGCCACGCTCTAAGGAGAGCGCCAAGCCAAGCGACAAGCCACGCGCCAAGCCACGCGCCAAGAAAAGCGCCAAGCCAAGCGTCAAGCCTAGCGACAAGCCAAGCGCCAGGCCACGAGCCAAGAAAAGCGCCACGCCAAGCGCCAAGCCACGCGCCGAGCCAAGCGTCAAGCCACGCGCCGAGCCAAGCGCCAAGCCACGCTCTAAGGAGAGCGCCTAGCCAAGCGACAAGCGACGCGCCAAGGCACGCTCCAAGCGACGCGCCAAGCCAAGCGCCAAGCCAAGTGCCAAGCCACCCGCCAAGAAAAGCGCCAAGCCAAGCGACAAGCCATGCGCCAAGAAAGCGCCAAGCCAAGCGCCGAGCCAAGCGTCAAGCCACGCGCCGAGCCAAGCGCCAAGCCACGCTCTAAGGAGAGCGCCAAGCCAAGCGACAAGCCACGCGCCAAGGCACGCGCCAAGCCACGCGCCAAGCCAAGCGCCAAGCCAAGTGCCAAGCCACCCGCCAAGAAAAGGGCCAAGCCAAGCGACAAGCCACGCGCCAAGAAAGCGCCAAGCTAAGCGCCAATCCAAGCGCCAAGCTAAGCGCTAGGCCAAGCGCCTAGCCAAGCGTTAAGTTACGCGCCAAGGAGAGCGCCAAGCCACGCCCCAAGACAAGCACCAAGCCAAGCGCCAAGCCAAGCGCCAAGCCACGCGCCGTGAAAAGCGCTAAGAAGAGCGCCAAACCAAGCGCCAAGCCAAGCGCCAAGCCAAGCTCTAAGCCACGCGCCAAGGAAAGCGCCAAACCAAGCGCTAAGCCAAGCGTTCAGCCAGCCAAACGCCAAACCACGCGCCAAGCCAAGCGCCAAGCCACCCGCCAAGAAAAGCGCCAAGCCAAGCGTCAAGCCAAGCGCTAAGCCAAGCGCCCAGCCAGCCAAGCGCCAAGCCACGCGCCAAGGCACGCGCCAAGAAAAGCGCAAAACCACGCGCCAAGCCAAGCGGCAAGCCAAGTGCTAAGCCACCCGCCAAGGAAAGCGCCAAGCCAAGCGTCAAGCCAAACGCTAAGCCAAGCGCCCAGCCAGCTAAGCGCTAAGCCACGCGCCAAGAAAAGCGTTAAGGCGCGCGCCAAGGCAAGCGCCAAGCCAATTGCCAAGGCACCCGCCAAGATATGCGCCAAGCCAAGCGACTAGCCACGCGCCAAGAGAGCGCCAAGCTAAGCGCTAAGCCAAACGCCAAGCCAAGCGCCAAGCCAAGCGTCAACCCAAGCGCCCAGACAAGCGCCAAGCCACGCGCCAAGAAAAGCACCAAGCCAAGCGACAAGCTACGC
The DNA here is from genome assembly GCA_940337035.1 of Agriotes lineatus. NCBI lineage: Eukaryota > Metazoa > Arthropoda > Insecta > Coleoptera > Elateridae > Agriotes > Agriotes lineatus. Next base: position 360,873 of record CALNHX010000065.1, on the reverse strand, counting down.
GCCAAGAAAAGCGCGAAGCCAAGCGCCATGCCAAGCGCCCAGCCAAGCGCCAAGCCAACCGAGAAGCCAAGCGCCAAGTCAAGCGCCCAGCCAAGCGCCAAGCTACGCGCCAAGCCACGCGCCAAGAAAAGCGCCAAGCCAAGCGCCGAGACAAGCGCCAAGCCAAACGCCTAGCCAAGCGCCAAGCCACGCGCCAAGATAAGCGCCAAGACATGCGCCAAGCCATGCGTCAAGCCAAGCTTCAAGCCAAGTGGCAAACCAAGTGTCAAGCCAAGCAACAAGCCAAGCGCCCAGCCAAGCGCCAAGCTACGCGCCAAGAAAAGCGTCAAGCCAAGCGCCAAGCCACCCGCCAAGAAAAGCGCCAAGCCACGCGCCAAGAAAAGCGCCAACCCAAGCGCCAAGCCACGCGCCTAGCCTAGCGCCAAGCCACCCTTCAAGGAGAGCGGCAAGACAAGCGACAAGCCACGCGCCAACCCACGCGCCTAGCAAAGCGCCAAGCCAAGCGCCAAGCCAAGCGCCAAGCCACGCGATAAGAAAAGCGCCACCCCATGCACCAAGGAGAGCGCCAAGACAAACGACAAGCAATGCGCCAAGCCACGCACCAAACCACGCGCCAAGAAAAGCGCCACAATAAGCGCCAAGCCAATCGCCAAGGATAGCGCCAAGCCGTGCGCCAAGCCAAGCGCCAAGTTAAGCGCCAAGCCAAGTGCCAAGCCACACGCCAAGAAAAGCTCCAAGAAAAGCGCCAAGCTAAGCCCCAGGCCAAGTGGCAAGCCAAGCTTCAAGCAACGCGCCAACAAGAGCGCCAAGCCTATCGCCAAGCCAAACGCCAAGCCAAGCGCCAAGCCAAGCGACAAGCCGAGCGCGAAGCCAAGCGCCTAGCCCAGCGCCAAGCTACGCGCCAAGCCACGCGCCAAGAAAAGCGCCAAGCCAAGCGGCGAGGCAAGCGCCAAGCCAAACGCCCAGCCAAGCGCCAAGCCACGCGCCATGATGAGCGCCAAGGCATGCGCCAAGCCAAGCGTCAAACCAAGCGCCAAGCCAAGTGCCAAGCCAAGCGTTAAGCCAAGCGCCAAATCAAGCGCCTAGCCAAGCGCCAAGCCACGCTCCAAGGAAAGCGCCAAGCCAAGCGAGAAACCGCGCGCCAAGCCACGCGCCAAGAAAAGCGCCAAGCCAAGCGCCATGCCACGCGCCAGGAAAAGCGCCACCCCATGCACCAAGTAGACCGCCAAGCCAAACGACAAGCCACGCGCTAAGCCACACGCTAAGAAAAGCGCCAAGCCAAGCGCCCATCCAAGCGCCAAGCCACGCGTCAAGGAGAGCGCCAAGCCATGCGCCAAGCAAAGCGCCAAGCCACGCGCCAAGAAAAGCGCCAAGCCAAGCGCCAAGCCACGCGCTGAACCAAGCGCCAAGCCACGCTCCAAGGAGAGCGCCAAGACAAGCGACAAGCTACGCGCCAAGCCACGCGCCAAGAAAAGCGCCAAGCCAGGCGCCAAGCCAAGCGCCAAGCCACGCGACAAGAAAAGCGCCACCCCATGCACCAAGGAGAGCGCCAAGTCAAGTGACAAGCCATGCGCCAAGCCACGCACCTAGAGAAGCGCCAAGCCAAGCGCCAAGCCACGCGCCAAGGAGAGCGTTAAGCCAAGCGACAAACCACGTGCCAAGCCACGCGCCAAGAAAAGCGCCAAGCCCAGCGCTAAGCCAAGCGCCAACCCAAACGCCAAGCTACGCGCCAAGAAAAGCGCCAAGAAAAGCACCAAACCAAGCGCCAAGCCAAGCGCCAAGCCACGCGCCAAGGAAATCACCAAGCCAAGCGTCAAGCCAAGCGCTAAGCCAAGCGCCCAGCCAGCCAAGCGCCAAGCCACGCGCCAAGCCACGCGCCAAGAAAAGCGACAAACCACGCCCCAAGCCAAGCGCCAAGTCACGCGGCAAGGAGAGCGCCAAACCATACGCCAAACCAAGCGCCAAGCCACGCTCCAATAAAAGCGCCAAGACAAGTGCCAAGCCACGCGCCGTGCCAGGCGCCAAGCCACGCTCCAAGGAGAGCGCCAAGAAAAGCGGCAAGCCACGCGCCAAGAAAAGCGCCAAGCCAAGCGCAAAGCCAAGCGCCAAGCCACGCGATAAGAAAAGCGCTACCCCATGCACCAAGGAGAGCGCCAAGCCAAACGACCAACCATGCGCCAAGTCACGCGCGAAGAAAAGAGCTAAGCCAAGCGCCAAGACACGCGTCAAGGGAAGCGCCAGGCCAAGCGTCAAATTAAGCGCTAAGCCAAGCGCCCAGCCAGCTAAGCGCCAAGCCACGCGGCAAGCCACGCGCCAAGAAAAGCGTTAAGGCACGCACCAAGCCAAGCGCCAAGCCAAGTGACAAGCCACCCGCCAAGTAAAGCGCCAAGCCAAGCGATAAGCCACGCGCCAAGAAAGCGCCAAGCCAAGCGTAAAGCCAAGCGCCAAGCCAAGCGCCCAGACAAACGCCAAGCCACGCGCCAAAAAAAAAAACACCAAGCCAAGCGACAAGCCAAGCGCCAAGCCAAGCTCGCAGCCACGCGCCAAGAGAAGCGCTATGCCAAGCGTCAAGCCAAGCGCCAAGCCAAGCGCCAAGCCAAGCTCGCAGCCACGCGCCAAGAAAAGCGCTATGCCAAGCGTCAAGCCAAGCGCCAAGCCAAGCGCCAAACCAAACGCCAAGCCAAGCGCCAAGCCAAGCTCGCAGCCACGCGCCAAGGAAAGCGCTAAGCCAAGCGTCAAGCCAAGCGCTAAGCCAAGCGTTCAGCCAGCCAAGCGTTTAGCCAGCCAAGCGCCAAACCACGCGCCAAGAAAAGCGCCAAGCCAAACGCCAAGCAAAGCGCCTAGCCAAGCGCTAAGCCACGTGCCAAGGAGAGCGCCAAGCCAACCGCCAAGACAGACGCCAAGCCACGCGCCAACAAAAGCGCCAAGCCTATCGCCAAGCCAAACGCCAAGCCAAACGCCAAGCCAAGCGGCAAGCCAAGCACCAAACCAAGCGCCAAGCCAAGCGCCAAGCCACGCGCCAAGGAAAGCACCAAGCCAAGCGTCAAGCCAAGCGCTAAGCCAAGCGCCCAGCCAGCCAAGCGCCAAGCCACGCGCCAAGCCACGCTTCAAGAGAAACGCCAAGCCAAGCGCCAAGCCACGCGCCAAGAAGAGCGCCAAGCCAAGTGCCAAGACAAGCGCCAAGCCACGCGTCAAGGAAAGCGCCAGGCCAAGAGTCAAGTTAAGCGCTAAGCCAAGCGTCCAGCCAACTAAGCGTCAAGCCACGCGCCAAGCCACGCGCCAAGAAAAGCGTTAAGGCACGCGCCAAGCCAAGCGACAAACCATGCGCCAAGCCACGCTCCAAGAGAAGCGCCAAGCCAAGCGCCAAGCCAAGCGCCAAGCCACGCGCCAAGAAAAGCGCTAAGCCAAGTGCCAAGACAAGCGCCAACCACCCGCCAAGAAGATCGCCAAGCCAAGCGACAAGCCACGCGCCAAGAAAGCGCCAAGCCAAGCGCCAAGCCAAGCGTTAAGCCAAGCGCCCAGACAAGCGCCAAGCCACGCGCCAAAAAAAACACCAAGCCAAGCGACAAGCCAAGCGCCAAGCCAAGCGCCAAGCCAAGCTCCCAGACAAGCGCCATGCCACGCGCCAAGAAAAGCGCCAAGCCAAGCGCCAAGCCAAGCGCCCAGACAAGCGCCAAGTCACGCGGCAAGGAGAGCGCCAAGCCATGCGCCAAGACAAGCACCAAGCCAAGCGCCAAGCCAAGCGCCAAGCCAAGCGCCAAACCAAGCGCCATGCCAAGCGCAAAGCCAAGCTCCAAGCCACGCGCCAAGGAAAGCGCTAAGCCAAGCGTCAAGCCAAGCGCTAAGCTACGCGCCAAGCCACGCGCCAAGGAAAGCGCCAAGCCAAACGCCTAGCCAAGCGACAAGCCACACGCTAAGAAAACCGCCAAACCAAGCGCCAAGCCAAGCGCCAAGCCAAGCGCCAAGCCAAGCGCCCATCCAAGCGCCAATCCACGCGTCATGGAGAGCGCTAAGCCATGCGCCAAGCCAAGCACCAAACCACGCGCCAAGAAAAGCGCCAAGCCAAGCGCCAAGCCACGCTCCAAGGAGAGCGCCAAGACAAGCGACAAGCTACGCGCCAAGCCACGCGCCAAGAAAAGCGCCAAGCCAAGCGCCAAGCCAAGCGCCAAGCCACGCGATAAGAAAAGCGCCACCCCATGCACCAAGGAGAGCGCCAAGTCAAGCGACAAGCCATGCGCCAAGCCACGCACCTAGAGAAGCGCCAAGCCAAGCGCCAAGCCACGCGCCAAGGAGAGCGCCAAGCCAAGCGACAAATCACGCGCCAAGCCACGCGCCAAGAAAAGCGCCAAGCCCAGCGCTAAGCCAAGCGCCAACCCAAGCACTAAGCTCCGCGCCAAGAAAAGCATGAAGCCAAGCGACAAGCCACACGTCAAGAAAAGCGCCAAGCCAAGCGCCAAGCCAAGCGCCAAGCCAAGCGCCCAGCCAAGCTCCAAGCCACGCTCCAAGAAAAGCGCCAAGACAGGTGCCAAGCCACGCGCCGTGCCAAGCGCCAAGCCACGCTCTAAGGAGAGCGCCAAGAAAAGCGATAAGCCATGCGCCAAGCCACGCGCCAAGAAAAGCGCCAAGCGCAAAGCCAAGCGCCAAGCCACGCGATAAGAAAAGCGCTACCCCATGCATGAAGGAGAGCGCCAAGCCAAGCGACCAACCATGCGCCAAATCACGCGCGAAGAAAAGGGCTAAGCCAAGCGCCAAGCCACGCGGCAAGGAGAGCGCCAAGCCATGCGCCAAACCAAGCGCCAAGCCACGCTCCAAGAAAAGCGCCAAGAAAAGCGACAAGCCACGCGCCAAGCCACGCGCCAAGAAAAGCGTCAAGCCAAGCGCAAAGCCAAGCGCCAAGCCACGCGATAAGAAAAGCGTTAAGGCACGCAGCAAGCCAAGCGCCAAGCCAAGTGTTAAGCCACCCGCCAAGTAAAGCGCCAAGCCAAGAGATAAGCCACGCGCCAAGAAAGCGCCAAGCCAAGCGCCAAGCCAAGCGCCAAGCCAAGCTCGCAGCCACGCGCCAAAAAAGCGCTATCCCAAGCGTCAAGCCAAGCGCCAAGCCAAGCGCCAAGCCAAGCGCCAAGCCAAGCGCCCAGCCAAGCGCCAAGCCAAGCGCCAAACCAAGCGCCAAGCCAAGTGCCAACCAAGCTCGCAGCCTCGCGCCAAGAAAAGCGCTATGCCAAGCGTCAAGCCAAGCGCCAAGCCAAGCGCCAAACCAAGCGCCAAGCCAAGCGCCAAGCCAAGCTCGCAGCCACGCGCCAAGGAAAGCGCTAAGCCAAGCGTCAAGCCAAGCGCTAAGCCAAGCTTTCAGCCAGCCAAGCGTTTAGCCAGCCAAGCGCCAAACCACGCGCCAAGAAAAGCGCCAAGCCAAACGCCAAGCCAAGCGCCTAACCAAGCGCTAAGCCACGTGCCAAGGAGAGCGCCAAGCCAACCGCCAAGCCAAGCGCCAAGCCACGCGCCAAGAAAAGCGCCAGGAAAAGCGCCAAGCCAAGCCCCAGGCCAAGTGGCAAGCCAAGCGCCAAGCCAAGCTCGCAGCCACGCGCCAAAAAAGCGCTATCCCAAGCGTCAAGCCAAGCGCCAAGCCAAGCGCCAAGCCAAGCGCCAAGCCAAGCGCCCAGCCAAGCGCCAAGCCAAGCGCCAAACCAAGCGCCAAGCCAAGTGCCAACCAAGCTCGCAGCCTCGCGCCAAGAAAAGCGCTATGCCAAGCGTCAAGCCAAGCGCCAAGCCAAGCGCCAAACCAAGCGCCAAGCCAAGCGCCAAGCCAAGCTCGCAGCCACGCGCCAAGGAAAGCGCTAAGCCAAGCGTCAAGCCAAGCGCTAAGCCAAGCTTTCAGCCAGCCAAGCGTTTAGCCAGCCAAGCGCCAAACCACGCGCCAAGAAAAGCGCCAAGCCAAACGCCAAGCCAAGCGCCTAACCAAGCGCTAAGCCACGTGCCAAGGAGAGCGCCAAGCCAACCGCCAAGCCAAGCGCCAAGCCACGCGCCAAGAAAAGCGCCAGGAAAAGCGCCAAGCCAAGCCCCAGGCCAAGTGGCAAGCCAAGCGCCAAGCAACGCGCCAACAAAAGCGCCAAGCTTATCGCCAAGCCAAACGCCAAGCCAAGCGCCAAGCCAAGCGACAAGCCAAGCGCCAAGCCAAGCGCCTAGCCAAGCGCCAAGCTACGCGCCAAGCCAGGCGCCGAGACAAGCGCCAAACCAAACGCCCAGCCAAGCGCCAAGCAACGCGCCATGATGAGCGCCAAGGCATGCGCCAAGCCAAGCGTCAAACCAAACGCCAAGCCAAGTGCCAAGCTAAGCGTCAAGCCAAGCGCCAAGCCAAGCTCCTAGGCAAGGGCCAAGCTACGCGCCAAGCCACGCGCCAAGATAAGCGTCAAGCCAAGCGCCAAACCAAGCGCCAAGAAAAGCGCCAAGCCAAGCGCCAAGCCAAGTGCCAAGCCACGCGCCAAGAAAAGCGCCAAGCCAAGCGACAAGCCAAGCGCCAAGCCACGCGCCAATCTAAACGCCAAGAAAAGCGCCAAGAGAAGCCCCAAGCCAAGCGGCAAGCCAAGTGCCAAGCAACGCGTCAACAAAAGCGCCAAGCCAAGCGCCAAGCCAAGCGCCAAGCCACGTGCCAAGCCACGTGCCAAGAAAAGCGCCAAACCAAAAGACAAGTCACGCGCCAAAAAAAGCGCCAAGCCAAGCGCCAAGCCACGCTCCAAGGAAAGCGACAAGCCAAGCGCCAAGCCAAGCGCCAAGCCACGCGCCAAGAAAAGCGACACGCTAAGCGCCAAGCCAAGCGCCAAGCCACGCGCCAGGAAAAGCGCCACCCCATGCACCAAGGAGAGCGCTAAACCAAACGACAAACCACGCGCCAAGCCACGCGCCAAGAAAAGCGCCAAGCCCAGCGCTAAGCCAAGCGCCAACCCAAGCACTAAGCTCCGCGCCAAGAAAAGCATGAAGCCAAGCGACAAGCCACACGTCAAGAAAAGCGCCAAGCCATGCGCCCATCCAAGCGCCAAGCCACGCGTCAAGGAGAGCGCCAAGCCATGCGCCAAGCCAAGCGCCAAGCCACGCGTTAAGAAAAGCGCCAAGCCAAGCACCAAGCCACGCGCCGAGCCAAGCGCCAAGCCACGCTCCAAGGAGAGCGCCAAGACAAGCGACAAGCGACGCGCCAACCCACGCTCCAATAAAAGCGCCAAGCTAAGCGCCAAGCCAAGCGCCAAGCCAAGCGACAAGCCACGCGATAAGAAAAGCGCCACCCCATGCACCAAGGAGAGCGCCAAGCCAAGCGACAAACCATGCGCCAAGCCACGCTCCAAGAGAAGCGCCAAGCCAAGCGCCAAGCCACGCGCCAAGAAGAGCGCCAAGCCAAGTGCCAAGACAAGCGCCAAGTTACGCGTCAAGGAAAGCGCCAGGCCAAGCGTCAAGTTAAGCGCTAAGCCAAGCGTCCAGCCAACTAAGCGCCAAGCCACGCGCCAAGCCACGCGCCAAGAAAAGCGTTAAGGCACGCGCCAAGCCAAGCGACAAACCATGCGCCAAGCCACGCTTTAAGAGAAGCGCCAAGCCAAGCGCCAAGCCACGCGCCAAGAAGAGCGCCAAGCCAAGTGCCAAGGCAAGCGCCAACCACCCGCCAAGAAGAGCGCCAAGCCAAGCGAAAAGCCACGCGCCAAGAAAGCGCCAAGCCAAGCGCCAAGCCAAGCGCCAAGCCAAGCGCCCAGACAAGCGCCAAGCCACGCGCCAAAAAAAAACACCAAGAAAAGCGACAAGCCAAGCGCCAAGACAAGCGCCAAGCCAAGCGCCAAGCCAAGCGCCCAGCCAAGCGCCAAGTCACGCGGCAAGGAGAGCGCCAAGCCATGCGCCAAGACAAGCACCAAGCCAAGCGCCAAGCCAAGCGCCAAGCCAAGCGCCAAACCAGACGCCAAGCCAAGCGCAAAGCCAAGCGCCAAGCCAAGCGCCGAGACAAGCACCAAGCCAAACGCCTAGCCAAACGCCAAGCCACGCGCCAAGATAAGCGCCAAGGCATGCGCTAAGTCAAGCGTCAAGCCAAGCTCCAAGCCAAGTGGCAAACCAAGCGTCAAGCCAAGCAACAAGCCAAGCGCCCAGCCAAGCGCCAAGCTACGCGCCAAGAAAAGCGTCAAGCCAAACGCCAAGCCAAACGATAGGAAAAGCGCCACCCCATGCACCAAGGAGAGCGCCAAGCCAAGCGACCAACCATGCGCCAAGTCACGCGCGAAGAAAAGGGCTAAGCCAAGCGCCAAGCCACGCGTCAAGGAAAGCGACAGGCCAAGCGTCAAGTTAAGCGCTAAGCCAAGCGCCCAGCCTGCTAAGCGCCAAGCCACGCCCCAAGCCACGCACCAAGCCACGCGCCAAGAAAAGCGTTAAGGCACGCGCCAAGCCAAGCGCCAAGCCGAGTGCCAAGCCACCCGCCAAGTAATGCGCCAAGCCAAGCGACAAGCCACGCGCCAAGAAAACGACAAGCCAAGCGCCCAGACAAGCGCCAAGCCACGCGCCAAGAAAAGCGCCAAGCCAAGCGCCAAGTCAAGCGCCAAGCCAAGCGCCAAGCCAAGCGCCAAGCTAAGCGCCAAGCCAAGCGCCAAGCCAAACTCGCAGCCACGCGCCAAGGAAATCGCTAAGCCAAGCGCCAAGCCAAGCGCCAAGCCAAGCGCCAAGCCAAGCTCGCAGCCACGCGCCAAGGAAATCGCTAAGCCAAGCGCCAAGCCAAGCGATCAGCCAAGCGCCAAGCCAAGCGCCAAACCAAGCGCCAAGCCAAGCGCCAAGCCAAGCTCGCAGCCACGCGCCAAGGAAATCGCTAAGCCAAGCGTCAAGCCAAGCGCCAAGCCAAGCGCCAAACCAAACGCCAAGCCTAGCGCCAAGCCAAGCTCGCAGCCACATGCCAAGGAAGGCGCTAAGCCAAGCGTCAAGCCAAGCGCTAAGCCAAGCGTTCACCCAGCCAAGCGTTTAGCCAGCCAAGCGCCAAGCCACCCGCCAAGAAAAGCGCCAAGCCAAACGCCAAGCCAAGCGCCAAGCCAAGCGCCAAGCCACGCGATAAGAAAAGCGCCACATCATGCACCAAGGAGAGCGCCAAGCCAAGCGACAAACCATGCGCCAAGCCACGCACCAAGAGAAGCGCCAAGCCAAGCGCCAAGCCACGCGCCAAGGAGAGCGCCAAGCCAAGTGCCAAGACAAGCGCCAAGCCACGCGTCAAGGAAAGCGCCAGGCCAAGCGTCAAGTTAAGCGCTACGCCAAGCGGCCAGCCAGCTAAGCGCCAAGCCACGCGCCAAACCTTCCGCCAAGAAAAGCGTAAAGGCACGCGCCAAGCCAAGCGCCAAGCCAAGTGCCAAGCCACCCGCCAAGAAAAGCGCCAAGCCAAGCGACAAGACACGCGCCAAGAAAGCGCCAAGACAAGCGCCAAGCCAAGCGCCAAGCCAAGTTCCAAGCCACCCGCCAAGAAAAGCGCCAATCCAAGCGACAAGCCACGCGCCAAGAAAGCGCCAAGCCAAGCGCCAAGCCAAGCGCCAATCCACGCGCCAAGAAAGCGCCAAGCCAAGCGCCATGCCAAGCGCCAAGCCAAGCGCCCAGACAAGCGCCAAGCTACGCGCCAAAAAAAACACCAAGCCAAGCGACAAGCCAAGCGACAAGCCAAGCGCCAAGCCAAGCGCCAAACCAAGCTCCCAGACAAGCGCCATACCACGCGCCAAGAAAGGCGCCAAGCCAAGCGCCAAGCCAATCGCCCAGCCAAGCGCCAAGTCACGCGGCAAGGAGAGCGCCAAACCATGCGCCAAGACAAGCACCAAGCCAAGCGCCAAGCCAAGCGCCAAGCCAAGCGCCAAACCAAGCGCAAAGCCAAGCGCCAAGCCAAGCTCCAAGCCACGCGCCAAGGAAAGCGCTAAGCCAAGCACTAAGTTAAGCGTTCAGCCAGCCAAGCGTTTAGCCAGCCAAGCGCCAAGCCACGCACCAAGCCACGCGCCAAGCGAGGCGCCAAGAAAAGCGCCAAACCGCGCGCCAAGCCAAGCGCCAATCCAACCACCAAGAAAAGCGCCAAGCCAAGCGTCAAGCCAAGCGCTAAGCCAAGCGCCCAGCCAGCCAAGCGCCCAGCCACGCGCCAAGCCACGCGCCAAGAAAAGCCACAAACCACGCGCCAAACCAAGCGGCAAGCCAAGTGCCAAGCCACCCGCCAACGAAAGCGTCAAGCCAAGCGTCAAGCCAAGCGCTAAGCCAAGCGCCCAGCCAGCTAAGCGCCAAGCCACGCGGAAAACCACGCGCTAAAAAAAGCGCCAAGCCAAGCGACAAGCCACGCGCCAAAAAAGCCCTAAGCAAAGCGCCAAGCGAAGCGCCAAGCCAAGCGCCAAGCCAAGTGCCAAGCCACCCGCCAAGAAAAGCGCCAAGCCAAGCGACAAACCACGCTCCAAAAAAGCGCCAAGCGAAGCGCCAAGCCAAGCGCCAAGCCAAGCGCCAAGCCAAGCACCCAGACAAGCGCCAATCCACGCGCCAAGAAAAGCACCAAGCCAAGCGACAAGCTACGCGTCAAGAAAAGCGCCAAGCCAAGCGCTAAGCCAAGCGCATAGCCAAGCGCCAAGCCACGCGCTAAGGAGAGCACCAAGCCATGCGCCAAGACAAGCACCAAGACAAGCGCCAAGCCAGCCGCCAAGCCAAGCGCCAAGCCAAGCGCCCAGCCAAGCGCCAAGCCAAACGCCTAGCCAAGCGCCAAGCCACGCGCCAATATGAGCGCCAAGACATGCGCCAAGCCACGCGCCAATATGAGCGCCAAGACATGCGCCAAGCCAAGCGTCAAGCCAAGCTCCAAGCCAAGTGCCAAGCCAAGCGTCAAGCTAAGCGCCAAGCCAAGCGCCAAGCCAAACGCCTAGCCAAGCGCCAAGCCACGCGCCAATATGAGCGCCAAGACATGCGCCAAGCCAAGCGTCAAGCCAAGCTCCAAGCCAAGTGCCAAGCCAAGCGTCAAGCCAAGCGCCAAGCCATGCGCCAAGCCAAGCGTCAAGCCAAGCTCCAAGCCAAGTGCCAAGCCAAGCGTCAAGCCAAGCGCTAAGCCACGAGCCAAGCCACGCGCCAAGAAAAGCGTCAAGCCAAGCGCCAAGCCAAGCGACAAGCCACGCGCCAGGCCACGCGCCAAGAAAAGCGCCACCCCATGCACGAAGGAGAGCGCCAAGCCAAGCGACAAGCCACGCGCCAGTCCACGCGCTAAGAGAAGCACCAAGCCAACCAAGCGCCAAGCCACGCGCCGAGCCAAGCGCCAAGCCATGCGCCGAGCCAAGCGCCAAGCCACGCTCTAAGGAGAGCGCCAAGCCAAGCGACAAGCCACGCGCCAAGCCATGCGCCGAGCCAAGCGCCAAGCCACGCTCTAAGGAGAGCGCCAAACCAAAAGACAAGTCACGCGCCAAAAAAAGCGCCAAGCCAAGCGCCAAGCCACGCTCCAAGGAAAGCGACAAGCCAAGCGCCAAGCAAAGCGCCAAGCCACGCGCCAAGAAAAGCGACACGCTAAGCGCCAAGCCAAGCGCCAAACCACGCGCCAGGAAAAGCGCCACCCCATTCACCAAGGAGAGCGCTAAACCAAACGACAAGCCACGCGCCAAGCCACACGCTAAGAAAAGCGCCAAGAAAGCGCCAAGCCAAGCGCCCATCCAAGCGCCAAGCCACGCGTCAAGGAGAGCGCCAAGCCATGCGCCAAGCCAAGCGCCAAGCCACGCGTTAAGAAAAGCGCCAAGCCAAGCGCCAAGCCACGTGCCGATCCAAGCGCCAAGCCACGCTCCAAGGAGAGCGCCAAGACAAGCGACAAGCGACGCGCCAACCCACGCTCCAAGAAAAGCGCCAAGCTAAGCGCCAAGCCAAGCGCCAAGCCAAGCGACAAGCCACGCGATAAGAAAAGCGCCACCCCATGCACCAAGGAGAGCGCCAAGCCAAGCGACAAACCATGCGCCAAGCCACGCTCCAAGAGAAGCGCCAAGCCAAGCGCCAAGCCACGCGCCAAGAAGAGCGCCAAGCCAAGTGCCAAGACAAGCGCCAAGTTACGCGTCAAGGAAAGCGCCAGGCCAAGCGTCAAGTTAAGCGCTAAGCCAAGCGTCCAGCCAACTAAGCGCCAAGCCACGCGCCAAGCCACGCGCCAAGAAAAGCGTTAAGGCACGCGCCAAGCCAAGCGACAAACCATGCGCCAAGCCACGATTTAAGAGAAGCGCCAAGCCAAGCGCCAAGCCACGCGCCAAGAAGAGCGCCAAGCCAAGTGCCAAGGCAAGCGCCAACCACCCGCCAAGAAGAGCGCCAAGCCAAGCGAAAAGCCACGCGCCAAGAAAGCGCCAAGCCAAGCGCCAAGCCAAGCGCCCAGACAAGCGCCAAGCCACGCGCCAAAAAAAACACCAAGCCAAGCGACAAGCCAAGCGCCAAGCCAAGCGCCAAGCCAAGCGCCCAGCCAAGCGCCAAGTCACGCGGCAAGGAGAGCGCCAAGCCATGCGCCAAGACAAGCGCCAAGCCAAGCGCCCAGACAAACGCCAAGTCACGCGCCAAGAAAAGCACCAAGCCAAGCGACAAGCTACGCGCCAAGAAAAGCGCCAAGCCAAGCGCCATGCCAAGCGCCCAGCCAAGCGCCAAGACACGCGCCAGGAAAAGTGCCAAGAAAATCACAAAACCAAGCGCCAAGCCAAACGCCAAGCTACGCGCCTAGGAAAGCACCAAGCCAAGCGTCAAGCCAAGCGCTAAGCCAAGCGCCCAGCCAGCCAAGCGCCAAGCCACGCGCCAAGCCACGCGCCAAGCCACGCGCCAAGAAAATCGCTGAACCACGCTCCAAGCCAAGCGCCAAGCCAAGTGCCAAGCCACCCGCCAAGAAACGCGCCAAGCTAAGCGACAAGCCACGCGCCAAGAAACCGCCAAGCCAAGCGACAAGCCAAGCGCCAGGTTGCGCGCCAAGGAAAGCGCCCAGCCATGCGCGAAGACAAGCACCAACCCAAGCGCCAAGCCAAGTGCTAAGACACGCGCCAGGAAAGCGCCAAGAAAAGCACCAAACCAAGCGCCAAGCCAAGCGCCAAGCCACGCGCCAAGGAAAGCACCAAGCCAACCGTCAAGCCAAGCGCTAAGCCAAGCGCCCAGCCAGCCGAGCGCCAAGCCACGCGCCAAGAAAATCGCCAAACCACGCCCCAAGCCAAGCGCCAAGCCAAGTGCCAAGCCACCCGCCAAGAAAAGCGCCAAGCTAAGCGACAAGCCACGCGCAAAGAAACCGCCAAGCCAAGCGACAAGCCAAGCGCCAGGTTGCGCTCCAAAAAGAGCGCCAAGCCATGCGTCAAGCCAAGCGCCAAGCCAAGAGCCAAGCCAAGCGCCAAGCCACGCGCGAAGAAAGCGCCAAGCCAAGCGCCAAGCCACCCGCCAAGAAAAGCGCAAAGCCAAGCGGCAAGCCACGCGCCAAGAAAAGCGCCAACCCAAGCGCCAAGCCACGCGCCGAGCCAAGCGCCAAGCCGCGCGCCAAGGAGAGAGCCAAGCCATGCGCCAAGCCAAGCGCCAAGCCAGGAGCCAAGCCAAGCGCCAAGCCACGCGCGAAGAAAGCGCCAAGCCAAGCGCCAAGCCACCCGCCAAGAAAAGCGCCAAGCCAAGCGCCAAGCCACGCGCCAAGAATAGCGCCAACCCAAGCGCCAAGCCACGCGCCGAGCCAAGCGCCAAGCCATGCTCCAATGAGAGCGCCAAGACAAGCGACAAGCCACGCGCCAAGCCACGCGCCAAGACAAGCACCAAGCCAAGCGCCAAGCCAAGCGCCAAGCCAAGCGCCAAACCAAACGCCAAGCCAAGCGCAAAGCCAAGCGCCAAGCCAAACGCCTAGCCAAACGCCAAGCCACGCGCCAAGATAAGCGCCAAGGCATGCGCTAAGTCAAGCGTCAAGCCAAGCTCCAAGCCAAGTGGCAAACCAAGCGTCAAGCCAAGCAACAAGCCAAGCGCCCAGCCAAGCGCCAAGCTACGCGCCAAGAAAAGCGTCAAGCCAAGCGCCAAGCCAAACGATAGGAAAAGCGCCACCCCATGCACCAAGGAGAGCGCCAAGCCAAGCTACCAGCCAAGTGCCAAGCCACGTGCCAAGAAAAGCGCGAAGCCAAGCGACAAGCCACGCGCCATGAAAAGCGCCAAGACAAGCGCCAAGCCAAGCGCCAAGCCAAGTGCCCAGCCAAGCGTCAAGCCACACGTCAAGGAGAGCGCCAAGCCATGCGCCAAGCCAAGCGACAAGCTACGCGCCAAGCCACGCGCCAGGAAAAGCGCCAAGAAAATCACAAAACCAAGCGCCAAGCCAAACGCCAAGCTACGCGCCAAGGAAAGCACCAAGCCAAGCGTCAAGCCAAGCGCTAAGCCAAGCGCCCAGCCAGCCAAGCGCCAAGCCACGCGCCAAGCCACGCGCCAAGAAAATTGCCAAACCACGCTCCAAGCCAAGCGCCAAGCCAAGTGCCAAGCCACCCGCCAAGAAAAGCGCCAAGCTAAGCGACAAGCCACGCGCCAAGAAACCGCCAAGCCAAGCGACAAGCCAAGCGCCAGGTTTCGCGCCAAGGAGAGCGCCAAGCCATGCGCGAAGACAAGCACCAACCCAAGCGCCAAGCCAAGTGCCAAGACACGCGCCAGGAAAGCGCCAAGAAAAGCACCAAACCAAGCGCCAAGCCAAGCGCCAAGCCACGCGCCAAGGAAAGCACCAAGCCAAGCGTCAAGCCACGCGCCAAGAAAAGCGCCAAGACAAGTGCTAAGACAAGCGCCAAGTTACGCGTCAAGGAAAGCGCCAGGCCAAGCGTCAAGTTAAGCGATAAGCCAAGCGTCCAGCCAACTAAGCGCCAAGCCACGCGCCAAGAAGAGCGCCAAGCTAAGTGCCAAGACAAGCGCCAAGTTACGCGTCAAGGAAAGCGCCAGGCCAAGCGTCAAGTTAAGCGCTAAGCCAAGCGTCCAGCCAGCTAAGCGCCAAGCCACGCGCCAAGCCACGCGCCAAGAAAAGCGTTAAGGCACGCGCCAAGCCAAGCGACAAACCATGCGCCAAGCCACGATTTAAGAGAAGCGCCAAGCCAAGCGCCAAGCCACGCGCCAAGAAGAGCGCCAAGCCAAGTGCCAAGGCAAGCGCCAACCACCCGCCAAGAAGAGCGCCAAGCCAAGCGAAAAGCCACGCGCCAAGAAAGCACCAAGCCAAGCGCCAAGCCAAGCGCCAAGCCAAGCGCCAAGCCACGCGATAAGAAATGCGCCACTTCATGCACCACGGAGAGCGCCAAGCCAAGCGACAAACCATGCTCCAAGCCACGCACCAAGAGAAGCGCCAAGCCAAGCGCCAAGCCACGCGTCAAGGAAAGCGCCAGGCCAAGCGTCAAGTTAAGCGCTAAGCCAAGCGGCCAGCCAGCTAAGCGCCAAGCCACGCGCCAAACCTTGCGCCAAGAAAAGCGTAAAGGCACGCGCCAAGCCAAGCGCCAAGCCAAGTGCCAAGCCACCCGCCAAGAAAAGCGCCAACCCAAGCGACAAGACACGCGCCAAGAAAGCGCCAAGGCAAGCGCCAAGCCAAGCGCCAAGCCAAGTTCCAAGCCACCCGCCAAGAAAAGCGCCAAGCCAAGCGACAAGCCACGCGCCAAGAAGAGCGCCAAGCCAAGTGCCAAGACAAGCGCCAAGTTACGCGTCAAGGAAAGCGCCAGGCCAAGCGTCAAGTTAAGCGCTAAGCCAAGCGTCCAGCCAACTAAGCGCCAAGCCACGCGCCAAGCCACGCGCCAAGAAAAGCGTTAAGGCACGCGCCAAGCCAAGCGACAAACCATGCGCCAAGCCACGATTTAAGAGAAGCGCCAAGCCAGGCGCCAAGCCACGCGCCAAGAAGAGCGCCAAGCCAAGTGCCAAGGCAAGCGCCAACCACCCGCCAAGAAGAGCGCCAAGCCAAGCGAAAAGCCACGCGCCAAGAAAGCGCCAAGCCAAGCGCCAAGCCAAGCGCCAAGCCAAGCGCCAAGCCAAGCGCCCAAACAAGCGCCAAGCCACGCGCCAAAAAAAACACCAAGCCAAGCGACAAGCCAAGCGCCAAGCCAAGCGCCAAGACAAGCGCCAAGCCAAGCGCCCAGACAAACGCCAAGTCACGCGCCAAGAAAAGCACCAAGCCAAGCGACAAGCTACGCGCCAAGAAAAGCGCCAAGCCAAGCGCCATGCCAAGCGCCCAGTCAAGCGCCAAGACACGCGCCAGGAAAAACGCCAAGAAAATCACAAAACCAAGCGCCAAGCCAAACGCCAAGCTACGCGCCAAGGAAAGCACCAAGCCAAGCGTCAAGCCAAGCGCTAAGCCAAGCGCCCAGCCAGCCAAGCGCCAAGCCACGCGCCAAGCCACGCGCCAAGCCACGCGCCAAGCCACGCGCCAAGCCACGCGCCAAGAAAATCGCCAAACCACGCTCCAAGCCAAGCGCCAAGCCAAGTGCCAAGCCACCCGCCAAGAAAAGCGCCAAGCTAAGCGACAAGCCACGCGCCAAGAAACCGCCAAGCCAAGCGACAAGCCAAGCGCCAGGTTGCGCGCCAAGGAGAGCGCCAAGCCATGCGCGAAGACAAGCACCAACCCAAGCGCCAAGCCAAGTGCCAAGACACGCGCCAGGAAAGCGCCAAGAAAAGCACCAAACCAAGCGCCAAGCCAAGCGCCAAGCCACGCGCCAAGGAAAGCACCAAGCCAACCGTCAAGCCAAGCGCTAAGCCAAGCGCCCAGCCAGCCGAGCGCCAAGCCACGCGCCAAGAAAATCGCCTAACCACGCCCCAAGCCAAGCGCCAAGCCAAGTGCCAAGCCACCCGCCAAGAAAAGCGCCAAGCTAAGCGACAAGCCACGCGCAAAGAAACCGCCAAGCCAAGCGACAAGCCAAGCGCCAGGCCGCGCTCCAAAAAGAGCGCCAAGCCATGCGTCAAGCCAAGCGCCAAGCCAAGAGCCAAGCCAAGCGCCAAGCCACGCGCGAAGAAAGCGCCAAGCCAAGCGTTAAGCCACCCGCCAAGAAAAGCGCAAAGCCAAGCGACAAGCCACGCGCCAAGAAAAGCGAAAACCCAAGCGCCAAGCCACGCGCCGAGCCAAGCGCCAAGCCGCGCGCCAAGGAGAGCGCCAAGCCATGCGCCAAGCCAAGCGCCAAGCCAGGAGCCAAGCCAAGCGCCAAGCCACGCGCGAAGAAAGCGCCAAGCCAAGCGCCAAGCCACCCGCCAAGAAAAGCGCCAAGCCAAGCGCCAAGCCACGCGCCAAGAATAGCGCCAACCCAAGCGCCAAGCCACGCGCCGAGCCAAGCGCCAAGCCATGCTCCAATGAGAGCGCCAAGACAAGCGACAAGCCACGCGCCAAGCCACGCGCCAAGACAAGCACCAAGCCAATCGCCAAGCCAAGCGCCAAGCCAAGCGCCAAACCAAACGCCAAGCCAAGCGCAAAGCCAAGCGCCAAGCCAAGCGCCGAGACAAGCGCCAAGCCAAACGCCTAGCCAAACGCAAAGCCACGCGCCAAGATAAGCGCCAAGGCATGCGCTAAGTCAAGCGTCAAGCCAAGCTCTAAGCCAAGTGGCAAACCAAGCGTCAAGCCAAGCAACAAGCCAAGCGCCCAGCCAAGCGCCAAGCTACGAGCCAAGAAAAGCGTCAAGCCAAGCGCCAAGCCAAACGATAGGAAAAGCGCCACCCCATGCACCAAGGAGAACGCCAAGCCAAGCGACCAGCCAAGTGCCAAGCCACGTGCCAAGAAAAGCGCGAAGCCAAGCGACAAGCCACGCGCCATGAAAAGCGCCAAGCCAAGCGCCAAACCAGACGCCAAGCCTAGCGCCAAGCCAAGCTCGCAGCCACATGCCAAGGAAGGCGCTAAGCCAAGCGTCAAGCCAAGCGCTAAGCCAAGCGTTCACCCAGCCAAGCGTTTAGCCAGCCAAGCGCCAAGCCACGCGTCAAGAAAAGCGCCAAGCCAAACGCCAAGCCAAGCGCCAAGCCAAGCGCCAAGCCACGCGATAAGAAATGCGCCACTTCATGCACCACGGAGAGCGCCAAGCCAAGCGACAAACCATGCTCCAAGCCACGCACCAAGAGAAGCGCCAAGCCAAGCGCCAAGCCACGCGTCAAGGAAAGCGCCAGGCCAAGCGTCAAGTTAAGCGCTAAGCCAAGCGGCCAGCCAGCTAAGCGCCAAGCCACGCGCCAAACCTTGCGCCAAGAAAAGCGTAAAGGCACGCGCCAAGCCAAGCGCCAAGCCAAGTGCCAAGCCACCCGCCAAGAAAAGCGCCAACCCAAGCGACAAGACACGCGCCAAGAAAGCGCCAAGGCAAGCGCCAAGCCAAGCGCCAAGCCAAGTGCCAAGACAAGCGCCAAGTTACGCGTCAAGGAAAGCGCCAGGCAAAGCGTCAAGTTAAGCGCTAAGCCAAGCGTCCAGCCAACTAAGCGCCAAGCCACGCGCCAAGCCACGCGCCAAGAAAAGCGTTAAGGCACGCGCCAAGCCAAGCGACAAACCATGCGCCAAGCCACGATTTAAGAGAAGCGCCAAGCCAGGCGCCAAGCCACGCGCCAAGAAGAGCGCCAAGCCAAGTGCCAAGGCAAGCGCCAACCACCCGCCAAGAAGAACGCCAAGCCAAGCGAAAAGCCACGCGCCAAGAAAGCGCCAAGCCAAGCGCCAAGCCAAGCGCCAAGCCAAGCGCCCAAACAAGCGCCAAGCCACGCGCCAAAAAAAACACCAAGCCAAGCGACAAGCCAAGCGCCAAGCCAAGCGCCAAGACAAGCGCCAAGCCAAGCGCCCAGACAAACGCCAAGTCACGCGCCAAGAAAAGCACCAAGCCAAGCGACAAGCTACGCGCCAAGAAAAGCGCCAAGCCAAGCGCCATGCCAAGCGCCCAGTCAAGCGCCAAGACACGCGCCAGGAAAAGCGCCAAGAAAATCACAAAACCAAGCGCCAAGCCAAACGCCAAGCTACGCGCCAAGGAAAGCACCAAGCCAAGCGTCAAGCCAAGCGCTAAGCCAAGCGCCCAGCCAGCCAAGCGCCAAGCCACGCGCCAAGCCACGCGCCAAGCCACGCGCCAAGCCACGCGCCAAGCCACGCGCCAAGAAAATCGCCAAACCACGCTCCAAGCCAAGCGCCAAGCCACGCGTCAAGAAAAGCGCCAAGCCAAACGCCAAGCCAAGCGCCAAGCCAAGCGCCAAGCCACGCGATAAGAAATGCGCCACTTCATGCACCACGGAGAGCGCCAAGCCAAGCGACAAACCATGCTCCAAGCCACGCACCAAGAGAAGCGCCAAGCCAAGCGCCAAGCCACGCGTCAAGGAAAGCGCCAGGCCAAACGTCAAGTTAAGCGCTAAGCCAAGCGGCCAGCCAGCTAAGCGCCAAGCCACGCGCCAAACCTTGCGCCAAGAAAAGCGTAAAGGCACGCGCCAAGCCAAGCGCCAAGCCAAGTGCCAAGCCACCCGCCAAGAAAAGCGCCAACCCAAGCGACAAGACACGCGCCAAGAAAGCGCCAAGGCAAGCGCCAAGCCAAGCGCCAAGCCAAGTGCCAAGACAAGCGCCAAGTTACGCGTCAAGGAAAGCGCCAGGCCAAGCGTCAAGTTAAGCGCTAAGCCAAGCGTCCAGCCAACTAAGCGCCAAGCCACGCGCCAAGCCACGCGCCAAGAAAAGCGTTAAGGCACGCGCCAAGCCAAGCGACAAACCATGCGCCAAGCCACGATTTAAGAGAAGCGCCAAGCCAGGCGCCAAGCCACGCGCCAAGAAGAGCGCCAAGCCAAGTGCCAAGGCAAGCGCCAACCACCCGCCAAGAAGAACGCCAAGCCAAGCGAAAAGCCGCGCGCCAAGAAAGCGCCAAGCCAAGCGCCAAGCCAAGCGCCAAGCCAAGCGCCCAAACAAGCGCCAAGCCACGCGCCAAAAAAAACACCAAGCCAAGCGACAAGCCAAGCGCCAAGCCAAGCGCCAAGACAAGCGCCAAGCCAAGCGCCCAGACAAACGCCAAGTCACGCGCCAAGAAAAGCACCAAGCCAAGCGACAAGCTACGCGCCAAGAAAAGCGCCAAGCCAAGCGCCATGCCAAGCGCCCAGTCAAGCGCCAAGACACGCGCCAGGAAAAGCGCCAAGAAAATCACAAAACCAAGCGCCAAGCCAAACGCCAAGCTACGCGCCAAGGAAAGCACCAAGCCAAGCGTCAAGCCAAGCGCTAAGCCAAGCGCCCAGCCAGCCAAGCGCCAAGCCACGCGCCAAGCCACGCGCCAAGCCACGCGCCAAGCCACGCGCCAAGCCACGCGCCAAGCCACGCGCCAAGAAAATCGCCAAACCACGCTCCAAGCCAAGCGCCAAGCCAAGTGCCAAGCCACCCGCCAAGAAAAGCGCCAAGCTAAGCGACAAGCCACGCGCCAAGAAACCGCCAAGCCAAGCGACAAGCCAAGCGCCAGGTTGCGCGCCAAGGAGAGCGCCAAGCCATGCGCGAAGACAAGCACCAACCCAAGCGCCAAGCCAAGTGCCAAGACACGCGCCAGGAAAGCGCCAAGAAAAGCACCAATCCAAGCGCCAAGCCAAGCGCCAAGCCACGCGCCAAGGAAAGCACCAAGCCAACCGTCAAGCCAAGCGCTAAGCCAAGCGCCCAGCCAGCCGAGCGCCAAGCCACGCGCCAAGAAAATCGCCAAACCACGCCCCAAGCCAAGCGCCAAGCCAAGTGCCAAGCCACCCGCCAAGAAAAGCGCCAAGCTAAGCGACAAGCCACGCGCAAAGAAACCGCCAAGCCAAGCGACAAGCCAAGCGCCAGGCCGCGCTCCAAAAAGAGCGCCAAGCCATGCGTCAAGCCAAGCACCAAGCCAAGAGCCAAGCCAAGCGCCAAGCCACGCGCGAAGAAAGCGCCAAGCCGAGCGTTAAGCCACCCGCCAAGAAAAGCGCAAAGCCAAGCGACAAGCCACGCGCCAAGAAAAGCGCCAACCCAAGCGCCAAGCCACGCGCCGAGCCAAGCGCCAAGCCGCGCGCCAAGGAGAGCGCCAAGCCATGCGCCAAGCCAAGCGCCAAGCCAGGAGCCAAGCCAAGCGCCAAGCCACGCGCGAAGAAAGCGCCAAGCCAAGCGCCAAGCCACCCGCCAAGAAAAGCGCCAAGCCAAGCGCCAAGCCACGCGCCAAGAATAGCGCAGGCCAAGCGTCAAGTTAAGCGCTAAGCCAAGCGTCCAGCCAACTAAGCGCCAAGCCACGCGCCAAGCCACGCGCCAAGAAAAGCGTTAAGGCACGCGCCAAGCCAAGCGACAAACCATGCGCCAAGCCACGATTTAAGAAAAGCGCTAAGCCAAGCGCCAAGCCACGCGCCAAGAAGAGCGCCAAGCCAAGTGCCAAGGCAAGCGCCAACCACCCGCCAAGAAGAGCGCCAAGCCAAGCGAAAAGCCACGCGCCAAGAAAGCGCCAAGCCATGCGCCAAGCCAAGCGCCCAGACAAGCGCCAAGCCACGCGCCAAAAAAAAAACACCAAGCCAAGCGCCAAGCCAAGCGCCAAGCCAAGCGCCAAGCCAAGCGCCAAGCCAAGCGCCCAGCCAAGCGCCAAGTCACGCGGCAAGGAGAGCGCCAAGCCATGCGCCAAGACAAGCGCCAAGCCAAGCGCCCAGACAAACGCCAAGTCACGCGCCAAGAAAAGCACCAAGCCAAGCGACAAGCTACGCGCCAAGAAAAGCGCCAAGCCAAGCGCCATGCCAAGCGCCCAGCCAAGCGCCAAGACACGCGCCAGGAAAAGCGCCAAGAAAATCACAAAACCAAGCGCCAAGCCAAACGCCAAGCTACGCGCCAAGGAAAGCACCAAGCCAAGCGTCAAGCCAAGCGCTAAGCCAAGCGCCCAGCCAGCCAAGCGCCAAGCCACGCGCCAAGCCACGCGCCAAGAAAATCGCCAAACCACGCCCCAAGCCAAGCGCCAAGCCAAGTGCCAAGCCACCCGCCAAGAAAAGCGCCAAGCTAAGCGACAAGCCACGCGCAAAGAAACCGCCAAGCCAAGCGACAAGCCAAGCGCCAGGTTGCGCGCCAAGGAGAGCGCCAAGCCATGCGCGAAAACAAGCACCAACCCAAGCGCCAAGCCAAGTGCCAAGACACGCGCCAGGAAAGCGCCAAGAAAAGCACCAAACCAAGCGCCAAGCCAAGTGCCAAGCCACGCGTCAAGGAAAGCACCAAGCCAAGCGTCAAGCCAAGCGCTAAGCCAAGCGCCCAGCCAGCCGAGCGCCAAGCCACGCGCCAAGAAAAGCGCCAAACCACGCCCCAAGCCAAGCGCCAAGCTAAGTGCCAAGCCACCCGCCAAGAAAAGCGCCAAGCTAAGCGACAAGCCACGCGCAAAGAAACCGCCAAGCCAAGCGACAAGCCAAGCGCCAAGCTACGCGCCAAGGAAAGCACCAAGCCAAGCGTCAAGCCAAGCGCTAAGCCAAGCGCCCAGCCAGCCAAGCGCCAAGCCACGCGCCAAGCCACGCGCCAAGGAAAGCACCAAGCCAAGCGTCAATCCAAGCGCTAAGCCAAGCGCCCAGCCAGAGGAGCGCCAAGCCACGCGCCAAGAAAGGCGCCAAGCTAAGCGACAAGCCACGCGCCAAGAAACCGCCAAGCCAAGCGACAAGCCAAGCGCCAGGTTGCGCGCCAAGGAGAGCGCCAAGCCATGCGCGAAAACAAGCACCAACGCAAGCGCCAAGCCAAGTGCCAAGACACGCGCCAGGAAAGCGCCAAGAAAAGCACCAAACCAAGCGCCAAGCCAAGTGCCAAGCCACGCGCCAAGGAAAGCACCAAGCCAAGCGTCAAGCCAAGCGCTAAGCCAAGCGCCCAGCCAGCCGAGCGCCAAGCCACGCGCCAAGAAAAGCGCCAAACCACGCCCCAAGCCAAGCGCCAGCCAAGTGCCAAGCCACCCGCCAAGAAAAGCGCCAAGCTAAGCGACAAGCCACGCGCAAAGAAACCGCCAAGCCAAGCGACAAGCCAAGCGCCAGGCCGCGCTCCAAAAAGAGCGCCAAGCCGTGCGTCAAGCCAAGCGCCAAGCCAAGAGCCAAGCCAAGCGCCAAGCCACGCGCGAAGAAAGCGACAAGCCAAGCGCCAAGCCACCCGCCAAGAAAAGCGCAAAGCCAAGCGACAAGCCACGCGCCAAGAAAAGCGCCAACCCAAGCGCCAAGCCACGCGCCGAGCCAAGCGCCAAGCCGCGCGCCAAGGAGAGCGCCAAGCCATGCGGAAGCTAAGCGCCAAGCCAAGAGCCAAGCCAAGCGCCAAGCCACGCGCGAAGAAAGCGCCAAGCCAAGCGCCAAGCCACCCGCCAAGAAAAGCGCCAAGCCAAGCGCCAAGCCACGCGCCAAGAAGAGCGCCAAGCCAAGTGCCAAGACAAGCGCCAAGTTACGCGTCAAGGAAAGCGCCAGGCCAAGCGTCAAGTTAAGCGCTAAGCCAAGCGTCCAGCCAACTAAGCGCCAAGCCACGCGCCAAGCCACGCGCCAAGAAAAGCCTTAAGGCACGCGCCAAGCCAAGCGACAAACCATGCGCCAAGCCACGATTTAAGAGAAGCGCCAAGCCAAGCGCCAAGCCACGCGCCAAGAAGAGCGCCAAGCCAAGTGCTAAGGCAAGCGCCAACCACCCGCCAAGAAGAGCGCCAAGCCAAGCGAAAAGCCACGCGCCAAGAAAGCGCCAAGCCAAGCGCCAAGCCAAGCGCCCAGACAAGCGCCAAGCCACGCGCCAAAAAAAAAACACCAAGCCAAGCGACAAGCCAAGCGCCAAGCCAAGCGCCAAGCCAAGCGCCAAGCCAAGCGCCCAGCCAAGCTCCAAGTCACGCGGCAAGGAGAGCGCCAAGCCATGCGCCAAGACAAGCGCCAAGCCAAGCGCCCAGACAAACGCCAAGTCACGCGCCAAGAAAAGCACCAAGCCAAGCGACAAGCTACGCGCCAAGAAAGGCGCCAAGCCAAGCGCCATGCCAAGCGCCCAGCCAAGCGCCAAGACACGCGCCAGGAAAAGCGCCAAGAAAATCACAAAACCAAGCGCCAAGCCAAACGTCAAGCTACGCGCCAAGGAAAGCACCAAGCCAAGCGTCAAGCCAAGCGCTAAGCCAAGCGCCCAGCCAGCCAAGCGCCAAGCCACGCGCCAAGCCACGCGCCAAGAAAATCGCCAAACCACGCCCCAAGCCAAGCGCCAAGCCAAGTGCCAAGCCACCCGCCAAGAAAAGCGCCAAGCTAAGCGACAAGCCACGCGCAAAGAAACCGCCAAGCCAAGCGACAAGCCAAGCGCCAGGTTGCGCGCCAAGGAGAACGCCAAGCCATGCGCGAAAACAAGCACCAACCCAAGCGCCAAGCCAAGTGCCAAGACACGCGCCAGGAAAGCGCCAAGAAAAGCACCAAACCAAGCGCCAAGCCAAGTGCCAAGCCACGCGTCAAGGAAAGCACCAAGCCAAGCGTCAAGCCAAGCGCTAAGCCAAGCGCCCAGCCAGCCGAGCGCCAAGCCACGCGCCAAGAAAAGCGCCAAACCACGCCCCAAGCCAAGCGCCAAGCGAAGTGCCAAGCCACCCGCCAAGAAAAGCGCCAAGCTAAGCGACAAGCCACGCGCAAAGAAACCGCCAAGCCAAGCGACAAGCCAAGCGCCAAGCTACGCGCCAAGGAAAGCACCAAGCCAAGCGTCAAGCCAAGCGCTAAGCCAAGCGCCCAGCCAGCCAAGCGCCAAGCCACGCGCCAAGCCACGCGCCAAGGAAAGCACCAAGCCAAGCGTCAAGCCAAGCGCTAAGCCAAGCGCCCAGCCAGAGGAGCGCCAAGCCACGCGCCAAGAAAAGCGCCAAGCTAAGCGACAAGCCACGCGCCAAGAAACCGCCAAGCCAAGCGACAAGCCAAGCGCCAGGTTGCGCGCCAAGGAGAGCGCCAAGCCATGCGCGAAAACAAGCACCAACGCAAGCGCCAAGCCAAGTGCCAAGACACGCGCCAGGAAAGCGCCAAGAAAAGCACCAAACCAAGCGCCAAGCCAAGTGCCAAGCCACGCGCCAAGAAAAGCACCAAGCCAAGCGTCAAGCCAAGCGCTAAGCCAAGCGCCCAGCCAGCCGAGCGCCAAGCCACGCGCCAAGAAAATCGCCAAACCACGCCCCAAGCCAAGCGCCAAGCCAAGTGCCAAGCCACCCGCCAAGAAAAGCGCCAAGCTAAGCGACAAGCCACGCGCAAAGAAACCGCCAAGCCAAGCGACAAGCCAAGCGCCAGGCCGCGCTCCAAAAAGAGCGCCAAGCCGTGCGTCAAGCCAAGCGCCAAGCCAAGAGCCAAGCCAAGCGCCAAGCCACGCGCGAAGAAAGCGACAAGCCAAGCGCCAAGCCACCCGCCAAGAAAAGCGCAAAGCCAAGCGACAAGCCACGCGCCAAGAAAAGCGCCAACCCAAGCGCCAAGCCACGCGCCGAGCCAAGCGCCAAGCCGCGCGCCAAGGAGAGCGCCAAGCCATGCGCCAAGCTAAGCGCCAAGCCAAGAGCCAAGCCAAGCGCCAAGCCAAGCGCCAAGCCACGCGCGAAGAAAGCGCCAAGCCAAGCGCCAAGCCACCCGCCAAGAAAAGCGCCAAGCCAAGCGCCAAGCCACGCGCCAAGAAAAGCGCCAACCCAAGCGCCAAGCCACGCGCCGAGCTAAGCGCCAAGCCATGCTCCAAGGAGAGCGCCAAGACAAGCGACAAGCCACGCGCCAAGCCACGCGCCTAGAAAAGCGCCAAGCCAAGCGCCAAGCCAAGCGCCAAGCCATGTGATAAGAAAACCGCCACCCCATGCACCAAGGAGAACGCCAAGCCAAGCGACAAGCCATGCGCCAAGCCACGCACCAAACCACGCGCCAAGAAAAGCGCCACAATAAGCTCCAAGCCAATCGCCAAGGATAGCGCCAAGCCGTGCGCCAAGCCAAGCGTCAAGTTAAGCGCCAAGCCAAATGCCAAGCCACACGCCAAGAAAAACGCCAAACCAAGTGACAAACCACGCACCAAGAAAAGCGCCAAGCCAAACGCCAAGCCAAGCGCCCAGCTAAGCGCTAAGCCACGTGCCAAGGAAAGCGCCAAGCCAACCGCCAAGTTAAGCGCCAAGCCACGCGCCAAGAAAAGCTCCAAGAAAAGCGCCAAGCCAAGCGCCTAGTCAAGGGCCAAGCTACGCGCCAAGCCACGCGCCAAGATAAGCGTCAAGCCAAGCGCCAAGCCAAGCGCCAAGAAAAGCGCCAAGCCAAGCGCCAAGCCAAGCGCCAAGCCACGCTCCAAGGAGAGCGCCAAGAAAAGCGACAAGCCACGCGCCAAGCTACGCGCCAAGAAAAGCGCTAAGCCAAGCGCAAAGCCGAGCGCCAAGCCACGCGATAAGAAACGCGCTACCCCATGCACCAAGGAGAGCGCCAAGCCAAGCGACCAACCATGCGCCAAGTCACGCGCGAAGAAAAGGGCTAAGCCAAGCGCCAAGCCACGCGTCAAGGAAAGCGCCAGGCCAAGCGTCAAGTTAAGCGCTAAGCCAAGCGCCCAGCCAGCTAAGCCCCAAGCCACGCGCCAAGCCACGCACCAAGCCACGCGCCAAGAAAAGCGTTAAGGCACGCGCCAAGCCAAGCGCCAAGCCGAGTGCCAAGCCACCCGCCAAGTAAAGCGCCAAGCCAAGCGACAAGCCACGCGCCAAGAAAACGACAAGCCAAGCGCCAAGCCAAGCGCCCAGACAAGCGCCAAGCCACGCGCCAAGAAAAGCGCCAAGCCAAGCGCCAAGCCAAGCGCCAAGCCAAGCGCCAAGCCAAGCTCGCAGCCACGCTCCAAGGATATCGCTAAGCCAAGCGCCAAGCCAAGCGCCAAGCCAAGCGCCAAGCCAAGCTCGCAGCCACGCGCCAAGCAAATCGCTAAGCCAAGCGCCAAGCCAAGCAATCAGCCAAGCGCCAAGCCAAGCGCCAAACCAAGCGCCAAGCCAAGCGCCAAGCCAAGCTCGCAGCCACATGCCAAGCCAAGCGCCAAGCCAAGCGCCAAGCCAAGCGCCAAGCCAAGCGCCAAGCCAAGCTCGCAGCCACGCGCCAAGGAAATCGCTAAGCCAAGCGCCAAGCCAAGCGCCAAGCCAAGCGCCAAGCCAAGCGCCAAGCCAAGCGCCAAGCCAAGCGCCAAGCCAAGCGCCAAGCCAAGCTCGCAGCCACGCGCCAAGGAAATCGCTAAGCCAAGCGCCAAGCCAAGCGCCAAGCCAAGCGCCAAGCCAAGCGCCAAGCCAAGCTCGCAGCCACGCGCCAAGGAAATCGCTAAGCCAAGCGCCAAGCCAAGCGATCAGCCAAGCGCCAAGCCAAGCGCCAAACCAAGCGCCAAGCCAAGCGCCAAGCCAAGCTCGCAGCCACGCGCCAAGGAAATCGCTAAGCCAAGCGTCAAGCCAAGCGCCAAGCCAAGCGCCAAACCAGACGCCAAGCCTAGCGCCAAGCCAAGCTCGCAGCCACATGCCAAGGAAGGCGCTAAGCCAAGCGTCAAGCCAAGCGCTAAGCCAAGCGTTCACCCAGCCAAGCGTTTAGCCAGCCAAGCGCCAAGCCACGCGTCAAGAAAAGCGCCAAGCCAAACGATAAGCCAAGCGCCAAGCCAAGCGCCAAGCCACGCGATAAGAAATGCGCCACTTCATGCACCACGGAGAGCGCCAAGCCAAGCGACAAACCATGCTCCAAGCCACGCACCAAGAGAAGCGCCAAGCCAAGCGCCAAGCCACGCGTCAAGGAAAGCGCCAGGCCAAGCGTCAAGTTAAGCGCTAAGCCAAGCGGCCAGCCAGCTAAGCGCCAAGCCACGCGCCAAACCTTGCGCCAAGAAAAGCGTAAAGGCACGCGCCAAGCCAAGCGCCAAGCCAAGTGCCAAGCCACCCGCCAAGAAAAGCGCCAACCCAAGCGACAAGACACGCGCCAAGAAAGCGCCAAGGCAAGCGCCAAGCCAAGCGCCAAGCCAAGTTCCAAGCCACCCGCCAAGAAAAGCGCCAAGCCAAGCGACAAGCCACGCGCCAAGAAGAGCGCCAAGCCAAGTGCCAAGACAAGCGCCAAGTTACGCGTCAAGGAAAGCGCCAGGCCAAGCGTCAAGTTAAGCGCTAAGCCAAGCGTCCAGCCAACTAAGCGCCAAGCCACGCGCCAAGAAAAGCGTTAAGGCACGCGCCAAGCCAAGCGACAAACCATGCGCCAAGCCACGATTTAAGAGAAGCGCCAAGCCAAGCGCCAAGCCACGCGCCAAGAAGAGCGCCAAGCCAAGTGCCAAGGCAAGCGCCAACCACCCGCCAAGAAGAGCGCCAAGCCAAGCGCCAAGCCAAGCGCCAAGCCAAGCGCCCAGACAAGCGCCAAGCCACGCGATAAGAAAACCGCCACCCCATGCACCAAGGAGAACGCCAAGCCAAGCGACAAGCCATGCGCCAAGCCACGCACCAAACCACGCGCCAAGAAAAGCGCCACAATAAGCGCCAAGCCAATCGCCAAGGATAGCGCCAAGCCGTGCGCCAAGCCAAGCGTCAAGTTAAGCGCCAAGCCAAATGCCAAGCCACACGCCAAGAAAAACGCCAAACCAAGTGACAAACCACGCACCAAGAAAAGCGCCAAGCCAAACGCCAAGCCAAGCGCCCAGCTAGGCGCTAAGCCACGTGCCAAGGAAAGCGCCAAGCCAACCGCCAAGTTAAGCGCCAAGCCACGCGCCAAGAAAAGCTCCAAGAAAAGCGCCAAGCCAAGCGCCTAGTCAAGGGCCAAGCTACGCGCCAAGCCACGCGCCAAGATAAGCGTCAAGCCAAGCGCCAAGCCAAGCGCCAAGAAAAGCGCCAAGCCAAGCGCCAGGCCAAGCACCAAGCCACGCTCCAAGGAGAGCGCCAAGAAAAGCGACAAGCCACGCGCCAAGCTACGCGCCAAGAAAAGCGCTAAACCAAGCGCAAAGCCGAGCGCCAAGCCACGCGATAAGAAACGCGCTACCCCATGCACCAAGGAGAGCGCCAAGCCAAGCGACCAACCATGCGCCAAGTCACGCGCGAAGAAAAGGGCTAAGCCAAGCGCCAAGCCACGCGTCAAGGAAAGCGCCAGGCCAAGCGTCAAGTTAAGCGCTAAGCCAAGCGCCCAGCCAGCTAAGCCCCAAGCCACGCGCCAAGCCACGCACCAAGCCACGCGCCAAGAAAAGCGTTAAGGCACGCGCCAAGCCAAGCGCCAAGCCGAGTGCCAAGCCACCCGCCAAGTAAAGCGCCAAGCCAAGCGACAAGCCACGCGCCAAGAAAACGACAAGCCAAGCGCCAAGCCAAGCGCCCAGACAAGCGCCAAGCCACGCGCCAAGAAAAGCGCCAAGCCAAGCGCCAAGCCAAGCGCCAAGCCAAGCGCCAAGCCAAGCTCGCAGCCACGCTCCAAGGATATCGCTAAGCCAAGCGCCAAGCCAAGCGCCAAGCCAAGCGCCAAGCCAAGCTCGCAGCCACGCGCCAAGCAAATCGCTAAGCCAAGCGCCAAGCCAAGCAATCAGCCAAGCGCCAAGCCAAGCGCCAAACCAAGCGCCAAGCCAAGCGCCAAGCCAAGCTCGCAGCCACGCGCCAAGGAAATCGCTAAGCCAACCGTCAAGCCAAGCGCCAAGCCAAGCGCCAAACCAGACGCCAAGCCTAGCGCCAAGCCAAGCTCGCAGTCACATGCCAAGCCAAGCGCCAAGCCAAGCGCCAAGCCAAGCGCCAAGCCAAGCGCCAAGCCAAGCGCCAAGCCAAGCTCGCAGCCACGCGCCAAGGAAATCGCTAAGCCAAGCGCCAAGCCAAGCGCCAAGCCAAGCGCCAAGCCAAGCGCCAAGCCAAGCGCCAAGCCAAGCGCCAAGCCAAGCTCGCAGCCACGCGCCAAGGAAATCGCTAAGCCAAGCGCCAAGCCAAGCGCCAAGCCAAGCGCCAAGCCAAGCTCGCAGCCACGCGCCAAGGAAATCGCTAAGCCAAGCGCCAAGCCAAGCGATCAGCCAAGCGCCAAGCCAAGCGCCAAACCAAGCGCCAAGCCAAGCGCCAAGCCAAGCTCGCAGCCACGCGCCAAGGAAATCGCTAAGCCAAGCGTCAAGCCAAGCGCCAAGCCAAGCGCCAAACCAGACGCCAAGCCTAGCGCCAAGCCAAGCTCGCAGCCACATGCCAAGGAAGGCGCTAAGCCAAGCGTCAAGCCAAGCGCTAAGCCAAGCGTTCACCCAGCCAAGCGTTTAGCCAGCCAAGCGCCAAGCCACGCGTCAAGAAACGCGCCAAGCCAAACGATAAGCCAAGCGCCAAGCCAAGCGCCAAGCCACGCGATAAGAAATGCGCCACTTCATGCACCACGGAGAGCGCCAAGCCAAGCGACAAACCATGCTCCAAGCCACGCACCAAGAGAAGCGCCAAGCCAAGCGCCAAGCCACGCGTCAAGGAAAGCGCCAGGCCAAGCGTCAAGTTAAGCGCTAAGCCAAGCGGCCAGCCAGCTAAGCGCCAAGCCACGCGCCAAACCTTGCGCCAAGAAAAGCGTAAAGGCACGCGCCAAGCCAAGCGCCAAGCCAAGTGCCAAGCCACCCGCCAAGAAAAGCGCCAACCCAAGCGACAAGACACGCGCCAAGAAAGCGCCAAGGCAAGCGCCAAGCCAAGCGCCAAGCCAAGTTCCAAGCCACCCGCCAAGAAAAGCGCCAAGCCAAGCGACAAGCCACGCGCCAAGAAGAGCGCCAAGCCAAGTGCCAAGACAAGCGCCAAGTTACGCGTCAAGGAAAGCGCCAGGCCAAGCGTCAAGTTAAGCGCTAAGCCAAGCGTCCAGCCAACTAAGCGCCAAGCCACGCGCCAAGAAAAGCGTTAAGGCACGCGCCAAGCCAAGCGACAAACCATGCGCCAAGCCACGATTTAAGAGAAGCGCCAAGCCAAGCGCCAAGCCACGCGCCAAGAAGAGCGCCAAGCCAAGTGCCAAGGCAAGCGCCAACCACCCGCCAAGAAGAGCGCCAAGCCAAGCGAAAAGCCACGCGCCAAGAAAGCGCCAAGCTCGCAGCCACATGCCAAGCCAAGCGCCAAGCCAAGCGCCAAGCCAAGCGCCAAGCCAAGCGCCAAGCCAAGCGCCAAGCCAAGCTCGCAGCCACGCGCCAAGGAAATCGCTAAGCCAAGCGCCAAGCCAAGCGCCAAGCCAAGCGCCAAGCTAAGCTCGCAGCCACGCGCCAAGGAAATCGCTAAGCCAAGCGCCAAGCCAAGCGATCAGCCAAGCGCCAAGCCAAGCGCCAAACCAAGCGCCAAGCCAAGCGCCAAGCCAAGCTCGCAGCCACGCGCCAAGGAAATCGCTAAGCCAAGCGTCAAGCCAAGCGCCAAGCCAAGCGCCAAACCAGACGCCAAGCCTAGCGCCAAGCCAAGCTCGCAGCCACATGCCAAGGAAGGCGCTAAGCCAAGCGTCAAGCCAAGCGCTAAGCCAAGCGTTCACCCAGCCAAGCGTTTAGCCAGCCAAGCGCCAAGCCACGCGTCAAGAAAAGCGCCAAGCCAAACGATAAGCCAAGCGCCAAGCCAAGCGCCAAGCCACGCGATAAGAAATGCGCCACTTCATGCACCACGGAGAGCGCCAAGCCAAGCGACAAACCATGCTCCAAGCCACGCACCAAGAGAAGCGCCAAGCCAAGCGCCAAGCCACGCGTCAAGGAAAGCGCCAGGCCAAGCGTCAAGTTAAGCGCTAAGCCAAGCGGCCAGCCAGCTAAGCGCCAAGCCACGCGCCAAACCTTGCGCCAAGAAAAGCGTAAAGGCACGCGCCAAGCCAAGCGCCAAGCCAAGTGCCAAGCCACCCGCCAAGAAAAGCGCCAACCCAAGCGACAAGACACGCGCCAAGAAAGCGCCAAGGCAAGCGCCAAGCCAAGCGCCAAGCCAAGTTCCAAGCCACCCGCCAAGAAAAGCGCCAAGCCAAGCGACAAGCCACGCGCCAAGAAGAGCGCCAAGCCAAGTGCCAAGACAAGCGCCAAGTTACGCGTCAAGGAAAGCGCCAGGCCAAGCGTCAAGTTAAGCGCTAAGCCAAGCGTCCAGCCAACTAAGCGCCAAGCCACGCGCCAAGAAAAGCGTTAAGGCACGCGCCAAGCCAAGCGACAAACCATGCGCCAAGCCACGATTTAAGAGAAGCGCCAAGCCAAGCGCCAAGCCACGCGCCAAGAAGAGCGCCAAGCCAAGTGCCAAGGCAAGCGCCAACCACCCGCCAAGAAGAGCGCCAAGCCAAGCGAAAAGCCACGCGCCAAGAAAGCGCCAAGCCAAGCGCCAAGCCAAGCGCCCAGACAAGCGCCAAGCCACGCGCCAAAAAAAACACCAAGCCAAGCGACAAGCCAAGCGCCAAGCCAAGCGCCAAGACAAGCGCCAAGCCAAGCGCCAAGACAAACGCCAAGTCACGCGCCAAGAAAAGCACCAAGCCAAGCGACAAGCTACGCGCCAAGAAAAGCGCCAAGCCAAGCGCCATGTCAAGCGCCCAGCCAAGCGCCAAGACACGCGCCAGGAAAAGCGCCAAGAAAATCACAAAACCAAGCGCCAAGCCAAACGCCAAGCTACGCGCCAAGGAAAGCACCAAGCCAAGCGTCAAGCCAAGCGCTAAGCCAAGCGCCCAGCCAGCCAAGCGCCAAGCCACGCGCCAAGCCACGCGCCAAGCCACTCGCCAAGCCACGCGCCAAGCCACTCGCCAAGAAAATCGCCAAACCACGCTCCAAGCCAAGCGCCAAGCCAAGTGCCAAGCCACCCGCCAAGAAAAGCGCCAAGCTAAGCGACAAGCCACGCGCCAAGAAACCGCCAAGCCAAGCGACAAGCCAAGCGCCAGGTTGCGCGCCAAGGAGAGCGCCAAGCCATGCGCGAAGACAAGCACCAACCCAAGCGCCAAGCCAAGTGCCAAGACACGCGCCAGGAAAGCGCCAAGAAAAGCACCAAACCAAGCGCCAAGCCAAGCGCCAAGCCACGCGCCAAGGAAAGCACCAAGCCAACCGTCAAGCCAAGCGCTAAGCCAAGCGCCCAGCCAGCCGAGCGCCAAGCCACGCGCCAAGAAAATCGCCAAACCACGCCCCAAGCCAAGCGCCAAGCCAAGTGCCAAGCCACCCGCCAAGAAAAGCGCCAAGCTAAGCGACAAGCCACGCGCAAAGAAACCGCCAAGCCAAGCGACAAGCCAAGCGCCAGGCCGCGCTCCAAAAAGAGCGCCAAGCCATGCGTCAAGCCAAGCGCCAAGCCAAGAGCCAAGCCAATCGCCAAGCCACGCGCGAAGAAAGCGCCAAGCCAAGCGTTAAGCCACCCGCCAAGAAAAGCGCAAAGCCTAGCGACAAGCCACGCGCCAAGAAAAGCGCCAACCCAAGCGCCAAGCCACGCGCCGAGCCAAGCGCCAAGCCGCGCGCCAAGGAGAGCGCCAAGCCATGCGCCAAGCCAAGCGCCAAGCCAGGAGCCAAGCCAAGCGCCAAGCCACGCGCGAAGAAAGCGCCAAGCCAAGCGCCAAGCCACCCGCCAAGAAAAGCGCCAAGCCAAGCGCCAAGCCACGCGCCAAGAATAGCGCCAACCCAAGCGCCAAGCCACGCGCCGAGCCAAGCGCCAAGCCATGCTCCAATGAGAGCGCCAAGACAAGCGACAAGCCACGCGCCAAGCCACGCGCCAAGACAAGCACCAAGCCAATCGCCAAGCCAAGCGCCAAGCCAAGCGCCAAACCAAACGCCAAGCCAAGCGCAAAGCCAAGCGCCAAGCCAAGCGCCGAGACAAGCGCCAAGCCAAACGCCTAGCCAAACGCCAAGCCACGCGCCAAGATAAGCGCCAAGGCATGCGCTAAGTCAAGCGTCAAGCCAAGCTCCAAGCCAAGTGGCAAACCAAGCGTCAAGCCAAGCAACAAGCCAAGCGCCCAGCCAAGCGCCAAGCTACGCGCCAAGAAAAGCGTCAAGCCAAGCGCCAAGCCAAACGATAGGAAAAGCGCCACCCCATGCACCAAGGAGAACGCCAAGCCAAGCGACCAGCCAAGTGCCAAGCCACGTGCCAAGAAAAGCGCGAAGCCAAGCGACAAGCCACGCGCCATGAAAAGCGCCAAGACAAGCGCCAAACCAAGCGCCAAGCCAAGTGCCCAGCCAAGCGTCAAGCCACGCGTCAAGGAGAGCGCCAAGCCATGCGCCAAGCCAAGCGACAAGCTACGCGCCAAGCCACGCGCCAGGAAAAGCGCCAAGAAAATCACAAAACCAAGCGCCAAGCCAAACGCCAAGCTACGCGCCAAGGAAAGCACCAAGCCAAGCGTCAAGCCAAGCGCTAAGCCAAGCGCCCAGCCAGCCAAGCGCCAAGCCAAGTGCCAAGCCACCCGCCAAGAAAAGCGCCAAGCTAAGCGACAAGCCACGCGCCAAGAAACCGCCAAGCCAAGCGACAAGCCAAGCGCCAGGTTGCGCGCCAAGGAGAGCGCCAAGCCATGCGCGAAGACAAGCACCAACCCAAGCGCCAAGCCAAGTGCCAAGACACGCGCCAGGAAAGCGCCAAGAAAAGCACCAAACCAAGCGCCAAGCCAAGCGCCAAGCCACGCGCCAAGGAAAGCACCAAGCCAAGCGTCAAGCCAAGCGCTAAGCCAAGCGCCCAGCCAGCCGAGCGCCAAGCCACGCGCCAAGAAAAGCGCCAAGCCAAGTGCCAAGACATTTTTTTTTTTTTTTTTTTTTTTTTTTACATTTACTATTTGTTCTTATGGCTCGATGCCTAGTATTCTAAATCGAGCCGGATTTTATTCATTTTTCAAGACATGCTGCTTGTTGATACTGACATGCTTTCTTATTTCTAATTATCTATTATTATTACATTTCTATGCTGATACTTCCATGCACAATCTGGTTACTATATTCTCAACATTTTTTACTTTCTACTTACTAATTAATACCTATAATCCTATCATGCTACATGCTACATGCTAAAAAAACAAAATAAAATAAAATGTGTATCCTTAAACCATTCCAAGGTACATGCACATAAGGAAAAACATATATACATGCACTACTTACTATTCGGTAGTTTCTCTTCTTTTTTGCATTTACAGTAGTATTGCCCTATTCTTCTAAACAGTTTTGTTCTTGTATCTTGTCCTTTTCACATCTATTTTCTTAACTTGTTCCTTTTCTGGGAAGCAGATTTTAGCAGACCCTTCATTCCTCAACTCAGAGCACTTAGTGTTGAGGACCTCCGGGAACTGCCTCCCTCTGCTGATCCCACTTTAGTTGACAGTGTGTTCTTACATTATTTTGCACTACCTTTCTAATCTATCCTAAAATTAAATTAACCTATCTTATTTCTAGTTTTCGTCCATCCGGTTGTCACTGGCTGGGTCGGTATTCCAATCCCAATCCAGTGGCTTGTTTGTCCATATTATGTTTCGATGGTAGATGATTTGCTCCATCGTCTTTCATTTGGTGATGCTTGGGCTTTAGGCGTTATTGGCTCTAAGTCTTTCATTGTTGTATTTGTCCTTCTGATGTAATGAGACTCTCTGTGAGAGTCTATTTAGGCATTCATATTGTTCTTCGTTGTTGAGTATTTCTTGTATCGTCAGATTCCTTAGTGGTGTTCTAAGGTCTCCCATTTCCTCCTCCAGCAGAGGGCACTCCAGGACTACATGTTCTGGTGTTCCAATTACTCCACACTCGCATATGTTGCTTTCCCTCAGGTTGAAGCGATGCAAATAATCTGGATATGGTCCATGTCCGGTTAGTAGGTGAATTAGTCCTTGCGTGGGGTTTAGTTCCCTTCTCTGCATTCGCAAGTTTATGTTTGGTAAGAAGTTAAAGGTTCTTCTTCCCTTTGTTGATGATTCCCACTTCGCTTGCCAATCCGCAATTATTGCCTCCTTAATTTGTTTCTTGCTGTCTAGTGGTCTTCCCATTAAGCAGTTAACCTTCTCTAATTCACCTTTCCTTAACCAGTACATAGCTGCTCTTTTCGTTATCTCTAAATGCAATGGTAGAATTCCTACTACAACGTTGAGTGCCTCCGTAGATGTAGTACGGAAGGCTCCCGTCATTCGTAGTAGAACCCCCCTTTGAGCTCTGTCTATTCTTTCCTTCTGTTTTACATTCTTCAACCTGTGGGCCCATGCGCTTGCCCCGTATCCGACTATGGATGCTAGCACCACATTAAAATATACCCTGACACATTCTAGCGGTATTTTGTATTGTCTTTGCGCTATTCTTGCTATTTTGTTCATTAGTGTAGATCCTTTCTGACACACCATCTCGATGTGGTCATGAAAGTTTCTCTTTTCATCCAATTTTATGCCAAGGTACGTGGTGCTTCTGGATCTAGCAATGCTCCTTTCTTCCACCTTTATTAGGGGGTCTCTTTGCAGATTCCCCTTCATAAGTGCGTAAGTTGTCTTCTCGGCCGAGATTTTGAGTTTCCCATTTTTGCACCAGTCGGATACCGTCTTCATTATGTTGTTGCTTCTTTCCTCTATGCATGCCCTGGAGTCTCCCTCCACTAAGAGCAGCAGATCATCTGCATATGCAACAGCTATCTTTATATTTCGGTCTTCGTCTAGTTTGAGTAGTAGTTCCTCCAGTACTATGTCCCAGAAAACTGGTCCACATACTGATCCCTGAGGGCATCCTTTGGTCAACTTTTTCGTGATTTTACCATTAGGTGATGTAATGCTGGCATATCTGTCTTGACAGTAGTTCTTAAAGCTGTAATATAACTGTTGTTGACATTTGATATCCTTCAATCTTTGAAATAGGGCTGGCCACCACAGGTTGTCGAAAGCCCCTGAAATGTCTATAAAAATGGCTACCACGTATTTCGCCTCACTATCCTGTACGCTTTCAATCGCTCTATTCACTGCGTCTTCGGTAGATCTTCCCTCCCGATACCCATACTGATTTGGGTGCAATCCCTGGGTTTTCCTGTGTTCAAGTAATTTGTTACATAGTAATTTTTCCTGCAGCTTTCCTAGCACATTCAGCAGGCATATCGGTCGGTAGGTCTTCGGCTTTACAGGGTCCTTGTCTTCTCCCTTCTTCAGTATCACGACGTCCGCTTGCTTATATATGTTGGGTATTTTTCCTTGAGCCAAGCATCGATTGTAGAGAGAACACAAAACTGGTAAGATCTTCTCCCTTAACGCCTGGATGACTTCGGGTGTTATCCCATCCGGTCCAGGCGCTTTCTTCTTCCTTATTCTTGATATCGCGTTCGATATTTCTTCCTCCGTGAATTGCACTATTTCTCCTTCTGTTCTGTATTGTTCTACCATATTTGTTCTTGTCCGTCTCTGTGTTTCATTTTCCGCATTGCTGTTATCGTCCGGTAATAGTGCATTCAGGAGTGTAGTTGCCGATTCTTCCCAGTTTTCCGTCATCGTGCCATCCTCTCTCTCTATTGAAGAGAGAAGAGTTGGTGATCTGATTTTGCTTGTTACAATCTTATATGGTGTTCCCCAGACATCTGTTTTCATGTGTCTCTCTACAAATCTATCCCAGCTCTTTGCCTTTGTCTCAAATATTTGTTGCTTATAGGTTTGTTTTATCAATCGATATTCATTAAGGAGTTGCCTCCTTTCTTCCGCAATAGCAGAGCGTTGGTAGTTTCTTCTGGCTTTTCGCACCCTTTTCTTCAGTCTAGTCAGTTGTTCTGACCAAACTTCACTTGTTATTTTGCCGTTTTCCCTGACTAGCGGGATAGCGAGGTTCATCACTCTTTGGATTTCCTTGGTAAGCTCTTTGGCTTTTTCATTTATGTCATATCCCTCCTCAAGAGTCGGAGGACAGAACTCTGTTATCAACATATCCCAGTTTGCCTTGTGCATATTGTATCTTTTCTTAAATGTTATTTTATGTTCTTCAGTCTGTTCTCTGCCCAGCGTGCATGTTATTAGGTTGTGATCGCTGACTGTCCGGTGTTGAACAACCTTCCAGTCAGCCACCATGCCTATTGCTTTACCGTTTGCCAGGGTAACATCAATATTACTTGATGCTCCCGCTCTATTCGAAAAGGTTGGTGGGTTTCCGGGTTCGTTGACGACCTCCATTTGGAGTTCGTGTATCAACTCCTCCATCTCCACACCTCTTTCATCTGTTCTATCGCTATGCCAGAGAGCAGACCTTGCATTCACATCTGACATAATTATTACTGGGACATCCTGATAAGTGTAAAGTATGCTCCTTAGCTTTCCTATGTAAGGTTCGATGTCATCGCCAAACTGACAGTACAGACTGACGACTATCCATCTCCCCTCACGCATTGAAATCTCCACACAGACACAGTGCGTATCACTAAACTGCCTTATTAGAGTTGTACATGTATTCTTATTTAGTATGATTATTGCTGCCATAGGGTTCTCCCCCAGACATATTACCTGTGCGGTGACGGGCATGCCTGGGATCTTTCCCTGTCTGGTATATGGTTCCTGCATGCAGACCACATCCAGGCTGTCTTCTTCCGCGATCTGTCTTATCTCATGCATCACGACCGCGCTTCTCATCCCATTTATCTGGGCGATTTTGATCCTCTTTATGGATGTCTTGTGTGTATGTGGCTCATTGGCCATTTTTGGGTGCAATCGAATGTTATGCGACCGTGTGTCATGACAAACTGCTTGTACAACTCTTCAAGGTCCAGTTTTTCCTTCCTTCTTTCATATACTCTATCTACGAGTAGTTTTAGTTGTTCCGCATCCGTGGGGAGATTCACACATCTCAGCTGTATTCTGTCCACCGCCTCAGGTACTGCGAAAGTCACAGCTTTACCTTTTGGGTGTAGTAATCTGACCAAGTGACGTAGTGCCATTGTTAGAGTTTGGGCTTCTTCCAGTCTACTCAATTTCATGTTAGTTTCCAGCCTTTCATATAGCAAGGCTGGATCTCCATTTTCTTCTGGCTTTTGGGATTTTTCTTCAGACATTTCCTGTGGTTTCTTTACTTTCTTTCTAAAACTCAGCATTCTCATTTTGTCTCTCAGTGTCTTTGATGGTGATTTGTGTTTGCCTTTATCAGATGATGATGTTTGCTCCTCGTTGTTATTAACCATTCTAGAATTTGGTGGGTTATATATTCCGCCTGATATGAACTTTATGAACTTATTGTCCATAATCTGTTTTCTGAATTAGTCTTTCCATCATCATCTTATGGGTTGGGCAGTCTTTTATTTGTTTTGCGCATCTTTTTCCTCTTTTAAGACATGGGATACAGACTTGAGACTGAGCTTTCTTTGGACAGTCAGTTTTGTTATGTTCTTCTTCGCCACAGTGCCCACATGTGGATTTGGTCTGAACGCAGTGTTTGCTTACATGCCCTAAATCTTGGCATCTCATGCATTTTGCCACAACTAAGTAGTCCTTTGCATTTATTGACCTGAACCCGATATATAATCGGGCTTGTCCTAGTATTTGCTTTCTCAGTCCAGCCGTTACCTCCACCACATGGTGGACCGTTGGCTTCTCTTTTGGGCCAGTCTTGAATCTTAGATTTAGTGATTCCATGAATACTTCCTTCTCCATCTTGTCTTCAAAGTTCTGTGCATATATTGTCTCCTTCAGTTCTTGCTCATCCATCTTAGATGGTACGTCGTACAGTATAACTAACGGGTTTTGCTTTTTGGGTAGTTCGCATTTCAGATCTTTTTTGATTTCGTTGTTGC
Source organism: Agriotes lineatus (assembly GCA_940337035.1). NCBI lineage: Eukaryota > Metazoa > Arthropoda > Insecta > Coleoptera > Elateridae > Agriotes > Agriotes lineatus. Next base: position 321,487 of record CALNHX010000065.1, on the reverse strand, counting down.
TCATAATCTTTTGCAGATCTTCTTGTGTTGCCGTCTCCACTATTAGTGCTTTCGCCGTTGTTCTCATTGCCTTAATTTTTATTTTCTGTTGCATTGGATTGAGCTTTTTTGTAAACTCTTGCTGAATCTTCTTGCCATCATCACCTTTGTTAGACACAATGAAGAGGGTATTATTCTGTTTTCTGACTGTGTTTCTTATTGTGGTTTCAGCTTCGCTAACCTTGCCCTGAGCTGCCATTTCTGCATATGTTCTCGTCACTGGTTCTTTTACTTTTTGTTTCTCATCTGCTAATTCCTGTCTTAGTCTGTTGTTCTCTTCTTTCAGAGCCTTGACTTCTCCCTGTAATTCGGCTTGCGCCATTGCCCACAACATCACCTTGTGTTTTAGTGCTGCTGTTGCAGCTTTTGTCAATCTTCTGCCTGGGTCCATATCGGTTTCAATAAAGATACTCAGGTCCGTATACCTGGTTTCTACAGTTTCCTTTTCCGATTCGCCTACTTCTTTTCCTGCTTGAGCTCGCCTTGTCATAGGTGTGTTTGGTACATCCTCTTGGGATGGACCAGACACAGACCCCCGCCTCGAGGGCGGGGGACTTCTACTTTGCATTTCCACTCCCTCTACCTACGATCAGGATATTTCTTTTTAGGTGCACTTAGCCGTATCGTGGATCTTATTGCTACGCAGAGTCTTATTGCCACGACTTCGTTACCGCCCCTGACCACGCGGAGGTGGCACCTTTCTACTATCTAGCTCTCTTATTCGCCTTCTATTCGCCTTTGGATTGCCTTCTATCGCTTTGAAGCCCGCAGGCCGCTCTACACAGTGACCAAAACTGCAATCACTGTGACCCCGAGGGGCAAGAAGAGCGCCAACCCAAGTGCCAAGACAAGCGCCAAGTTACGCGTCAAGGAAAGCGCCAGGCCAAGCGTCAAGTTAAGCGCTAAGCCAAGCGTCCAGCCAACTAAGCGCCAAGCCACGCGCCAAGCCACGCGCCAAGAAAAGCGTTAAGGCACGCGCCAAGCCAAGCGACAAACCATGCGCCAAGCCACGATTTAAGAGAAGCGCCAAGCCAAGCGCCAAGCCACGCGCCAAGAAGAGCGCCAAGCCAAGTGCCAAGGCAAGCGCCAACCACCCGCCAAGAAGAGCGCCAAGCCAAGCGAAAAGCCACGCGCCAAGAAAGCGCCAAGCCAAGCGCCAAGCCAAGCGCCCAGACAAGCGCCAAGCCACGCTCTAAGGAGAGCGCCAAGCCAAGCGACAAGCCACGCGCCAAGAAAAGCAACAAACTAAGCGCCAATCCAAGCGCCAACCCAGCTAAGCGCCAAGTCACGCGAGAAGCCACCCGCCAACAAAAGAGCCAAGCCAAGAGACAAGCCACGCGCCAAGAAAGCGCCAACCCAAGCGCCAAGCCAAGCGTCAAGCCAAGCCAAGCGCCAAGCCAAGCGCCCAAACAAGCGCCAAGCTACGCGCTAAGAAAAGCGACAAGCCAAGCGCCCAGCCAAGCGCCAACCCAGCTAAGCGCCAAGCCACGCGCCAAGCCACCCCCCAACAAAAGTGCCAAGCCAAGCGACAAGCCACGCGCCAAGAAAGCGCCAACCCAGCTAAGCGCCAAGCCACGCGCCAAGCCACCCGCCAACAAAAGAGCCAATCCAAGCGACAAGCCACGCGCCAAGAAAGCGCCAACCCAGCTAAGCGCCAAGCCACGCGCCAAGCCACCCGCCAACAAAAGAGCCAAGCCAAGCGACAAGCCACGCGCCAAAAAAAAACACCAAGCCAAGCGCCAAGCCAAGCGCCAAGCCACGCGCCGAGCCAAGCGCCATGCCATGCGCCGTGCCAAGCGCCAAGCCACGCTCCAAGGAGAGCGCCAAGCCAAGCGACAAGCCACGCGCCAAGTCACGCGCCAAGCCACCCGCCAACAAAGGAGCCAAGCCAAGCGGCAAGCCACGCGCCAAGAAAGCGCCAACCCAAGCGCCAAACCAAGCGCCAAGCCAAGCGCCAAGCCAAGCGCCAAGCCAAGCGCCAAGCCAAGCGCCCAGACAAGCGCCAAGCTACGCGCCAAGAAAAGCGACAAGCCAAGCGCCCAGCCAAGCGCCAGCCCAGCTAAGCGCCAAGCCACGCGCCAAGCCACCCGCCAACAAAAGAGCCAAGCCAAGCGACAAGCCACGCGCCAAAAAAAAACAGTAAGCCAAACGACAAACCAAGCGCCCAGACAAGCGCCAAGCCACGCGGCAAAAAAAACACCAAACCAAGCGACAAGCCAAGCGCCCAGACAAGCGCCAAGCCACGCGCCAAAAAAAACACCAAGCCAAGCGACAAGCCAAACGCCAAGCCAAGCGCCAAGCCAAGCTCCCAGACAAGCGCCATGCCACGCGCCAAGAAAAGCGCCAAGCCAAGCGCCAAGCCAAGCGCCCAACCAAGCGCCAAGTCACGCGGCAAGGAAAGCGCCAAGCCATGCGCCAAGACAAGCACCAAGCCAAGCGCCAAGCCAAGCGCCAAGCCAAGCGCCAAACTAAGCGCCAAGCCAAGCCCCAAGCCAAGCTCCAAGCCACGCGCCAAGGAAAGCGCTAAGCCAAGCGTCAAGCCAAGCGCTAAGCCAAGCATTCAGCCAGCCAAGCGTTTAGCCAGCCAAGCGCCAAACCACGCACCAAGCCGCGCGCCAAGCCACGCGCCAAGCCACGCGCTAAGAAAAGCGCCAAGCCAAGCGTCAAGCCAAGCGTCAAGCCAAGCGCTAAGCCAAGCGCCCAGCCAGCCAAGCGCCAAGCCACGCGGAAAACCACGCGCCAAAAAAAGCGCCAAGGCACGCGCCAAGCCAAGCGCCAAGCCAAGTGCCAAGCCACCCGCCAAGAAAAGCGCCAAGCCAAGCGACAAGCCATGCATCAAAAAAGCGCCAAGCAAAGCGCCAAGCCAAGCGCCAAGCCAAGCGCCAAGCCAAGCGCCCAGACAAGCGCCAAGCCCCGCGCCAAGAAAAGCACCAAGCCAAGCGACAAGCTACGCGTCAAGAAAAGCGCCAAGCCAAGCGCTAAGCCAAGCGCCCAGCCAAGCGCCAAGACACGCGCTAAGGAGACCGCTAAGCCATGCGCCAAGACAAGCACCAAGACAAGCGCCAAGCCAGCCGCCAAGCCAAGCGCCAAGCCAAACGCCCAGCCAAGCGCCAAGCTATGCGCCAAGCCACGCGCTAAGAAAAGCGCGAACCCAAGCGCCGAGACAAGCGCCAATCCAAACGCCTAGCCAAGGGCCAAGCCACGCGCCAATATGAGCGCCAAAACATGCGCCAAGCCAAGCGTCAAGCCAAGCTCCAAGCCAAGTGCCAAGCCAAGCGTCAAGCCAAGCGCCAAGCCAAGCGCCCAGGCAAGCGCCAATCCACGCGCCAAGCCACGCGCCAAGAAAAGCGTCAAGCCAAGCGCCAAGCCAAGCGACAAGCCACGCGCCAGGCCACGCGCCAAGAAAAGCGCCACCCCATGCACGAAGGAGAGCGCCAAGCCAAGCGACAAGCCACACGCCAGGCCACGCGCCAAGAAAAGCACCAAGCCAACCAAGCGCCAAGCCACGCGCCGAGCCAAGCGCCAAGCCATGCGCCGAGCCAAGCGCCAAGCCACGCTCCAAGGAGAGCGCCAAGCCAAGCGACAAGCCACGCGCCAAGCCACGCGCCAAGCCACGCTCCAAGGAGAGCGCCAAGCCAAGCGACAAGCCACGCGCCAAGCCACGCGCCAAGCCACGCGCCAAGCCACGCGCCAAGAAAAGCGACAAACCAAGCGCCAATCCAAGCGCCAACCCAGCCAAGCGCCAAGCCACGCGCCAAGAAAAGCGCTAAGAAAAGCGCTAAACCAAGCGCCACTCCAGGCGCTAAGCCAAGCTCCAAGCCACGCGCCATGAAAAGCGCCAAGCCAAGCGACAAGCCACGCGCCAAGCCACGCTCCAAGGAGAGCGCCAAGCCAAGCGACAAGCCACGCGCCAAGCCACGCGCCAAGCCACGCGCCAAGCCACGCGCCAAGAAAAGCGACAAACCAAGCGCCAATCCAAGCGCCAACCCAGCCAAGCGCCAAGCCACGCGCCAAGAAAAGCGCTAAGAAAAGCGCTAAACCAAGCGCCAACCCAGGCGCTAAGCCAAGCTCCAAGCCACGCGCCAGGCTAAGCGCCAGGCCACGCGCCAGGAAAAACGCCACCCCATGCACCAAAAAGAGCGCCAAGCCAAGCGGCAAGCCACGCGCCAGGCCACGCGCCAAGAAAAGCGCCAAGCCAAGCGCCAAGCCAAGCGACAAACCAAGCGCCCAGACAAGCGCCAAAAAAAAGCGCCAAGCCAAGCGCCAAGCCAAGCACCAAGCCAAGCGCCCAAGCAAGCGCCAAGTCACGCGGCAAGGAGAGCGCCAAGCCATGCGCCAAGACAAGCACCAAGCCAAGCGCCATGCCAATCGCCAAACCAAGCGCCAAGCCAAGCGGCAAGCCACGCGCCAGGCCACGCGCCAAGAAAAGCGAAAAGCCAAGCGCCAAGCCAAGCTCCCAGACAAGCGCCATGCCACGCGCCAAAAAAAAACGCCAAGCCAAGCGCCAAGCCAAGCGCCAAGCCAAGCGCCCAAGCAAGCGCCAAGTCACGCGGCAAAGAGAGCGCCAAGCCATGCGCCAAGACAAGCACCAAGCCAAGCGCCATGCCAATCGCCAAACCAAGCGCCAAGCCAAGCGCCAAGCCAAGCTCCAAGCCACGCGCCAAGGAAAGCGCTAAGCCAAGCGTCAAGCCAAGCGCTAAGCCAAGCATTCAGCCAGCCAAGCGTTTAGCCAGCCAAGCGCCAAGCCACGCACCAAGCCACGCGCCAAGCCACGCGCCAAGCCACGCGCCAAGAAAAGCGCCAGGCTAAGCGCCAAGCCACGCGCCAGGAAAAACGCCACCCCATGCACCAAAGAGAGCGCCAAGCCAAGCGGCAAGCCACGCGCCAGGCCACGCGCCAAGAAAAGCGCCAAGCCAAGCGCCAAGCCAAGCGACAAACCAAGCGCCCAGACAAGCGCCAAGCCACGCGCCAAAAAAAACACCAAACCATGCGAAAAGCCAAGCGCCAAGCCAAGCTCCCAGACAAGCGCCATGCCACGCGCCAAAAAAAAGCGCCAAGCCAAGCGCCAAGCCAAGCGCCAAGCCAAGCGCCCAAGCAAGCGCCAAGTCACGCGGCAAGGAGAGCGCCAAGCCATGCGCCAAGACAAGCACCAAGCCAAGCGCCATGCCAATCGCCAAACCAAGCGCCAAGCCAAGCGCAAAGCCAAGCTCCAAGCCACGCGCCAAGGAAAGCGCTAAGCCAAGCGTCAAGCCAAGCGCTAAGCCAAGCGCCCAGCCAAGCGCCAAGCCACGCGCTAAGGAGAGCGCCAAGCCATGCGCCAAGACAAGCACCAAGACAAGCGCCAAGCCAGCCGCCAAGCCAAGCGCCATGCCATGCGCCGTGCCAAGCGCCAAGCCACGCTCCAAGGAGAGCGCCAAGCCAAGCGACAAGCCACGCGCCAAGTCACGCGCCAAGCCACCCGCCAACAAAGGAGCCAAGCCAAGCGGCAAGCCACGCGCCAAGAAAGCGCCAACCCAAGCGCCAAACCAAGCGCCAAGCCAAGCGCCAAGCCAAGCGCCAAGCCAAGCGCCAAGCCAAGCGCCCAGACAAGCGCCAAGCTACGCGCCAAGAAAAGCGACAAGCCAAGCGCCCAGCCAAGCGCCAGCCCAGCTAAGCGCCAAGCCACGCGCCAAGCCACCCGCCAACAAAAGAGCCAAGCCAAGCGACAAGCCACGCGCCAAAAAAAACAGTAAGCCAAACGACAAACCAAGCGCCCAGACAAGCGCCAAGCCACGCGGCAAAAAAAACACCAAACCAAGCGACAAGCCAAGCGCCCAGACAAGCGCTAAGCCACGCGCCAAAAAAAACACCAAGCCAAGCGACAAGCCAAACGCCAAGCCAAGCGCCAAGCCAAGCTCCCAGACAAACGCCATGCCACGCGCCAAGAAAAGCGCCAAGCCAAGCGCCAAGCCAAGCGCCCAACCAAGCGCCAAGTCACGCGGCAAGGAAAGCGCCAAGCCATGCGCCAAGACAAGCACCAAGCCAAGCGCCAAGCCAAGCGCCAAGCCAAGCGCCAAACTAAGCGCCAAGCCAAGCCCCAAGCCAAGCTCCAAGCCACGCGCCAAGGAAAGCGCTAAGCCAAGCGTCAAGCCAAGCGCTAAGCCAAGCATTCAGCCAGCCAAGCGTTTAGCCAGCCAAGCGCCAAACCACGCACCAAGCCGCGCGCCAAGCCACGCGCCAAGCCACGCGCTAAGAAAAGCGCCAAGCCAAGCGTCAAGCCAAGCGTCAAGCCAAGCGCTAAGCCAAGCGCCCAGCCAGCCAAGCGCCAAGCCACGCGGAAAACCACGCGCCAAAAAAAGCGCCAAGGCACGCGCCAAGCCAAGCGCCAAGCCAAGTGCCAAGCCACCCGCCAAGAAAAGCGCCAAGCCAAGCGACAAGCCATGCTCCAAAAAAGCGCCAAGCAAAGCGCCAAGCCAAGCGCCAAGCCAAGCGCCAAGCCAAGCGCCCAGACAAGCGCCAAGCCCCGCGCCAAGAAAAGCACCAAGCCAAGCGACAAGCTACGCGTCAAGAAAAGCGCCAAGCCAAGCGCTAAGCCAAGCGCCCAGCCAAGCGCCAAGACACCCGCTAAGGAGACCGCTAAGCCATGCGCCAAGACAAGCACCAAGACAAGCGCCAAGCCAGTTGCCAAGCCAAGCGCCAAGCCAAACGCCCAGCCAAGCGCCAAGCTATGCGCCAAGCCACGCGCTAAGAAAAGCGCGAACCCAAGCGCCGAGACAAGCGCCAATCCAAACGCCTAGCCAAGGGCCAAGCCACGCGCCAATATGAGCGCCAAAACATGCGCCAAGCCAAGCGTCAAGCCAAGCTCCAAGCCAAGTGCCAAGCCAAGCGTCAAGCCAAGCGCCAAGCCAAGCGCCCAGGCAAGCGCCAATCCACGCGCCAAGCCACGCGCCAAGAAAAGCGTCAAGCCAAGCGCCAAGCCAAGCGACAAGCCACGCGCCAGGCCACGCGCCAAGAAAAGCGCCACCCCATGCACGAAGGAGAGCGCCAAGCCAAGCGACAAGCCACACGCCAGGCCACGCGCCAAGAAAAGCACCAAGCCAACCAAGCGCCAAGCCACGCGCCGAGCCAAGCGCCAAGCCATGCGCCGAGCCAAGCGCCAAGCCACGCTCCAAGGAGAGCGCCAAGCCAAGCGACAAGCCACGCGCCAAGCCACGCGCCAAGCCACGCGCCAAGTCACGCGCCAAGAAAAGCGACAAACCAAGCGCCAATCCAAGCGCCAACCCAGCCAAGCGCCAAGCCACGCGCCAAGAAAAGCGCTAAGAAAAGCGCTAAACCAAGCGCCAATCCAGGCGCTAAGCCAAGCTCCAAGCCACGCGCCAGGCTAAGCGCCAAGCCACGCGCCAGGAAAAACGCCACCCCATGCACCAAAAAGAGCGCCAAGCCAAGCGGCAAGCCACGCGCCAGGCCACGCGCCAAGAAAAGCGCCAAGCCAAGCGCCAAGCCAAGCGACAAACCAAGCGCCCAGACAAGCGCCAAAAAAAAGCGCCAAGCCAAGCGCCAAGCCAAGCACCAAGCCAAGCGCCCAAGCAAGCGCCAAGTCACGCGGCAAGGAGAGCGCCAAGCCATGCGCCAAGACAAGCACCAAGCCAAGCGCCATGCCAATCGCCAAACCAAGCGCCAAGCCAAGCGGCAAGCTACGCGCCAGGCCACGCGCCAAGAAAAGCGAAAAGCCAAGCGCCAAGCCAAGCTCCAAGACAAGCGCCATGCCACGCGCCAAAAAAAAACGCCAAGCCAAGCGCCAAGCCAAGCGCCAAGCCAAGCGCCCAAGCAAGCGCCAAGTCACGCGGCAAAGAGAGCGCCAAGCCATGCGCCAAGACAAGCACCAAGCCAAGCGCCATGCCAATCGCCAAACCAAGCGCCAAGCCAAGCGCCAAGCCAAGCTCCAAGCCACGCGCCAAGGAAAGCGCTAAGCCAAGCGTCAAGCCAAGCGCTAAGCCAAGCATTCAGCCAGCCAAGCGTTTAGCCAGCCAAGCGCCAAGCCACGCACCAAGCCACGCGCCAAGCCACGCGCCAAGCCACGCGCCAAGAAAAGCGCCAGGCTAAGCGCCAAGCCACGCGCCAGGAAAAACGCCACCCCATGCACCAAAGAGAGCGCCAAACCAAGCGGCAAGCCACGCGCCAGGCCACGCGCCAAGAAAAGCGCCAAGCCAAGCGCCAAGCCAAGCGACAAACCAAGCGCCCAGACAAGCGCCAAGCCACGCGCCAAAAAAAACACCAAGCCATGCGAAAAGCCAAGCGCCAAGCCAAGCTCCCAGACAAGCGCCATGCCACGCGCCAAAAAAAAGCGCCAAGCCAAGCGCCAAGCCAAGCGCCAAGCCAAGCGCCCAAGCAAGCGCCAAGTCACGCGGCAAGGAGAGCGCCAAGCCATGCGCCAAGACAAGCACCAAGCCAAGCGCCATGCCAATCGCCAAACCAAGCGCCAAGCCAAGCGCCAAGCCAAGCTCCAAGCCACGCGCCAAGGAAAGCGCTAAGCCAAGCGTCAAGCCAAGCGCTAAGCCAAGCGCCCAGCCAAGCGCCAAGCCACGCGCTAAGGAGAACGCCAAGCCATGCGCCAAGACAAGCACCAAGACAAGCGCCAAGCCAGCCGCCAAGCCAAGCGCCAAGCCAAGCGCCCAGCCAAGCGCCAAGCTATGCGGCAAGCCACGCGCCAAGAAAAGCGCGAAGCCAAGCTCCCAGACAAGCGCCATGCTACGCGCCAAGAAAAGCGCCAAGCCAAGCGCCAAGCCAAGCGCGCAACCAAGCACCAAGTCACGCGCCAAGGAGAGCGCCAAGCCATGCGCCAAGACAAGCACCAAGCCAAGCGCCAAGCCAAGCGCCAAGCCAAGCGCCAAACCAAGCCCCAAGTCAAGCGCCAAGCCAAGCTCCAAGCCACGCGCCAAGGAAAGCGCTAAGCCAAGCGTCAAGCCAAGCGCTAAGCCAAGCATTTACCCAGCCAAGCGTTTAGCCCGCCAAGCGCCAAGCCACGCACCAAGCCACGCGCCAAGCCACGCGCCAAGCCACGCGCCAAGAAAAACGCCAAACCACGCGCCAAGCCAAGCGCCAAGCCACCCGCCAAGAAAAGCGCCAAGCCAAGCGTCAAGCCAGGCGCTAAGCCAAGCGCCCAGCCAGCCAAGCGCCAAGCCACGCGGAAAACCACGCTCCAAAAAAGCGCTAAGCGAAGCGCCAAGCCAAGCGCCAAGCCAAGCGCCAAGCCAAGCGCCAAGCCAAGCGCCAAGCCAAGCGCCCAGACAAGCGCCAAACCACGCGCCAAGAAAAGCACCAAGCCAAGCTACAAGCTACGCGTCAAGAAAAGCGCCAAGCCAAGCGCTAAGCCAAGCGCCCAGCCAAGCGCCAAGCCACGCGCCAAGCTATGCGGCAAGCCACGCGCCAAGAAAAGCGCGAAGCCAAACGCCGAGACAAGCGCCAAGCCAAACGCCTAGCCAAGCGCCAAGCCACGCGCCAATATGAGCGCCAAGACATGCGCCAAGCCAAGCGTCAAGCCAAGCGTCAAGCCAAGCGCCAAGCCAAGCGCCAAGCCAAACGCCTAGCCAAGCGCCAAGCCACGCGCCAATATGAGCGCCAAGACATGCGCCAAGCCAAGCGTCAAGCCAAGCTCCAAGCCAAGCGCCAAGCCAAGCGCCCAGCCAAGCGCCAAGCTATGCGGCAAGCCACGCGCCAAGAAAAGCGCGAAGCCAAACGCCGAGACAAGCGCCAAGCCAAACGCCTAGCCAAGCGCCAAGCCACGCGCCAATATGAGCGCCAAGACATGCGCCAAGCCAAGCGTCAAGCCAAGCTCCAAGCCAAGTACCAAGCCAAGCGTCAAGCCAAGCGCCAAGCCAAGCGCCAAGCCAAACGCCTAGCCAAGCGCCAAGCCACGCGCCAATATGAGCGCCAAGACATGCGCCAAGCCAAGCGTCAAGCCAAGCTCCAAGCCAAGTGCCAAGCCAAGCGTCAAGCCAAGCGCCAAGCCATGCGCCAAGCCAAGCGTCAAGCCAAGCGCCCAGCCAAGCGCCAAGCTATGCGGCAAGCCACGCGCCAAGAAAAGCGCAAAGCCAAACGCCGAGACAAGCGCCAAGCCAAACGCCTAGCCAAGCGCCAAGCCACGCGCCAATATGAGCGCCAAGACATGCGCCAAGCCAAGCGTCAAGCCAAGCTCCAAGCCAAGTGCCAAGCCAAGCGTCAAGCCAAGCGCCAAGCCAAGCGCCAAGCCAAACGCCTAGCCAAGCGCCAAGCCACGCGCCAATATGAGCGCCAAGACATGCGCCAAGCCAAGCGTCAAGCCAAGCTCCAAGCCAAGTGCCAAGCCAAGCGTCAAGCCAAGCGCCAAGCCATGCGCCAAGCCAAGCGTCAAGCCAAGCTCCAAGCCAAGTGCCAAGCCAAGCGTCTAGCCAAGCGCTAAGCCACGAGCCAAGCCACGCGCCAAGAAAAGCGTTAAGCCAAGCGCCAAGCCAAGCGACAAGCCACGCGCCAGGCCACGCGCCAAGAAAAACGCCACCCCATGCACGAAGGAGAGCGCCAAGCCAAGCGACAAGCCACGCGCCAGGCCACGGGCTAAGAAAAGCACCAAGCCAACCAAGCGCCAAGCCACGCGCCGAGCCAAGCGCCAAGCCATGCGCCGAGCCAAGCGCCAAGCCACGCTCTAAGGAGAGCGCCAAGCCAAGCGACAAGCCACGCGCCAAGCCACGCGCCAAGAAAAGCAACAAATCAAGCGCCAATCCAAGCGCCAACCCAGCTAAGCGCCAAGTCACGCGAGAAGCCACCCGCCAACAAAAGAGCCAAGCCAAGAGACAAGCCACGCGCCAAGAAAGCGCCAAACCAAGCGCCAAGCCAAGCGCCAAGCCAAGCGCCAAGCCAAGCGCCAAGCCAAGCGCCAAGCCAAGCGCCCAGACAAGCGCCAAGCTACGCGCCAAGAAAAGCGACAAGCCAAGCGCCCAGCCAAGCGCCAACCCAGCTAAACGCCAAGCAACGCACCAAGCCACCCCCCAACAAAAGTGCCAAGCCAAGCGACAAGCCACGCGCCAAGAAAGCGACAACCCAGCTAAGCGCCAAGCCACGCGCCAAGCCACCCGCCAACAAAAGAGCCAATCCAAGCGACAAGCCACGCGCCAAGAAAGCGCCAACCCAGCTAAGCGCCAAGCAACGCGCCAAGCCACCCGCCAACAAAAGAGCCAAGCCAAGCGACAAGCCACGCGCCAAAAAAAAAACACCAAGCCAAGCGCCAAGCCAAGCGCCAAGCCACGCGCCGAGCCAAGCGCCATGCCATGCGCCGTGCCAAGCGCCAAGCCACGTTCCAATTAGAGCGCCAAGCCAAGCGACAAGCCACGCGCCAAGTCACGCGCCAAGAAACCCGCCAACAAAGGAGCCAAGCCAAGCGACAAGCCACGCGCCAAGAAAGCGCCAACCCAAGCGCCAAACCAAGCGCCAAGCCAAGCGCCAAGCCAAGCGCCAAGCCAAGCGCCAAGCCAAGCGCCAAGCCAAGCGCCAAGCCAAGCGCCCAGACAAGCGCCAAGCTACGCGCCAAGAAAAGCGACAAGCCAAGCGCCCAGCCAAGCGTCAACCCAGCTAAGCGCCAAGCCACGCGCCAAGCCACCCGCCAACAAAAGAGCCAAGCCAAGCGACAAGCCACGCGCCAAAAAAAACACCAAGCCAAACGACAAACCAAGCGCCCAGACAAGCGCCAAGCCACGCGCCAAAAAAAACACCAAACCAAGCGACAAGCCAAGCGCCAAGCCAAGCGCCAAGCCAAGCGCCCAGACAAGCGCCAAGCCACGCGCCAAGAAAAGCGCCAAGCCAAGCGCCAAGCCAAGCGCCCAACCAAGCGCCAAGTCACGCGGCAAGGAGAGCGACAAGCCATGCGCCAACACAAGCACCAAGCCAAGCGCCAAGCCAAGCGCCAAGCCAAGCGCCAAACTAAGCGCCAAGCCAAGCCCCAAGCCAAGCTCCAAGCCACGCGCCAAGGAAAGCGCTAAGCCAAGCGTCAAGCCAAGCGCTAAGCCAAGCATTCAGCCAGCCAAGCGTTTAGCCAGCCAAGCGCCAAACCACGCACCAAGCCCCGCGCCAAGCCACGCGCCAAGCCACGCGCTAAGAAAAGCGCCAAGCCAAGCGTCAAGCCAAGCGCTAAGCCAAGCGCCCAGCCAGCCAAGCGCCAAGCCACGCGGAAAACCACGCGCCAAAAAAAGCGCCAAGGCACGCGCCAAGCCAAGCGCCAAGCCAAGCGCCAAGCCAAGCGCCAAGCCAAACGCCTAGCCAAGCGCCAAGCCACGCGCCAATATGAGCGCCAAGACATGCGCCAAGCCAAGCGTCAAGCCAAGCTCCAAGCCAAGCGCCAAGCCAAGCGCCCAGCCAAGCGCCAAGCTATGCGGCAATCCACGCGCCAAGAAAAGCGCGAAGCCAAACGCCGAGACAAGCGCCAAGCCAAACGCCTAGCCAAGCGCCAAGCCACGCGCCAATATGAGCGCCAAGACATGCGCCAAGCCAAGCGTCAAGCCAAGCTCCAAGCCAAGTACCAAGCCAAGCGTCAAGCCAAGCGCCAAGCCAAGCGCCAAGCCAAACGCCTAGCCAAGCGCCAAGCCACGCGCCAATATGAGCGCCAAGACATGCGCCAAGCCAAGCGTCAAGCCAAGCTCCAAGCCAAGTGCCAAGCCAAGCGTCAAGCCAAGCGCCAAGCCATGCGCCAAGCCAAGCGTCAAGCCAAGCGCCCAGCCAAGCGCCAAGCTATGCGGCAAGCCACGCGCCAAGAAAAGCGCGAAGCCAAACGCCGAGACAAGCGCCAAGCCAAACGCCTAGCCAAGCGCCAAGCCACGCGCCAATATGAGCGCCAAGACATGCGCCAAGCCAAGCGTCAAGCCAAGCTCCAAGCCAAGTGCCAAGCCAAGCGTCAAGCCAAGCGCCAAGCCAAGCGCCAAGCCAAACGCCTAGCCAAGCGCCAAGCCACGCGCCAATATGAGCGCCAAGACATGCGCCAAGCCAAGCGTCAAGCCAAGCTCCAAGCCAAGTGCCAAGCCAAGCGTCAAGCCAAGCGCCAAGCCATGCGCCAAGCCAAGCGTCAAGCCAAGCTCCAAGCCAAGTGCCAAGCCAAGCGTCTAGCCAAGCGCTAAGCCACGAGCCAAGCCACGCGCCAAGAAAAGCGTCAAGCCAAGCGCCAAGCCAAGCGACAAGCCACGCGCCAGGCCACGCGCCAAGAAAAACGCCACCCCATGCACGAAGGAGAGCGCCAAGCCAAGCGACAAGCCACGCGCCAGGCCACGGGCTAAGAAAAGCACCAAGCCAACCAAGCGCCAAGCCACGAGCCGAGCCAAGCGCCAAGCCATGCGCCGAGCCAAGCGCCAAGCCACGCTCTAAGGAGAGCGCCAAGCCAAGCGACAAGCCACGCGCCAAGCCACGCGCCAAGAAAAGCAACAAATCAAGCGCCAATCCAAGCGCCAACCCAGCTAAGCGCCAAGTCACGCGAGAAGCCACCCGCCAACAAAAGAGCCAAGCCAAGAGACAAGCCACGCGCCAAGAAAGCGCCAAACCAAGCGCCAAGCCAAGCGCCAAGCCAAGCGCCAAGCCAAGCGCCAAGCCAAGCGCCAAGCCAAGCGCCCAGACAAGCGCCAAGCTACGCGCCAAGAAAAGCGACAAGCCAAGCGCCCAGCCAAGCGCCAACCCAGCTAAACGCCAAGCAACGCACCAAGCCACCCCCCAACAAAAGTGCCAAGCCAAGCGACAAGCCACGCGCCAAGAAAGCGACAACCCAGCTAAGCGCCAAGCCACGCGCCAAGCCACCCGCCAACAAAAGAGCCAATCCAAGCGACAAGCCACGCGCCAAGAAAGCGCCAACCCAGCTAAGCGCCAAGCAACGCGCCAAGCCACCCGCCAACAAAAGAGCCAAGCCAAGCGACAAGCCACGCGCCAAAAAAAAAACACCAAGCCAAGCGCCAAGCCAAGCGCCAAGCCACGCGCCGAGCCAAGCGCCATGCCATGCGCCGTGCCAAGCGCCAAGCCACGTTCCAATTAGAGCGCCAAGCCAAGCGACAAGCCACGCGCCAAGTCACGCGCCAAGAAACCCGCCAACAAAGGAGCCAAGCCAAGCGACAAGCCACGCGCCAAGAAAGCGCCAACCCAAGCGCCAAACCAAGCGCCAAGCCAAGCGCCAAGCCAAGCGCCAAGCCAAGCGCCAAGCCAAGCGCCAAGCCAAGCGCCAAGCCAAGCGCCCAGACAAGCGCCAAGCTACGCGCCAAGAAAAGCGACAAGCCAAGCGCCCAGCCAAGCGTCAACCCAGCTAAGCGCCAAGCCACGCGCCAAGCCACCCGCCAACAAAAGAGCCAAGCCAAGCGACAAGCCACGCGCCAAAAAAAACACCAAGCCAAACGACAAACCAAGCGCCCAGACAAGCGCCAAGCCACGCGCCAAAAAAAACACCAAACCAAGCGACAAGCCAAGCGCCAAGCCAAGCGCCAAGCCAAGCGCCCAGACAAGCGCCAAGCCACGCGCCAAGAAAAGCGCCAAGCCAAGCGCCAAGCCAAGCGCCCAACCAAGCGCCAAGTCACGCGGCAAGGAGAGCGACAAGCCATGCGCCAACACAAGCACCAAGCCAAGCGCCAAGCCAAGCGCCAAGCCAAGCGCCAAACTAAGCGCCAAGCCAAGCCCCAAGCCAAGCTCCAAGCCACGCGCCAAGGAAAGCGCTAAGCCAAGCGTCAAGCCAAGCGCTAAGCCAAGCATTCAGCCAGCCAAGCGTTTAGCCAGCCAAGCGCCAAACCACGCACCAAGCCCCGCGCCAAGCCACGCGCCAAGCCACGCGCTAAGAAAAGCGCCAAGCCAAGCGTCAAGCCAAGCGCTAAGCCAAGCGCCCAGCCAGCCAAGCGCCAAGCCACGCGGAAAACCACGCGCCAAAAAAAGCGCCAAGGCACGCGCCAAGCCAAGCGCCAAGCCAAGTGCCAAGCCACCCGCCAAGAAAAGCGCCAAGCCAAGCGACAAGCCATGCTCCAAAAAAGCGCCAAGCAAAGCGCCAAGCCAAGCGCCAAGCCAAGCGACAAGCTACGCGTCAAGAAACGCGCCAAGCCAAGCGCTAAGCCAAGCGCCCAGCCAAGCGCCAAGACACGCGCTAAGGAGACCGCTAAGCCATGCGCCAAGACAAGCACCAAGCCAAGCGCCAAGCCAGCCGCCAAGCCAAGCGCCAAGCTATGCGCCAAGCCACGCGTTAAGAAAAGCGCGAAGCCAAGCGCCGACACAAGCGCCAACCCAAACGCCTAGCCAAGCGCCAAGCCACGCGCCAATATGAGCGCCAAGACATGCGCCAAGCTAAGCGTCAAGCCAAGATCCAAGCCAAGTGCCAAGCCAAGCGTCAAGCCAAGCGCCAAGCCAAGCGCCAAGCCAAGCGCCCAGGCAAGCGCCAATCCACGCGCCAAGCCACGCGCCAAGAAAAGCGTCAAGCCAAGCGCCAAGCCAAGCGACAAGCCACGCGCCATGCCACGCGCCAAGAAAAGCGCCACCCCATGCACGAAGGAGAGCGCCAAGCCAAGCGACAAGCCACGCGCCAGGCCACGCGCCAAGAAAAGCACCAAGCCAACCAAGCGCTAAACCACGCACCGAGCCAAGCGCCAAGCCATGCGCCGAGCCAAGCGCCAAGCCAAGCTCCAAGGAGAGCGCCAAGCCAAGCGACAAGCCACGCGCCAAGCCACGCGCCAGGCCACGCGCCAAGCCACGCGCCAAGAAAAGCGACAAACCAAGCGCCAATCCAAGCGCCAATCCAGCTAAGCGCCAAGTCACGCGCCAAGCCACCCGCCAACAAAAAAGCCACGCCAAGCGACAAGCCACGCGCCAAGAAAACGCCAACCCAAGCGCCACGCCAAGCGCCAAGCCAAGCGCCAAGCCAACCGCCCAGACAAGCGCCAAGCTACGCGCCAAGAAAAGCGACAAGCCAAGCGCCCAGCCAAGCGCCAACCCAGCTAAGCGCCAAGCCACGCGCCAAGCCACCCGCCAACAAAAGAGCCAAGCCAAGCGACAAGCCACGCGCCAAGAAAGCGCCAACCCAAGCGCCAAGCCAAGCGCCAAGCCAGGCGCCAAGCCAAGCGCCCAGACAAGCGCCAAGCTACGCGCCAAGAAAAGCGACAAGCCAAGCGCCCAGCCAAGCGCCAAGTCACGTGAAAAGGATAGCGCCAAGCCATGCGCCAAGACAAGCACCAAGCCAAGCGCTAAGCCAAGCGCCAAGCCACGCGCCAAGAAATGCGCTAAGAAAAGCGCTAAACCAAGCGCCAATCCAGGCGCTAAGCCAAGCTCCAAGCCACGCGCCATGAAAAGCGCCAAGCCAAGCGACAAGCCACGCGCCAAGCCACGCGCCAAGAAAAGCGCCAGGCTAAGCGCCAAGCCACGCGCCAAGCCACCCACCAACAAAAGAGCCAAGCCAAGCGACAAGCTACGCGCCAAGAAAGCGCCAACCCAAGCGCCAAGCCAAGCGCCAAGCCAAGCGCCCAGACAAGCGCCAAGCTACGCGCCAAGAAAAGCGACAAGCCAAGCGCCCAGCCAAGCGCCAAGTCACGTGAAACGGATAGCGCCAAGCCATGCGCCAAGACAAGCACCAAGCCAAGCGCCACGCCAAGCGCCATGCCACGCGCCAAGAAAAGCGCTAAAAAAAGCGCCAAACCAAGCGGCAAGCCACGCGCCAAGAAAGCGCCAACCCAGCCAAGCGCCAAGCCACGCGCCAAGCCACCCGCCAACAAAAGAGCCAAGCCAAGCGACAAGCCACGCGCCAAAAAAAAACACCAAGCCAAGCGCCAAGCCAAGCGCCAAGCCACGCGCCGAGCCAAGCGCCATGCCATGCGCCGTGCCAAGCGCCAAGCCACGCTCCAAGGAGAGCGCCAAGCCAAGCGACAAGCCACCCGCCAACAAAGGAGCCAAGCCAAGCGACAAGCCACGCGCCAAGAAAGCGCCAACCCAAGCGCCTAACCAAGCGCCAAGCCAAGCGCCAAGCCAAGCGCCAAGCCAAGCGTTAAGCCAAGCGCCAAGCCAAGCGCCCAGACAACCGCCAAACTACGCGCCAAGAAAAGCGACAAGCCAAGCGCCCAGCCAAGCGCCAACCCAGCTAAGCGCCAAGCCACGCGCCAAGCTACCCGCCAACAAAAGAGCCAAGCCAAGCGACAAGCCACGCGCAAAAAAAAAACACCAAGCCAAACGACAAACCAAGCGCCCAGACAAGCGCCAAGCCACGCGCCAAAAAAACACCAAACCAAGCGACAAGCCAAGCGCCCAGACAAGCGCCAAGCCACGCGCCAAAAAAAAACACCAAGCCAAGCGACAAGCCAAGCGCCAAGCCAAGCGCCAAGCCAAGCTCCCAGACAAGCGCCATGCCACGCGCCAAGAAAAGCGCCAAGCCAAGCGCCAAGCCAAGCGCCCAACCAAGCGCCAAGTCACGCGCCAAGGAGAGCGCCAAGCCATGCGCCAAGACAAGCACCAAGCCAAGCGCCAAGCCAAGCGCCAAGCCAAGCGCCAAACCAAGCCCCAAGTCAAGCGCCAAGCCAAGCTCCAAGCCACGCGCCAAGGAAAGCGCAAAGCCAAGCTCCCAGACAAGCGCCATGCTACGCGCCAAGAAAAGCGCCAAGCCAAGCGCCAAGCCAAGCGCCCAACCAAGCGCCAAGTCACGCGCCAAGGAGAGCGCCAAGCCATTCGCCAAGACAAGCACCAAGCCAAGCGCCAAGCCAAGCGCCAAGCCAAGCGCCAAACCAAGCCCCAAGTCGAGCGCCAACCCAAGCTCCAAGCCACGCGCCAAGGAAAGCGCTAAGCCAAGCGTCAAGCCAAGCGCTAAGCCAAGCATTTACCCAGCCAAGCGTTTAGCCCGCCAAGCGCCAATCCACGCACCAAGCCACGCGCCAAGCCACGCGCCAAGCCACGCGCCAAGAAAAACGCCAAACCACGCGCCAAGCCAAGCGCCAAGCCACCCGCCAAGAAAAGCGCCAAGCCAAGCGTCAAGCCCGGCGCTAAGCCAAGCGCCCAGCCAGCCAAGCGCCAAGCCACGCGGAAAACCACGCTCCAAAAAAGCGCTAAGCGAAGCGCCAAGCCAAGCGCCAAGCCAAGCGCCAAGCCAAGCGCCCAGACAAGCGCCAAGCCACGCGCCAAGAAAAGCACCAAGCCAAGCGACAAGCTACGCGTCAAGAAAAGCGCCAAGCCAAGCGCTAAGCCAAGCGCCCAGCCAAGCGCCAAGCCACGCGCTAAGGAGAGCGCCAAGCCATGCGCCAAGACAAGCACCAAGACAAGCGCCAAGCCAGCCGCCAAGCCAAGCGCCAAGCCAAGCGCCCAGCCAAGCGCCAAGCTATGCGGCAAGCCACGCGCCAAGAAAAGCGCGAAGCCAAACGCCGAGACAAGCGCCAAGCCACGCGCCAATATGAGCGCCAAGACATGCGCCAAGCCAAGCGTCAAGCCAAGTTCCAAGCCAAGTGCCAAGCCAAGCGTCAAGCCAAGCGCCAAGCCAAGCGCCAAGCCAAACGCCTAGCCAAGCGCCAAGCCACGCGCCAATATGAGCGCCAAGACATGCGCCAAGCCAAGCGTCAAGCCAAGCTCCAAGCCAAGTGCCAAGCCAAGTGTCAAGCCAAGCGCCAAGCCATGCGCCAAGCCAAGCGTCAAGCCAAGCTCCAAGCCAAGTGCCAAGCCAAGCGCTAAGCCACGAGCCAAGCCACGCGCCAAGAAAAGCGTCAAGCCAAGCGCCAAGCCAAGCGACAAGCCACGCGCCAGGCCACGCGCCAAGAAAAACGCCACCCCATGCACGAAGGAGAGCGCCAAGCCAAGCGACAAGCCACGCGCCAGGCCACGGGCTAAGAAAAGCACCAAGCCAACCAAGCGCCAAGCCACGAGCCGAGCCAAGCGCCAAGCCATGCGCCGAGCCAAGCGCCAAGCCACTCTCTAAGGAGAGCGCCAAGCCAAGCGACAAGCCACGCGTTAAGCCACGCGCCAAGAAAAGCAACAAATCAAGCGCCAATCCAAGCGCCAACCCAGCTAAGCGCCAAGTCACGCGAGAAGCCACCCGCCAACAAAAGAGCCAAGCCAAGAGACAAGCCACGCGCCAAGAAAGCGCCAAACCAAGCGCCAAGCCAAGCGCCAAGCCAAGCGCCAAGCCAAGCGCCAAGCCAAGCGCCAAGCCAAGCGCCCAGACAAGCGCCAAGCTACGCGCCAAGAAAAGCGACAAGCCAAGCGCCCAGCCAAGCGCCAACCCAGCTAAGCGCCAAGCAACGCACCAAGCCACCCCCCAACAAAAGTGCCAAGCCAAGCGACAAGCATCGCGCCAAGAAAAGCGCCAATCCATGCGCCAAGCCACGCGCCAAGCCACGCGCCAAGAAAAGCGCTAATCCAAGCGCCAAGCCACGCGCCAAGGAGAGCGCCAAGCCAAGCGGCAATCCAAGCGGCATTCTAAGCGCCAAACCAAACGCCAGGCTACGCGCCAAGCCACGCTTTAAGAAAAACGCCAAACCATCGCCGAGACAAGCGCCAAGCCAAACGCCCAACTAAGCGCCAAGCCACGCGCCAAGAAAAGCGCCAAGCCAAGCGACAAGCCTTGCGCCAAGAAAAGCGCCAATCCAAGCGCCAAGCCACGCTCCAAGGAGAGCGCCAAGCCAAGCGACAAGCCACGCGCCAGGCCACGCGCCAAGAAAAGCGCCAAGCCAAGCGCCAAACCAAGCGCCAAGCCACGCGCCAAGAAAAGCGCCATCCCACGCTCCAAGGAGAGCGCCAAGCCAAGTGACAAGCCACATGCCAGGCCACGCGCCAAGAAAAGCGCCAAGCCAAGCGCCAAGCCAAGTGACAAGCCACGCGCCAAGCCACGCGCCAAGAAAAGCGCCAAGCCAAGCGCCAAGCCAAGCGCCAAGCCAAGCGCTAAGCCAAGCGCCAAGCCACGCGCCAAGAAAAGCGCCACGCCATGCGCCAAGCCAAGCGACATGCCACGCGCTAAGAAAAGCGCCAAGTTAAGCGCCAAATGAAGCGCCAAGCCAAGCGCCAAGCCACGCGCCAAAAAGAGCGTCACGCCATGCGCCAAGCCAAGCGACAAGCCACGCGTTAAGAAAAGCGCCAAACCACGCGCCAAGCTAAGCGCCAAGCCACGCGCCAAGAAGAGCGCCAAGCCAAGCGACAAGCCACGCGCCAAGAGAAGCGCCAATCCAAGCGACAAGCCTTGCGCCAAGAAAAGAGCCATCCCATGCACCAAGAAGAGCACCAAGCCAAGCGAAAAGCCAAGCGCTAGGCCACTCGCCAAGAAAAGCGCCAAGCCAAGCGCCAAACCAAGCGCCAAGCCACGCGCCAAGAAAAGGGCCATCCCATGCACCAAGGAGAGCACCAAGCCAAGCGAAAAGCCACGCGCCAAATCACGCGTTAACAAAAGCGCCAAGCCAATCGCCAAGCCACGCGACAAGCCAAGCGATAAGCCGAGCGACAACCCACGCGCCAGGAAAAGCGCCAAGCCTAGCGCCAAACCACGCGCCAAGCTAAGCGCCAAGCCACGCGCCAAGAAGAGCGCCAAGCCAAGCGACAAGCCACCCGCCAACAAAAACGCCAAGCCAAGCGCCAAGCCACACGCCAAGGAGAGCACCTAACCAAGCGACACGCCACGCGCCAAGCCACGCGCCAAGAAAGGCGCCACCCATGCACCAAGGAGAGCGTCAAGCCAAGCGACAAGCTACGCGCCAAGCCACGCGTCAAGAAAAGCGCCAAGCCAAGCGCTAAACCAAGCGCCAAGCCACGCGCCAGGAAAAGCGCCATGCCATGCACCAAGAAAGGCGCGCCAAGCCAAGCGACAAGCCACGCGCCATGCCACGCGCCAAGTCAAGCGCCAAGCCAAGCGCTAATCCAAGCGCCAATCCACGCGCCAAGAAAAGCGCCACCCATGCACCAAGGAGAGCGTCAAGCCAAGCGACAAGCTACGCGCCAAGCCACGCGTCAAGAAAAGCGCCAAGCCAAGCGCTAAACCAAGCGCCAAGCCACGCGCCAGGAAAAGCGCCATGCCATGCACCAAGAAAGGCGCGCCAAGCCAAGCGACAAGCCACGCGCCATGCCACGCGCCAAGAAAAGCGCCAAGCCAAGCGCCAAACCACGCGACAAGCCAAGCGCCAATCCAGGCGCCAAGCCACGCGCCAAGAAAGGCGCCACGCCATGCGCCAAGCCAAGCGACATGCCATGCGCCAAGCCAAGCGCCAAGCCACGCGCCAAGAAAAGCGTCACGCCATGCGCCAAGCCAAGCGACATGCCACGCGCCAAGCCAAGCGCCAAGAAAAGCGCCAAACCAAACGCCAAGCCAAGAGCCAAGCCACGCGCCAAGCCAAGCGTCAAGCCACGCGCCAAGAGAAGCGACACCCCATGCACCAAGGAGAGCGCCAAGCCAAGCGACAAGCCACGCGCCAAGCCAAGCACCAAGTTACGCGCCAAGAAAAATGCCACGCCATGCGCTAAGCCAAACGACAACCCACGCGCCAAGAAAAGCGCCAATCCAAGCGCCAAGCCACGCGCCAAGGAGAGCGCCAAGCCAAGCGGCAATCCAAGCGGCATTCTAAGCGCCAAACCAAACGCCAGGCTACGCGCCAAGCCACGCTTTAAGAAAAGCGCCAAACCATCGCCGAGACAAGCGCCAAGCCAAGCGCCCAGACAAGCGCCAAGCTACGCGCCAAGAAAAGCGAAAAGCCAAGCGCCCAGCCAAGCGCCAAGTCACGTGAAAAGGATAGCGTTAAGCCATGCGCCAAGACAAGCACCAAGCCAAGCGCCACGCCAAGCGCCAAGCCACGCGCCAAGAAAAGCGCTAAGAAAAGCGCCAAACCAAGCGCCAAGCCAGGCGCTAAGCCAAGCTCCAAGCCACGCGCCATGAAAAGCGCCAAGCCAAGCGACAAGCGACGCGCCAAGCCACGCGCCAAGCCACGCGCCAAGAAAAGCGCCAGGCTTAGCGCCAAGCCACGCGCCAGGAAAAACGCCACCCCATGCACTAAAGAGAGCGCCAAGAAAAGCGCCAAGCCAAGCGCCAAACCACGGGATGAGCCAAGCGCCAAGCCACGTTCCAAGGAGAGCGCCAAGCCAAGCGACAAGCCAACCGCCAAGAAAAGCGCCGAGCCAAGCGACAAACCACGCGCCAAGAAAAGCACCAAGCCAAGCGACAAGCTACGCGCCAAGAAAAGCGACAAGCCAATCGCCAATCCAAGCGCCCAGCCAAGCACCAAGTCACGTGCAAAGGAGAGCGTTAAGCCATGCGCCAAGACAAGCACCAAGCCAAGCGACAAGCTACGCCCCAAGAAAAGCGACAAGCCAATCGCCAAGCCAAGCGCCCAGACAAGCGCCATGCCACGCGCAAAAAAAAAACACCAAGCCAAGCGACAAGCCAAGCGCCCAGACAAGCGCCAAGCCACGCGCCAAAAAAAAACACCAAATCAAGCGACAAGCCAAGCGCCTAGACAAGCGCCAAGTCATGCGCCAAAAAAAACACCAAGCCAAGCGACAAGCCAAGCGCCCAGACAAGCGCCAAGCCACGCGCCAAAAAAAACACCAAGCCAAGCGACAAGCCAAGCGCCAAGCCAAGCGCCAAACCAATCTCCCAGACAAGCGCCATGCCACGCGCCAAGAAAAGCGCCAAGCCAAGCGCCAAGCCAAGCGCACAACCAAGCGCCAAGTCACGCGGCAAGGAGAGCGCCAAGCCATGCGCCAAGACAAGCACCAAGCCAAGCGCCAAGCCAAGCGCCAAGTCAAGCGCCAAACCAAGCGCCAATCCAAGCGCCAAGCCAAGCTCCAAGACACGCGCCAAGGAAAGCGCTAAGCCAAGCGTCAAGCCAAGCGCTAAGCCAAGCATTCAGCCAGCCAAGCGTTTAGCCAGCCAAGCGCCAAGCCACGCACTTAGCCACGCGCCAAGCCACGCGCCAAGCCACGCGCCAAGAAAAGCTCCAAACCACGCGCCAAGCCAAGCGTCAAGCCACCCGCCAAAAAAAGCGCCAAGCCAAGCGTCAAGCCAAGCACTAGGCCAAGCGCCCAGCCAGCCAAGCGCCAAGCCACGCGGAAAACCACGCGCCAAAAAAATCGCCAAGGAACGCACCAAGCCAAGCGCCAAGCCAAGTGCCAAGCCACCCGCCAAGAAAAGTGCCAAGCCAAGCGCCAAGCCAAGCGCCCAGACAAGCGAAAAGCCACGCGCCAAGAAAAGCACCAAGCCAAGCGACAAGCTACGCGCCAAGAAAAGCGCCAAGCCAAGCGCTAAGCCAAGCGCCCAGCCAAGCGCCAAGCCACGCGCTAAGGAGAGCGCCAAGCCATGCGCCAAGACAAGCGCTAAGACAAGCGCCAAGCCAGCCGCCAAGCCAAGCGCCAAGCCAAGCGCCCAGCCAAGCGCCAAGCTATGCGCCAAACCACGCGCCAAGAAAAGCGCGAAGCCAAGCGCCAAGACATGCGCCAAGCCAAGCGTCAAGCCAAGCTCCAAGCCCAGTGCCAAGCCAAGCGTCAAGCCAAGCGCCAAGCCAAGCGCCAAGCCAAGCGCTCAGGCAAGCGCCAAGCCACGCGCCAAGCCACGCGCCAAGAAAAGCGTCAAGCGAAGCGTCAAGCCACGCGCCAGGCCACGCGCCAAGAAAAGCGCCAACCCATGCACAAAGCAGAGCGCCAAGCCAAGCGACAAGCCACGCGCCAGGCCACGCGCCAAGAAAAGCACCAAGCCAAGCGCCAAGCCACGCGCCGAGCCAAGCGCCAAGCCATGCGCCGTGCCAAGCACCAAGCCACGCTCCAAGGAGAGCGCCAAGCCAAGCGACAAGCCACGCGCCAAGCCACGCGCCAAGCCACGCGCCAAGAAAAACGACAAACCAAGCGCCAATCCAAGCGACAACCCAGCTAAGCACCAAGTCACGCGCCAAGCCACCCGCCAACAAAAGAGCCAAGCCAAGCGACAAGCCACGCGCCAAGAAAAGCGACAAGCCAAGCGCCAAGCCAAGCGCCAAGCCAAGCGCCAAGCCAAGCGCCAAGCCAAGCGCCCAGACAAGCGTCAAGCTACGCTCCAAGAAAAGCGACAAGCCAAGCGCCCAGCCAAGCGCCAACCCAGTTAAGCGCCAAGCCACGCGCCAAGCCACCCGCCAACAAAAGAGCCAAGCCAAGCGACAAGCCACGCGCCAAAAAAAACACCAAGCCAAGCGACAAGCCAAGCGCCAAGCCAAGCGCCAAGCCAAGTTCCAAGCCACGCGCCAAGGAAAGCGCTAAGCCAAGCGTCAGGCCAAGCGCTAAGCCAAGCATTCAGCCAGCCAAGCGTTTAGCCAGCCAAGCGCCAAGCCACGCACCAAGCCACGAGCCAAGCCACGCGCCAAGCCACGCGCCAAGAAAAGCGCCAAACCACGCGCCAAGCCAAGCGCCAAGCCACCCGCCAAGAAAAGCGCTAAGCCAAGCGTCAGGCAAAGCGCTAAGCCAAGCATTCAGCCAGCCAAGCGTTTAGCCAGCCAAGCGCCAAGCCACGCACCAAGCCACGCGCCAAGCCACGCGCCAAGCCACGCGCCAAGAAAAGCGCCAAACCACGCGCCAAGCCAAGTTCCAAGCCACGCGCCAAGGAAAGCGCTAAGCCAAGCGTCAGGCCAAGCGCTAAGCCAAGCATTCAGCCAGCCAAGCGTTTAGCCAGCCAAGCGCCAAGCCACGCACCAAGCCACGCGCCAAGCCACGCGCCAAGCCACGCGCCAAGAAAAGCGCCAAACCACGCGCTAAGCCAAGCGCCCAGCCAGCCAAGCGCCAAGCCACGCGGAAAAACACGCGCCAAGAAAAGCGCCGAGACAAGCGCCAAGCCAAACGCCTAGCCAAGCGCCAAACCACGCGCCAATATGAGCGCCAAGACATGCGCCAAGCCAAGCGTCAAGCCAAGCTCCAAGCCAAGTGCCAAGCCACCCGCCAAGAAAAGCGCCAAGCCAAGCGACAAGCCACGCGCCGAAAAAGCGCCAAGCGAAGCGCCAAGCCAAGCTCCAAGCCAAGCGCCAAGCCAAGCGCCCAGACAAGCGCCAAGCCACGCGCCAAGAAAAGCACCAAGCCAAGCAACAAGCTACGCGTCAAGAAAAGCGCCAAGCCAAGCGCTAAGCCAAGCGCCCAGCCAAGCGCCAAGCCACGCGCTAAGGAGAGCGCCAAGCCATGCGCCAAGACAAGCACCAAGCCAAGCGCCAAGCCAGCCGCCAAGCCCAGCGCCAAGCCAAGCGCCCAGCCAAGCGCCAAGCTATGCGCCAAACCACGCGCCACGAAAAGCGCGAAGCCAAGCGCCGAGACAAGCGCCAATATGAGCGCCAAGACATGCGCCAAGCCAAGCGTCAAGCCAAGCTCCAAGCCAAGTGCCAAGCCAAGCGTCAAGCCAAGCGCTAAGCCAAGCGCCAAGCCAAGCGCCAAGCCAAGCGCCCAGGCAAGCGCCAATCCACGCGCCAAGCCACGCGCCAAGAAAAGCGTCAAGCCAAGCGCCAAGCCAAGCGACAAGCCCCGCGCCAAGCCACGCGCCAATAAAAGCGCCACCCCATGCACGATGGAGAGCGCCAAGCCAAGCGACAAGCCACGCGCCAGGCCACGCGCCAAGAAAAGCACCAAGCCAACCAAGCGCCAAGCCACGCGCCGAGCCAAGCGCCAAGCCATGCGCCGAGCCAAGCGCCAAGCCACGCTCTAAGGAGAGCGCCAAGCCAAGCGACAAGCACGCGCCAAGCCACGCGCCAAGCCACGCGCCAAGAAAAGCGACATACCAAGCGCCAATCCAAGCGCCAACCCAACTGAGCGCCAAATCACGCGCCAAGCCAACCGCCAACAAAAGAGCCAAGCCAAGCGACATGCCACGCGCCAAGAAAGCGCCAACCCAAGCGCCAAGCCAACCGCCAAGCCAAGCGCCAAGCCAAGCGCCCAGACAAGCGCCAAGCTACGCGCCAAGAAAAGCGACAAGCCAAGCGCCCAGCCAAGCGCCAACCCAGCTAAGCGCCAAGCCACGCGCCAAGCCACCCGCCAACAAAAGAGCCAAGCCAAGCGACAAGCCACGCGCCAAGAAAGCGCCAACCCAAGCGCCAAGCCAACCGCCAAGCCAAGCGCCGAGCCAAGCGCCCAGACAAGCGCCAAGCTACGCGCCAAGAAAAGCGACAAGCCAAGCGCCCAGCCAAGCGCCAAGTCACGTGAAAAGGATAGCGCCAAACCATGCGCCAAGGCAAGCACCAAGCCAAGCGCCAAGCCAAGCGCCAAGCCACGCGCCAAGAAAAGCGCTAAGAAAAACGCCAAACCAAGCGCCAAGCCAGGCGCTAAGCCAAGCTCCAAGCCACGCGCCAAAAAAAAACACCAAGCCAAGCTCCCAGACAAGCACCATGCCACGCGCCAAGAAAAGCGCCAAGCCAAGCGCCAAGCCAAGCGCCAAGCCAAACGCCAAGCCAAGCGCCAAATCAAGCGCCAAGTCACGCGGCAAGGAAAGCGCCAAGAAAAGCGCCAAGCCAAGCGCCAAGCCAAGCGCCAAGCCAAACGCCAAGCCAAGCGCCAAATCAAGCGCCAAGTCACGCGGCAAGGAAAGCGCCAAGCCATGCGCTAAGACAAGCACCAAGCCAAGCGCCAAGCCAAACGCCAAGCCAAGCGCCAAACCACGCGCCAAGCCAAGCGCCAAGCCAAGCTCCAAGCCACGCGCCAAGCTACGCGCCAAGAAAAGCGCCAAGCCAAGCGCCAAGCCAAGCGCCAAGCCAAACGCCAAGCCAAGCGCCAAATCAAGCGCCAAGTCACGCGGCAAGGAAAGCGCCAAGCCATGCGCTAAGACAAGCACCAAGCCAAACGCCAAACCACGCACCAAGCCCCGCGCCAAGCCACGCGCCAAGCTACGCGCCAAGAAAAGCGCCAAGCCAAGCGCCAAGCCAAGCGCCAAGCCAAACGCCAAGCCAAGCGCCAAATCAAGCGCCAAGTCACGCGGCAAGGAAAGCGCCAAGCCATGCGCTAAGACAAGCACCAAGCCAAGCGCCAAGCCAAACGCCAAGCCAAGCGCCAAACCAAGCGCCAAGCCAAGCGCCAAGCCAAGCTCCAAGCCACGCGCCAAAAAAAGCGCTAAGCCAAGCGTCAAGCCAAGCGCTAAGCCAAGCATTCAGCCAGCCAAGCGTTTAGCCAGCCAAGCGCCAAGCCACGCACTTAGCTACGCGCCAAGCCACGCTCCAAGAAAAGCGCCAAACCACGCGCCAAGCCAAGCGCCAAGCCACCCGCCAAGAAAAGCGCCAAGACAAGCATCAAGCCAAGCGCTAAGCCAAGCGCCCAGCCAGCCAAGCGCCAAGCCACGCGGAAAACCACGCGCCAAAAAAAGCGCCAAGGCACGCGCCAAGCCAAGCGCCAAGCCAAGTGCCAAGCCACCCGCCAAGAAAAGTGCCAAGCCAAGCGACAAGCCAAGCGCCCAGCCAAGCGCCAAGTCACGTGAAAAGGATAGCGCCAAACCATGCGCTAAGACAAGCACCAAGCCAAGCGCCAAGCCAAGCGCCAAGCCACGCGCCAAGAAAAGCGCTAAGAAAAGCGCCAAACCAAGCGACAAGCCAAGCGCCCAGCCAAGCGCCAAGTCACGTGAAAAGGATAGCGCCAAACCATGCGCCAAGACAAGCACCAAGCCAAGCGCCAAGCCAAGCGCCAAGCCACGCGCCAAGAAAAGCGCTAAGAAAAGCGCCAAACCAAGCGCCAAGCCAGGTGCTAAGCCAAGCTCCAAGCCACGCGCCATAAAAAGCGCGAAGCCAAGCGACAATCCACGCGCCAAGCCACGCGCCAAGAAAAGCGCCAGGCTAAGCGCCAAGCCACGCGCCAGGAAAAACGCCACCCCATGCACCAAAGAGAGCGCCAAGCCAAGCGGCAAGCCACGCGCCAGGCCACGCGCCAAGAAAAGCGCCAAGCCACGCTCCAAGGAGAGCGCCAAGCCAAGCGACAAGCCAACCGCCAAGAAAAGCGCCGAGCCAAGCCACAAGCTACGCGCCAAGAAAAGCACCAAGCCAAGCGACAAGCTACGCGCCAAGAAGAGCGACAAGCCAAGCGCCCAGCCAAGCGCCAAGTCACGTGCCAAAAAGAGCGCCAAGCCATGCGCCAAGAAAAGCACGAAGCCAAGCGCCCAGACAAGCGCCAAGCCACGCGCCAAAAAAAAACACCAAGCCAAGCTCCCAGACAAGCACCATGCCACGCGCCAAGAAAAGCGCCAAGCCAAGCGCCCAATCAAGCGCCAAGCCACGCGGCAAGGAAAGCGCCAAGCCATGCGCTAAGACAAGCACCAAGCCAAGCGCCAAGCCAAACGCCAAGCCAAGCGCCAAACCAAGCGCCAAGCCAAGCGCCAAGCCAAGCTCCAAGCCACGCGCCAAAAAAAGCGCTAAGACAAGCGTCAAGCCAAGCGCTAAGCCAAGCATTCAGCCAGCCAAGAGTTTAGCCAGCCAAGCGCCAAGCCACGCACTTAGCTACGCGCCAAGCCACGCTCCAAGAAAAGCGCCAAACCACGCGCCAAGCCAAGCGCCAAGCCACCCGCCAAGAAAAGCGCCAAGACAAGCGTCAAGCCAAGCGCTAAGCCAAGCGCCCAGCCAGCCAAGCGCCAAGCCACGCGGAAAACCACGCGCCAAAAAAAGTGCCAAGGCACGCGCCAAGCCAAGCGCCAAGTTAAGTGCCAAGCCACCCGCCAAGAAAAGCGCCAAGCCAAGCGCCAACCCACGCGATGGGCCAAGCGCCAAGCCACGCGCCGAGCCAAGCGCCAAGCCACGCTCCAAGGAGAGCGCCAAGCCAAGCGACAAGCCAACCGCCAAGAAAAGCGCCGAGCCAAGCCACAAGCTACGCGCCAAGAAAAGCACCAAGCCAAGCGACAAGCTACGCGCCAAGAAGAGCGACAAGCCAAGCGCCAAGCCAAGCGCCAAGAAAAGCGCCAAGCCAAGCACCCAGACAAGCGCCAAGCCACGCGCCAAGAAAAGCACCAAGCCAAGCGACAAGCTACGCGCCAAGAAAAGCGACAAGCCAATCGCCAATCCAAGCGCCCAGCCAAGCGCCAAGTCACGTGCCAAAAAGAGCGCCAAGCCTTGCGCCAAGACAAGCACCAAGCCAAGCGCCCAGACAAGCGCCAAGCCACGCGCCAAAAAAAAACACCAAGCCAAGCTCCCAGACAAGCACCATGCCACGCGCCAAGAAAAGCGCCAAGCCAAGCGCCAAGCCAAGCGCCCAATCAAGCGCCAAGTCACGCGGCAAGGAAAGCGCCAAGCCATGCGCTAAGACAAGCACCAAGCCAAGCGCCAAGCCAAACGCCAAGCCAAGCGCCAAACCAAGCGCCAAGCCAAGCGCCAAGCCAAGCTCCAAGCCACGCGCCAAAAAAAGCGCTAAGCCAAGCGTCAAGCCAAGCGCTATGCCAAGCATTCAGCCAGCCAAGCGTTTAGCCAGCCAAGCGCCAAGCCACGCACTTAGCTACGCGCCAAGCCACGCTCCAAGAAAAGCGCCAAACCACGCGCCAAGCCAAGCGCCAAGCCACCCGCCAAGAAAAGCGCCAAGACAAGCGTCAAGCCAAGCGCTAAGCCAAGCGCCCAGCCAGCCAAGCGCCACGCCACGCGGAAAACCACGCGCCAAAAAAAGCGCCAAGGCACGCGCCAAGCCAAGCGCCAAGCCAAGTGCCAAGCCACCCGCCAAGAAAAGTGCCAAGCCAAGCGACAAGCTACGCGCCAAGAAAAGCGCCAAGCCAAGCGACAAGCTACGCGCCAAGAAAAGCGCCAAGCCAAGCGCTAAGCCAAGCGCCCAGCCAAGCGCCAAGACAAACGCCAAGACAAGCGCCAAGCCAGCCGCCAAGCCAAGCGCCAAGCCAAGCGCCCAGACAAGCGAAAAGCCACGCGCCAAGAAAAGCACCAAGCCAAGCGACAAGCTACGCGCCAAGAAAAGCGCCAAGCCAAGCGCTAAGCCAAGCGCCCAGCCAAGCGCCAAGACAAACGCCAAGACAAGCGCCAAGCCAGCCGCCAAGCCAAGCGCCAAGCCAAGCGCCCAGCCGAGCGCCAAGCTATGCGCCAAGCCACGCGCCAAGAGCGGCGCGAAGCCAAGCGCCAAGACATGCGCCAAGCCAAGCGTCAAGCCAAGCTCCAAGCCAAGTGCCAAGCCAAGCGTCAAGCCAAGCGCCAAGCCAAGCGCCAAGCCAAGCGCCCAGGCAAGCGCCAAACCACGCGCCAAGCCACGCGCCAAGAGAAGCGTCAAGCCAAGCGACAAGCCACGCGCCAGGCCACGCGCCAAGAAAAGCGCCAATTCATGCACGAAGGAGAGCGCCAAGCCAAGCGACAAGCCACGCGCCAGGCCACGCGCCAAGAAAAGCACCAAGCCAAGCGCCAACCCACGCGCCAACCCAGCTAAGCGCCAAGTCACGCGCCAAGCCACCCGTCAACAAAAGAGACAAGCCAAGCGACAAGCCACGCGCCAAGAAAGCGCAAACCCAAGCGCCATCCAAGCGCCAAGCCATGCGCCGTGCCAAGCGCCAAGCCACGCTCCAAGGAGAGCGCCAAGCCAAGCGACAAGCCACGCGCCAAGCCACGCGCCAAGCCACGCGCCAAGAAAAGCGACAAACCAAGCGCCCAGCCAAGCGCCAACTCAGCTAAGCGCCAAGCCACGCGCCAAGCCACCCGCCAACAAAAGAGCCAAGCCAAGCGACAAGCCACGCGCCAAGAAAGCGCCAACCCAAGCGCCAAAGCAAGCGCCAAGCCAAGCGCCAAGCCAAGCGCCCAGACAAGCGCCAAGCTACGCGCCAAGAAAAGCGACAAGCCAAGCGCCCAGCCAAGCGCCAAGTCACGTGCCAAGGAGAGCGCCAAGCCATGCGCCAAGACAAGCACCAAGCTAAGCGCCAAGCTAAGCGCCAAGCCACGCGCCAAGAAAAGCGCTAAGAAAAGCGCCAAACCAAGCGCCAAACCAGGCGCTAAGCCAAGCTCCAAGCCACGCGCCATGAAAAGCGCCAAGCCAAGCGCCAAGCCAAGCGCCAAGCCAAGCGCTAAGCCAAGCGCCAAGCCACGCGCCAAGAAAAGCGCCACGCCATGCGCCAAGCCAAGCGACATGCCACGCGCTAAGAAAAGCGCCAAGTTAAGCGCCAAATGAAGCGCCAAGCCAAGCGCCAAGCCACGCGCCAAAAAGAGCGTCACGCCATGCGCCAAGCCAAGCGACAAGCCACGCGCCAAGAAAAGCGCCAAGCCAAGCTCCAAGCCAAGCGCCAAGCCAAGCGCTAAGCCAAGCGCCCAGCCACGCGCCAAGAAAAGCGCCACGCCATGCGCCAAGCCAAGCGACATGCCACGCGCTAAGAAAAGCGCCAAGTTAAGCGCCAAATGAAGCGCCAAGCCAAGCGCCAAGCCACGCGCCAAAAAGAGCGTCACGCCATGCGCCAAGCCAAGCGACAAGCCACGCGCCAAGAAAAGCGCCAAACCACGCGCCGAGCTAAGCGCCAAGCCACGCGCCAAGAAGAGCGCCAATCCAAGCGACAAGCCACGCCACAAGAGAAGCGCCAATCCAAGCGACAAGCCTTGCGCCAAGAAAAGGGCCATCCCATGCACCAAGGAGAGCACCAAGCCAAGCGAAAAGCCAAGCGCTAGGCCACTCGCCAAGAAAAGTGCCAAGCCAAGCGCCAAACCAAGCGCCAAGCCACGCGCCAAGAAAAGGGCCATCCCATGCACCAAGGAGAGCACCAAGCCAAGCGAAAACCCACGCGCCAAATCACGCGTTAACAAAAGCGCCAAGCCAATCGCCAAGCCACGCGACAAGCCAAGCGATAAGCCAAGCGCCAAGCCACGCGTTAAGAAAGGCGCCACGCCATGCGCCAAGCCAAGCGACATGCCATGCGCCAAGCCAAGCGCCAAGCCAAGCGCCAAGCCACGCGCCAAGAAAAGCGTCACGCCATGCGCCAAGCCAAGCGACATGCTACGCGACAAGCCAAGCGCCAAGAAAAGCGCCAAACCAAACGCCAAGCCAAGAGCCAAGCCACGCGCCAAGCCAAGCGACAAGCCACGCGCCAAGAAAAGCGACACCCCATGCACCAAGAAGAGCGCCAAGCCAAGCGCCAAGCCAAACGCCCAACCAAGCGCCAAGCCACGCGCCAAGAAAAGCGCCAAGCCAAGCGACAAGCCCCGCGCCAAGGAAAGCGCCAATCCAAGCGCCAAGCCACGCTCCAAGGAGAGCTCCAAGCCAAGCGACAAGCCACGCGCCAGGCCACGCGCCAAGAAAAGCGCCAAGCCAAGCGCCAAACCAAGCGCCAAGCCACGCGCCAAGAAAAGCGACATCCCACGCTCCAAGGAGAGCGCCAAGCCAAGTGACAAGGCACGCGCCAGGCCACGCGCCAAGAAAAGCGCCAAGCCAAGCGCCAAGCCAAGTGACAAGCCACGCGCCAAGCCACACGCCAAGAAAAGCGCCAAGCCAAGCGCCAAGCCAAGCGCCAAGCCAAGCGCTAAGCCAAGCCCCAAGCCACGCGCTGAGAAAAGCGCCACGCCATGCGCCAAGCCAAGCGACATGCCACGCGCTAAGAAAAGCGCCAAGTTAAGCGCCAAATGAAGCGCCAAGCCAAGCGCCAAGTCACGCGCCAAAAAGAGCGTCACGCCATGCGCCAAGCCAAGCGACAAGCCACGCGCCAAGAAAAGCGCCAAACCACGCGCCAAGCTAAGCGCCAAGCCACGCGCCAAGAAGAGCACCAAGCCAAGCGACAAGCCACGCGCCAAGAGAAGCGCCAATCTAAGCCACAAGCCCCGCGCCAAGAAAAGGGCCATCCCATGCACCAAGGAGAGCACCAAGCCAAGCGAAAAGCCAAGCGCTAGGCCACGGCCAAGAAAAGCGCCAAACCAAGCGACAAGCATCGCGCCAAGAGAAGCGCCAATCCATGCGCCAAGCCACGCGTCAAGCCACGCGCCAAGAAAAGCGCCAAACCAAGCGACAAGCATCGCGCCAAGAGAAGCGCCAATCCATGCGCCAAGCCACGCGCCAAGCCACGCGCCAACAAAAGCGCCAAGTCAAGTGCCAAGTCACGCGCCAAGAAAAGCGCCAAGTCAAGCGACAAGCCCCGCGCCAAGAGAAGCGCCAATCCAAGCGACAAGTTCCGCGCCAAGAAAAGGGCCATCCCATGCACCAAGGAGAGCACCAAGCCAAGCGAAAAACCACGCGCCAAATCACGCGCCAACAAAAGCGCCAAGCCAATCGCCAAGCCACGCGACAAGCCAAGCGCCAAGCCAAGCGCCAAGCCACGCGCCAAGAAAGGCGCCACGCCATGCGCCAAGCCAAGCGACATGCCATGCGCCAAGCCAAGCGCCAAGCCAAGCGCCAAGCCACGCGCCAAGAAAAGCGTCATGCCATGCGATAAGCCAAGCGACATGCCACGCGCCAAGCCAAGCGCCAAGAAAAGCGCCAAACCTAACGCCAAGCCAAGAGCCAAGCTACGCGCCAAGCCAAGCGACAAGCCACGCGCCAAGAAAAGCGACACCCCATGCACCAAGGAGAGCGCCAAGCCAAGCGACAAGCCACGCGCCAAGGAGAGCGCTAAGGCATGCGCTAAGCCAAGCGTCAAGCCAAGCGCCAAGTGAAGTTATAAGTCACGCGCCAAAAAAAGCGCCAAGCCAAGCTACAAGCCACGTGCCAAGAAAAGCGCTATCCCACGCTGCAAGGAGAGCGCCAAGCTAAGTGACAAGCCACGCGCCAGGCCACGCTCCAAGAAAAGCGCCAAGCTAAGCGCCAAACCAAGCGCCAAGCCACGTGCCAAGAAAAGCGCCATCCCACGCTGCAAGGAGAGCGCCAAGCTAAGGACTGCGGACTGCGAGACCGGTGCAGGTACTGATGTCTTAGAATTTTGAACGGGTACTGGAGGGTTAAGAAAAACGCCAAGCCAAGCGCTAATCCAAGCGCCAAACAACGCTCCAAAGAGATCGCTAAGTTAAGCGACAAGCCACGCGCCAGGCCACTCTCCAAGAAAAGCTCCAAGCCAAGTGTAAGCCAAGCGCCAAGCCACGCGCTAAGAAAAGCGCCACCACAAGCACCAAAGAGAGCGCCAAGCCAAGCGACAAACCACGCGCCATGCCACGCGCCAACAAAAGCGTCATGCGAAGCGCCAAGCCACGCGCCAAGCCAAGCGCCAAGTTACGCGCCAAGGAGAACACCAAACCAAGCGACAAGCTACGCGTTAAGCCACGCGCCAAGAAAAGCGCCACGACATGCGCCAAGCCAAGCACTAAGCCAAGCGCCAAGCCACGCGCTAAGCCAAGCGCCAAGACACCCGCCAAAAAAAACGCCACGCCATGCGCCAAGCCAAGCGATAAGCCACATGCCAAAAGAAACGCCAAACCAAGCGCCAAGCCACGCGCCAAGAAGAGCGCCACCCCATGCACCAAAAAAAGCGCCAAGCCAAGCGACAAACCACGCGCTAAGCCACGCACTAAAAAAAGCGCCAAGCCAAACGACAAAACACGCGCCGAGTAAAGCGCCACTCCATGCACCAAGGAGAGCGCCAAGCTAAGCGACAAGCTACGCGATAAGCCACGCGACAACAAAAGCGCCAAGATCAGCGCCAAGCCAAGCGCCAAGCCACGCGCCAAGAAAATTGCTACGACATGCGGCAAGCCAAGCAACAAGTCACGCGCCAAAAAAAGCGCCAAGCCAAGCGCCAAGCCACGCGCCAAGGAGAGCGCTATGCCATGCACCAAAAAGAGCGCTAAGCCAAGGGACAAGCCACGCGCTAAGCCACACGCCAACAAAATCGCCAAGCCCAGCGCCAAGCCACGCGCCAAGCCAAGCGCCAAGCCACGCGCCAAGAAGAGCGCCACCCCATGCACCAAAACGAGCGCCAAGCCAAGCGACAAGCTACGCGCTAAGCCACACGCCAACAAAAGCGCCAAGCCCAGCGCCAAGCCACGCGCCGAGCTAAGCGCCAAACCACGTCCCAAGAAAAGCGCCAAGCCAAGCGCCATGCCACGCGATAAGAAAAACGCCACGCCATGCGCCAAGCCAAGCGACAAGCCACGCGCCCAAAAAAGCGCCAAACCAAGCGCCAAGAAGGGCACCAAGCCAATCGACAAGCCACGCGCCAAGCCACGCGCCAAGCCACGCGCCAAGCCACGCGCCAAGAAAAGCGCCAAGCCAAGCGCCAAGCCACGCGATAAGAAAAGCGCCACGCCATGCGCCAAGCCAAGCGACAGGCCACGCGCCAAAAAAGGCGCCAAGCCAAGCGCCAAGCCACGCGCCAAGGAGAGCGCCACCCCGTGCACCAAAGAGAGCGCCAAGACAAGCGACAAGCCATGTGCCAACAAAAGCGCCAAGCCAAGCGCCAAGCCACGCCCCAAGCCAGGCGCCAAGCCACGCGCCAAGGAGAGCACCAAACCAAGCGACAAGCTACGCGCCAAGCCACGCGCCTAGAAAAGCGCCAAGCCAAGCGCCAAGCCATGCGCTAAGCCAAGCGCCAAGCCACGCGCCAAAAAATGCGCCACGTTATGCGCCAAGCCAAGCGCCAAGCCACGCGCCAAGGACAGCGCCAAGTCAAGCGCCCAGCCAAGCGCCAAGCCAAACGCCAATGAGAGCTCCATGCCATGTGCCAAGACAAGCGCCAAGACAAACGCCAAGCCAAGCGACAAGCTACGCGCCAAGAAAAGCGCCAAGCCAAGAGCTAAGCCAAGCGCCAAACCACGCTCCAAGGAAATCGCTAAGCCAAGCGACAAACCACGCGCCAGACCACGCGCCAAGAAAAGCTCCAAGCCAAGTGCTAAGCCAAGCGCCAAGCCACGCGCTAAGAAAAGCGCTAAGCCAAGCGCTAATCCAAGCGCCAGACCACGCTCCAAGGAGATCGCTAAGCCAAGCGACAAGCCACGCGCCAGGCCACGCGCCAAGAAAAGCGCCACGCCATGCGCCAAGCCAAGCGACAGGCCAGGCGCCAAAAAAAGCGCCAAGCCAATCGCCAAGCCACGCGCCAAGGAGAGCGCCACCCAGTGCACCAAAGAGAGCGCAAGCCAAGCGACAAGCCACGTGCCAACAAAAGCGCCAAGCCAAGCGCCAAGCCAAGCGCCAAGCCACGCCCCAAGCCAAGCGCCAAGCCACGCGCCAAGCCACGCGCCAAGGGGAGCGCCAGTCCATGCACCAAAAAAAGCACCAAGACAAGCGACAAGCCACGCGCTAAGCCACGCGCTAAACCACGCGCCAAAAAAATCGCCAAGCCCAGCGCCAAGCTTCGCGCCAAGCCTAGCGCCAAGCCACGCGCCAAAGAGAGCACCAAACCAAGCGACAAACTACGCGCCAAGCCACGCGCCAAGAAAAGCGCCAAGCCAAGCGCCAAGCCAAGCGCTAAGCCAAGCGCCAAGCCACGCGCTAAGCCAAGCGCCAGGCCACGCGCCAGGAAAAGCGCCACGAGATGCGCCAAGCCAAGCGATAAGCCACGCGCCAAAAAAAGCGCCAAGCCAAGCGCCACGCCACGCGCCAAGAAGAGCGCCACCCCTTGCACCAAAAAAAGCGTTAAGTCAAGCGACAAACCACGCGCTAAGCCAAGCGCCAAGCCAAGTGCAAAACCACCCGCCAAGAAAAGAGCCAAGACAAGCGACTAGCCAAGCGCTAAGCCAAGCGCCAAGCCAAATGCAAAGACAAGCGCCTAGCCACGCGCCAAGAAAAGCGCCAAGCCATGCGCCAAACCATGCGCCAAGCCAAGCGCTAATCCAAGCGCCAAGCCACGCGCCAAGAAAAGCTCCACGCTATGCGCCAAGCCAAGCGACAAACCGCGCGCCAAGAAAAGCGCAAAGCCAAGCGCCAAGCCACGCGTCAAGAAAAGCGCCACGTTATGCGCCAAGCCAAGCGCCAAGCCACGCGCCAAGAACAGCGCCAAGCCAAACGCCAATGAGAGCTCCATGCCATGCGCCAAGAAAGCGCCAAACCACGCGCTAAGCCAAGCGCCAAGCCAAGTGCAAAACCACCCGCCAAGAAAAGAGCCAAGGCAAGCGACTAGCCAAGCGCTAAGCCAAGCGCCAAGCCAAACGCAAAGACAAGCGCCTAGCCACGCGCCAAGAAAAGCGCCAAGCCATGCGCCAAACCATGCGCCAAGCCAAACGCCAATCCAAGCGCCAAGCCACCCGCCAAGCCAAGAGCCCAGACAAGCGCCAAACCATGCGCCAAACCAAACGCCAAGCCAAGCGCCAAGCCACCCGCCAAGAAAAGCGCCAAGCCAAGCGACAAGCCACGCGCCAAGAAAGCGCTAAGACAAGCGCCAAGCCAAGCGCCAAGCGAAGCGCCAAGCCAAGAGCCAAGTCAAGCGCCAAGCCAAGCGCCAAGTCAAGCGCCAAGCCAAGCGCCAAGCCAAGCGCCAAGCCAAGCACCCAGACAAACGCCAAGCCATGCGCCAAACCAAACGCCAAGCCAAGCTCCAAGCCACCCGCCAAGATCGCGCCAAGCCAAGCGCCAAGCCAAGCGCCAAGCCATGCGCTAAGCCAAACGCCAAGGCAAGCTCCCAGCCAAGCGCCAAGCCATGCACCAAATCGCGCGCCAAGAAAAGCGCTAGGCCAAGCGACAAGGCGCGCGCCATGAAAGCGCAAAGCCAAGCGTCAAGCTACGCGCCAAGGAGAGCGCCAAGCCATGCGCCAAGCCAAGCGCCAAGCCACGCTCCAAGAAAAGCGCTAAGCCATGAGCCAAGCCAAAAGCCAAGCCAAGCGCCCAGCCAAGCGCCAAGCCACGCACCAAATCACGCGCCAAGAAAAACGCTAGGCTAAGCAACAAGCCACGCGCCAAAAAAGCGTCACGCCAAGCGACAAGCCACGCTCCATGAAAGCGGCAAGCCAAGCACCAAGCCACGCGCTAAGAAAAGCGCAAAGCCAAGCGCCAAGCCAAGCGCCAAGCCAAGCGCTCAGCCAAGCGCCAAACCACGCGCCAAGGAGAGCGCCAAACCATATGCCAAACCAAGCGTTAAACCAAGCGCCAAGCCAAGCGCCAAACCGAGCGCCAAGCCGAGCGCCAAGAGAAGCGCCAAGCCAAGCGTCCAGCCAAGCGCCAAACCACGCGCCAAGAAAAGCGCCACACTAAGCGCCAAGCCAAGCGCCAAGGATAGCGCCAAGCTGTGCGCCAAGCCAAGCGCCAAGTTAAGCGCCAAGCCAAGTGCCAAGCCAAACGCCAAGAAAAGCGCCAAGCCAAGTGACAAACCACGTGCCAAGGAGAGCGTTAAGCCAACCGCCAAGCCATGCGCCAAACCACGCGCCAAGAAAAGCGCCAAGAAAAGCGCCAAGTCACGCGCCATGCCAAGTGACAAACCACGTGCCAAGGAGAGCGTTAAGCCAACCGCCAAGCCAAGCGCCAAACCACGCGCCAAGAAAAGCGCCACACTAAGCGCCAAGCCAAGCGCCAAGGATAGCGCCAAGCTGTGCGCCAAGCCAAGCGCCAAGTTAAGCGCCAAGAAAAGCGCCAAGCCAAACGCCAAGCCAAGCGCACAGCCAAGCGCTAAACCACGTGCCAAGGAGAGCGTTAAGCCAACCGCCAAGCCATGCGCCAAACCACGCCCCAAGAAAAGCGCCAAGAAAAGCGCCAAGTCACGCGCCATGCCAAGCGCCAATCCAAGTACCAAGCCACGCGCCAAGAAAAGCACCAAGCCAAGCGACAAGCTACGCCCCAAGAAAAACGCCAAACCAAGCGCCAAGCCAAGCGCCTAGCAGAGCGCCTATCCACGCGCCAAGGAGAGCGTTAAACCATGCGCCAAGACAAGCGCCAAGCCAAAGAGCCAAGACAAGCGCCAAGCCACGCGCTAAGAAAAGCGCCAAGAAAAGCGCCAAGCCAAGCGCCAATCTAAGCGCCAAACCAAGCGCCAAGGATACCGCCAAGCCGTGCGCCAAACAAAACACAAGGTTAAGCGTCAAGCCAAGTGCTAAGGATACCGCCAAGCCGTGCGCCAAACAAATCACAAGGTTAAGCGCCAAGCCAAGTGTCAAGCCACACGCCAAGAAAAGCGCCAAGCCAAACGTTAAGCCTAGCGCCCAACCAAGCGCTAAGCCACGCGATAAGAAAAGCGCTAAGCCAACCGCCAAGCAAAGCGCTAAGCCACGCGCCAAGAAATGCGCCAAGAAAAGCGCCAAGCCAAACGCCAAGCCAAGCGCCAAGCCAAGCGCCCAGCTACGCGCCAAGCCAAACGCCAAGCCAAGCGCCAAGCCAAGCGCCAAGCCAAGCGCCCAGCCAAGCGCCAAGCTACGCGCCAATCCACGCGCCAAAAAAAGCGCCAAGCCAAGCGCTGAGACAAGCTCCAAACCAAACGCTAAGCCAAGCGCCAAACCACGCGCCAAGGAGAGCGCCAAGGCATGCGCCAAGCCAAGCGTCTGGCTAAGCGCCAAACCAAGTGCTAAGCCACGCGCCAAGAAAAGCACCAAGCCAAGCGACAAACCACTCGCCAAGAAAAGCGCCAAGCCAAGCGCCAAGCCACACTTTAAGGAGAGCGCCAAGCCAAGCGAGAAGCCACGCGCCAAGAAAAGTGTCAAGCCAAACGCTAAGCCAAGCGCCAAGCCACGCGCCAAAAAAGCGCCACCCACTGCACCAAGGAGAGCGCCAAGCCAAGCGACAAGCTACGCGCTAAGCCACGCGCCAAGAAAAGCGTTAAGCCAAGCGGCAAGCCAAGCGCCAAGCCATGCGCCAAACCAAGCGCCAAGCCACGCGCCAAGAAAACGCCAAGCCAAGCGACAAGCCACGCGCCAAGTAAGCGCCAAGGCAAGCGTCTAGCCAAGCGCCAAGCCACGCGTCAATAATAATCGCCAAGCCAAACGCCAAGCAACGCGCCAAGAAAGCGCCAAGCCAAGCAACAAGCCACACTTTAAGGAGAGCGCCAAGCCAAGCAACAAGCCACGCGCCAAGAAAAACGCCAAGCCAAGCGCCAAGCCAAGCGCCAAGCCAAGCGCCAAGCCACGCGCCAAGAAAAGCGACACCCCATGCACCAAGGAGAGCGCCAAGCCAAGCGACAAGCCACGCGCTAAGCCACGCGCCAAGAAAAGCGCCAAGCCAAACGCCAAGTCAAGCGCCAAGCCAAGCGCCCAGCTACGCGCCAAGAAAAGCGCCAAGCGCCCAGCTACTCGCCAAGAAAAAACCCCAAGCTAAGCGCAAGCCAAGCGCCAAGCCAAACGCCCAGCCAAGCGCCAAGCTACGCGCCAATCCACGCGCCAAGATAAGCGTTAAGCCAAACGGCAAGCCAAGCGCCAAGCCACGCGACAAGGAGAGCGCCAGGCCATGCGCCAAGCCAAGCGCCAAGCCACGCGCCAAGAAAACGCCAAACCAAGCGACAAGCCACGCGCCAAGTAAGCGCCAAAGCAAGCGTCTAGCCAAGCGCCAAGCCACGCGTCAAGAATAATTGCCAAGCCAAGCGCCAAGCAACGCGCCAAGAAAGCGCCAAGCCAAGCGACAAGCCACACTTTAATGAGAGCGCCAAGACAAGCGACAAGCCACGCGCTAAGAAAAACGCAAAGCCAAGCGCCAAGCCACGCGCCAAGAAAAGCGCCACCCCATGCACCAAGGAGAGCGCCAAGCCATGCGACAAACAATGCGCTAAGCCACGCGCCAAAAAAAGCGTTAAGCCAAGCGGCAAGCCAAGCGCCAAGCCACGCGCCAAGGAGAGAGCCAAGCCATGCGCCAAGCAAAGCGCCACGCCAAGCGCCCAGCCAAGCGACAAGCCACGCGCCAAGCCAAGCGCCAAGCCAAGTGCCAAGAAAAGCACCAATCCAAGCGACAAGCTACGCGCCTAGAAATGCGCCAAGCCAAGCGCCAAGATAAGCGCCAAAATAAGCGCCCAGCCAAGCGCCAAACCACGCGCCAAACCACGCTCCAAGAAAAGCGTCAAGCCAAGCTTCAAGCCAAGCGCCAAGCCAAACGCCCAGCCAAGCACCAAGCCACGCGCCAAACCACGCGCCAAACCACGCGCCAAGAAAAGCGTCAAGCCAAGCGCCAAGCCACGTGCCAAGCCATGCGCCAAGCCAAGCTTCAAGCCAACGCCAAGCCAAACGCCCAGCCAAGCGCCAAGCCACGCGCCAAACTACGTGCCAAGAAAAGCGTCAAGCCAAGCGCCAAGCCAAGTGCCAAACCACGTGTCAAGAAAAGCGTCAAGCCAAGCGCCAAGCCACGTGCCAAGCCATGCGCCAAGCCAAGCTTCAAGCCAAGCGCCAAGCCAAACGCCCAGCCAAGCACCAAGCCACGCGCCAAACCACGCGCCAAGAAAAGCGTCAAGCCAAGCGCCACGCCAAGCGCCACGCCAAGCGCCCAGCCAAGCGACAAGCCACGCGCCAAGCCAAGCGCCAAGCCAAGCGCCAAGCCAAGTGCCAAGAAAACCACCAAGCAAAGCGACAAGCTACGCGCCAAGCAATGCGCCAAGCCAAACGCCAAGATAAGCGCCCAGCCAAGCGACAAGCCAAGCGACAAGCCACGCGCCACGAAAGCGCCAAGCCAAGCGCCAAGCCACGTGCCAAGAAAAGCGCCATCCCACGCTGCAAGGAGAGCGCCAAGCTAAGGACTGCGGACTGCGAGACCGGTGCAGGTACTGATGTCTTAGAATTTTGAACGGGTACTGGAGGGTTAAGAAAAACGCCAAGCCAAGCGCTAATCCAAGCGCCAAACAACGCTCCAAAGAGATCGCTAAGTTAAGCGACAAGCCACGCGCCAGGCCACTCTCCAAGAAAAGCTCCAAGCCAAGTGTAAGCCAAGCGCCAAGCCACGCGCTAAGAAAAGCGCCACCACAAGCACCAAAGAGAGCGCCAAGCCAAGCGACAAACCACGCGCCATGCCACGCGCCAACAAAAGCGTCATGCGAAGCGCCAAGCCACGCGCCAAGCCAAGCGCCAAGTTACGCGCCAAGGAGAACACCAAACCAAGCGACAAGCTACGCGTTAAGCCACGCGCCAAGAAAAGCGCCACGACATGCGCCAAGCCAAGCACTAAGCCAAGCGCCAAGCCACGCGCTAAGCCAAGCGCCAAGACACCCGCCAAAAAAAAACGCCACGCCATGCGCCAAGCCAAGCGATAAGCCACATGCCAAAAGAAACGCCAAACCAAGCGCCAAGCCACGCGCCAAGAAGAGCGCCACCCCATGCACCAAAAAAAGCGCCAAGCCAAGCGACAAACCACGCGCTAAGCCACGCACTAAAAAAAGCGCCAAGCCAAACGACAAAACACGCGCCGAGTAAAGCGCCACTCCATGCACCAAGGAGAGCGCCAAGCTAAGCGACAAGCTACGCGATAAGCCACGCGACAACAAAAGCGCCAAGATCAGCGCCAAGCCAAGCGCCAAGCCACGCGCCAAGAAAATTGCTACGACATGCGCCAAGCCAAGCAACAAGTCACGCGCCAAAAAAAGCGCCAAGCCAAGCGCCAAGCCACGCGCCAAGGAGAGCGCTATCCCATGCACCAAAAAGAGCGCTAAGCCAAGGGACAAGCCACGCGCTAAGCCACACGCCAACAAAATCGCCAAGCCCAGCGCCAAGCCACGCGCCAAGCCAAGCGCCAAGCCACGCGCCAAGAAGAGCGCCACCCCATGCACCAAAACGAGCGCCAAGCCAAGCGACAAGCTACGCGCTAAGCCACACGCCAACAAAAGCGCCAATCCCAGCGCCAAGCCACGCGCCGAGCTAAGCGCCAAACCACGCGCCAAGAAAAGCGCCAAGCCAAGCGCCATGCCACGCGATAAGAAAAACGCCACGCCATGCGCCAAGCCAAGCGACAAGCCACGCGCCCAAAAAAGCGCCAAACCAAGGGCCAAGAAGGGCACCAAGCCAATCGACAAGCCACGCGCCAAGCCACGCGCCAAGCCACGCGCCAAGCCACGCGCCAAGAAAAGCGCCAAGCCAAGCGCCAAGCCACGCGATAAGAAAAGCGCCACGCCATGCGCCAAGCCAAGCGACAGGCCACGCGCCAAAAAAGGCGCCAAGCCAAGCGCCAAGCCACGCGCCAAGGAGAGCGCCACCCCGTGCACCAAAGAGAGCGCCAAGACAAGCGACAAGCCACGTGCCAACAAAAGCGCCAAGCCAAGCGCCAAGCCACGCCCCAAGCCAGGCGCCAAGCCACGCGCCAAGGAGAGCACCAAACCAAGCGACAAGCTACGCGCCAAGCCACGCGCCTAGAAAAGCGCCAAGCCAAGCGCCAAGCCATGCGCTAAGCCAAGCGCCAAGCCACGCGCCAAAAAATGCGCCACGTTATGCGCCAAGCCAAGCGCCAAGCCACGCGCCAAGGACAGCGCCAAGTCAAGCGCCCAGCCAAGCGCCAAGCCAAACGCCAATGAGAGCTCCATGCCATGTGCCAAGACAAGCGCCAAGACAAACGCCAAGCCAAGCGACAAGCTACGCGCCAAGAAAAGCGCCAAGCCAAGAGCTAAGCCAAGCGCCAAACCACGCTCCAAGGAAATCGCTAAGCCCAGCGACAAACCACGCGCCAGACCACGCGCCAAGAAAAGCTCCAAGCCAAGTGCTAAGCCAAGCGCCAAGCCACGCGCTAAGAAAAGCGCTAAGCCAAGCGCTAATCCAAGCGCCAGACCACGCTCCAAGGAGATCGCTAAGCCAAGCGACAAGCCACGCGCCAGGCCACGCGCCAAGAAAAGCGCCACGCCATGCGCCAAGCCAAGCGACAGGCCAGGCGCCAAAAAAAGCGCCAAGCCAATCGCCAAGCCACGCGCCAAGGAGAGCGCCACCCAGTGCACCAAAGAGAGCGCAAGCCAAGCGACAAGCCACGTGCCAACAAAAGCGCCAAGCCAAGCGCCAAGCCAAGCGCCAAGCCACGCCCCAAGCCAAGCGCCAAGCCACGCGCCAAGCCACGCGCCAAGGGGAGCGCCAGTCCATGCACCAAAAAAAGCACCAAGACAAGCGACAAGCCACGCGCTAAGCCACGCGCTAAACCACGCGCCAAAAAAATCGCCAAGCCCAGCGCCAAGCTTCGCGCCAAGCCTAGCGCCAAGCCACGCGCCAAAG
Source organism: Agriotes lineatus (assembly GCA_940337035.1). Taxonomy (NCBI): domain Eukaryota; kingdom Metazoa; phylum Arthropoda; class Insecta; order Coleoptera; family Elateridae; genus Agriotes; species Agriotes lineatus. The sequence goes on along the minus strand of CALNHX010000065.1, from coordinate 277,634 downwards.
AGAGCACCAAACCAAGCGACAAACTACGCGCCAAGCCACGCGCCAAGAAAAGCGCCAAGCCAAGCGCCAAGCCAAGCGCTAAGCCAAGCGCCAAGCCACGCGCTAAGCCAAGCGCCAGGCCACGCGCCAGGAAAAGCGCCACGAGATGCGCCAAGCCAAGCGATAAGCCACGCGCCAAAAAAAGCGCCAAGCCAAGCGCCAAGCCACGCGCCAAGAAGAGCGCCACCCCTTGCACCAAAAAAAGCGTTAAGTCAAGCGACAAGCCACGCGCTAAGCCACGCACTAAAAAAGCGCCAAGCCAAGCGACAAAACACGCGCCAAGAGAAGCACCACCCCATGCACCAAGGAGAGCGCCAAGCCAAGCGCCAAGCCACGCGTCAAGAGAAGCGCCACCCCATGCACCAAGGAGAGCGCCAAGCCAAGCGACAAGCCACGCGCCAAGCCACGCGCCAAGAGAAACGCCAAGCCAAGCGCTAACCCAAGCGTTAAACCACGCTCCAAGAAGATCGCTAAGCCAAGCGACAAGCCACGCGCCAAGGAGAGCACCTAACCAAGCGACAAGCCACGCGCCAAACCACGCGCCAAGCCATGCGCCAAGAAAAGGGCCAAGCTAAGCGCCAAGCCAAGCGCTAATCCAAGCGCCAAGCCACGCGCCAAGAAAAGCTCCACGCTATGCGCCAAGCCAAGCGACAAACCGCGCGCCAAGAAAAGCGCAAAGCCAAGCGCCAAGCCACGCGCCAAGAAAAGCGCCACGTTATGCGCCAAGCCAAGCGCCAAGCCACGCGCCAAGAACAGCGCCAAGCCAAACGCCAATGAGAGCTCCATGCCATGCGCCAAGAAAAGCGCCAAACCACGCGCTAAGCCAAGCGCCAAGCCAAGTGCAAAACCACCCGCCAAGAAAAGAGCCAAGGCAAGCGACTAGCCAAGCGCTAAGCCAAGCGCCAAGCCAAACGCAAAGACAAGCGCCTAGCCACGCGCCAAGAAAAGCGCCAAGCCATGCGCCAAACCATGCGCCAAGCCAAACGCCAATCCAAGCGCCAAGCCACCCGCCAAGCCAAGAGCCCAGACAAGCGCCAAACCATGCGCCAAACCAAACGCCAAGCCAAGCGCCAAGCCACCCGCCAAGAAAAGCGCCAAGCCAAGCGACAAGCCACGCGCCAAGAAAGCGCTAAGACAAGCGCCAAGCCAAGCGCCAAGCGAAGCGCCAAGCCAAGAGCCCAGGCAAGCGCCAAACCATGCGCCAAACCAAACGCCAAGCCAAGCGCCAAGCCACCCGCCAAGATCGCGCCAAGCCAAGCGCCAAGTCAAGCACCAAGCCAAGCGCCAAGTCAAGCGCCAAGCCAAGCGCCAAGCCAAGCGCCAAGCCAAGCACCCAGACAAGCGCCAAGCCATGCGCCAAACCAAACGCCAAGCCAAGCTCCAAGCCACCCGCCAAGATCGCGCCAAGCCAAGCGCCAAGCCAAGCGCCAAGCCATGCGCTAAGCCAAACGCCAAGGCAAGCTCCCAGCCAAGCGCCAAGCCATGCACCAAATCGCGCGCCAAGAAAAGCGCTAGGCCAAGCGACAAGGCGCGCGCCATGAAAGCGCAAAGCCAAGCGTCAAGCTACGCGCCAAGGAGAGCGCCAAGCCATGCGCCAAGCCAAGCGCCAAGCCACGCTCCAAGAAAAGCGCTAAGCCATGAGCCAAGCCAAAAGCCAAGCCAAGCGCCCAGCCAAGCGCCAAGCCACGCACCAAATCACGCGCCAAGAAAAACGCTGGGCTAAGCAACAAGCCACGCGCCAAAAAAGCGTCACGCCAAGCGACAAGCCACGCTCCATGAAAGCGGCAAGCCAAGCACCAAGCCACGCGCTAAGAAAAGCGCAAAGCCAAGCGCCAAGCCAAGCGCCAAGCCAAGCGCTCAGCCAAGCGCCAAACCACGCGCCAAGGAGAGCGCCAAACCATATGCCAAACCAAGCGTTAAACCAAGCGCCAAGCCAAGCGCCAAACCGAGCGCCAAGCCGAGCGCCAAGAGAAGCGCCAAGCCAAGCGTCCAGCCAAGCGCCAAACCACGCGCCAAGAAAAGCGCCACACTAAGCGCCAAGCCAAGCGCCAAGGATAGCGCCAAGCTGTGCGCCAAGCCAAGCGCCAAGTTAAGCGCCAAGCCAAGTGCCAAGCCAAACGCCAAGAAAAGCGCCAAGCCAAGTGACAAACCACGTGCCAAGGAGAGCGTTAAGCCAACCGCCAAGCCATGCGCCAAACCACGCGCCAAGAAAAGCGCCAAGAAAAGCGCCAAGTCACGCGCCATGCCAAGTGACAAACCACGTGCCAAGGAGAGCGTTAAGCCAACCGCCAAGCCAAGCGCCAAACCACGCGCCAAGAAAAGCGCCACACTAAGCGCCAAGCCAAGCGCCAAGGATAGCGCGAAGCTGTGCGCCAAGCCAAGCGCCAAGTTAAGCGCCAAGAAAAGCGCCAAGCCAAACGCCAAGCCAAGCGCACAGCCAAGCGCTAAACCACGTGCCAAGGAGAGCGTTAAGCCAACCGCCAAGCCATGCGCCAAACCACGCCCCAAGAAAAGCGCCAAGAAAAGCGCCAAGTCACGCGCCATGCCAAGCGCCAAGCCAAGTACCAAGCCACGCGCCAAGAAAAGCACCAAGCCAAGCGACAAGCTACGCCCCAAGAAAAACGCCAAACCAAGCGCCAAGCCAAGCGCCTAGCAGAGCGCCTATCCACGCGCCAAGGAGAGCGTTAAACCATGCGCCAAGACAAGCGCCAAGCCAAAGAGCCAAGACAAGCGCCAAGCCACGCGCTAAGAAAAGCGCCAAGAAAAGCGCCAAGCCAAGCGCCAATCTAAGGGCCAAACCAAGTGCTAAGGATACCGCCAAGCCGTTCGCCAAACAAATCACAAGGTTAAGCGCCAAGCCAAGTGTCAAGCCACACGCCAAGAAAAGCGCCAAGCCAAACGTTAAACCTAGCGCCCAACCAAGCGCTAAGCCACGCGATAAGAAAAGCGCTAAGCCAACCGCCAAGCAAAGCGCTAAGCCACGCGCCAAGAAATGCGCCAAGAAAAGCGCCAAGCCAAACGCCAAGCCAAGCGCCAAGCCAAGCGCCCAGCTACGCGCCAAGCCAAACGCCAAGCCAAGCGCCAAGCCAAGCGCCAAGCCAAGCGCCCAGCCAAGCCCCCAAGAAAAACGCCAAACCAAGCGCCAAGCCAAGCGCCTAGCAGAGCGCCTATCCACGCGCCAAGGAGAGCGTTAAACCATGCGCCAAGACAAGCGCCAAGCCAAAGAGCCAAGACAAGCGCCAAGCCACGCGCTAAGAAAAGCGCCAAGAAAAGCGCCAAGCCAAGCGCCAATCTAAGCGCCAAACCAAGCGCCAAGGATACCGCCAAGCCGTGCGCCAAACAAAACACAAGGTTAAGCGTCAAGCCAAGTGCTAAGGATACCGCCAAGCCGTGCGCCAAACAAATCACAAGGTTAAGCGCCAAGCCAAGTGTCAAGCCACACGCCAAGAAAAGCGCCAAGCCAAACGTTAAGCCTAGCGCCCAACCAAGCGCTAAGCCACGCGATAAGAAAAGCGCTAAGCCAACCGCCAAGCAAAGCGCTAAGCCACGCGCCAAGAAATGCGCCAAGAAAAGCGCCAAGCCAAACGCCAAGCCAAGCGCCAAGCCAAGCGCCCAGCTACGCGCCAAGCCAAACGCCAAGCCAAGCGCCAAGCCAAGCGCCAAGCCAAGCGCCCAGCCAAGCGCCAAGCTACGCGCCAATCCACGCGCCAAAAAAAGCGCCAAGCCAAGCGCTGAGACAAGCTCCAAACCAAACGCTAAGCCAAGCGCCAAACCACGCGCCAAGGAGAGCGCCAAGGCATGCGCCAAGCCAAGCGTCTGGCTAAGCGCCAAACCAAGTGCTAAGCCACGCGCCAAGAAAAGCACCAAGCCAAGCGACAAACCACTCGCCAAGAAAAGCGCCAAGCCAAGCGCCAAGCCACACTTTAAGGAGAGCGCCAAGCCAAGCGAGAAGCCACGCGCCAAGAAAAGTGTCAAGCCAAACGCTAAGCCAAGCGCCAAGCCACGCGCCAAAAAAGCGCCACCCACTGCACCAAGGAGAGCGCCAAGCCAAGCGACAAGCTACGCGCTAAGCCACGCGCCAAGAAAAGCGTTAAGCCAAGCGGCAAGCCAAGCGCCAAGCCATGCGCCAAACCAAGCGCCAAGCCACGCGCCAAGAAAACGCCAAGCCAAGCGACAAGCCACGCGCCAAGTAAGCGCCAAGGCAAGCGTCTAGCCAAGCGCCAAGCCACGCGTCAATAATAATCGCCAAGCCAAACGCCAAGCAACGCGCCAAGAAAGCGCCAAGCCAAGCAACAAGCCACACTTTAAGGAGAGCGCCAAGCCAAGCAACAAGCCACGCGCCAAGAAAAACGCCAAGCCAAGCGCCAAGCCAAGCGCCAAGCCAAGCGCCAAGCCACGCGCCAAGAAAAGCGACACCCCATGCACCAAGGAGAGCGCCAAGCCAAGCGACAAGCCACGCGCTAAGCCACGCGCCAAGAAAAGCGCCAAGCCAAACGCCAAGTCAAGCGCCAAGCCAAGCGCCCAGCTACGCGCCAAGAAAAGCGCCAAGCGCCCAGCTACGCGCCAAGAAAAAACCCCAAGCTAAGCGCAAGCCAAGCGCCAAGCCAAACGCCCAGCCAAGCGCCAAGCTACGCGCCAATCCACGCGCCAAGATAAGCGTTAAGCCAAACGGCAAGCCAAGCGCCAAGCCACGCGACAAGGAGAGCGCCAGGCCATGCGCCAAGCCAAGCGCCAAGCCACGCGCCAAGAAAACGCCAAACCAAGCGACAAGCCACGCGCCAAGTAAGCGCCAAAGCAAGCGTCTAGCCAAGCGCCAAGCCACGCGTCAAGAATAATTGCCAAGCCAAGCGCCAAGCAACGCGCCAAGAAAGCGCCAAGCCAAGCGACAAGCCACACTTTAATGAGAGCGCCAAGACAAGCGACAAGCCACGCGCTAAGAAAAACGCAAAGCCAAGCGCCAAGCCACGCGCCAAGAAAAGCGCCACCCCATGCACCAAGGAGAGCGCCAAGCCATGCGACAAACAATGCGCTAAGCCACGCGCCAAAAAAAGCGTTAAGCCAAGCGGCAAGCCAAGCGCCAAGCCACGCGCCAAGGAGAGAGCCAAGCCATGCGCCAAGCAAAGCGCCACGCCAAGCGCCCAGCCAAGCGACAAGCCACGCGCCAAGCCAAGCGCCAAGCCAAGTGCCAAGAAAAGCACCAATCCAAGCGACAAGCTACGCGCCTAGAAATGCGCCAAGCCAAGCGCCAAGATAAGCGCCAAGATAAGCGCCCAGCCAAGCGCCAAACCACGCGCCAAACCACGCGCCAAGAAAAGCGTCAAGCCAAGCTTCAAGCCAAGCGCCAAGCCAAACGCCCAGCCAAGCACCAAGCCACGCGCCAAACCACGCGCCAAACCACGCGCCAAGAAAAGCGTCAAGCCAAGCGCCAAGCCACGTGCCAAGCCATGCGCCAAGCCAAGCTTCAAGCCAAGCGCCAAGCCAAACGCCCAGCCAAGCGCCAAGCCACGCGCCAAACTACGTGCCAAGAAAAGCGTCAAGCCAAGCGCCAAGCCAAGTGCCAAACCACGTGTCAAGAAAAGCGTCAAGCCAAGCGCCAAGCCACGTGCCAAGCCATGCGCCAAGCCAAGCTTCAAGCCAAGCGCCAAGCCAAACGCCCAGCCAAGCACCAAGCCACGCGCCAAACCACGCGCCAAGAAAAGCGTCAAGCCAAGCGCCACGCCAAGCGCCACGCCAAGCGCCCAGCCAAGCGACAAGCCACGCGCCAAGCCAAGCGCCAAGCCAAGTGCCAAGAAAACCACCAAGCAAAGCGACAAGCTACGCGCCAAGAAATGCGCCAAGCCAAACGCCAAGATAAGCGCCCAGCCAAGCGCCAAGCCAAGCGACAAGCCACGCGCCACGAAAGCGCCAAGCCAAGCGCCAAGCCAAGCGCCAAGCCACGCGTTAAGTCACGCTCCAAGAAAAGCGCCACGTTATGCGCCAAGCCAAGCGCCAAGCCACGCGCCAAGAACAGCGCCAAGCCACGCGCCAAGCCAAGCGCCAAGCCAAGTGGCAAGCCACCCGCAAAGAAAAGCGCCAAGCCAAGCGACAAGCCACGCGCCACGGAAGCGCCAAGCCAAGCGGCAAGCCAAATGCCAAGCCAAGCGCCAAGCCACGCGCCTAGAAAGCGCCAACCCAAGCGCCAAGCCACGCGCCAAGAGAGAGCGCCAAGCCATGCGCTAAGCGAAGCGCCAAGCCAAGCGCTCAGCCAAGCGCCAAGCCACGCACTAAGTCACGCGCCAAGAAAAGGGCTAAGCCAAACGACAAGCCACGCGCCAAGAAAGAGCCAAGCCAAGCGACAAGCCACGCGCCAAGAAAGCGCTAAGCCAAGCGTCCAGCCCAGCTCCAAGCCACGCGCCAAAGAGAGCGCCAAGCCATGCGCCAAGCCAAGCGCTAACCCACGCGCCTAGAAAGCGCCAAGCCAAGCGACAAACCAAGCCCCACGAAAGCGCCAAGCCAAGTGCCGAGCCAAGCGCCAAGCCAAGCGCCAAGCCACGCACCAAGGAGAGCGCCAAGCCATGCGCTAGACCAAGCGCCAAGCTAAGCGCCCCGCCAAGCGCCAAGCCACGCACCAAATCAAGCGCCAAAAAAAGCGACAAGCCACTCGCCAAGAAAGCGCTAAGCTAAGCGACAAGCCACGCGCCAAGAAAGCGCCAAGCCAAGTGTCCAGCCAACCGCCAAGCCACGCGCTAAGAAGAGCGCCAAGCCATGCGCCTAGCCAAGCGCCAAGCCACGCGCCAAGAAAGCGCCAAGCCAAGCGCCAAGCCACGCGCCAAGAAAGCGCCAAGCCAAGCGACAAGCCACGCGCGAAGAAAGCGCCAAGCCAAGCGTCCAGCCAAGCGCCAATAAAATTTCTTGCACATTAAGTACTTGTAGTTTTTTTTACGATCAATTGTTCAGCCGAGAGAAAGCTGCGAAGTTATAATAAAGTCAAAATTTATAAAATAGCTAAACGTTTTGGTAGAACTTTGATATTTTTTTTGTATGCGTAGTTTACGTCCCTGTACACGACTATTAGGTTTTACAACTTAAATTTTTACCGGAAACACGTTTTTCACAGGAAAAACTGCAAAAAACAAAATTTTTACTTTTTCTAAAGTTAAAGGGAAACAATCAATTTTGTAAGTGCTAAACTTATATGAAATAGAAGAGGATAAAATTTCCTACACATTAAGTACTTGTAGTTTTTTTTACGATCAATCGTTCAGCCGAGACAAACCTGCGAAGTTATAATAAAGTCAAAATTTATAAAATAGGGAAACGTTTTGGTACAGCTTTGATATTTTTTTTGTATGCGTAGTTTACGTCCCTGTACAATAATATTAGGTTTTCCAACTTAAATCTTGACCGAAAACACGTTTTTCACAGGAAAAACTGTGCAAAAAACCAAATCTTTACTTTTTATAAAGTCACACGGAAACAATTTATTTTGTAAGTGTTAAACTTGTATGAAATAGAAGAGGATAAAATTTCCTACACATTAAATACTTGTAGTTTTTTTTACGATCAATCGTTCAGCAGAGAGAAAGCTGCGAAGTTATAATAAAGTCAATATTCATAAAATAGCTAAACGTTTTGGTAGAGCTTTGATATTTTTTTTGTATGCGTAGTTTACGTCCCTGTACACGACTATTAGGTTTTCCAACTCAACTGTTAACCGGAAACACGTTTTTCAGAGGAAAAACTGTGCAAAAAACAAAATTTTTACTTTTTCTAAAGTCACACGGAAACAATCTATTTTGTAAGTGTTAAACTTATATGAAATAGAAGAGGATAAAATTTCCTACACATTAAGTACTTGTAGTTTTTTTACGATCAATCGTTCAGCAGAGAGAAAGCTGCGAAGTTATAATAAAGTCAATATTTATAAAATAGCTAAACGTTTTGGTAGAGCTTTGATATTTTTTATGTATGCGTACTTTACGTCCCTGTACACGACTATTAGGTTTTCCAACTTAACTGTTACCCGGAAACAAGTTTTTCAGAGAAAAAACTGTGCAAAAAACAAAATTTTTACTTTTTCTAAAGTCACACGGAAACAATCTATTTTGTAAGTGTTAAACTTATATGAAATAGAAGAGGATAAAATTTCCTACACATTAAGTACTTGTAGTTTTTTTACGATCAATCGTTCAGCCGAGAGATAGCTGCGAAGTTATAATAAAGTCAATATTTATAAAATAGCTAAACGTTTTGGTAGAGCTTTCATATTTTTTTTGTATGCGTAGTTTACATCCCTGTACACGACTATTAGATTTTCCAACTTAACTGTTACCCGGAAACACGTTTTTCAGAGGAAAAACTGTGCAAAAAACAAAATTTTTACTTTTTCTAAAGTCACAAGGAAACAATCTATTTTGTAAGTGTTAAAATTATATGAAATAAAAGAGGATAAAATTTCCTAAACATTAAGTACTTGTAGTTTTTTTACGATCAATCGTTCAGCAGAGAGAAAGCTGCGAAGTTATAATAAAGTCAATATTTATAAAATAGCTAAACGTTTTGGTAGAGCTTTGATATTTTTTTTGTATGCTTACTTTACGTCCCTGTACAATAATATTAGGTTTTCCAACTTAAATCTTGACCGAAAACACGTTTTTCACAGGAAAAACTGTGCAAAAAACCAAATCTTTACTTTTTATAAAGTCACACGGAAACAATTTATTTTGTAAGTGTTAAACTTATATGAAATAGAAGAGGATAAAATTTCCTACACATTAAATACTTGTAGTTTTTTTTACGATCAATCGTTCAGCAGAAAGAAAGCTGCGAAGTTATAATAAAGTCAATATTCATAAAATAGCTAAACGTTTCGGTAGAGCTTTGATATTTTTTTTGTATGCGTAGTTTACGTCCCTGTACACGTCTATTAGGTTTTCCAACTCAACTGTTAACCGGAAACACGTTTTTCAGAGGAAAAACTGTGCAAAAAACAAAATTTTTACTTTTTCTAAAGTCACACGGAAACAATCTATTTTGTAAGTGTTAAACTTATATGAAATAGAAGAGGATAAAATTTCCTACACATTAAGTACTTGTAGTTTTTTTACGATCAATCGTTCAGCAGAGAGAAAGCTGCGAAGTTATAATAAAGTCAATATTTATAAAATAGCTAAACGTTTTGGTAGAGCTTTGATATTTTTTTTGTATGCGTACTTTACGTCCCTGTACACGACTATTAGGTTTTCCAACTTAACTGTTACCCGGAAACAAGTTTTTCAGAGAAAAAACTGTGCAAAAAACAAAATTTTTACTTTTTCTAAAGTCACACGGAAACAATCTATTTTGTAAGTGTTAAACTTATATGAAATAGAAGAGGATAAAATTTCCTACACATTAAGTACTTGTAGTTTTTTTACGATCAATCGTTCAGCCGAGAGATAGCTGCGAAGTTATAATAAAGTCAATATTTATAAAATAGCTAAACGTTTTGGTAGAGCTGTCATATTTTTTTTGTATGCGTAGTTTACGTCCCTGTACACGACTATTAGATTTTCCAACTTAACTGTTACCCGGAAACACTTTTTTCAGAGGAAAAACTGTGCAAAAAACAAAATTTTTACTTTTTCTAAAGTCACAAGGAAACAATCTATTTTGTAAGTGTTAAAATTATATGAAATAGAAGAGGATAAAATTTCCTAAACATTAAGTACTTGTAGTTTTTTTACGATCAATCGTTCAGCAGAGAGAAAGCTGCGAAGTTATAATAAAGTCAATATTTATAAAATAGCTAAACGTTTTGGTAGAGCTTTGATATTTTTTTTGTATGCTTACTTTACGTCCCTGTACACGACTATTAGGTTTTCCAACTTAACTGTTACCCGGAAACAAGTTTTTCAGAGGAAAAACTGTGCAAAAAACAAAATTTTTACTTTTTCTAAAGTCACACGGAAACAATCTATTTTGTAAGTGTTAAACTTATATGAAATAGAAGAGGATAAAATTTCCTACACATTAAGTACTTGTAGTTTTTTTACGATCAATCGTTCAGCAGAGAGAAAGCTGCGAAGTTATAATAAAGTCAATATTTATAAAATAGCTAAACGTTTTGGTAGAGCTTTGATATTTTTTTTGTATGCTTACTTTACGTCCCTGTACACGACTATTAGGTTTTCCAACTTAACTGTTACCCGGAAAAAAGTTTTTCAGAGAAAAAGCTGTGCAAAAAACAAAATTTTTACTTTTTCTAAAGTCACACAGAAACAATCTATTTTGTAAGTGTTAAACTTATATGAAATAGAAGAGGATAAAATTTCCTACACATTAAGTACTTGTAGTTTTTTTACGATCAATCGTTCAGCAGAGAGAAAGCTGCGAAGTTATAATAAAGTCAATATTTATAAAATAGCTAAACGTTTTGGTAGAGCTTTAATATTTTTTTGTATGCGTACTTTACGTCCCTGTACACGACTATTAGGTTTTCCAACTCAACTGTTAACCGGAAACACGTTTTTCAGAGGAAAAACTGTGCAAAAAACAAAATTTTTACTTTTTCTAAAGTCACACGGAAACAATCTATTTTGTAAGTGTTAAACTTATATGAAATAGAAGAGGATAAAATTTCCTACACATTAAGTACTTGTAGTTTTTTTACGATCAATCGTTCAGCAGAGAGAAAGCTGCGAAGTTATAATAAAGTCAATATTTATAAAATAGCTAAACGTTTTGGTAGAGCTTTGATATTTTTTTTGTATGCGTACTTTACGTCCCTGTACACGACTATTAGGTTTTCCAACTTAACTGTTACCCGGAAACAAGTTTTTCAGAGAAAAAACTGTGCAAAAAACAAAATTTTTACTTTTTCTAAAGTCACACGGAAACAATCTATTTTGTAAGTGTTAAACTTATATGAAATAGAAGAGGATAAAATTTCCTAAACATTAAGTACTTGTAGTTTTTTTACGATCAATCGTTCAGCAGAGAGAAAGCTGCGAAGTTATAATAAAGTCAATATTTATAAAATAGCTAAACGTTTTGGTAGAGCTGTCATATTTTTTTTGTATGCGTAGTTTACGTCCCTGTACACGACTATTAGATTTTCCAACTTAACTGTTACCCGGAAACACTTTTTTCAGAGGAAAAACTGTGCAAAAAACAAAATTTTTACTTTTTCTAAAGTCACAAGGAAACAATCTATTTTGTAAGTGTTAAAATTATATGAAATAGAAGAGGATAAAATTTCCTAAACATTAAGTAGTTGTAGTTTTTTTACGATCAATCGTTCAGCAGAGAGAAAGCTGCGAAGTTATAATAAAGTCAATATTTATAAAATAGCTAAACGTTTTGGTAGAGCTTTGATATTTTTTTTGTATGCTTACTTTACGTCCCTGTACACGACTATTAGGTTTTCCAACTTAACTGTTACCCGGAAACAAGTTTTTCAGAGGAAAAACTGTGCAAAAAACAAAATTTTTACTTTTTCTAAAGTCACACGGAAACAATCTATTTTGTAAGTGTTAAACTTATATGAAATAGAAGAGGATAAAATTTCCTACACATTAAGTACTTGTAGTTTTTTTTTACGATCAATCGTTCAGCAGAGAGAAAGCTGCGAACTTATAATAAAGTCAATATTTATAAAATAGCTAAACGTTTTGGTAGAGCTTTGATTTTTTTTTGTATGCGTACTTTACGTCCGTGTACACGACTATTAGGTTTTCGAACTTAAGTATTGACCAAAAACACGTTTTTCACAAGAAAAACTGTGCAAAAAACAAAACTTTTACTTTTTCTAAAGTCACACGGAAACAATCTATTTTGTAAGTGTTAAACTTATATGAAATAGAAGAGGATAAAATTTCCTACACATTAAGTACTTGTAGTTTTTTTACGATCAATCGTTCAGCAGAGAGAAAGCTGCGAAGTTATAATAAAGTCAATATTTATAAAATAGCTAAACGTTTTGGTAGAGCTTTGATATTTTTTTTGTATGCTTACTTTACGTCCCTGTACACGACTATTAGGTTTTCCAACTTAACTGTTACCCGGAAAAAAGTTTTTCAGAGAAAAAGCTGTGCAAAAAACAAAATTTTTACTTTTTCTAAAGTCACACAGAAACAATCTATTTTGTAAGTGTTAAACTTATATGAAATAGAAGAGGATAAAATTTCCTACACATTAAGTACTTGTAGTTTTTTTACGATCAATCGTTCAGCAGAGAGAAAGCTGCGAAGTTATAATAAAGTCAATATTTATAAAATAGCTAAACGTTTTGGTAGAGCTTTAATATTTTTTTTGTATGCGTACTTTACGTCCCTGTACACGACTATTAGGTTTTCCAACTTAACTGTTACCCGGAAACAAGTTTTTCAGAGAAAAAACTGTGCAAAAAACAAAATTTTTACTTTTTCTAAAGTCACACAGAAACAATCTATTTTGTAAGTGTTAAACTTATATGAAATAGAAGAGGATAAAATTTCCTACACATTAAGTACTTGTAGTTTTTTTACGATCAATCGTTCAGCAGAGAGAAAGCTGCGAAGTTATAATAAAGTCAATATTTATAAAATAGCTAAACGTTTTGGTAGAGCTTTGATATTTTTTTTGTATGCGTACTTTACGTCCCTGTACACGACTATTAGGTTTTCTAACTTAACTGTTACCCGGAAACAAGTTTTTCAGAGAAAAAACTGTGCAAAAAACAAAATTTTTACTTTTTCTAAAGTCACACGGAAACAATCTATTTTGTAAGTGTTAAACTTATATGAAATAGAAGAGGATAAAATTTCCTACACATTAAGTACTTGTAGTTTTTTTACGATCAATCGTTCAGCAGAGAGAAAGCTGCGAAGTTATAATAAAGTCAATATTTATAAAATAGCTAAACGTTTTGGTAGAGCTTTGATATTTTTTTTATATGCGTAGTTTACGTCCCTGTACACGACTATTAGATTTTCCAACTTAACTGTTACCCGGAAACACGTTTTGCAGAGGAAAAACTGTGCAAAAAACAAAATTTTTACTTTTTCTAAAGTCACAAGGAAACAATCTATTTTGTAAGTGTTAAAATTATATGAAATAGAAGAGGATAAAATTTCCTAAACATTAAGTACTTGTAGTTTTTTTACGATCAATCGTTCAGCAGAGAGAAAGCTGCGAAGTTATAATAAAGTCAATATTTATAAAATAGCTAAACGTTTTGGTAGAGCTTTGATATTTTTTTTGTATGCTTACTTTACGTCCCTGTACACGACTATTAGGTTTTCCAACTTAACTGTTACCCGGAAACAAGTTTTTCAGAGGAAAAACTGTGCAAAAAACAAAATTTTTACTTTTTCTAAAGTCACACGGAAACAATCTATTTTGTAAGTGTTAAACTTATATGAAATAGAAGAGGATAAAATTTCCTACACATTAAGTAACTGTAGTTTTTTTTTACGATCAATCGTTCAGCAGAGAGAAAGCTGCGAAGTTATAATAAAGTCAATATTTATAAAATAGCTAAACGTTTTGGTAGAGCTTTGATTTTTTTTTGTATGCGTACTTTACGTCCGTGTACACGACTATTAGGTTTTCGAACTTAAGTATTGACCAAAAACACGTTTTTCACAAGAAAAACTGTGCAAAAAACAAAACTTTTACTTTTTCTAAAGTCACACGGAAACAATCTATTTTGTAAGTGTTAAACTTATATGAAATAGAAGAGGATAAAATTTCCTACACATTAAGTACTTGTAGTTTTTTTACGATCAATCGTTCAGCAGAGAGAAAGCTGCGAAGTTATAATAAAGTCAATATTTATAAAATAGCTAAACGTTTTGGTAGAGCTTTGATTTTTTTTTGTATGCGTACTTTACGTCCGTGTACACGACTATTAGGTTTTCGAACTTAAGTATTGACCAAAAACACGTTTTTCACAAGAAAAACTGTGCAAAAAACAAAACTTTTACTTTTTCTAAAGTCACACGGAAACAATCTATTTTGTAAGTGTTAAACTTATATGAAATAGAAGAGGATAAAATTTCCTACACATTAAGTACTTGTAGTTTTTTTACGATCAATCGTTCAGCAGAGAGAAAGCTGCGAAGTTATAATAAAGTCAATATTTATAAAATAGCTAAACGTTTTGGTAGAGCTTTGATATTTTTTTTGTATGCTTACTTTACGTCCCTGTACACGACTATTAGGTTTTCCAACTTAACTGTTACCCGGAAACAAGTTTTTCAGAGGAAAAACTGTGCAAAAAACAAAATTTTTACTTTTTCTAAAGTCACACGGAAACAATCTATTTTGTAAGTGTTAAACTTATATGAAATAGAAGAGGATAAAATTTCCTACACATTAAGTAACTGTAGTTTTTGTTTACGATCAATCGTTCAGCAGAGAGAAAGCTGCGAAGTTATAATAAAGTCAATATTTATAAAATAGCTAAACGTTTTGGTAGAGCTTTGATTTTTTTTTGTATGCGTACTTTACGTCCGTGTACACGACTATTAGGTTTTCGAACTTAAGTATTGACCAAAAACACGTTTTTCACAAGAAAAACTGTGCAAAAAACAAAACTTTTACTTTTTCTAAAGTCACACGGAAACAATCTATTTTGTAAGTGTTAAACTTATATGAAATAGAAGAGGATAAAATTTCCTACACATTAAGTACTTGTAGTTTTTTTACGATCAATCGTTCAGCAGAGAGAAAGCTGCGAAGTTATAATAAAGTCAATATTTATAAAATAGCTAAACGTTTTGGTAGAGCTTTGATTTTTTTTTGTATGCGTACTTTACGTCCGTGTACACGACTATTAGGTTTTCGAACTTAAGTATTGACCAAAAACACGTTTTTCACAAGAAAAACTGTGCAAAAAACAAAACTTTTACTTTTTCTAAAGTCACACGGAAACAATCTATTTTGTAAGTGTTAAACTTATATGAAATAGAAGAGGATAAAATTTCCTACACATTAAGTACTTGTAGTTTTTTTACGATCAATCGTTCAGCAGAGAGAAAGCTGCGAAGTTATAATAAAGTCAATATTTATAAAATAGCTAAACGTTTTGGTAGAGCTTTGATATTTTTTTTGTATGCTTACTTTACGTCCCTGTACACGACTATTAGGTTTTCCAACTTAACTGTTACCCGGAAACAAGTTTTTCAGAGGAAAAACTGTGCAAAAAACAAAATTTTTACTTTTTCTAAAGTCACACGGAAACAATCTATTTTGTAAGTGTTAAACTTATATGAAATAGAAGAGGATAAAATTTCCTACACATTAAGTAACTGTAGTTTTTTTTTACGATCAATCGTTCAGCAGAGAGAAAGCTGCGAAGTTATAATAAAGTCAATATTTATAAAATAGCTAAACGTTTTGGTAGAGCTTTGATTTTTTTTTTGTATGCGTACTTTACGTCCGTGTACACGACTATTAGGTTTTCGAACTTAAGTATTGACCAAAAACACGTTTTTCACAAGAAAAACTGTGCAAAAAACAAAACTTTTACTTTTTCTAAAGTCACACGGAAACAATCTATTTTGTAAGTGTTAAACTTATATGAAATAGAAGAGGATAAAATTTCCTACACATTAAGTACTTGTAGTTTTTTTACGATCAATCGTTCAGCAGAGAGAAAGCTGCGAAGTTATAATAAAGTCAATATTTATAAAATAGCTAAACGTTTTGGTAGAGCTTTGATTTTTTTTTGTATGCGTACTTTACGTCCGTGTACACGACTATTAGGTTTTCGAACTTAAGTATTGACCAAAAACACGTTTTTCACAAGAAAAACTGTGCAAAAAACAAAACTTTTACTTTTTCTAAAGTCACACGGAAACAATCTATTTTGTAAGTGTTAAACTTATATGAAATAGAAGAGGATAAAATTTCCTACACATTAAGTACTTGTAGTTTTTTTACGATCAATCGTTCAGCAGAGAGAAAGCTGCGAAGTTATAATAAAGTCAATATTTATAAAATAGCTAAACGTTTTGGTAGAGCTTTGATATTTTTTTTGTATGCTTACTTTACGTCCCTGTACACGACTATTAGGTTTTCCAACTTAACTGTTACCCGGAAACAAGTTTTTCAGAGAAAAAGCTGTGCAAAAAACAAAATTTTTACTTTTTCTAAAGTCACACAGAAACAATCTATTTTGTAAGTGTTAAACTTATATGAAATAGAAGAGGATAAAATTTCCTACACATTAAGTACTTGTAGTTTTTTTACGATCAATCGTTCAGCCGAGAGAAAGCTGCGAAGTTATAATAAAGTCAATATTTATAAAATAGCTAAACGTTTTGGTAGAGCTTTGATATTTTTTTTGTATCTGTAGTTTACGTCCCTGTACACGACTATTAGGTTTTCCAACTTAACTGTTACCCGGAAACAAGTTTTTCAGAGGAAAAACTGTGCAAAAAACAAAATTTTTACTTTTTCTAAAGTCACACGGAAACAATCTATTTTGTAAGTGTTAAACTTATATGAAATAGAAGAGGATAAAATTTCCTACACATTAAGTACTTGTAGTTTTTTTACGATCAATCGTTCAGCAGAGAGAAAGCTGCGAAGTTATAATAAAGTCAATATTTATAAAATAGCTAAACGTTTTGGTAGAGCTTTGATATTTTTTTTGTATGCGTACTTTACGTCCCTGTACACGACTATTAGGTTTTCGAACTTAAGTATTGACCAAAAACACGTTTTTCACAAGAAAAACTGTGCAAAAAACAAAATTTTTACTTTTTCTAAAGTCACACGGAAACAATCTATTTTGTAAGTGTTAAACTTATATGAAATAGAAGAGGATAAAATTTCCTACACATTAAGTACTTGTAGTTTTTTTACGATCAATCGTTCAGCAGAGAGAAAGCTGCGAAGTTATAATAAAGTCAATATTTATAAAATAGCTAAACGTTTTGGTAGAGCTTTGATATTTTTTTGTATGCGTACTTTACGTCCCTGTACACGACTATTAGGTTTTCCAACTTAACTGTTACCCGGAAACAAGTTTTTCAGAGAAAAAACTGTGCAAAAAACAAAATTTTTACTTTTTCTAAAGTCACACAGAAACAATCTATTTTGTAAGTGTTAAACTTATACGAAATAGAAGAGGATAAAATTTCCTACACATTAAGTACTTGTAGTTTTTTTACGATCAATCGTTCAGCCGAGAGATAGCTGCGAAGTTATAATAAAGTCAATATTTATAAAATAGCTAAACGTTTTGGTAGAGCTTTGATATTTTTTTTGTATGCGTAGTTTACATCCCTGTACACGACTATTAGATTTTCCAACTTAACTGTTACCCGTAAACATGTTTTTCAGAGGAAAAACTGTGCAAAAAACAAAATTTTTACTTTTTCTAAAGTCACAAGGAAACAATCTATTTTGTAAGTGTTAAAATTATATGAAATAGAAGAGGATAAAATTTCCTACACATTAAGTACTTGTAGTTTTTTTACGATCAATCGTTCAGCAGAGAGAAAGCTGCGAAGTTATAATAAAGTCAACATTTATAAAATAGCTAAACGTTTTGGTAGAGCTTTGATATTTTTTTTGTATGCGTAGTTTACGTTCCTGTACACGAGTATTAGATTTTCCAACTTAACTGTTACCCGGAAACACGTTTTTCAGAGGAAAAACTGTGCAAAAAACAAAATTTTTACTTTTTCTAAAGTCACAAGGAAACAATCTATTTTGTAAGTGTTAAAATTATATGAAATAGAAGAGGATAAAATTTCCTACACATTAAGTACTTGTAGTTGGCTTGGCGCTCTTATTGGCGCGTGGCTTGACGCTTAGCTTGGCGCGTGGTTTGGCGCTTGGCTTGGCGCTTTTATTGTCGCGTGGCATGGCGCGTGGCTTGTCGCTTGGCTTGGCGCGCCTTTCTTGGTGCATGGCAAGGCGCTTTTCCTGGCGCGTGGCTTGGCGCTTGGTTTAGCGCTTGGCTTGGCGCTTTTCTTGACGCGAGGCTTGGCGCGTAGCTTGTCGCTTGGCTTGACGCTCTCCTTGGTGCATGGGTGGCGCTTTTCTTGGCGCGTGGCTTGGCGCTTGGATTAGCGCTTGGCTTGGCGCTTAGCTTGGTGCGTGGCCTGGCGCGTGGCTTGTCGCTTGTCTTGGCGCGCTCTTCTAGGTGCATGGCATGGCGCTTTTCCTGGCGCTTGGTTTGGCGCTTGGCTTGGCGCTTGGCTTGGCGCCTTTCTTAACGCGTGGTTTGGCGCGTGGCTTGTCGCTTAGCTTGGCGCTCTCCTTGGTGCATGGAGTGGCGCTTTACTCGGCGCGTGTTTTGTCGTTTGGCTTGGCGCTTTTTTTAGTGCGTGGCTTAGCGCGTGGTTTGTCGCTTGGCTTGGCGCTTTTTTTGGTGCATGGGGTGGCGCTCTTCTTGGCGCGTGGCTTGGCGCTTGGTTTGGCGTTTCTTTTGGCGCGTGGCTTATCGCTTGGCTTGGCGCATGGCGTGGCGCTTTTTTTGGCGGGTGTCTTGGCGCTTGGCTTAGCGCGTGGCTTGGCGCTTGGCTTAGTGCTTGGCTTGGCGCATGTTGTGGCGCTTTTCTTGGCGCGTGGCTTGGCGCGTAGCTTGTAGCTTGGTTTGGTGTTCTCCTTGGCGCGTAACTTGGCGCTTGGCTTGGCGCGTGGCTTGGCGTTTGGCATGGCGCTTTTGTTGGCGCGTGGCTTGGCGCGTGGCTTGTCGCTTGGCTTGTCGCTTGGCTTGGCGCTCTCTTTGGTGCTTGGGGTGGCGCTTTTCTTAGCGCGTGGCTTGGCGCTTGGCTTACACTTGGCTTGGAGCTTTTCTTGGAGAGTGGCCTGGCGCGTGGCTTGTCGCTTAACTTAGCGATCTCTTTGGAGCGTTGTTTGGCGCTTGGATTAGCGCTTGGCTTGGCGTTTTTCTTACCCTCCAGTACCCGTTCAAAATTCTAAGACATCAGTACCCGCACCGGTCTCGCAGTCCGCAGTCCTTAGCTTGGCGCTCTCCTTGCAGCGTGGGATGGCGCTTTTCTTGGCACGTGGCTTGGCGCTTGGTTTGGCGCTTAGCTTGGCGCTTTTCTTGGAGCGTGGCCTGGCGCGTGGCTTGTCACTTAGCTTGGCGCTCTCCTTGCAGCGTGGGATGGCGCTTTTCTTGGCATGTGGCTTGTCGCTTGGCTTGGCGTTTTTTTTGGCGCGTGACTTAGCACTTGACTTGGCGCTTGGCTTGACGCTTGGCTTAGCGCATGCCTTGGCGCTCTCCTTGGCGCGTGGCTTGTCGCTTGGCTTGGCGCTCTCCTTGGTGCATGGGGTGTCGCTTTTCTTGGCGCGTGGCTTGTCGCTTGGCTTGGCGCGTGGCTTGGCTCTTGGCTTGGCGTTTGGTTTGGCGCTCTCCTTGGCGCGTGGCATGTCGCTTGGCTTATCGCATGGCGTGACGCTTTTCTTGGCGCGTGGCTTGGCGCTTGGCTTGGCGCTTGGCTTGGCGCTTGGCTTGGCGCTTGGCTTGGCGCATGGCATGTCGCTTGGCTTGGCGCATGGCGTGGCGCCTTTCTTGGCGCGTGGCTTGGCGCTTGGCTTGGCGCTTGGCTTGTCGCGTGGCTTGGCGATTGGCTTGGCGCTTTTGTTGGCGCGTGATTTGGCGCGTGGCTTTTCGCTTGGCTTTGTGCTCTCCTTGGTGCATTGGATGGCCCTTTTCTTGGCGCGTGGCTTGGCGCTTGGTTTGGCGCTTGGCTTAGCGCTTTTCATGGCGAGTGGCCTAGCGCTTGGCTTTTCGCTTGGCTTGGTGCTCTCCTTGGTGCATGGGATGGCCCTTTTCTTGGCGCGGAACTTGTTGCTTGGATTGGCGCTTCTCTTGGCGCGGGGCTTGTCGCTTGACTTGGCGCTTTTCTTGGCGCGTGACTTGGCACTTGACTTGGCGCTTTTGTTGGCGCGTGGCTTGGCGCGTGGCTTGGCGCATGGATTGGCGCTTCTCTTGGCGCGATGCTTGTCGCTTGGTTTGGCGCTTTTCTTGGCGCGTGGCTTGGCGCGTGGCTTGGCGCATGGATTGGCGCTTCTCTTGGCGCGATGCTTGTTGCTTGGTTTGGCGCTTTTCTTGGCTGTGGCCTAGCGCTTGGCTTTTCGCTTGGCTTGGTGCTCTCCTTGGTGCATGGGATGGCGCTTTTCTTGGCGCGGGGCTTGTCGCTTAGATTGGCGCTTCTCTTGGCGCGTGGCTTGTCGCTTGGCTTGGTGCTCTTCTTGGCGCGTGGCTTGGCGCTTAGCTTGGCGCGTGGTTTGGCGCTTTTCTTGGCGCGTGACTTGTCGCTTGGCTTGGCGCATGGCGTGACGCTCTTTTTGGCGCGTGACTTGGCGCTTGGCTTGGCGCTTCATTTGGCGCGTGGCTTGGCGCGTGGCTTGGCGCATGGATTGGCGCTTCTCTTGGCGCGATGCTTGTCGCTTGGTTTGGCGCTTTTCTTGGCCGTGGCCTAGCGCTTGGCTTTTCGCTTGGCTTGGTGCTCTCCTTGGTTCATGGGATGGCCCTTTTCTTGGCGCGGGGCTTGTCTCTTAGATTGGCGCTTCTCTTGGCGCGTGGCTTGTCGCTTGGCTTGGTGCTCTTCTTGGCGCGTGGCTTGGCGCTTAGCTTGGCGCGTGGTTTGGCGCTTTTCTTAGCGCGTGGCATGTCGCTTGGCTTGGCGCATGGCGTGGCGCCTTTCTTGGCGCGTGGCTTGGCGCTTCGCTTAGCGCTTGGCTTGGCGCTTGGCTTGGCGCTTGGCTTGGCGCTTTTCTTGGCGCGTGGCCTGGCGCGTGCCTTGTCACTTGGCTTGGCGCTCTCCTTTGAGCGTGGGATGGCGCTTTTCTTGGCGCGTGGCTTGGCGCTTGGTTTGGCGCTTGGCTTGGCGCTTTTCTTGGCGCGTGGCCTGGCGCGTGGCTTGTCGCTTGGCTTGGCGCTCTCCTTGGAGCGTGGCTTGGCGCTTGGATTGGCGCTTTTCTTGGCGCGGGGCTTGTCGCTTGGCTTGGCGCTTTTCTTGGCGCGTGGCTTGGCGCTTGGTTGGGCGTTTGGCTTGGCGCTTGTCTCGGCGATGGTTTGGCGCTTTTCTTAAAGCGTGGCTTGGCGCTCTCCTTGGCGCGTGGCTTGGCGCTTGGATTGGCGCTTTTCTTGGCGCGTGGGTTGTCGTTTGGCTTAGCGCATGGCGTGGCATTTTTCTTGGCGCGTAACTTGGTGCTTGGCTTCTCGCGTGGCTTGTCGCTTGGCTTGGCGCTCTCCTTGGTGCATGGTGTGTCGCTATTCTTGGCGCGTGGCTTGTCGCTTGGCTTGGCGCGTGGCTTGGCTCTTGGCTTGGCGTTTGGTTTGGCGCTTTTCTTGGCGCTTGGCTTGGCGCGTGGCATGTCGCTTGGCTTGGCGCATGGCGTGTCGCTTTTCTTGGCGCGTGGCTTGGCGCTTGGCTTGGCGCTTGGCTTGGCGCATGGCATGTCGCTTGGCTTGGCGCATGGCGTGGCGCCTTTCTTGGCGCGTGGCTTGGCGCTTGGTTTGGCGTTTCTTTTGGCGCGTGGCTTATCGCTTGGCTTGGCGCATGGCGTGGCGCTTTTTTTGGCGGGTGTCTTGGCGCTTGGCTTAGCGCGTGGCTTGGCGCTTGGCTTAGTGCTTGGCTTGGCGCATGTCGTGGCGCTTTTCTTGGCGCGTGGCTTGGCGCGTAGCTTGTCGCTTGGTTTGGTGTTCTCCTTGGCGCGTAGCTTGGCGATTGGCTTGGCGCTTTTGTTGGCGCGTGATTTGGCGCGTGGCTTTTCGCTTGGCTTGGTGCTCTCCTTGGTGCATGGGATGGCCCTTTTCTTGGCGCGTGGCTTGGCGCTTGGTTTGGCGCTTGGCTTAGCGCTGTTCTTGGCGAGTGGCCTAGCGCTTGGCTTTTCGCTTGGCTTGGTGCTCTCCTTGGTGCATGGGATGGCCCTTTTCTTGGCGCGGAACTTGTCGCTTGGATTGGCGCTTCTTTTGGCGCGGGGCTTGTCGCTTGACTTGGCGCTTTTCTTGGCGCGTGACTTGGCACTTGACTTGGCGCTTTTGTTGGCGCGTGGCTTGGCGCGTGGCTTGGCGCATGGATTGGCGCTTCTCTTGGCGCGATGCTTGTCGCTTGGTTTGGCGCTTTTCTTGGCGCGTGGCTTGGCGCGTGGCTTGGCGCATGGATTGGCGCTTCTCTTGGCGCGATGCTTGTCGCTTGGTTTGGCGCTTTTCTTGGCCGTGGCCTAGCGCTTGGCTTAGCGCATGGCGTGGCGCTTTTCTTGGCGCGTGGCCTGGCGCGTGGCTTGTCGCTTGGTTTGGCGCTCTCCTTGGAGCGTGGCTTGGCGCTTGGATTAGCGCTTTTCTTGGCGCGGGGCTTGTCGCATGGCTTGGCGCTTTTCTTGGCGCGTGGCTTGGCGCTTGGTTGGGCGTTTGGCTTGGCGCTTGTCTCGGCGATGGTTTGGCGTTTTTCTTAAAGCGTGGCTTGGCGCGTAGCCTGGCGTTTGGTTTGGCGCTTAGAATGCCGCTTGGATTGCCGCTTGGCTTGGCGCTCTCCTTGGAGCGTGGCTTGGCGCTTGGATTGGCGCTTTTCTTGGCGCGTGGGTTGTCGTTTGGCTTAGCGCATGGCGTGGCATTTTTCTTGGCGCGTAACTTGGTGCTTGGCTTGGCGCGTGGCTTGTCGCTTGGCTTGGCGCGTGGCTTGGCTCTTGGGTTGGCGTTTGGTTTGGCGCTTTTCTTGGCGCTTGGCTTGGCGCGTAGCATGTCGCTTGGCTTGGCGCATGGCGTGACGCTTTTCTTGGCGCGTGGCTTGGCGCGTGGCTTGGCGCATGGATTGGAGCTTCTTTTGGCGCGATGCTTGTCGCTTGGTTTGGCGCTTTTCTTGGCGCGTGGCTTGGCGCGTGGCTTGGCGTTTGGTTGGGCGTTTGGCTTGGCGCTTGTCTCGGCGATGGTTTGGCGCTTTTCATAAAGCGTGGCTTAGCGTGTAGCCTGGCATTTGGTTTGACGCTTAGAATGGCGCTTGGCTAGCAGCTTGGCTTGGCGCTTTCCTTGGCGCGTGGTTTGGCGCTTGGATTGGCGCTTTTCTTGGCGCGTGGGTTGTCGCTGGCTTTGCGCTTGGCTTGACGCTTGCTTTGGCGCTTTCCTTGGCGCGTGGCCTAGCGCGTGGCTTGTCGCTTGGCTTGGCGCCCTTCTTGGCGCGTGGCTTGACGCTTAGCTTGGCGCGTGGTTTGGCGCTTGGCTTGGCGCTTTTATTGGCGCGTGGCATGGCGCGTGGCTTGTCGCTTGGCTTGGCGCGCCTTTCTTGGTGCATGGCACGGCGCTTTTCCTGGCGCGTGGCTTGGCGCTTGGTTTAACGCTTGGCTTGGCGCTTTTCTTGACGCGCGGCTTGGCGCGTAGCTTGTCGCTTGGCTTGACGCTCTCCTTGGTGCATGGGTGGCGCTTTTCTTGGCGCGTGGCTTGGCGCTTGGATTAGCGCTTGGCTTGGCGCTTAGCTTGGCGCCTTTCTTGGCGCGTGGCTTGGCGCGTGGCTTGTCGCTTGGTTAGGTGCTCTCCTTGGCGTGTGGCTTGGCGCTTGGCTTGGCGCGTGGTTTGGAGCTAGGCTTGGCGCGTGGCTTGGCGCTTGGCTTGGCGTTTTTGTTGGCGGGTGGCTTGTCGCTTGGCTTGGCGCTCTTCTTGGCGCGTGGCTTGGAGCTTAGCTTAGCGCGTGGTTTGGCGCTTGGCTTGGCGCTTTTCTTGGCGCGTGGCATGGCGCGTGGCTTGTCGCTTGGCTTGGCGCGCCTTTCTTGGTGCATGACATGGCGCTTTTCCTGGCGCTTGGCTTGGCGCTTGGTTTAGCGCTTGGCTTGGCGCTTTTCTTGACGCGTGGCTTGGCGCGTAGTTTGTCGCTTGGCTTAACGCTCTCCTTGGTGCATGGGTGGCGCTTTTCTTGGCGCGTGGCTTGGCGCTTGGATTAGCGCTTGGCTTGGCGCTTAGCTTGGCGCCTTTCTTGGCGCGTGGTTTGGCGCGTGGCTTGTCGCTTGGTTAGGTGCTCTCCTTGGCGTGTGGCTTGGCGCTTGGCTTGGCGCGTGGTTTGGCGCTAGGCTTGGCGCGTGGGTTGGCGCTTGGCTTGGCGTTTTTGTTGGCGGGTGGCTTGTCGCTTGGCTTGGCGCTCTTCTTGGCGCGTGGCTTGGCGCTTAGCTTGGCGCGTGGTTTGGCGCTTGGCTTGGCGCTTTTCCTGGCGCGTGGCTTGGCGCTTGGTTTAGCGCTTGGCTTGGCGCTTTTCTTGGCGCGTGGCATGGCGCGTAGCTTGTCGCTTGGCTTGACGCTCTCCTTGGTGCATGGGTGGCGCTTTTCTTGGCGCGTGGCTTGGCGCTTGGATTAGCGCTTGGCTTGGCGCTTAGCTTGGCGCCTTTCTTGGCGCGTGGTTTGGCATGTGGCTTGGCGCGTGGCTTGTCGCTTGGTTAGGTGCTCTCCTTGGCGTGTGGCTTGGCGCTTGGCTTGGCGCTAGGCTTGGCGCGTGGCTTGGCGCTTGGGTTGGCGTTTTTGTTGGCGAGTGGCTTGGCGCGTGGCTTGTCGCTTGGCTTGGCGCTCCCTTGGGTGCATGGGGTGGCGCTCTTCTTGGCGCGTGGCTTGCCGCTTAGCTTGACGCTTTCCTTGGCGCGTGGCCTGGCGCGTGGCTTGTCGCTTGGTTTAGCGCTTGGCTTGGCGCTTTTCTTGACGCGTGGCATGGCGCTTAGCTTAGCGCGTGGTTTGGCGCTTGGCTTGGCGCTTTTCTTGGCGCGCCTTTCTTGGTGCATGGCATGGCGCTTTTCCTGGCGCTTGGCTTGGCGCTTGGTTTAGCGCTTGGCTTGGCGCTTTTCTTGACGCGTGGCTTGGCGCGTAGTTTGTCGCTTGGCTTAACGCTCTCCTTGGTGCATGGGTGGCGCTTTTCTTGGCGCGTGGCTTGGCGCTTGGATTAGCGCTTGGCTTGGCGCTTAGCTTGGCGCCTTTCTTGGCGCGTGGTTTGGCGCGTGGCTTGTCGCTTGGTTAGGTGCTCTCCTTGGCGTGTGGCTTGGCGCTTGGTTTGGCGCGTGGTTTGGCGCTAGGCTTGGCGCGTGGTTTGGCGCTTGGCTTGGCGTTTTTGTTGGCGGGTGGCTTGTCGCTTAGTTTGGCGCTCTTCTTGGCGCGTGGCTTGGCGCTTAGCTTGGCGCGTGGTTTGGCGCTTGGCTTGGCGCTTTACCTGGCGCGTGGCTTGGCGCTTGGTTTAGCGCTTGGCTTGGCGCTTTTCTTGGCGCGTGGCATGGCGCGTAGCTTGTCGCTTGGCTTGACGCTCTCCTTGGTGCATGGGTGGCGCTTTTCTTGGCGCGTGGCTTGGCGCTTGGATTAGCGCTTGGCTTGGCGCTTAGCTTGGCGCCTTTCTTGGCGCGTGGTTTGGCATGTGGCTTGGCGCGTGGCTTGTCGCTTGGTTAGGTGCTCTCCTTGGCGTGTGGCTTGGCGCTTGGCTTGGCGCTAGGCTTGGCGCGTGGCTTGGCGCTTGGGTTGGGGTTTTTGTTGGCGAGTGGCTTGGCGCGTGGCTTGTCGCTTGGCTTGGCGCTCCCTTGGGTGCATGGGGTGGCGCTCTTCTTGGCGCGTGGCTTGCCGCTTAGCTTGACGCTTTCCTTGGCGCGTGGCCTGGCGCGTGGCTTGTCGCTTGGTTTAGCGCTTGGCTTGGCGCTTTTCTTGACGCGTGGCATGGCGCGTAGCTTGTCGCTTGGCTTGACGCTCTCCTTGGTGCATGGGTGGCGCTTTTCTTGGCGCGTGGCTTGGCGCTTGGATTAGCGCTTGGCTTGGCGCTTAGCTTGGCGCCTTTCTTGGCGCGTGTCTTGGCGCGTGGCTTGTCGCTTGGTTAGGTGCTCTCCTTGGCGTGTGGCTTGGCGCTTGGCTTGGCGCGTGGTTTGGCGCTAGGTTTGGCGCGTGGCTTGGTGCTTGGCTTGGCGTTTTTGTTGGCGGGTGGCTTGTCGCTTGGCTTGGCGCTCTTCTTGGCGCGTGACTTGGCGCTTAGCTTGGCGCGTGGTTTGGCGCTTGGCTTGGCGCTTTTCCTGGCGCGTGGCTTGGCGCTTGGTTTAGCGCTTGGGTTGGCGCTTTTCTTGGCGCGTGGCTTGGCGCGTAGCTTGTCGCTTGGCTTGACGCTCTCCTTGGTGCATAGGTGGCGCTTTTCTTGGCGCGTGGCTTGGCGCTTGGATTAGCGCTTGGCTTGGCGCTTAGCTTGGCGCCTTTCTTGGCGCGTGGCTTGGCGCGTGGCTTGGCGCGTGGCTTGTCGCTTGGTTAGGTGCTCTCCTTGGCGTGTGGCTTGGCGCTTGGCTTGGCGCGTGGCTTGGCGCTAGGCTTGGCGCGTGGCTTGGCGCTTGGGTTGGCGTTTTTGTTGGCGGGTGGCTTGGCGCGTGGCTTGTCGCTTGGCTTGGCGCTCCCTTTGGTGCATGGGGTGGCGCTCTTCTTGGCGCGTGGCTTGCCGCTTAGCTTGGCGCTTTCCTTGGCGCGTGGCCTGGCGCGTGGCTTGTCGCTTGGCTTAGCGCTTTCCTTGGAGCGTGGTTTGGCGCTTGGATTAGCGCTTGGCTTGGCGCTTTTCTTGGCCCGGGGCTTGTCGCTTGGCTTGGCGCTTGGCTTGGCGCTGGCTTGGCGTTTTTCTGCTTGCATGGCTTTCCGCATGGCTTGTGGCTTGGCTTGGCGCTCTCCATGGTGCGTGGCTTGGCGCTTAGCTTGGCGCGTAGCTTAACGCTTGGCTTGGCGCTTGGCTTTCTTGGTGCATGGCATGGCGCTTTTCCTGGCGCGTGGCTTGGCGCTTGGTTTAGCGCGTGGCTTGGCGCGTAGCTTGTCGCTTGGCTTGACGCTCTCCTTGGTGCATGGGGTGGCGCTTTTCTTGGCGCGTGGTTTGTCGCTTGGCTTGGCGTATAGCGTGGAGCTTTTCTTGGCGCTTGGCTTGGCGCTTGGATTAGCGCTTGGCTTGGCGCTTAGTTTGGCGCCTTTCATGGCGCGTGGCTTGGCGCGTGGCTTGGCGCGTGGCTTGGCGCGTGGCTTGTCCTCCTTCGCATGACGGGTGCATTCACAACAACACCAACAGAAGCGCTAACCTTATTGGTAGGAATACTACCATTACATTTAGAAATAAGGAAAAGGGCGGCCATGTACTGGCTACGAAAGGGTGAGTTAGGCAGAGTACATCAGCTAATAAGCGAAAACGTAAATACCAAGCAGCAGATAAAAGAAGGAATACTGACGGAATGGCAAGAAAGATGGGCAAATTCCACGAAAGGCAAAAGAACATAAAATCTTCTACCTAGTGTGCAACGGCGCATAAGAAACAACAACTTCAGCCCCTCACAAGGCTTGATTCATCTAATCACAGGGAATGGCCCGTACCCTGAGTACTTATACAGGTTCAATCTGAGAGAGAATGACACCTGTAAGTGTGGAGAAAGGGAAACCCCGGAGCACGTGGTCCTCGAGTTTCCGCTCTTGGAAGAAACAGTGGAGGAAGAGAGACGAGCACTGAGAGGCATGACTTTGCAGGAGATTCTGAGAGACGACAATACGACCCAAAGCTTAAACAAACTAGCGAACAAGGTATCGCAGATGCAAAAGGAAAGATACAATAACATTCGAAACAATATCCAAAACAGGAACAATATTGCATGAGAACTAATAGACCAAGTAGAAACAAAGCCCAATACAATAAAACAAAAACATATGATAATAATAAAAGAACCTAGATATCTTAAAACAGATAAAAGAGACAAAGAGCTCCTTGGCGTGTGGCTTGGCGCTTGGCTTGGCGCGTGGCTTGGCGCTAGGCTTGGCGCGTTGCTTGGCGCTTGGCTTGGCGTTTTTGTTGGCGGGTGGCTTGGCGCGTGGCTTGTCGCTTGGCTTGGCGCTCTCTTTGGTGCATAAGGTGGCGCTTAACTTGGCGCTTTCCTTGGCGCGTGGAGTGGCGCGTAACTTTGCGCTTGGCTTAGCCCTTTCCTTGGAGCGTGGTTTGGCGCTTGGATTAGCGCTTGGCATGGCGCTTTTCTTGGCGCGGGGCTTGTCGCTTAGCTTGGCGCTTGGCTTGGCGCTGGCTTGGAGTTTTTCTGCTTGCATGGCTTTCCGCATGGCTTGTTGCTTGTCTTGGCGCTCTCCTTGGTGCGTGGCTTGGCGCTTAGCTTGGCGCGTAGCTTAACGCTTGGCTTGGCGCTTGGCTTTCTTGGTGCATGACATGGCGCTTTTCCTGGCGCGTGGCTTGGCGCTTGGTTTAACGCTTGGCTTGGCGCTTTTTTTGACGCGTTTCTTGGCGCGTAGCTTGTCGCTTGGCTTGACGCTCTCCTTGGTGCGTGGAGTGGCGCTTTTCTTGGCGCGTGGTTTGTCGCTTGGCTTGGCGCATAGCGTATAGCTTTTCTTGGCGCGTGGCTTGGCGCTTGGATTAGCGCTTGGCTTGGCGCTTAGCTTGGCGCCTTTCTTGGCGCGTGGCTTGGCGCTTGGATTAGCGCTTGGCTTGGCGCTTAGCTTGACGCTTTCCTTGGCGCGTGTCCTGGCGCGTAACTTGTCGCTTGGCTTAGCGCTTTCCTTGGAGCGTGGTTTGGCGCTTGGATTAGCGCTTGGCTTGGCGCTTTTCTTGGCGCGGGGCTTGTCGCTTGGCTTGGCGCTTGGCTTGGCGCTGGCTTGGCGTTTTTCTGCTCGCATGGCTTTCCGCATGGCCTGTCGCTTGGCTTGGCGCTCTCCTTGGCGCGTGGCTTGGCGCTTAGCATGGCGCGTAGCTTGGCGCTTGGCTTTGCGCTTTTCTTGGCGCGCGGTTTGTCGCTTGGCTTGGCGCATAGCGTGGAGATTTTCTTGGCGGGTGGCTTGGCGCTTGGATTAGCGCTTGGCTTGGCGCTTAGCTTGGCCCTTTTCTTGGCGCATGGCTTGGCGCGTGGCTTGGCGCGTGGCTTGTCGCTTGGTTAGGTGCTCTCCCTGGCGCGTGGCTTGGCGCTTGGTTTGGCGCGTGGCTTGGCACTTGGCTTGGCGCGTGGCTTGGCTCTCTCTTTGGTGCATGAAGTGGCGCTTTTCTTAGCGCGTGGCTTGGCGCTTGACTTAGCACTTGGCTTGGAGCTTTTCTTGGCGCGTGGCCTGGCGCGTGGCTTGTCGCTTTGTTTAGCGATCTCCTTGGAGCGTGGTTTAACGCTTGGGTTAGCGCTTGGCTTGGCGCTTTTCTTGGCGCGTGGTTTGTCGCTTGGCTTGGCCCTTTTTTTAGTGCGTGGCTTAGCACGTGGCTTGTCGCTTGGCTTGACGCTTTCTTTGGTGCATGGGGTGGCGCTTTTCTTAGCGCGTGGCTTGGCGCTTGGCTTAGCACTTGGCTTGGAGCTTTTCTTGGCGCGTGGCCTGGCGCGTGGCTTGTCGCTTGGCTTAGCGATCTTCTTGGAGCGTGGTTTAACGCTTGGGTTAGCGCTTGGCTTGGCGCTTTTCTTGGCGCGTGGCTTGGCGCGTGGCTTGTCGCTTGGCTTGGCGCTCTCCTTGGTGCATGGGGTGACGCTTCTCTTGACGCGAGGTTTGTCGCTTGGCTTGGCGCTTTTTTTAGTGCGTGGCTTAGCACGTGGCTTGTCGCTTGGCTTGGCGCTTTTTTTGGTGCATGGGGTGGCGATCTTCTTGGCGCGTGGCTTGGCGCTTGGCTTGGCGCTTTTTTTGGCGCGTGGCTTATCGCTTGGCTTGGCGCATCTCGTGGCGCTTTTCCTGGCGCGTGGCCTGGCGCTTGGCTTAGCGCGTGGCTTGGCGCTTGGCTTAGCGCTTGGCTTGGCGCATGGCTTGGCGCTTTTCTTGGCGCGTGGCTTGGCGCGTAGTTTGTCGCTTGGTTTGGTGCTCTCTTTGGCGCGTGGCTTGGCGCTAGGCTTGGCGCGTGGCTTGGCGCTGGGCTTGGCAATTTTGTTGGCGCGTTGTTTAGCGCGTGGCTTAGCGCGTGGCTTGTCGCTTGTCTTGCTGCTCTTTTTGGTGCATGGGGTGGCGCTCCCCTTGGCGCGTGGCTTGGCGCGTAGCTTGTCGCTTGGTTTGGTGCTCTTCTTGGCGCGTGGCTTGGCGCTTGGCTTGGGGCGTGGCTTGGCGCTTGGGTTGGCGCTTGGCTAGGCGCTTTTGTTGGCACGTGGCTTGTCGCTTGGCTTGGCGCTCTCTTTGGTGCACTGGGTGACGCTCTCCTTGGCGCGTGGCTTGGCGATTGGCTTGGCGCTTTTTTTGGCGCCTGGCCTGTCGCTTGGCTTGGCGCATTGCGTGGCGCTTTCCTTGGCGCGTGGCCTGGCGCGTGGCTTGTCGCTTGGCTTAGCGATCTTCTTGGAGCGTGGTCTGGCGCTTGAATTAGCGCTTGGCTTGGCGCTTTTCTTAGCGCGTGGCTTGGCGCTTGGCTTAGCACTTGGCTTGGAGCTTTTCTTGGCGCGTGGCCTGGCGCGTGGCTTGTCGCTTGGCTTAGCGATTTCCTTGGAGCGTGGTTTGGCGCTTGGCTTAGCACTTGGCTTGGCGCTTGTCTTGGCGCGTAGCTTGTCGCTTGGCTTGGCGTTTGGCTTGGCGCTTGTCTTGGCGCATGGCATGGAGCTCTCATTGGCGTTTGGCTTGGCGCTTGGCTGGTCGCATAACTTGGCGCTGTTCTTGGCGCGTGGCTTGGCGCTTGTCTTGGCGCATAATGTGGCGCTTTTCTAGGCGCGTGGCTTGGCGCTTGGCTTAGCGCTTGGCTTGGCGCTTGGCTTGGCGATTTTCTAGGCGCGTGGCTTGGCGCGTAGCTTGTCGCTTGGTTTGGTGCTCTCCTTGGCGCGTGGCTTGGCGGGTGGCTTGGGGCGTGGCTTGGCGCTTGGCTTGGCGCTTTTGTTGGCATGTGGCTTGTCGCTTGTCTTGGCGCTCTCTTTGGTGCACGGTATGGCGCTCTCCTTGGCGCGTGGCTTGGCGCTTGGCTTGGCGCCTTTTTTGGCGCGTGGCCTGTCGCTTGGCTTGGCGCATGGCGTGGCGCTTTTCTTGGCGCGTGGCTTGTCGCTTGGCTTGGCGCTCTCTTTAGTGCACGGGGTGGCACTCTTCTTGGAACGTGGCTTGGCGCTTGGCTTGGCGCTTTTTTGGGCGCGTGGCTTGTCGCTTGGCTTGGCTCATGGCGTGGCGCTTTTCTTATCGCGTGGCTTGGCGCTTGGCTTGGCGCTTTTGTTTTCGCTTGGCTTGGCGCTTTTGTTGGCGCGTGGCTTGGCGCGTGGTTAGTCGCTTGGCTTGGCCCTTTTTTTAATGCGTGGCTTAGCACGTGACTTGTCGCTTGGCTTGACGCTCTCTTTGGTGCATGGGGTGGCGCTTTTCTTAGCGCGTGGCTTGGCGCTTGGCTTAGCACTTGGCTTGGAGCTTTTCTTGGCGCGTGGCCCGGCGCGTGGCTTGTCGCTTGGCTTAGCGATCTTCTTGGAGCGTGGTTTAACGCTTGGGTTAGCGCTTGGCTTGGCGCTTTTCTTGGCGCGTGGCTTGGCGCGTGGCTTGTCGCTTGGCTTGGCGCTCTCCTTGGTGCATGGGGTGACGCTTCTCTTGACGCGAGGTTTGTCGCTTGGCTTGGCGCTTTTTTTAGTGCGTGGCTTAGCACGTGGCTTGTCGCTTGGCTTGGCGCTTTTTTTGGTGCATGGGGTGGCGATCTTCTTGGCGCGTGGCTTGGCGCTTGGCTTGGCGCTTTTTTTGGCGCGTGGCTTATCGCTTGGCTTGGCGCATCTCGTGGCGCTTTTCCTGGCGCGTGGCCTGGCGCTTGGCTTAGCGCGTGGCTTGGCGCTTGGCTTAGCGCTTGGCTTGGCGCTTGGCTTGGCGCTTTTCTTGGCGCGTGGCTTGGCGCGTAGTTTGTCGCTTGGTTTGGTGCTCTCTTTGGCGCGTGGCTTGGCGCTAGGCTTGGCGCGTGGCTTGGCGCTGGGCTTGGCGATTTTGTTGGCGCGTTGTTTAGCGCGTGGCTTAGCGCGTGGCTTGTCGCTTGGCTTGGCGCTCTCCTTGGTGCATGGGGTGACGCTTCTCTTGACGCGAGGTTTGTCGCTTGGCTTGGCGCTTTTTTTAGTGCGTGGCTTAGCACGTGGCTTGTCGCTTGGCTTGGCGCTTTTTTTGGTGCATGGGGTGGCGATCTTCTTGGCGCGTGGCTTGGCGCTTGGCTTGGCGCTTTTTTTGGCGCGTGGCTTATCGCTTGGCTTGGCGCATCTCGTGGCGCTTTTCCTGGCGCGTGGCCTGGCGCTTGGCTTAGCGCGTGGCTTGGCGCTTGGCTTAGCGCTTGGCTTGGCGCTTGGCTTGGCGCTTTTGTTGGCGCGTGGCTTGGCGCGTGGCTTGTCGCTTGGTTTGGTGCCCTTCTTGGCGCTTGGCTTGGCGCTTTTTTGGGCGCGTGGCTTGTCGCTTGGCTTGGCGCATGGCGTGGCGCTTTTCTTATCGCGTGGCTTGGCGCTTGGCTTGGCGCTTTTCTTGGCGCGTGGTTTGGCGCTTGGCTTGGCGCTTTTCTTGGCGCGTGGCATGGCGCGTGGCTTGTCGCTTGGCTTGGCGCGCCTTTCTTGGCGCATGGCATGGCGCTTTTCTTGGCGCGTGGCTTGGCGCTTGGTTTAGCGCTTGGCTTGGCGCTTTTCTTGACGCGTGGCTTGGCGCGTAGTTTGTCGCTTGGCTTGACGCTCTCCTTGGTGCATGGGTGGCGCTTTTCTTGGCGCGTGGCTTGGCGCTTGGATTAGCGCTTGGCTTGGCGCTTAGCTTGGCGCCTTTCTTGGCGAGTGGTTTGGCGCGTGGCTTGTCGCTTGGTTAGGTGCTCTCCTTGGCGTGTGGCTAGGCGCTTGGCTTGGCGCGTGGTTTGGCGTTAGGCTTGGCGCGTGGTTTGGCGCTTGGCTTGGCGTTTTTGTTGGCGGGTGGCTTGTCGCTTGGCTTGGCGCTCTTCTTGGCGCGTGGCTTGGCGCTTAGCTTGGCGCGTGGTTTGGCGCTTGGCCTGGCGCTTTTCCTGGCGCGTGGCTTGGCTATTGGTTTAGCGCTTGGCTTGGCGCTTTTCTTGGCGCGTGGCATGGCGCGTAGCTTGTCGCTTGGCTTGACGCTCTCCTTGGTGCATGGGTGGCACTTTTCTTGGCGCGTGGCTTGGCGCTTGGATTAGCGCTTGGCTTGGCGCTTAGCTTGGCGCCTTTCTTGGCGCGTGGTTTGGCATGTGGCTTGGCGCGTGGCTTGTCGCTTGGTTAGGTGCTCTCCTTGGCGTGTGGCTTGGCGCTTGGCTTGGCGCTAGGCTTGGCGCGTGGCTTGGCGCTTGGGTTGGCATTTTTGTTGGCGAGTGGCTTGGCGCGTGGCTTGTCGCTTGGCTTGGCGCTCCCTTGGGTGCATGGGGTGGCGCTCTTCTTGGCGCGTGGCTTGCCGCTTAGCTTGACGCTTTCCTTGGCGCGTGGCCTGGCGCGTGGCTTGTCGCTTGGTTTAGCGCTTGGCTTGGCGCTTTTCTTGACGCGTGGCTTGGCGCGTAGCTTGTCGCTTGGCTTGACGCTCTCCTTGGTGCCTGGGTGGCGCATTTCTTGGCGCGTGGCTTGGCGCTTGGATTAGCGCTTGGCTTGGCGCTTAGCTTGGCGCCTTTCTTGGCGCGTGTCTTGGCGCGTGGCTTGTCGCTTGGTTAGGTGCTCTCCTTGGCGTGTGGCTTGGCGCTTGGCTTGGCGCGTGGTTTGGCGCTAGGTTTGGCGCGTGGCTTGGCGCTTGGCTTGGCGTGTTTGTTGGCGGGTGGCTTGTCGCTTGGCTTGGCGCTCTTCTTGGCGCGTGACTTGGCGCTTAGCTTGGCGCGTGGTTTGGCGCTTGGCTTGGCGCTTTTCCTGGCGCGTGGCTTGGCGCTTGGTTTAGCGCTTGGCTTGGCGCTTTTCTTGGCGCGTGGCTTGGCGCGTAGCTTGTCGCTTGGCTTGACGCTCTCCTTGGTGCATAGGTGGCGCTTTTCTTGGCGCGTGGCTTGGCGCTTGGATTAGCGCTTGGCTTGGCGCTTAGCTTGGCGCCTTTCTTGGCGCGTGGCTTGGCGCGTGGCTTGTCGCTTGGTTAGGTGCTCTCCTTGGCGTGTGGCTTGGCGCTTGGCTTGGCGCGTGGCTTGGCGCTAGGCTTGGCGCGTGGCTGGTCGCTTGGGTTGGCGTTTTTGTTGGCGGGTGGCTTGGCGCGTGGCTTGTCGCATGGCTTGGCGCTCCCTTTGGTGCATGGGGTGGCGCTCTTCTTGGCGCGATGCTTGTCGCTTGGTTTGGCGCTTTTCTTGGCCGTGGCCTAGCGCTTGGCTTAGCGCATGGCGTGGCGCTTTTCTTGGCGCGTGGCCTGGCGCGTGGCTTGTCGCTTGGTTTGGCGCTCTCCTTGGAGCGTGGCTTGGCGCTTGGATTAGCGCTTTTCTTGGCGCGGGGCTTGTCGCATGGCTTGGCGCTTTTCTTGGCGTGTGGCTTGGCGCTTGGTTGGGCGTTTGGCTTGGCGCTTGTCTCGGCGATGGTTTGGCGTTTTTCTTAAAGCGTGGCTTGGCGCGTAGCCTGGCGTTTGGTTTGGCGCTTAGAATGCCGCTTGGATTGCCGCTTGGCTTGGCGCTCTCCTTGGAGCGTGGCTTGGCGCTTGGATTGGCGCTTTTCTTGGCGCGTGGGTTGTCGTTTGGCTTAGCGCATGGCGTGGCATTTTTCTTGGCGCGTAACTTGGTGCTTGGCTTGGCGCGTGGCTTGTCGCTTGGCTTGGCGCGTGGCTTGGCTCTTGGCTTGGCGTTTGGTTTGGCGCTTTTCTTGGCGCTTGGCTTGGCGCGTGGCATGTCGCTTGGCTTGGCGCATGGCGTGACGCTTTTCTTGGCGCGTGGCTTGGCGCGTGGCTTGGCGCATGGATTGGAGCTTCTTTTGGCGCGATGCTTGTCGCTTGGTTTGGCGCTTTTCTTGGCGCGTGGCTTGGCGCGTGTCTTGGCGTTTGGTTGGGCGTTTGGCTTGGCGCTTGTCTCGGCGATGGTTTGGCGCTTTTCATAAAGCGTGGCTTAGCGCGTAGCCTGGCATTTGGTTTGACGCTTAGAATGGCGCTTGGCTTTTCGCTTGGCTTGGCGCTTTCCTTGGCGCGTGGTTTGGCGCTTGGATTGGCGCTTTTCTTGGCGCGTGGGTTGTCGCTGGCTTTGCGCTTGGCTTGACGCTTGCTTTGGCGCTTTCCTTGGCGCGTGGCCTAGCGCGTGGCTTGTCGCTTAGCTTGGCGCCCTTCTTGGCGCGTGGCTTGACGCTTAGCTTGGCGCGTGGTTTGGCGCTTGGCTTGGCGCTTTTATTGGCGCGTGGCATGGCGCGTGGCTTGTCGCTTGGCTTGGCGCGCCTTTCTTGGTGCATGGCACGGCGCTTTTCCTGGCGCGTGGCTTGGCGCTTGGTTTAACGCTTGGCTTGGCGCTTTTCTTGACGCGTGGCTTGGCGCGTAGCTTGTCGCTTGGCTTGACGCTCTCCTTGGTGCATGGGTGGCGCTTTTCTTGGCGCGTGGCTTGGCGCTTGGATTAGCGCTTGGCTTGGCGCTTAGCTTGGCGCCTTTCTTGGCGCGTGGCTTGGCGCGTGGCTTGTCGCTTGGTTAGGTGCTCTCCTTGGCGTGTGGCTTGGCGCTTGGCTTGGCGCGTGGTTTGGAGCTAGGCTTGGCGCGTGGCTTGTCGCTTGGCTTGGCGCTCTTCTTGGCGCGTGGCTTGGCGCTTAGCTTAGCGCGTGGTTTGGCGCTTGGCTTGGCGCTTTTCTTGGCGCGTGGCATGGCGCGTGGCTTGTCGCTTGGCTTGGCGCGCCTCTCTTGGTGCATGGCATGGCGCTTTTCCTGGCGCTTGGCTTGGCGCTTGGTTTAGCGCTTGGCTTGGCGCTTTTCTTGACGCGTGGCTTGGCGCGTAGTTTGTCGCTTGGCTTAACGCTCTCCTTGGTGCATGGGTGGCGCTTTTCTTGGCGCGTGGCTTGGCGCTTGGATTAGCGCTTGGCTTGGCGCTTAGCTTGGCGCCTTTCTTGGCGCGTGGTTTGGCGCGTGGCTTGTCGCTTGGTTAGGTGCTCTCCTTGGCGTGTGGCTTGGCGCTTGGCTTGGCGCGTGGTTTGGCGCTAGGCTTGGCGCGTGGTTTGGCGCTTGGCTTGGCGTTTTTGTTGGCGGGTGGCTTGTCGCTTGGCTTGGCGCTCTTCTTGGTGCGTGGCTTGGCGCTTAGCTTGGCGCGTGGTTTGGCGCTTGGCTTGGCGCTTTTCCTGGCGCGTGGCTTGGCGCTTGGTTTAGCGCTTGGCTTGGCGCTTTTCTTGGCGCGTGGCATGGCGCGTAGCTTGTCGCTTGGCTTGACGCTCTCCTTGGTGCATGGGTGGCGCTTTTCTTGGCGCGTGGCTTGGCGCTTGGATTAGCGCTTGGCTTGGCGCTTAGCTTGGCGCCTTTCTTGGCGCGTGGTTTGGCATGTGGCTTGGCGCGTGGCTTGGCGCGTGGCTTGTCGCTTGGTTAGGTGCTCTCCTTGGCGTGTGGCTTGGCGCTTGGCTTGGCGCTAGGCTTGGCGCGTGGCTTGGCGCTTGGGTTGGCGTTTTTGTTGGCGAGTGGCTTGGCGCGTGGCTTGTCGCTTGGCTTGGCGCTCCCTTGGGTGCATGGGGTGGCGCTCTTCTTGGCGCGTGGCTTGCCGCTTAGCTTGACGCTTTCCTTGGCGCGTGGCCTGGCGCGTGGCTTGTCGCTTGGTTTAGCGCTTGGCTTGGCGATTTTCTTGACGCGTGGCATGGCGCGTAGCTTGTCGCTTGGCTTGACGCTCTCCTTGGTGCATGGGTGGCGCTTTTCTTGGCGCGTGGCTTGGCGCTTGGATTAGCGCTTGGCTTGGCGCTTAGCTTGGCGCCTTTCTTGGCGCGTGTCTTGGCGCGTGGCTTGTCGCTTGGTTAGGTGCTCTCCTTGGCGTGTGGCTTGGCGCTTGGCTTGGCGCGTGGTTTGGCGCTAGGTTTGGCGCGTGGCTTGGTGCTTGGCTTGGCGTTTTTGTTGGCGGGTGGCTTGTCGCTTGGCTTGGCGCTCTTCTTGGCGCGTGACTTGGCGCTTACCTTGGCGCGTGGTTTGGCGCTTGGCTTGGCGCTTTTCCTGGCGCGTGGCTTGGCGCTTGGTTTAGCGCTTGGGTAGGCGCTTTTCTTGGCGCGTGGCTTGGCGCGTAGCTTGTCGCTTGGCTTGACGCTCTCCTTGGTGCATAGGTGGCGCTTTTCTTGGCGCGTGGCTTGGCGCTTGGATTAGCGCTTGGCTTGGCGCTTAGCTTGGCGCCTTTCTTGGCGCGTGGCTTGGCGCGTGGCTTGGCGCGTGGCTTGTCGCTTGGTTAGGTGCTCTCCTTGGCGTGTGGCTTGGCGCTTGGCTTGGCGCGTGGCTTGGCGCTAGGCTTGGCGCGTGGCTTGGCGCTTGGGTTGGCGTTTTTGTTGGCGGGTGGCTTGGCGCGTGGCTTGTCGCTTGGCTTGGCGCTTTTTTTGGCGCGTGGCTTATCGCTTGGCTTGGCGCATCTCGTGGCGCTTTTCCTGGCGCGTGGCCTGGCGCTTGGCTTAGCGCGTGGCTTGGCGCTTGGCTTAGCGCTTGGCTTGGCGCATGGCTTGGCGCTTTTCTTGGCGCGTGGCTTGGCGCGTAGTTTGTCGCTTGGTTTGGTGCTCTCTTTGGCGCGTGGCTTGGCGCTAGGCTTGGCGCGTGGCTTGGCGCTGGGCTTGGCGATTTTGTTGGCGCGTTGTTTAGCGCGTGGCTTAGCGCGTGGCTTATCGCTTGGCTTGGCGCATCTCGTGGCGCTTTTCCTGGCGCGTGGCCTGGCGCTTGGCTTAGCGCGTGGCTTGGCGCTTGGCTTAGCGCTTGGCTTGGCGCATGGCTTGGAGCTTTTCTTGGCGCGTGGCCTGGCGCGTGGCTTGTCGCTTGGTTTAGCGATCTTCTTGGAGCGTGGTTTAACGCTTGGGTTAGCGCTTGGCTTGGCGCTTTCTTGGCGCGTGGCTTGGCGCGTGGCTTGTCGCTTGGCTTGGCGCTCTCCTTGGTGCATGGGGTGACGCTTCTCTTGACGCGAGGTTTGTCGCTTGGCTTCGCGCTTTTTTTAGTGCGTGGCTTAGCACGTGGCTTGTCGCTTGGCTTGGCGCTTTTTTTGGTGCATGGGGTGGCGAACTTCTTGGCGCGTGGCTTGGCGCTTGGCTTGGCGCTTTTTTTGGCGCGTGGCTTATCGCTTGGCTTGGCGCATCTCGTGGCGCTTTTCCTGGCGCGTGGCCTGGCGCTTGGCTTAGCGCGTGGCTTGGCGCTTGGCTTAGCGCTTGGCTTGGCGCATGGCTTGGCGCTTTTCTTGGC
The DNA here is from genome assembly GCA_940337035.1 of Agriotes lineatus. NCBI lineage: Eukaryota > Metazoa > Arthropoda > Insecta > Coleoptera > Elateridae > Agriotes > Agriotes lineatus. The sequence continues at coordinate 239,551 of CALNHX010000065.1, read as the reverse complement.
GCGTGGCTTGGCGCGTAGTTTGTCGCTTGGTTTGGTGCTCTCTTTGGCGCGTGGCTTGGCGCTAGGCTTGGCGCGTGGCTTGGCGCTGGGCTTGGCGATTTTGTTGGCGCGTTGTTTAGCGCGTGGCTTAGCGCGTGGCTTGTCGCTTGTCTTGCTGCTCTTTTTGGTGCATGGGGTGGCGCTCCCCTTGGCGCGTGGCTTGGCGCGTAGCTTGTCGCTTTGTTTGGTGCTCTTCTTGGCGCGTGGCTTGGCGCTTGGCTTGGGGCGTGGCTTGGCGCTTGGCTTGGCGCTTGGCTAGGCGCTTTTGTTGGCACGTGGCTTGTCGCTTGGCTTGGCGCTCTCTTTGGTGCACTGGGTGACGCTCTCCTTGGCGCGTGGCTTGGCGATTGGCTTGGCGCTTTTTTTGGCGCCTGGCCTGTCGCTTGGCTTGGCGCATTGCGTGGCGCTTTCCTTGGCGCGTGGCCTGGCGCGTGGCTTGTCGCTTGGCTTAGCGATCTTCTTGGAGCGTGGTCTGGCGCTTGAATTAGCGCTTGGCTTGGCGCTTTTCTTAGCGCGTGGCTTGGCGCTTGGCTTAGCACTTGGCTTGGAGCTTTTCTTGGCGCGTGGCCTGGCGCGTGGCTTGTCGCTTGGCTTAGCGATTTCCTTGGAGCGTGGTTTGGCGCTTGGCTTAGCACTTGGCTTGGCGCTTGTCTTGGCGCGTAGCTTGTCGCTTGGCTTGGCGTTTGGCTTGGCGCTTGTCTTGGCGCATGGCATGGAGCTCTCATTGGCGTTTGGCTTGGCGCTTGGCTGGTCGCATAACTTGGCGCTGTTCTTGGCGCGTGGCTTGGCGCTTGTCTTGGCGCATAATGTGGCGCTTTTCTAGGCGCGTGGCTTGGCGCTTGGCTTAGCGCTTGGCTTGGCGCTTGGCTTGGCGATTTTCTAGGCGCGTGGCTTGGCGCGTAGCTTGTCGCTTGGTTTGGTGCTCTCCTTGGCGCGTGGCTTGGCGGCTGGCTTGGGGCGTGGCTTGGCGCTTGGCTTGGCGCTTTTGTTGGCATGTGGCTTGTCGCTTGTCTTGGCGCTCTCTTTGGTGCACGGTATGGCGCTCTCCTTGGCGCGTGGCTTGGCGCTTGGCTTGGCGCCTTTTTTGGCGCGTGGCCTGTCGCTTGGCTTGGCGCATGGCGTGGCGCTTTTCTTGGCGCGTGGCTTGTCGCTTGGCTTGGCGCTCTCTTTAGTGCACGGGGTGGCACTCTTCTTGGAACGTGGCTTGGCGCTTGGCTTGGCGCTTTTTTGGGCGCGTGGCTTGTCGCTTGGCTTGGCTCATGGCGTGGCGCTTTTCTTATCGCGTGGCTTGGCGCTTGGCTTGGCGCTTTTGTTTTCGCTTGGCTTGGCGCTTTTGTTGGCGCGTGGCTTGGCGCGTGGTTAGTCGCTTGGCTTGGCCCTTTTTTTAGTGCGTGGCTTAGCACGTGACTTGTCGCTTGGCTTGACGCTCTCTTTGGTGCATGGGGTGGCGCTTTTCTTAGCGCGTGGCTTGGCGCTTGGCTTAGCACTTGGCTTGGAGCTTTTCTTGGCGCGTGGCCTGGCGCGTGGCTTGTCGCTTGGCTTAGCGATCTTCTTGGAGCGTGGTTTAACGCTTGGGTTAGCGCTTGGCTTGGCGCTTTTCTTGGCGCGTGGCTTGGCGCGTGGCTTGTCGCTTGGCTTGGCGCTCTCCTTGGTGCATGGGGTGACGCTTCTCTTGACGCGAGGTTTGTCGCTTGGCTTGGCGCTTTTTTTAGTGCGTGGCTTAGCACGTGGCTTGTCGCTTGGCTTGGCGCTTTTTTTGGTGCATGGGGTGGCGATCTTCTTGGCGCGTGGCTTGGCGCTTGGCTTGGTGCTTTTTTTGGCGCGTGGCTTATCGCTTGGCTTGGCGCATCTCGTGGCGCTTTTCCTGGCGCGTGGCCTGGCGCTTGGCTTAGCGCGTGGCTTGGCGCTTGGCTTAGCGCTTGGCTTGGCGCTTGGCTTGGCGCTTTTCTTGGCGCGTGGCTTGGCGCGTAGTTTGTCGCTTGGTTTGGTGCTCTCTTTGGCGCGTGGCTTGGCGCTAGGCTTGGCGCGTGGCTTGGCGCTGGGCTTGGCGATTTTGTTGGCGCGTTGTTTAGCGCGTGGCTTAGCGCGTGGCTTGTCGCTTGTCTTGCTGCTCTTTTTGGTGCATGGGGTGGCGCTCCCCTTGGCGCGTGGCTTGGCGCGTAGCTTGTCGCTTGGTTTGGTGCTCTTCTTGGCGCGTGGCTTGGCGCTTGGCTTGGGGCGTGGCTTGGCGCTTGGCTTGGCGCTTGGCTAGGCGCTTTTGTTGGCACGTGGCTTGTCGCTTGGCTTGGCGCTCTCTTTGGTGCACTGGGTGGCGCTCTCCTTGGCGCGTGGCTTGGCGATTGGCTTGGCGCTTTTTTTGGCGCCTGGCCTGTCGCTTGGCTTGGCGCATTGCGTGGCGCTTTCCTTGGCGCGTGGCCTGGCGCGTGGCTTGTCGCTTGGCTTAGCGATCTTCTTGGAGCGTGGTCTGGCGCTTGAATTAGCGCTTGGCTTGGCGCTTTTCTTAGCGCGTGGCTTGGCGCTTGGCTTAGCACTTGGCTTGGAGCTTTTCTTGGCGCGTGGCCTGGCGCGTGGCTTGTCGCTTGGCTTAGCGATTTCCTTGGAGCGTGGTTTGGCGCTTGGCTTAGCACTTGGCTTGGCGCTTGTCTTGGCGCGTAGCTTGTCGCTTGGCTTGGCGTTTGGCTTGGCGCTTGTCTTGGCGCATGGCATGGAGCTCTCATTGGCGTTTGGCTTGGCCCTTGGCTGGTCGCATAACTTGGCGCTGTTCTTGGCGCGTGGCTTGGCGCTTGTCTTGGCGCATAATGTGGCGCTTTTCTAGGCGCGTGGCTTGGCGCTTGGCTTAGCGCTTGGCTTGGCGCTTGGCTTGGCGATTTTCTAGGCGCGTGGCTTGGCGCGTAGCTTGTCGCTTGGTTTGGTGCTCTCCTTGGCGCGTGGCTTGGCGGCTGGCTTGGGGCGTGGCTTGGCGCTTGGCTTGGCGCTTTTGTTGGCATGTGGCTTGTCGCTTGTCCTGGCGCTCTCTTTGGTGCACGGTATGGCGCTCTCCTTGGCGCGTGGCTTGGCGCTTGGCTTGGCGCCTTTTTTGGCGCGTGGCCTGTCGCTTGGCTTGGCGCATGGCGTGGCGCTTTTCTTGGCGCGTGGCTTGTCGCTTGGCTTGGCGCTCTCTTTAGTGCACGGGGTGGCACTCTTCTTGGAACGTGGCTTGGCGCTTGGCTTGGCGCTTTTTTGGGCGCGTGGCTTGTCGCTTGGCTTGGCTCATGGCGTGGCGCTTTTCTTATCGCGTGGCTTGGCGCTTGGCTTGGCGCTTTTGTTTTCGCTTGGCTTGGCGCTTTTGTTGGCGCGTGGCTTGGCGCGTGGCTTGTCGCTTGGTTTGGTGCCCTTCTTGGCGCTTGGCTTGGCGCTTTTTTGGGCGCGTGGCTTGTCGCTTGGCTTGGCGCATGGCGTGGCGCTTTTCTTATCGCGTGGCTTGGCGCTTGGCTTGGCGCTTTTCTTGGCGCGTGGCTTGGCGCTTAGCTTAGTGCGTGGTTTGGCGCTTGGCTTGGCGCTTTTCTTGGCGCGTGGCATGGCGCGTGGCTTGTCGCTTGGCTTGGCGCGCCTTTCTTGGCGCATGGCATGGCGCTTTTCTTGGCGCGTGGCTTGGCGCTTGGTTTAGCGCTTGGCTTGGCGCTTTTCTTGACGCGTGGTTTGGCGCGTAGTTTGTCGCTTGGCTTGACGCTCTCCTTGGTGCATGGGTGGCGCTTTTCTAGGCGCGTGGCTTGGCGCTTGGATTAGCGCTTGGCTTGGCGCTTAGCTTGGCGCCTTTCTTGGCGAGTGGTTTGGCGCGTGGCTTGTCGCTTGGTTAGGTGCTCTCCTTGGCGTGTGGCTAGGCGCTTGGCTTGGCGCGTGGTTTGGCGTTAGGCTTGGCGCGTGGTTTGGCGCTTGGCTTGGCGTTTTTGTTGGCGGGTGGCTTGTCGCTTGGCTTGGCGCTCTTCTTGGCGCGTGGCTTGGCGCTTAGCTTGGCGCGTGGTTTGGCGCTTGGCTTGGCGCTTTTTTTGGCGCGTGGCTTGGCTATTGGTTTAGCGCTTGGCTTGGCGCTTTTCTTGGCGCGTGGCATGGCGCGTAGCTTGTCGCTTGGCTTGACGCTCTCCTTGGTGCATGGGTGGCACTTTTCTTGGCGCGTGGCTTGGCGCTTGGATTAGCGCTTGGCTTGGCGCTTAGCTTGGCGCCTTTCTTGGCGCGTGGTTTGGCATGTGGCTTGGCGCGTGGCTTGTCGCTTGGTTAGGTGCTCTCCTTGGCGTGTGGCTTGGCGCTTGGCTTGGCGCTAGGCTTGGCGCGTGGCTTGGCGCTTGGGTTGGCATTTTTGTTGGCGAGTGGCTTGGCGCGTGGCTTGTCGCTTGGCTTGGCGCTCCCTTGGGTGCATGGGGTGGCGCTCTTCTTGGCGCGTGGCTTGCCGCTTAGCTTGACGCTTTCCTTGGCGCGTGGCCTGGCGCGTGGCTTGTCGCTTGGTTTAGCGCTTGGCTTGGCGCTTTTCTTGACGCGTGGCTTGGCGCGTAGCTTGTCGCTTGGCTTGACGCTCTCCTTGGTGCATGGGTGGCGCATTTCTTGGCGCGTGGCTTGGCGCTTGGATTAGCGCTTGGCTTGGCGCTTAGCTTGGCGCCTTTCTTGGCGCGTGTCTTGGCGCGTGGCTTGTCGCTTGGTTAGGTGCTCTCCTTGGCGTGTGGCTTGGCGCTTGGCTTGGCGCGTGGTTTGGCGCTAGGTTTGGCGCGTGGCTTGGCGCTTGGCTTGGCGTGTTTGTTGGCGGGTGGCTTGTCGCTTGGCTTGGCGCTCTTCTTGGCGCGTGACTTGGCGCTTAGCTTGGCGCGTGGTTTGGCGCTTGGCGTGGCGCTTTTCCTGGCGCGTGGCTTGGCGCTTGGTTTAGCGCTTGGCTTGGCGCTTTTCTTGGCGCGTGGCTTGGCGCGTAGCTTGTCGCTTGGCTTGACGCTCTCCTTGGTGCATAGGTGGCGCTTTTCTTGGCGCGTGGCTTGGCGCTTGGATTAGCGCTTGGCTTGGCGCTTAGCTTGGCGCCTTTCTTGGCGCGTGGCTTGGCGCGTGGCTTGTCGCTTGGTTAGGTGCTCTCCTTGGCGTGTGGCTTGGCGCTTGGCTTGGCGCGTGGCTTGGCGCTAGGCTTGGCGCGTGGCTGGTCGCTTGGGTTGGCGTTTTTGTTGGCGGGTGGCTTGGCGCGTGGCTTGTCGCATGGCTTGGCGCTCCCTTTGGTGCATGGGGTGGCGCTCTTCTTGGCGCGATGCTTGTCGCTTGGTTTGGCGCTTTTCTTGGCCGTGGCCTAGCGCTTGGCTTAGCGCATGGCGTGGCGCTTTTCTTGGCGCGTGGCCTGGCGCGTGGCTTGTCGCTTGGTTTGGCGCTCTCCTTGGAGCGTGGCTTGGCGCTTGGATTAGCGCTTTTCTTGGCGCGGGGCTTGTCGCATGGCTTGGCGCTTTTCTTGGCGTGTGGCTTGGCGCTTGGTTGGGCGTTTGGCTTGGCGCTTGTCTCGGCGATGGTTTGGCGTTTTTCTTAAAGCGTGGCTTGGCGCGTAGCCTGGCGTTTGGTTTGGCGCTTAGAATGCCGCTTGGATTGCCGCTTGGCTTGGCGCTCTCCTTGGAGCGTGGCTTGGCGCTTAGATTGGCGCTTTTCTTGGCGCGTGGGTTGTCGTTTGGCTTAGCGCATGGCGTGGCATTTTTCTTGGCGCGTAACTTGGTGCTTGGCTTGGCGCGTGGCTTGTCGCTTGGCTTGGCGCGTGGCTTGGCTCTTGGCTTGGCGTTTGGTTTGGCGCTTTTCTTGGCGCTTGGCTTGGCGCGTGGCATGTCGCTTGGCTTGGCGCATGGCGTGACGCTTTTCTTGGCGCGTGGCTTGGCGCGTGGCTTGGCGCATGGATTGGAGCTTCTTTTGGCGCGATGCTTGTCGCTTGGTTTGGCGCTTTTCTTGGCGCGTGGCTTGGCGCGTGGCTTGGCGTTTGGTTGGGCGTTTGGCTTGGCGCTTGTCTCGGCGATGGTTTGGCGCTTTTCATAAAGCGTGGCTTAGCGCGTAGCCTGGCATTTGGTTTGACGCTTAGAATGGCGCTTGGCTTTTCGCTTGGCTTGGCGCTTTCCTTGGCGCGTGGTTTGGCGCTTGGATTGGCGCTTTTCTTGGCGCGTGGGTTGTCGCTGGCTTTGCGCTTGGCTTGACGCTTGCTTTGGCGCTTTCCTTGGCGCGTGGCCTAGCGCGTGGCTTGTCGCTTAGCTTGGCGCCCTTCTTGGCGCGTGGCTTGACGCTTAGCTTGGCGCGTGGTTTGGCGCTTGGCTTGGCGCTTTTATTGGCGCGTGGCATGGCGCGTGGCTTGTCGCTTGGCTTGGCGCGCCTTTCTTGGTGCATGGCACGGCGCTTTTCCTGGCGCGTGGCTTGGCGCTTGGTTTAACGCTTGGCTTGGCGCTTTTCTTGACGCGTGGCTTGGCGCGTAGCTTGTCGCTTGGCTTGACGCTCTCCTTGGTGCATGGGTGGCGCTTTTCTTGGCGCGTGGCTTGGCGCTTGGATTAGCGCTTGGCTTGGCGCTTAGCTTGGCGCCTTTCTTGGCGCGTGGCTTGGCGCGTGGCTTGTCGCTTGGTTAGGTGCTCTCCTTGGCGTGTGGCTTGGCGCTTGGCTTGGCGCGTGGTTTGGAGCTAGGCTTGGCGCGTGGCTTGTCGCTTGGCTTGGCGCTCTTCTTGGCGCGTGGCTTGGCGCTTAGCTTAGCGCGTGGTTTGGCGCTTGGCTTGGCGCTTTTCTTGGCGCGTGGCATGGCGCGTGGCTTGTCGCTTGGCTTGGCGCGCCTCTCTTGGTGCATGGCATGGCGCTTTTCCTGGCGCTTGGCTTGGCGCTTGGTTTAGCGCTTGGCTTGGCGCTTTTCTTGACGCGTGGCTTGGCGCGTAGTTTGTCGCTTGGCTTAACGCTCTCCTTGGTGCATGGGTGGCGCTTTTCTTGGCGCGTGGCTTGGCGCTTGGATTAGCGCTTGGCTTGGCGCTTAGCTTGGCGCCTTTCTTGGCGCGTGGTTTGGCGCGTGGCTTGTCGCTTGGTTAGGTGCTCTCCTTGGCGTGTGGCTTGGCGCTTGGCTTGGCGCGTGGTTTGGCGCTAGGCTTGGCGCGTGGTTTGGCGCTTGGCTTGGCGTTTTTGTTGGCGGGTGGCTTGTCGCTTGGCTTGGCGCTCTTCTTGGCGCGTGGCTTGGCGCTTAGCTTGGCGCGTGGTTTGGCGCTTGGCTTGGCGCTTTTCCTGGCGCGTGGCTTGGCGCTTGGTTTAGCGCTTGGCTTGGCGCTTTTCTTGGCGCGTGGCATGGCGCGTAGCTTGTCGCTTGGCTTGACGCTCTCCTTGGTGCATGGGTGGCGCTTTTCTTGGCGCGTGGCTTGGCGCTTGGATTAGCGCTTGGCTTGGCGCTTAGCTTGGCGCCTTTCTTGGCGCGTGGTTTGGCATGTGGCTTGGCGCGTGGCTTGTCGCTTGGTTAGGTGCTCTCCTTGGCGTGTGGCTTGGCGCTTGGCTTGGCGCTAGGCTTGGCGCTTGGCTTGGCGCTTTTCTTGGCGCTTGGCTTGGCGCTTGGCTTGACGCTTATCTTGGCGCGTGGCTTGGCGCTTTACTTGGCGGGTGGCTTGGCACTCGGCTTGGCGCTTGGCTTGGCGCGTGCCTTAACGCTTTTCTTGGCGCGTGGCTTGGTGCGTGGCTTGGCGCGTGGTTTGGGGATTAGCTGGCTGGGCGCTTGGCTTAGCGCTTAACTTGACGCTTGGCCTGGCGCTTTCCTTGACGCGTGGTTTGGCGCTTGGCTTAGCCCTTTTCTTCGCGCGTGACTTGGCGCATGGTTGGTCGCTTGGCTTGGCGCTCTCCTTGGTGCAAGGGGTAGCGCGTTTCTTATCGCGTGGCTTGGCGCTCGGCTTTGCGCTTGGCTTAGCGCTTTTCTTGGCGCGTAGCTTGGCGCGTGGCTTGTCGCTTTTCTTGGCGCTCTCCTTGGAGCGTGGCTTGGCGCTTGGCTTGGCGCTTGGCTTGGCGCTTTTCTTGGCGCTTGGCTTGGCGCTTGGCTTGACGCTTATCTTGGCGCGTGGCTTGGCGCGTAGCTTGGCCCTTAACTAGGCGCTTGGCTTGGCGCTTTTCTTGGAGCTTTTCTTGGCGCGTGGCTTGGCGCTTAACTTGGCGGTTGGCTTGGCGCTTTCCTTGGCACGTGGCTTAGCGCTTAGCTGGGCGCTTGGCTTGGCGTTTGGCTTGGCGCTTTTCTTGGTGCGTGGTTTGTCACTTGGTTTGGCGTTTTTCTTGGCGTGTGGCTTGGCATTTGGCTTGGCGCTTAACTTGACGCTTGGCTTGGCGCACGGCTTGGCGCTATCCTTGGCGATTGGCTTGGCGCTTATTGTGGCGCTTTTCTTGGCGCGTGGTTTGGTGCGTGGCTTGGCGCATGGCTTGTCGCTTGGCTTGGCGTTCTCCTTGGTGCATGGGGTGGCGCTTTTCTTATTGCATGGCTTGGCGCTTGGCTTGGCGCTTGGCTTGGCGCTTTTCTAGGCGCGTGGCTTGGCGCGTGGCTTGTCGCTTGTCTTGGCGCTCTCCTTGGAGCATGGCTTGGCGCTTAGCTCGGCGCGTGGCTTGGCGCTTGGGTTGGCGCTTTTCTTGGCGCGTGGCTTGGCGCTTGGCTTGGCGCTTTTCTTGGCGGGTGGCTTGGCGCTTGGCTTGGCGCTTTCTTCGCGCGTGGCTTGGCGCTTGGCTTGGCTCTTGGCTTGGCGCTTGGCTTGGCGCATGGCTTGGCGCTCTCCTTGGCGCGCGGCTTGGCGCTTGGCTCGGCGCGTGGCTTGGCGCTTGGGTTGGCGCTTTTCTTGGCGCGTGGCTTGTCGCTTGGCTTTGCGCTTTTCTTGGCGGGTGGCTTGGCGCTTGGCTTGTCGCTTTCTTCGCACGTGGCTTGGCGCTTGGCTTGGCTCTTGGCTTGGCGCTTGGCTTGGCTCTTGGCTTGGCGCTTGGCTTATCGCTTGGCTTGGCGGTTTCTTTGCGCGTGGCTTGTCGCTTAGCTTGGCGCTTTTCTTGGCGTGTGGCTTGGCACTTGGCTTGGCGCTTGGCTTAGCGCTTGGCTTGACGCTTGGCTTGGTGCTTTCCTTGGCGCGTGGCTTGGCACTTGGCTTGGCGCTTGGTTTGGTGCTTTTCTTGGCGCTTTCCTGGCGCGTGTCTTGGCACTTGGCTTGGCGCTTGGGTTGGTGCGGGTTTTCGCGCATGGCTTGGCGCTCTCCTTGGCGCGCAACCTGGCGCTTGGCTTGTCGCTTGGCTTGGCGGTTTCTTGGCGCGTGGCTTGGCGCTTAGCTTGGCGCTTTTCTTGGCGCGTGGCTTGGCGCTCGGCTGGCTGGGCGCTTGGCTTAGCGCTTGGCTTGACGCTTGGCTTGGTGCTTTCCTTGGCGCGTGGCTTGGCGCTTGGCTTGGCGCTTGGTTTGGTGCTTTTCTTGGCGCTCTCCTTGGCGCGCAACCTGGCGCTTGGCTTGTCGCTTGGCTTGGCGGTTTCTTGGCGCGTGGCTTGTCGCTTAGCTTGGCGCTTTTCTTGGCGGGTGGCTTGGCACTTGGCTTGGCGCTTGGCTTGGAGCGTGGTTTGGCGATTTTCTTGGCGCGTGGCTTGGCGCGTGGCTTGGCGCTTGGCTGGCTGGGCGCTTGGCTTAGCGCTTGGCTTGACGCTTGGCTTGGTGATTTCCTTGGCGCGTAGCTTGGCGTTTGGCTTGGCGCTTGGTTTTGTGATTTTCTTGGCGGTTTTCCTGGCGCGTGTCTTGGCGCTTGGCTGGGCGCTTGGCATGGCGCTTGGCTTGGCGCTTTTCTTGGCGCGTAGCTTGTCGCTTGGCTTGGTGCTTTTCTTGGCGCGTGACTTGGCGTTCGTCTGGGCGCTTGGCTTGGCGCTTGTCTTGGCGCATGGCTTGGCGCTCTCCTTGCCGCGTGACTTGGCGCTTGGCTGGGCGCTTGGCTTGGCGCTTGGCTTGGCGCTTGGCTTGGCGCTTGGCTTGTCGCTTGGCTTGGTGTTTTTTTTGGCGCGTGGCTTGGCGCTTGTCTGGGCGCTTGGCTTGGCGCTTGGCTTGGCGCTTTCTTGGCGCGTGGCTTTTCGCTTGGCTTGGCGCTCTTCTTGGCGGGTGGTTGGCGCTTGCCTTGGCACTTGGCTTGGCGCTCTTCTTGGCGCGTGGCTTGGCGCTTGGCTTGGCGCTTCTCTTAAATCGTGGCTTGGCGCATGGTTTGTCACTTGGCTTGGCGCGTGCCTTAACGCTTTTCTTGGCGCTTGGCTTGGCGCTTGTCTTGGCGCATGGCTTGGCGCTCTCCTTGCCGCGTGACTTGGCGCTTGGCTGGGCGCTTGGCTTGGCGCTTGGCTTGGCGCTTGGCTTGGCGCTTGGCTTGTCGCTTGGCTGAATGTTTTTTTTGGCGCGTGGCTTGGCGCTTGTCTGGGCGCTTGGCTTGGCGCTTGGCTTGGCGCTTTCTTGGCGCGTGGCTTTTCGCTTGGCTTGGCGCTCTTCTTGGCGGGAGGTTGGCGCTTGCCTTGGCACTTGGCTTGGCGCTCTTCTTGGCGCGTGGCTTGGCGCTTGGCTTGGCGCTTCTCTTAAATCGTGGCTTGGCGCATGGTTTGTCACTTGGCTTGGCGCGTGCCTTAACGCTTTTCTTGGCGCTTGGCTTGGCGCGTGGCTTGGCGCTTAGTTGGCTGGACGCTTGGCTTAGCGCTTAACTTGACGCTTGGCCTGGCGCTTTCCTTGACGCGTAACTTGGCGCTTGTCTTGGCACTTGGCTTGGCGCTCTTCTTGGCGCGTGGCTTGGCGCTTAGTTGGCTGGACGCTTGGCTTAGCGCTTAACTTGACGCTTGGCCTGGCGCTTTCCTTGACGCGTAACTTGGCGCTTGTCTTGGCACTTGGCTTGGCGCTTTTCTTGGCGCGTGGCTTGGCGCTCAGCTGGCTGGGCGCTTGGCTTAGCGCTTGGCTTGACGCTTGGCTTGGTGCTTTCCTTGGCGCGTGGCTTGGCGCTTGGCTTGGCGCTTGGTTTGGTGCTTTTCTTGGCGCTTTCCTGGCGCGTGTCTTGGCATTTGGCTTGGCGCTTGGGTTGGTGCTTGTCTTCGCGCATGGCTTGGCGCTCTCCTTGGCGCGCAACCTGGCGCTTGGCTTGTCGCTTGGCTTGGCGGTTTCTTGGCGCGTGGCTTGTCGCTTAGCTTGGCGCTTTTCTTGGCGGGTGGCTTGGCACTTGGCTTGGCGCTTGGCTTGGAGCGTGGTTTGGCGATTTTCTTGGCGCGTGGCTTGGCGCGTGGCTTGGCGCTTGGCTGGCTGGGCGCTTGGCTTAGCGCTTGGCTTGACGCTTGGCTTGGTGCTTTCCTTGGCGCGTAGCTTGGCGTTTGGCTTGGCGTTTGGTTTTGTGATTTTCTTGGCGCTTTTCCTGGCGCGTGGCTTGGCGCGTAGCTTGTCGCTTGGCTTGGCGCATGGCTTGGCGCTCTCCTTGACGCGTGGCTTGACGCTTGGCTGGGCACTTGGCTTGGCGCTTGGCTTGGCGCTTGTCTTGGCGCTTTTCATGGCGCGTGGCTTGTCGCTTGGCTTCGCGCTTTTCTTGGCACGTGGCTTGGCACTTGGCTGGTCGCTTGGCTTGGCGCTCTCCTTGGTGCATGGGGTGGCGCTTTTCCTATCGTTTGGCTTGGCGCTTGGCTTGACGCTTTTCTTAGCGCGTAGCTTGGCGCTTGGCTGGGCGCTTGGCTTGTTGCTTGGCTTGACGCTTGGTTTGCCACTTGGCTTGGAGCTTGGCTTGACGCTTGACTTAGCGCATGCCTTGGCGCTTATCTTGGCGCGTGGCTTGGCGTTTGGCTAGGCGTTTGGCTTGGCGCTTGGCTTTGCGCTTGGCTTGGCGTTTGGTTTGGCGCTTGGCTTGGCGCTTGGCTTGGCGCTTGGCTTGGTGCTTGTCTTGGCGCGTGGCTGGGCGCGTGGCTTGTCGCTTGTCTTGGCGCTCTCATTAGAGCATGGCTTGGCGCTTGGCTCGGCGCGTGGCTTGGCGCTTGGGTTGGCGCTATTCTTGGCGCGTGGCTTGGCGCTTGGCTTGGCGCTTTTCTTGGCGGGTGGCTTGGCGTTTGGCTCGGCGCGTGGCTTGGCGCTTGGGTTGGCGCTTTTCTTGGCGCGTGGCTTGTCGCTTGGCTTTGCGCTTTTCTTGGCGGGTGGCTTGGCGCTTGGCTTGGCGCTTTCTTCGCGCGTGGCTTGGCGCTTGGCTTGGCTCTTGGCTTGGCGCTTGGCTTGACGCATGGCTTGGCGCTCTTTTTGGTGCGCGGCCTGGCGCTTGGCTTGTCGCTTGGCTTGGCGGTTTCTTTGCGCGTGGCTTGTCGCTTAGCTTGGCGCTTTTCTTGGCGGGTGGCTTGGCACTTGGCTTGGCGCTTGGCTTGGGGCGTGGTTTGGCGATTTTCTTGGCGCGTGGCTTGGCGCTCGGCTGGCTGGGCGCTTGGCTTAGCGCTTGGCTTGACGGTTGGCTTGGTGCTTTCCTTGGCGCGTGGCTTGGCGCTTGGCTTGGCGCTTGGTTTGGTGCTTTTCTTGGCGCTTTCCTGGCGCGTGTCTTGGCACTTGGCTTGGCGCTTGGGTTGGTGCTTGTCTTCGCGCATGGCTTGGCGCTCTCCTTGGCGCGCAACCTGGCGCTTGGCTTGTCGCTTGGCTTGGCGGTTTCTTGGCGCGTGACTTGTCGCTTAGCTTGGCGCTTTTCTTGGCGGGTGGCTTGGCACTTGGCTTGGCGCTTGGCTTGGCGCGTGGCTTGGCGCTTGGCTGGCTGGGCGCTTGGCTTAGCGCTTGGCTTGACGCTTGGCTTTGTGCTTTCCTTGGCGCGTAGCTTGGCGTTTGGCTTGGCGCTTGGTTTTGTGATTTTCTTGGCGCTTTTCCTGGCGCGTGTCTTGGCGCTTGGTTGGGCGCTTGGCATGGCGCTTGGCTTGGCGCTTTTCTTGGCGCGTAGCTTGTCGCTTGGCTTGGTGCTTTTCTTTCCGCGTGACTTGGCGTTTGTCTGGGCGCTTGGCTTGGCGCTTGTCTTGGCGCATGGCTTGGCGCTCTCCTTGCCGCGTGACTTGGCGCTTGGCTGGGCGCTTGGCTTGGCGCTTGGCTTAGCGCTTGGCTTGGCGCTTGGCTTGTCGCTTGGCTGGGTGTTTTTTTTGGCGCGTGTCTTGGCGCTTGACTGGGCGCTTGGCATGGCGCTTGGCTTGGCGCTTTTCTTGGCGCGTAGCTTGTCGCTTGGCTTGGTGCTTTTCTTGGCGCGTGACTTGGCGTTTGTCTGGGCGCTTGGCTTGGCGCTTGTCTTGGCGCTTGGCTTGGCGCTTGGCTTGTCGCTTGGCTTGGTGTTTTTTTTGGCGCGTGGCTTGGCGCTTGTTTGGGCGCTTGGCTTGGCGCTTGGCTTGGCGCTTGGCTTGGCGCTTGGCTTGGCGCTTTCTTGGCGCGTGGCTTTTCGCTTGGCTTGGCGCTCTTCTTGGCGGGTGGTTGGCGCTTGCCTTGGCACTTGGCTTGGCGCTCTTCTTGGCGCGTGGCTTGGCGCCTGGCTTGGCGCTTCTCTTAAATCGTGGCTTGGCGCATGGTTTGTCGCTTGGCTTGGCGCGTGCCTTAACGCTTTTCTTGGCGCGTGGCTTGGCGCGTGGCTTGGCGCTTAGTTGGCTGGACGCTTGGCTTAGCGCTTAACTTGACGCTTGGCCTGGCGCTTTCCTTGACGCGTAACTTGGCGCTTGTCTTGGCACTTGGCTTGGCGCTCTTCTTGGCGCGTGGCTTGTCGCTTGGCTTGGCGCTTTTCTTGGCGGGTGGCTTGGAACTTGGCTTGGCGCTTGGCTTGGCGCTTGCCTTGGCGCTTTCTTGGCGCGTGTCTTGTCGCTTGGGTTGGCGCTTTTCTTGGCGGGTGGCTTGGCACTTGGCTTGGCGCTTGGCTTGGCGCGTGCCTTTACGCTTTTCTTGGCGCAAGGTTTGGCGCGTGGCTTGGCGCTTAGCTGGCTGGCCGCTTGGCTTAGCGCTTAACTTGACGCTTGGCCTGGCGCTTTCCTTGACGCGTGGCTTGGCGCTTGGCTTGGCGCTTCTCTTGGTGCGTGGCTTGGAGCATGGTTTGTCGCTTGGCTTGGCGCTCTCCGTGGTGCATGAAGTGGCGCATTTCTTATCGCGTGGCTTGGCGCTTGGCTTGGCGCTTGGCTTGGCGTTTGGCTTGGCGCTTTTCTTGACGCGTGGCTTGGCGCTTGGCTGGCTAAACGCTTGGCTGGGTGAACGCTTGGCTTAGCGCTTGGCTTGACGCTTGGCTTAGCGCCTTCCTTGGCATGTGGCTGCGAGCTTGGCTTGGCGCTAGGCTTGGCGTCTGGTTTGGCGCTTGGCTTGGCGCTTGGCTTGACGCTTGGCTTAGCGATTTCCTTGGCGCGTGGCTGCGAGCTTGGCTTGGCGCTTGGCTTGGCGCTTGGTTTGGCGCTTGGCTTGGCGCTTGGCTGATCGCTTGGCTTGGCGCTTGGCTTAGCGATTTCCTTGGCGCGTGGCTGCGAGCTTGGCTTGGCGCTTGGCTTGGCGCTTGGCTTGGCGCTTGGCTTGGCGCTTGGCTTAGCGATTTCCTTGGCGCGTGGCGGCGAGCTTGGCTTGGCGCTTGGCTTGGCGCTTGGCTTGGCGCTTGGCTTGGCGCTTGGCTTGGCGCTTGGCTTGGCATGTGGCTGCGAGCTTGGCTTGGCGCTAGGCTTGGCGTCTGGTTTGGCGCTTGGCTTGGCGCTTGGCTTGACGCTTGGCTTAGCGATTTCCTTGGCGCGTGGCTGCGAGCTTGGCTTGGCGCTTGGCTTGGCGCTTGGTTTGGCGCTTGGCTTGGCGCTTGGCTGATCGCTTGGCTTGGCGCTTGGCTTAGCGATTTCCTTGGCGCGTGGCTGCGAGCTTGGCTTGGCGCTTGGCTTGGCGCTTGGCTTGGCGCTTGGCTTAGCGATATCCTTGGCGCGTGGCTGCGAGCTTGGCTTGGCGCTTGGCTTGGCGCTTGGCTTGGCGCTTGGCTTGGCGCTTGGCTTGGCGCTTGGCTTGGCGCTTGGCTTGGCGCTTTTCTTGGCGCGTGGCTTGGCGCTTGTCTGGCCGCTTGGCTTGGCGCTTGGCTTGTCGTTTTCTTGGCGCGTGGTTTGTCGCTTGGCTTGGCGCTTTACTTGGCGGGTGGCTTGGCACTCGGCTTGGCGCTTGGCTTGGCGCGTGCCTTAACGCTTTTCTTGGCGCGTGGCTTGGTGCGTGGCTTGGCGCGTGGTTTGGGGATTAGCTGGCTGGGCGCTTGGCTTAGCGCTTAACTTGACGCTTGGCCTGGCGCTTTCCTTGACGCGTGGCTTGGCGCTTGGCTTAGCCCTTTTCTTCGCGCGTGACTTGGCGCATGGTTGGTCGCTTGGCTTGGCGCTCTCCTTGGTGCATGGGGTAGCGCGTTTCTTATCGCGTGGCTTGGCGCTCGGCTTTGCGCTTGGCTTAGCGCTTTTCTTGGCGCGTAGCTTGGCGCGTGGCTTGTCGCTTTTCTTGGCGCTCTCCTTGGAGCGTGGCTTGGCGCTTGGCTTGGCGCTTGGCTTGGCGCTTTTCTTGGCGCTTGGCTTGGCGCTTGGCTTGACGCTTATCTTGGCGCGTGGCTTGGCGCGTAGCTTGGCCCTTGACTAGGCGCTTGGCTTGGCGCTTTTCTTGGAGCTTTTCTTGGCGCGTGGCTTGGCGCTTAACTTGGCGGTTGGCTTGGCGCTTTCCTTGGCACGTGGCTTAGCGCTTAGCTGGGCGCTTGGCTTGGCGTTTGGCTTGGCGCTTTTCTTGGTGCGTGGTTTGTCACTTGGTTTGGCGTTTTTCTTGGCGTGTGGCTTGGCATTTGGCTTGGCGCTTAACTTGACGCTTGGCTTGGCGCACGGCTTGGCGCTATCCTTGGCGATTGGCTTGGCGCTTATTGTGGCGCTTTTCTTGGCGCGTGGTTTGGTGCGTGGCTTGGCGCATGGCTTGTCGCTTGGCTTGGCGTTCTCCTTGGTGCATGGGGTGGCGCTTTTCTTATTGCATGGCTTGGCGCTTGGCTTGGCGCTTGGCTTGGCGCTTTTCTAGGCGCGTGGCTTGGCGCGTGGCTTGTCGCTTGTCTTGGCGCTCTCCTTGGAGCATGGCTTGGCGCTTAGCTCGGCGCGTGGCTTGGCGCTTGGGTTGGCGCTTTTCTTGGCGCGTGGCTTGGCGCTTGGCTTGGCGCTTTTCTTGGCGGGTGGCTTGGCGCTTGGCTTGGCGCTTTCTTCGCGCGTGGCTTGGCGCTTGGCTTGGCTCTTGGCTTGGCGCTTGGCTTGGCGCATGGCTTGGCGCTCTCCTTGGCGCGCGGCTTGGCGCTTGGCTCGGCGCGTAGCTTGGCGCTTGGGTTGGCGCTTTTCTTGGCGCGTGGCTTGTCGCTTGGCTTTGCGCTTTTCTTGGCGGGTGGCTTGGCGCTTGGCTTGTCGCTTTCTTCGCACGTGGCTTGGCGCTTGGCTTGGCTCTTGGCTTGGCGCTTGGCTTGACGCACGGCTTGGCGCTCTTTTTGGAGCGCGGCCTGGCGCTTGGCTTATCGCTTGGCTTGGCGGTTTCTTTGCGCGTGGCTTGTCGCTTAGCTTGGCGCTTTTCTTGGCGTGTGGCTTGGCACTTGGCTTGGCGCTTGGCTTAGCGCTTGGCTTGACGCTTGGCTTGGTGCTTTCCTTGGCGCGTGGCTTGGCACTTGGCTTGGCGCTTGGTTTGGTGCTTTTCTTGGCGCTTTCCTGGCGCGTGTCTTGGCACTTGGCTTGGCGCTTGGGTTGGTGCGGGTTTTCGCGCATGGCTTGGCGCTCTCCTTGGCGCGCAACCTGGCGCTTGGCTTGTCGCTTGGCTTGGCGGTTTCTTGGCGCGTGGCTTGGCGCTTAGCTTGGCGCTTTTCTTGGCGCGTGGCTTGGCGCTCGGCTGGCTGGGCGCTTGGCTTAGCGCTTGGCTTGACGCTTGGCTTGGTGCTTTCCTTGGCGCGTGGCTTGGCGCTTGGCTTGGCGCTTGGTTTGGTGCTTTTCTTGGCGCTCTCCTTGGCGCGCAACCTGGCGCTTGGCTTGTCGCTTGGCTTGGCGGTTTCTTGGCGCGTGGCTTGTCGCTTAGCTTGGCGCTTTTCTTGGCGGGTGGCTTGGCACTTGGCTTGGCGCTTGGCTTGGAGCGTGGTTTGGCGATTTTCTTGGCGCGTGGCTTGGCGCGTGGCTTGGCGCTTGGCTGGCTGGGCGCTTGGCTTAGCGCTTGGCTTGACGCTTGGCTTGGTGATTTCCTTGGCGCGTAGCTTGGCGTTTGGCTTGGCGCTTGGTTTTGTGATTTTCTTGGCGGTTTTCCTGGCGCGTGTCTTGGCGCTTGGCTGGGCGCTTGGCATGGCGCTTGGCTTGGCGCTTTTCTTGGCGCGTAGCTTGTCGCTTGGCTTGGTGCTTTTCTTGGCGCGTGACTTGGCGTTCGTCTGGGCGCTTGGCTTGGCGCTTGTCTTGGCGCATGGCTTGGCGCTCTCCTTGCCGCGTGACTTGGCGCTTGGCTGGGCGCTTGGCTTGGCGCTTGGCTTGGCGCTTGGCTTGGCGCTTGGCTTGTCGCTTGGCTTGGTGTTTTTTTTGGCGCGTGGCTTGGCGCTTGTCTGGGCGCTTGGCTTGGCGCTTGGCTTGGCGCTTTCTTGGCGCGTGGCTTTTCGCTTGGCTTGGCGCTCTTCTTGGCGGGTGGTTGGCGCTTGCCTTGGCACTTGGCTTGGCGCTCTTCTTGGCGCGTGGCTTGGCGCTTGGCTTGGCGCTTCTCTTAAATCGTGGCTTGGCGCATGGTTTGTCACTTGGCTTGGCGCGTGCCTTAACGCTTTTCTTGGCGCTTGGCTTGGCGCTTGTCTTGGCGCATGGCTTGGCGCTCTCCTTGCCGCGTGACTTGGCGCTTGGCTGGGCGCTTGGCTTGGCGCTTGGCTTGGCGCTTGGCTTGGCGCTTGGCTTGTCGCTTGGCTGAATGTTTTTTTTGGCGCGTGGCTTGGCGCTTGTCTGGGCGCTTGGCTTGGCGCTTGGCTTGGCGCTTTCTTGGCGCGTGGCTTTTCGCTTGGCTTGGCGCTCTTCTTGGCGGGTGGTTGGCGCTTGCCTTGGCACTTGGCTTGGCGCTCTTCTTGGCGCGTGGCTTGGCGCTTGGCTTGGCGCTTCTCTTAAATCGTGGCTTGGCGCATGGTTTGTCACTTGGCTTGGCGCGTGCCTTAACGCTTTTCTTGGCGCTTGGCTTGGCGCGTGGCTTGGCGCTTAGTTGGCTGGACGCTTGGCTTAGCGCTTAACTTGACGCTTGGCCTGGCGCTTTCCTTGACGCGTAACTTGGCGCTTGTCTTGGCACTTGGCTTGGCGCTCTTCTTGGCGCGTGGCTTGGCGCTTAGTTGGCTGGACGCTTGGCTTAGCGCTTAACTTGACGCTTGGCCTGGCGCTTTCCTTGACGCGTAACTTGGCGCTTGTCTTGGCACTTGGCTTGGCGCTTTTCTTGGCGCGTGGCTTGGCGCTCAGCTGGCTGGGCGCTTGGCTTAGCGCTTGGCTTGACGCTTGGCTTGGTGCTTTCCTTGGCGCGTGGCTTGGCGCTTGGCTTGGCGCTTGGTTTGGTGCTTTTCTTGGCGCTTTCCTGGCGCGTGTCTTGGCATTTGGCTTGGCGCTTGGGTTGGTGCTTGTCTTCGCGCATGGCTTGGCGCTCTCCTTGGCGCGCAACCTGGCGCTTGGCTTGTCGCTTGGCTTGGCGGTTTCTTGGCGCGTGGCTTGTCGCTTAGCTTGGCGCTTTTCTTGGCGGGTGGCTTGGCACTTGGCTTGGCGCTTGGCTTGGAGCGTGGTTTGGCGATTTTCTTGGCGCGTGGCTTGGCGCGTGGCTTGGCGCTTGGCTGGCTGGGCGCTTGGCTTAGCGCTTGGCTTGACGCTTGGCTTGGTGCTTTCCTTGGCGCGTAGCTTGGCGTTTGGCTTGGCGTTTGGTTTTGTGATTTTCTTGGCGCTTTTCCTGGCGCGTGGCTTGGCGCGTAGCTTGTCGCTTGGCTTGGCGCATGGCTTGGCGCTCTCCTTGACGCGTGGCTTGACGCTTGGCTGGGCACTTGGCTTGGCGCTTGGCTTGGCGCTTGTCTTGGCGCTTTTCATGACGCGTGGCTTGTCGCTTGGCGTCGCGCTTTTCTTGGCACGTGGCTTGGCACTTGGCTGGTCGCTTGGCTTGGCGCTCTCCTTGGTGCATGGGGTGGCGCTTTTCCTATCGTTTGGCTTGGCGCTTGGCTTGACGCTTTTCTTAGCGCGTAGCTTGGCGCTTGGCTGGGCGCTTGGCTTGTTGCTTGGCTTGACGCTTGGTTTGCCACTTGGCTTGGAGCTTGGCTTGACGCTTGACTTAGCGCATGCCTTGGCGCTTATCTTGGCGCGTGGCTTGGCGTTTGGCTAGGCGTTTGGCTTGGCGCTTGGCTTTGCGCTTGGCTTGGCGTTTGGTTTGGCGCTTGGCTTGGCGCTTGGCTTGGCGCTTGGCTTGGTGCTTGTCTTGGCGCGTGGCTGGGCGCGTGGCTTGTCGCTTGTCTTGGCGCTCTCATTAGAGCATGGCTTGGCGCTTGGCTCGGCGCGTGGCTTGGCGCTTGGGTTGGCGCTATTCTTGGCGCGTGGCTTGGCGCTTGGCTTGGCGCTTTTCTTGGCGGGTGGCTTGGCGTTTGGCTCGGCGCGTGGCTTGGCGCTTGGGTTGGCGCTTTTCTTGGCGCGTGGCTTGTCGCTTGGCTTTGCGCTTTTCTTGGCGGGTGGCTTGGCGCTTGGCTTGGCGCTTTCTTCGCGCGTGGCTTGGCGCTTGGCTTGGCGCTTGGCTTGGCTCTTGGCTTGGCGCTTGGCTTGACGCATGGCTTGGCGCTCTTTTTGGAGCGCGGCCTGGCGCTTGGCTTGTCGCTTGGCTTGGCGGTTTCTTTGCGCGTGGCTTGTCGCTTAGCTTGGCGCTTTTCTTGGCGGGTGGCTTGGCACTTGGCTTGGCGCTTGGCTTGGGGCGTGGTTTGGCGATTTTCTTGGCGCGTGGCTTGGCGCTCGGCTGGCTGGGCGCTTGGCTTAGCGCTTGGCTTGACGGTTGGCTTGGTGCTTTCCTTGGCGCGTGGCTTGGCGCTTGGCTTGGCGCTTGGTTTGGTGCTTTTCTTGGCGCTTTCCTGGCGCGTGTCTTGGCACTTGGCTTGGCGCTTGGGTTGGTGCTTGTCTTCGCGCATGGCTTGGCGCTCTCCTTGGCGCGCAACCTGGCGCTTGGCTTGTCGCTTGGCTTGGCGGTTTCTTGGCGCGTGACTTGTCGCTTAGCTTGGCGCTTTTCTTGGCGGGTGGCTTGGCACTTGGCTTGGCGCTTGGCTTGGAGCGTGGTTTGGCGATTTTCTTGGCGCGTGGCTTGGCGCGTGGCTTGGCGCGTGGCTTGGCGCTTGGCTGGCTGGGCGCTTGGCTTAGCGCTTGGCTTGACGCTTGGCTTTGTGCTTTCCTTGGCGCGTAGCTTGGCGTTTGGCTTGGCGCTTGGTTTTGTGATTTTCTTGGCGCTTTTCCTGGCGCGTGTCTTGGCGCTTGGTTGGGCGCTTGGCATGGCGCTTGGCTTGGCGCTTTTCTTGGCGCGTAGCTTGTCGCTTGGCTTGGTGCTTTTCTTTCCGCGTGACTTGGCGTTTGTCTGGGCGCTTGGCTTGGCGCTTGGCTTGGCGCTTGTCTTGGCGCATGGCTTGGCGCTCTCCTTGCCGCGTGACTTGGCGCTTGGCTGGGCGCTTGGCTTGGCGCTTGGCTTAGCGCTTGGCTTGGCGCTTGGCTTGTCGCTTGGCTGGGTGTTTTTTTTGGCGCGTGGCTTGGCGCTTGTCTGGGCGCTTGGCTTGGCGCTTGGCTTGGCGCTTTCTTGGCGCGTGGCTTTTCGCTTGGCTTGGCGCTCTTCTTGGCGGGTGGTTGGCGCTTGCCTTGGCACTTGGCTTGGCGCTCTTCTTGGCGCGTGGCTTGGCGCTTGGCTTGGCGCTTCTCTTAAATCGTGGCTTGGCGCATGGTTTGTCGCTTGGCTTGGCGCGTGCCTTAACGCTTTTCTTGGCGCGTGGCTTGGCGCGTGGCTTGGCGCTTAGTTGGCTGGACGCTTGGCTTAGCGCTTAACTTGACGCTTGGCCTGGCGCTTTCCTTGACGCGTAACTTGGCGCTTGTCTTGGCATTTGGCTTGGCGCTCTTCTAGGCGCGTGGCTTGGCGCTCAGTTGGCTGGACGCTTGGCTTAGCGCTTAACTTGACGCTTGGCCTGGCGCTTTCCTTGACGCGTAACTTGGCGCTTGTCTTGGCACTTGGCTTGGCGCTTTTCTTGGCGCGTAGCTTGGCGCTCGGCTGGCTGGGCGCTTGGCTTAGCGCTTGGTTTGACGCTTGGCTTGGTGCTTTCCTTGGCGGGTGGCTTGGCGCTTGGCTTGGCGCTTGGTTTGGTGCTTTTCTTGGCGCTTTCCTGGCGCGTGTCTTGGCACTTGGCTTGGCGCTTGGGTTGGTGCTTGTTTTCGCGCATAGCTTGGCGCTCTCCTTGGCGCGCAACCTGGCGCTTGGCTTGTCGCTTGGCTTGGCGGTTTCTTGGCGCGTGGCTTGTCGCTTAGCTTGGCGCTTTTCTTGGCGGGTGGCTTGGCACTTGGCTTGGCGCTTGGCTTGGAGCGTGGTTTGGCGATTTTCTAGGCGCGTGGCTTGGCGCGTGGCTTGGCGCTTGGCTGGCTGGGCGCTTGGCTTAGCGCTTGGCTTGACGCTTGGCTTGGTGCTTTCCTTGGCGCGTAGCTTGGCGTTTGGCTTGGCGCTTGGTTTTGTGATTTTCTTGGCGCTTTTCCTGGCGCGTGGCTTGGCGCTTGGCTGGGCGCTTGGCATGGCGCTTGGCTTGGCGCTTTTCTTGGCGCGTAGCTTGTCGCTTGGCATGGTGCTTTTCTTGGCGCGTGACTTGGCGTTTGTCTGGGCGCTTGGCTTGGCGCTTGGCTTGGCGCTTGGCTTAGAGCTTAGCTTGGCGCTTAGCTGGCTGGGCGCTTGGCTTAGCGTTTGGCTTGACGCTTGGTTTGGCGCTTTCCTTGGCGCGTGGTTTGGCGCTTGGCTTGGCACTTGGCTTGGCGCTTGGATTGGCGGTTGGCTCGGCGCGTGGCTTGGCGCTTGGTTTGGCGCTTGGCTCGCGCTTTTTTTGGCGCGTGGCTTGGCGCTTGTCTGGGCGCATGGCTTGGCGCTTGGCTTGGCGCTCTCCTTGACGCGTGGCTTAACGCATGGCTGGGCACTTGGCTTGGCGCTTGGCTTGGCGCTTTTCATGGCGCTTTTCTTGGCGCTTTCCTTGGCGCTTGGCTGGGCGCTTGGCTTGGCGCTTGGATCGGCGCGTGGCTTGACGCTTGGCTTGGCGCATGGCTTGGCGCTCTCCTTGACGCGTGGCTTGACGCTTGGCTGGGCACTTGGCTTGGCGCTTGGCTTGGCGCTTGTCTTGGCGCTTTTCATGGCGCGTGGCTTGTCGCTTGGCTTCGCGCTTTTCTTGGCACGTGGCTTGCCACTTGGCTGGTCGCTTGGCTTGGCGCTCTCCTTGGTGCATGGGGTGGCGCTTTTCCTATCGTTTGGCTTGGCGCTTGGCTTGACGCTTTTCTTGGCGCGTAGCTTGGCGCTTGGCTGGGCGCTTGGGTTGTTGCTTGGCTTGACGCTTGGTTTGCCACTTGGCTTGGAGCTTGGCTTGGCGCGTGCCTTAACGCTTTTCTTGGCGCGTGGCTTGGCGCGTGGCTTAGCGCTTAGTTGGCTGGACGCTTGGCTTAGCGCTTAACTTGACGCTTGGCCTGGCGCTTTCCTTGACGCGTAACTTAGTGCTTGTCTTGGCATTTGGCTTGGCGCTCTTCTAGGCGCGTGGCTTGGCGCTCAGTTGGCTGGACGCTTGGCTTAGCGCTTAACTTGACGCTTGGCCTGGCGCTTTCCTTGACGCGTAACTTGGCGCTTGTCTTGGCACTTGGCTTGGCGCTTTTCTTGGCGCGTGGCTTGGCGCTCGGTTGGCTGGGCGCTTGGCTTAGCGCTTGGCTTGACGCTTGGCTTGGTGCTTTCCTTGGCGGGTGGCTTGGCGCTTGGCTTGGCGCTTGGTTTGGTGCTTTTCTTGGCGCTTTCCTGGCGCGTGTCTTGGCACTTGGCTTGGCGCTTGGGTTGGTGCTTGTTTTCGCGCATAGCTTGGCGCTCTCCTTGGCGCGCAACCTGGCGCTTGGCTTGTCGCTTGGCTTGGCGGTTTCTTGGCGCGTGGCTTGTCGCTTAGCTGGCGCTTTTCTTGGCGGGTGGCTTGGCACTTGGCTTGGCGCTTGGCTTGGAGCGTGGTTTGGCGATTTTCTAGGCGCGTGGCTTGGCGCGTGGCTTGCGCTTGGCTGGCTGGGCGCTTGGCTTAGCGCTTGGCTTGACGCTTGGCTTGGTGCTTTCCTTGGCGCGTAGCTTGGCGTTTGGCTTGGCGCTTGGTTTTGTGATTTTCTTGGCGCTTTTCCTGGCGCGTGGCTTGGCGCTTGGCTGGGCGCTTGGCATGGCGCTTGGCTTGGCGCTTTTCTTGGCGCGTAGCTTGTCGCTTGGCTTGGTGCTTTTCTTGGCGCGTGACTTGGCGTTTGTCTGGGCGCTTGGCTTGGCGCTTGGCTTGGCGCTTGGCTTGGCGCTTGGCTTAGAGCTTAGCTTGGCGCTTAGCTGGCTGGGCGCTTGGCTTAGCGTTTGGCTTGACGCTTGGTTCGGCGCTTTCCTTGGCGCGTGGCTTGGCGCTTGGCTTGGCACTTGGCTTGGCGCTTGGATTGGCGCTTGGCTCGGCGCGTGGCTTGGCGCTTGGCTTGGCGCTTGGCTCGCGCTTTTTTTGGCGCGTGGCTTGGCGCTTGTCTGGGCGCATGGCTTGGCGCTTGGCTTGGCGCTCTCCTTGACGCGTGGCTTAACGCATGGCTGGGCACTTGGCTTGGCGCTTGGCTTGGCGCTTTTCATGGCGCTTTTCTTGGCGCTTTCCTTGGCGCTTGGCTGGGCGCTTGGCTTGGCGCTTGGCTCGGCGCGTGGCTTGACGCTTGGCTTGGCGCATGGCTTGGCGCTCTCCTTGACGCGTGGCTTGACGCTTGGCTGGGCACTTGGCTTGGCGCTTGGCTTGGCGCTTGTCTTGGCGCTTTTCATGGCGCGTGGCTTGTCGCTTGGCTTCGCGCTTTTCTTGGCACGTGGCTTGGCACTTGGCTGGTCGCTTGGCTTGGCGCTCTCCTTGGTGCATGGGGTGGCGCTTTTCCTATCGTTTGGCTTGGCGCTTGGCTTGACGCTTTCCTTGGCGCGTAGCTTGGCGCTTGGCTGGGCGCTTGGGTTGTTGCTTGGCTTGACGCTTGGTTTGCCACTTGGCTTGGAGCTTGGCTTGACGCTTGACTTAGCGCATGCTTGGAGCTTATCTTGGCGCGTGGCTTGGCGTTTGGCTAGGCGTTTGGCTTGGCGCTTGTCTCGGCGCTTGGCTTGGCGCTTGGCTTTGCGCTTGGCTTGGCGTTTGGTTTGGCGCTTGGCTTGGCGCTTGGCTTGGCGCTTGGCTTGGCGCTTGGCTTGGTGCTTGTCTTGGCGCGTGGCTTGGCGCGTGGCTTGTCGCTTGTCTTGGCGCTCTCATTGAGCATGGCTTGGCGCTTGGCTCGGCGCGTGGCTTGGCGCTTGGGTTGGCGCTATTCTTGGCGCGTGGCTTGGCGCTTGGCTTGGCGCTTTTCTTGGCGGGTGGCTTGGCGCTTCGCTTGGCGCTTTCTTCGCGCGTGGCTTGGCGCTTGGCTTGGCTCCTGGCTAGGCGCTTGGCTTGGCGCATGGCTTGGCGCTCTCCTAGGCGCGCGGCTTGGCGCTTGGCTCGGCGCGTGGCTTGGCGCTTGGGTTGGCGCTTTTCTTGGCGCGTGGCTTGTCGCTTGGCTTTGCGCTTTTCTTGGCGGGTGGCTTGGCGCTTGGCTTGGCGCTTTCTTCGCGCGTGGCTTGGCGCTTGGCTTGGCTCTTGGCTTGGCGCTTGGCTTGACGCATGGCTTGGCGCTCTTTTTGGAGCGCGGCCTGGCGCTTGGCTTGTCGCTTGGCTTGGCGGTTTCTTTGCGCGTGGCTTGTCGCTTAGCTTGGCGCTTTTCTGGCGGGTGGCTTGGCACTCTGGCCTTGGCGCTTGGCTTGGGGCGTGGTTTGCGATTTTCTTGGCGCGTGGCTTGGCGCTCGGCTGGCTGGGCGCTTGGCTTAGCGCTTGGCTTGACGGTTGGCTTGGTGCTTTCCTTGGCGCGTGGCTTGGCGCTTGGCTTGGCGCTTGGTTTGGTGCTTTTCTTGGCGCTTTCCTGGCGCGTGTCTTGGCACTTGGCTTGGCGCTTGGGTTGGTGCTTGTCTTCGCGCATGGCTTGGCGCTCTCCTTGGCGCGCAACTGGCGCTTGGCTTGTCGCTTGCTTGGCGGTTTCTTGGCGCGTGACTTGTCGCTTAGCTTGCGCTTTTCTTGGCGGGTGGCTTGGCACTGGCTTGGCGCTTGCTTGGAGCGTGGTTTGGCGATTTCTTGGCGCGTGGCTTGGCGCGTGG
The DNA here is from genome assembly GCA_940337035.1 of Agriotes lineatus. Taxonomy (NCBI): domain Eukaryota; kingdom Metazoa; phylum Arthropoda; class Insecta; order Coleoptera; family Elateridae; genus Agriotes; species Agriotes lineatus. Next base: position 214,169 of record CALNHX010000065.1, on the reverse strand, counting down.
CTTGGCGCGTGGCTTGGCGCTTGGCTGGCTGGGCGCTTGGCTTAGCGCTTGGCTTGACGCTTGGCTTTGTGCTTTCCTTGGCGCGTAGCTTGGCGTTTGGCTTGGCGCTTGGTTTTGTGATTTTCTTGGCGCTTTTCCTGGCGCGTGTCTTGGCGCTTGGTTGGGCGCTTGGCATGGCGCTTGCGCTTGGCTTGGCGCTTTTCTTGGCGCGTAGCTTGTCGCTTGGCTTGGTGCTTTTCTTTCCGCGTGACTTGGCGTTTGTCTGGGCGCTTGGCTTGGCGCTTGTCTTGGCGCATGGCTTGGCGCTCTCCTTGCCGCGTGACTTGGCGCTTGGCTGGGCGCTTGGCTTGGCGCTTGGCTTAGCGCTTGGCTTGGCGCTTGGCTTGTCGCTTGGCTGGGTGTTTTTTTTGGCGCGTGTCTTGGCGCTTGACTGGGCGCTTGGCATGGCGCTTGGCTTGGCGCTTTTCTTGGCGCGTAGCTTGTCGCTTGGCTTGGTGCTTTTCTTGGCGCGTGACTTGGCGTTTGTCTGGGCGCTTGGCTTGGCGCTTGTCTTGGCGCTTGGCTTGGCGCTTGGCTTGTCGCTTGGCTTGGTGTTTTTTTTGGCGCGTGGCTTGGCGCTTGTTTGGGCGCTTGGCTTGGCGCTTGGCTTGGCGCTTGGCTTGGCGCTTGGCTTGGCGCTTTCTTGGCGCGTGGCTTTTCGCTTGGCTTGGCGCTCTTCTTGGCGGGTGGTTGGCGCTTGCCTTGGCACTTGGCTTGGCGCTCTTCTTGGCGCGTGGCTTGGCGCCTGGCTTGGCGCTTCTCTTAAATCGTGGCTTGGCGCATGGTTTGTCGCTTGGCTTGGCGCGTGCCTTAACGCTTTTCTTGGCGCGTGGCTTGGCGCGTGGCTTGGCGCTTAGTTGGCTGGACGCTTGGCTTAGCGCTTAACTTGACGCTTGGCCTGGCGCTTTCCTTGACGCGTAACTTGGCGCTTGTCTTGGCACTTGGCTTGGCGCTCTTCTTGGCGCGTGGCTTGTCGCTTGGCTTGGCGCTTTTCTTGGCGGGTGGCTTGGAACTTGGCTTGGCGCTTGGCTTGGCGCTTGCCTTGGCGCTTTCTTGGCGCGTGTCTTGTCGCTTGGGTTGGCGCTTTTCTTGGCGGGTGGCTTGGCACTTGGCTTGGCGCTTGGCTTGGCGCGTGCCTTTACGCTTTTCTTGGCGCAAGGTTTGGCGCGTGGCTTGGCGCTTAGCTGGCTGGCCGCTTGGCTTAGCGCTTAACTTGACGCTTGGCCTGGCGCTTTCCTTGACGCGTGGCTTGGCGCTTGGCTTGGCGCTTCTCTTGGTGCGTGGCTTGGAGCATGGTTTGTCGCTTGGCTTGGCGCTCTCCGTGGTGCATGAAGTGGCGCATTTCTTATCGCGTGGCTTGGCGCTTGGCTTGGCGCTTGGCTTGGCGTTTGGCTTGGCGCTTTTCTTGACGCGTGGCTTGGCGCTTGGCTGGCTAAACGCTTGGCTGGGTGAACGCTTGGCTTAGCGCTTGGCTTGACGCTTGGCTTAGCGCCTTCCTTGGCATGTGGCTGCGAGCTTGGCTTGGCGCTAGGCTTGGCGTCTGGTTTGGCGCTTGGCTTGGCGCTTGGCTTGACGCTTGGCTTAGCGATTTCCTTGGCGCGTGGCTGCGAGCTTGGCTTGGCGCTTGGCTTGGCGCTTGGTTTGGCGCTTGGCTTGGCGCTTGGCTGATCGCTTGGCTTGGCGCTTGGCTTAGCGATTTCCTTGGCGCGTGGCTGCGAGCTTGGCTTGGCGCTTGGCTTGGCGCTTGGCTTGGCGCTTGGCTTGGCGCTTGGCTTAGCGATTTCCTTGGCGCGTGGCGGCGAGCTTGGCTTGGCGCTTGGCTTGGCGCTTGGCTTGGCGCTTGGCTTGGCGCTTGGCTTGGCGCTTGGCTTGGCATGTGGCTGCGAGCTTGGCTTGGCGCTAGGCTTGGCGTCTGGTTTGGCGCTTGGCTTGGCGCTTGGCTTGACGCTTGGCTTAGCGATTTCCTTGGCGCGTGGCTGCGAGCTTGGCTTGGCGCTTGGCTTGGCGCTTGGTTTGGCGCTTGGCTTGGCGCTTGGCTGATCGCTTGGCTTGGCGCTTGGCTTAGCGATTTCCTTGGCGCGTGGCTGCGAGCTTGGCTTGGCGCTTGGCTTGGCGCTTGGCTTGGCGCTTGGCTTAGCGATATCCTTGGCGCGTGGCTGCGAGCTTGGCTTGGCGCTTGGCTTGGCGCTTGGCTTGGCGCTTGGCTTGGCGCTTGGCTTGGCGCTTGGCTTGGCGCTTGGCTTGGCGCTTTTCTTGGCGCGTGGCTTGGCGCTTGTCTGGCCGCTTGGCTTGGCGCTTGGCTTGTCGTTTTCTTGGCGCGTGGTTTGTCGCTTGGCTTGGCGCTTTACTTGGCGGGTGGCTTGGCACTCGGCTTGGCGCTTGGCTTGGCGCGTGCCTTAACGCTTTTCTTGGCGCGTGGCTTGGTGCGTGGCTTGGCGCGTGGTTTGGGGATTAGCTGGCTGGGCGCTTGGCTTAGCGCTTAACTTGACGCTTGGCCTGGCGCTTTCCTTGACGCGTGGCTTGGCGCTTGGCTTAGCCCTTTTCTTCGCGCGTGACTTGGCGCATGGTTGGTCGCTTGGCTTGGCGCTCTCCTTGGTGCATGGGGTAGCGCGTTTCTTATCGCGTGGCTTGGCGCTCGGCTTTGCGCTTGGCTTAGCGCTTTTCTTGGCGCGTAGCTTGGCGCGTGGCTTGTCGCTTTTCTTGGCGCTCTCCTTGGAGCGTGGCTTGGCGCTTGGCTTGGCGCTTGGCTTGGCGCTTTTCTTGGCGCTTGGCTTGGCGCTTGGCTTGACGCTTATCTTGGCGCGTGGCTTGGCGCGTAGCTTGGCCCTTGACTAGGCGCTTGGCTTGGCGCTTTTCTTGGAGCTTTTCTTGGCGCGTGGCTTGGCGCTTAACTTGGCGGTTGGCTTGGCGCTTTCCATGGCACGTGGCTTAGCGCTTAGCTGGGCGCTTGGCTTGGCGTTTGGCTTGGCGCTTTTCTTGGTGCGTGGTTTGTCACTTGGTTTGGCGTTTTTCTTGGCGTGTGGCTTGGCATTTGGCTTGGCGCTTAACTTGACGCTTGGCTTGGCGCACGGCTTGGCGCTATCCTTGGCGATTGGCTTGGCGCTTATTGTGGCGCTTTTCTTGGCGCGTGGTTTGGTGCGTGGCTTGGCGCATGGCTTGTCGCTTGGCTTGGCGTTCTCCTTGGTGCATGGGGTGGCGCTTTTCTTATTGCATGGCTTGGCGCTTGGCTTGGCGCTTGGCTTGGCGCTTTTCTAGGCGCGTGGCTTGGCGCGTGGCTTGTCGCTTGTCTTGGCGCTCTCCTTGGAGCATGGCTTGGCGCTTAGCTCGGCGCGTGGCTTGGCGCTTGGGTTGGCGCTTTTCTTGGCGCGTGGCTTGGCGCTTGGCTTGGCGCTTTTCTTGGCGGGTGGCTTGGCGCTTGGCTTGGCGCTTTCTTCGCGCGTGGCTTGGCGCTTGGCTTGGCTCTTGGCTTGGCGCTTGGCTTGGCGCATGGCTTGGCGCTCTCCTTGGCGCGCGGCTTGGCGCTTGGCTCGGCGCGTAGCTTGGCGCTTGGGTTGGCGCTTTTCTTGGCGCGTGGCTTGTCGCTTGGCTTTGCGCTTTTCTTGGCGGGTGGCTTGGCGCTTGGCTTGTCGCTTTCTTCGCACGTGGCTTGGCGCTTGGCTTGGCTCTTGGCTTGGCGCTTGGCTTGACGCACGGCTTGGCGCTCTTTTTGGAGCGCGGCCTGGCGCTTGGCTTATCGCTTGGCTTGGCGGTTTCTTTGCGCGTGGCTTGTCGCTTAGCTTGGCGCTTTTCTTGGCGTGTGGCTTGGCACTTGGCTTGGCGCTTGGCTTAGCGCTTGGCTTGACGCTTGGCTTGGTGCTTTCCTTGGCGCGTGGCTTGGCACTTGGCTTGGCGCTTGGTTTGGTGCTTTTCTTGGCGCTTTCCTGGCGCGTGTCTTGGCACTTGGCTTGGCGCTTGGGTTGGTGCGGGTTTTCGCGCATGGCTTGGCGCTCTCCTTGGCGCGCAACCTGGCGCTTGGCTTGTCGCTTGGCTTGGCGGTTTCTTGGCGCGTGGCTTGGCGCTTAGCTTGGCGCTTTTCTTGGCGCGTGGCTTGGCGCTCGGCTGGCTGGGCGCTTGGCTTAGCGCTTGGCTTGACGCTTGGCTTGGTGCTTTCCTTGGCGCGTGGCTTGGCGCTTGGCTTGGCGCTTGGTTTGGTGCTTTTCTTGGCGCTCTCCTTGGCGCGCAACCTGGCGCTTGGCTTGTCGCTTGGCTTGGCGGTTTCTTGGCGCGTGGCTTGTCGCTTAGCTTGGCGCTTTTCTTGGCGGGTGGCTTGGCACTTGGCTTGGCGCTTGGCTTGGAGCGTGGTTTGGCGATTTTCTTGGCGCGTGGCTTGGCGCGTGGCTTGGCGCTTGGCTGGCTGGGCGCTTGGCTTAGCGCTTGGCTTGACGCTTGGCTTGGTGATTTCCTTGGCGCGTAGCTTGGCGTTTGGCTTGGCGCTTGGTTTTGTGATTTTCTTGGCGGTTTTCCTGGCGCGTGTCTTGGCGCTTGGCTGGGCGCTTGGCATGGCGCTTGGCTTGGCGCTTTTCTTGGCGCGTAGCTTGTCGCTTGGCTTGGTGCTTTTCTTGGCGCGTGACTTGGCGTTCGTCTGGGCGCTTGGCTTGGCGCTTGTCTTGGCGCATGGCTTGGCGCTCTCCTTGCCGCGTGACTTGGCGCTTGGCTGGGCGCTTGGCTTGGCGCTTGGCTTGGCGCTTGGCTTGGCGCTTGGCTTGTCGCTTGGCTTGGTGTTTTTTTTGGCGCGTGGCTTGGCGCTTGTCTGGGCGCTTGGCTTGGCGCTTGGCTTGGCGCTTTCTTGGCGCGTGGCTTTTCGCTTGGCTTGGCGCTCTTCTTGGCGGGTGGTTGGCGCTTGCCTTGGCACTTGGCTTGGCGCTCTTCTTGGCGCGTGGCTTGGCGCTTGGCTTGGCGCTTCTCTTAAATCGTGGCTTGGCGCATGGTTTGTCACTTGGCTTGGCGCGTGCCTTAACGCTTTTCTTGGCATTTGGCTTGGCGCTTGTCTTGGCGCATGGCTTGGCGCTCTCCTTGCCGCGTGACTTGGCGCTTGGCTGGGCGCTTGGCTTGGCGCTTGGCTTAGCGCTTGGCTTGGCGCTTGGCTTGTCGCTTGGCTGGGTGTTTTTTTTGGCGCGTGGCTTGGCGCTTGTCTGGGCGCTTGGCTTGGCGCTTGGCTTGGCGCTTTCTTGGCGCGTGGCTTTTCGCTTGGCTTGGCGCTCTTCTTGGCGGGTGGTTGGCGCTTGCCTTGGCACTTGGCTTGGCGCTCTTCTTGGCGCGTGGCTTGGCGCTTGGCTTGGCGCTTCTCTTAAATCGTGGCTTGGCGCATGGTTTGTCGCTTGGCTTGGCGCGTGCCTTAACGCTTTTCTTGGCGCGTGGCTTGGCGCGTGGCTTGGCGCTTAGTTGGCTGGACGCTTGGCTTAGCGCTTAACTTGACGCTTGGCCTGGCGCTTTCCTTGACGCGTAACTTGGCGCTTGTCTTGGCATTTGGCTTGGCGCTCTTCTAGGCGCGTGGCTTGGCGCTCAGTTGGCTGGACGCTTGGCTTAGCGCTTAACTTGACGTTTGGCCTGGGGCTTTCCTTGACGCGTAACTTGGCGCTTGTCTTGGCACTTGGCTTGGCGCTTTTCTTGGCGCGTAGCTTGGCGCTCGGCTGGCTGGGCGCTTGGCTTAGCGCTTGGTTTGACGCTTGGCTTGGTGCTTTCCTTGGCGGGTGGCTTGGCGCTTGGCTTGGCGCTTGGTTTGGTGCTTTTCTTGGCGCTTTCCTGGCGCGTGTCTTGGCACTTGGCTTGGCGCTTGGGTTGGTGCTTGTTTTCGCGCATAGCTTGGCGCTCTCCTTGGCGCGCAACCTGGCGCTTGGCTTGTCGCTTGGCTTGGCGGTTTCTTGGCGCGTGGCTTGTCGCTTAGCTTGGCGCTTTTCTTGGCGGGTGGCTTGGCACTTGGCTTGGCGCTTGGCTTGGAGCGTGGTTTGGCGATTTTCTAGGCGCGTGGCTTGGCGCGTGGCTTGGCGCTTGGCTGGCTGGGCGCTTGGCTTAGCGCTTGGCTTGACGCTTGGCTTGGTGCTTTCCTTGGCGCGTAGCTTGGCGTTTGGCTTGGCGCTTGGTTTTGTGATTTTCTTGGCGCTTTTCCTGGCGCGTGGCTTGGCGCTTGGCTGGGCGCTTGGCATGGCGCTTGGCTTGGCGCTTTTCTTGGCGCGTAGCTTGTCGCTTGGCATGGTGCTTTTCTTGGCGCGTGACTTGGCGTTTGTCTGGGCGCTTGGCTTGGCGCTTGGCTTGGCGCTTGGCTTAGAGCTTAGCTTGGCGCTTAGCTGGCTGGGCGCTTGGCTTAGCGTTTGGCTTGACGCTTGGTTCGGCGCTTTCCTTGGCGCGTGGTTTGGCGCTTGGCTTGGCACTTGGCTTGGCGCTTGGATTGGCGGTTGGCTCGGCGCGTGGCTTGGCGCTTGGTTTGGCGCTTGGCTCGCGCTTTTTTTGGCGCGTGGCTTGGCGCTTGTCTGGGCGCATGGCTTGGCGCTTGGCTTGGCGCTCTCCTTGACGCGTGGCTTAACGCATGGCTGGGCACTTGGCTTGGCGCTTGGCTTGGCGCTTTTCATGGCGCTTTTCTTGGCGCTTTCCTTGGCGCTTGGCTGGGCGCTTGGCTTGGCGCTTGGATCGGCGCGTGGCTTGACGCTTGGCTTGGCGCATGGCTTGGCGCTCTCCTTGACGCGTGGCTTGACGCTTGGCTGGGCACTTGGCTTGGCGCTTGGCTTGGCGCTTGTCTTGGCGCTTTTCATGGCGCGTGGCTTGTCGCTTGGCTTCGCGCTTTTCTTGGCACGTGGCTTGCCACTTGGCTGGTCGCTTGGCTTGGCGCTCTCCTTGGTGCATGGGGTGGCGCTTTTCCTATCGTTTGGCTTGGCGCTTGGCTTGACGCTTTTCTTGGCGCGTAGCTTGGCGCTTGGCTGGGCGCTTGGGTTGTTGCTTGGCTTGACGCTTGGTTTGCCACTTGGCTTGGAGCTTGGCTTGGCGCGTGCCTTAACGCTTTTCTTGGCGCGTGGCTTGGCGCGTGGCTTGGCGCTTAGTTGGCTGGACGCTTGGCTTAGCGCTTAACTTGACGCTTGGCCTGGCGCTTTCCTTGACGCGTAACTTAGTGCTTGTCTTGGCATTTGGCTTGGCGCTCTTCTAGGCGCGTGGCTTGGCGCTCAGTTGGCTGGACGCTTGGCTTAGCGCTTAACTTGACGCTTGGCCTGGCGCTTTCCTTGACGCGTAACTTGGCGCTTGTCTTGGCACTTGGCTTGGCGCTTTTCTTGGCGCGTGGCTTGGCGCTCGGCTGGCTGGGCGCTTGGCTTAGCGCTTGGCTTGACGCTTGGCTTGGTGCTTTCCTTGGCGGGTGGCTTGGCGCTTGGCTTGGCGCTTGGTTTGGTGCTTTTCTTGGCGCTTTCCTGGCGCGTGTCTTGGCACTTGGCTTGGCGCTTGGGTTGGTGCTTGTTTTCGCGCATAGCTTGGCGCTCTCCTTGGCGCGCAACCTGGCGCTTGGCTTGTCGCTTGGCTTGGCGGTTTGTTGGCGCGTGGCTTGTCGCTTAGCTTGGCGCTTTTCTTGGCGGGTGGCTTGGCACTTGGCTTGGCGCTTGGCTTGGAGCGTGGTTTGGCGATTTTCTAGGCGCGTGGCTTGGCGCGTGGCTTGGCGCTTGGCTGGCTGGGCGCTTGGCTTAGCGCTTGGCTTGACGCTTGGCTTGGTGCTTTCCTTGGCGCGTAGCTTGGCGTTTGGCTTGGCGCTTGGTTTTGTGATTTTCTTGGCGCTTTTCCTGGCGCGTGGCTTGGCGCTTGGCTGGGCGCTTGGCATGGCGCTTGGCTTGGCGCTTTTCTTGGCGCGTAGCTTGTCGCTTGGCTTGGTGCTTTTCTTGGCGCGTGACTTGGCGTTTGTCTGGGCGCTTGGCTTGGCGCTTGGCTTGGCGCTTGGCTTGGCGCTTGGCTTAGAGCTTAGCTTGGCGCTTAGCTGGCTGGGCGCTTGGCTTAGCGTTTGGCTTGACGCTTGGTTCGGCGCTTTCCTTGGCGCGTGGCTTGGCGCTTGGCTTGGCACTTGGCTTGGCGCTTGGATTGGCGCTTGGCTCGGCGCGTGGCTTGGCGCTTGGCTTGGCGCTTGGCTCGCGCTTTTTTTGGCGCGTGGCTTGGCGCTTGTCTGGGCGCATGGCTTGGCGCTTGGCTTGGCGCTCTCCTTGACGCGTGGCTTAACGCATGGCTGGGCACTTGGCTTGGCGCTTGGCTTGGCGCTTTTCATGGCGCTTTTCTTGGCGCTTTCCTTGGCGCTTGGCTGGGCGCTTGGCTTGGCGCTTGGCTCGGCGCGTGGCTTGACGCTTGGCTTGGCGCATGGCTTGGCGCTCTCCTTGACGCGTGGCTTGACGCTTGGCTGGGCACTTGGCTTGGCGTTTGGCTTGGCGCTTGTCTTGGCGCTTTTCATGGCGCGTGGCTTGTCGCTTGGCTTCGCGCTTTTCTTGGCACGTGGCTTGGCACTTGGCTGGTCGCTTGGCTTGGCGCTCTCCTTGGTGCATGGGGTGGCGCTTTTCCTATCGTTTGGCTTGGCGCTTGGCTTGACGCTTTCCTTGGCGCGTAGCTTGGCGCTTGGCTGGGCGCTTGGGTTGTTGCTTGGCTTGACGCTTGGTTTGCCACTTGGCTTGGAGCTTGGCTTGACGCTTGACTTAGCGCATGCCTTGGAGCTTATCTTGGCGCGTGGCTTGGCGTTTGGCTAGGCGTTTGGCTTGGCGCTTGTCTCGGCGCTTGGCTTGGCGCTTGGCTTTGCGCTTGGCTTGGCGTTTGGTTTGGCGCTTGGCTTGGCGCTTGGCTTGGCGCTTGGCTTGGCGCTTGGCTTGGTGCTTGTCTTGGCGCGTGGCTTGGCGCGTGGCTTGTCGCTTGTCTTGGCGCTCTCATTGGAGCATGGCTTGGCGCTTGGCTCGGCGCGTGGCTTGGCGCTTGGGTTGGCGCTATTCTTGGCGCGTGGCTTGGCGCTTGGCTTGGCGCTTTTCTTGGCGGGTGGCTTGGCGCTTCGCTTGGCGCTTTCTTCGCGCGTGGCTTGGCGCTTGGCTTGGCTCCTGGCTAGGCGCTTGGCTTGGCGCATGGCTTGGCGCTCTCCTAGGCGCGCGGCTTGGCGCTTGGCTCGGCGCGTGGCTTGGCGCTTGGGTTGGCGCTTTTCTTGGCGCGTGGCTTGTCGCTTGGCTTTGCGCTTTTCTTGGCGGGTGGCTTGGCGCTTGGCTTGGCGCTTTCTTCGCGCGTGGCTTGGCGCTTGGCTTGGCTCTTGGCTTGGCGCTTGGCTTGACGCATGGCTTGGCGCTCTTTTTGGAGCGCGGCCTGGCGCTTGGCTTGTCGCTTGGCTTGGCGGTTTCTTTGCGCGTGGCTTGTCGCTTAGCTTGGCGCTTTTCTTGGCGGGTGGCTTGGCACTTGGCTTGGCGCTTGGCTTGGGGCGTGGTTTGGCGATTTTCTTGGCGCGTGGCTTGGCGCTCGGCTGGCTGGGCGCTTGGCTTAGCGCTTGGCTTGACGCTTGGCTTGGTGCTTTCCTTGGCGCGTGGCTTGGCGCTTGGCTTGGCGCTTGGTTTGGTGCTTTTCTTGGCGCTTTCCTGGCGCGTGTCTTGGCACTTGGCTTGGCGCTTGGGTTGGTGCTTGTCTTCGCGCATGGCTTGGCGCTCTCCTTGGCGCGCAACCTGGTGCTTGGCTTGTCGCTTGGCTTGGCGGTTTCTTGGCGCATGGCTTGTCGCTTAGCTTGGCGCTTTTCTTGGCGGGTGGCTTGGCACTTGGCTTGGCGCTTGGCTTGGAGCGTGGTTTGGCGATTTTCTTGGCGCGTGGCTTGGCGCGTGGCTTGGCGCTTGGCTGGCTGGGCGCTTGGCTTAGCGCTTGGCTTGACGCTTGGCTTGGTGCTTTCCTTGGCGCGTAGCTTGGCGTTTGGCTTGGCGCTTGGTTTTGTGATTTTCTTGGCGCTTTTCCTGGCGCGTGTCTTGGCGCTTGGCTGGGCGCTTGGCATGGCGCTTGGCTTGGCGCTTTTCTTGGCGCGTAGCTTGTCGCTTGGCTTGGTGCTTTTCTTGGCGCGTGACTTGGCGTTTGTCTGGGCGCTTGGCTTGGCGCTTGTCTTGGCGCATGGCTTGGCGCTCTCCTTGCCGCGTGACTTGGCGCTTGGCTGGGCGCTTGGCTTGGCGCTTGGCATGGCGCTTGGCTTGGCGCTTTTCTTGGCGCGTAGCTTGTCGCTTGGCTTGGTGCTTTTCTTGGCGCGTGACTTGGCGTTTGTCTGGGCGCTTGGCTTGGCGCTTGTCTTGGCGCATGGCTTGGCGCTCTCCTTGCCGCGTGGCTTGGCGCTTGTCTGGGCGCTTGGCTTGGCGCTTGGCTTGGCGCTTGGCTTGGCGCTTTCTTGGCGCGTGGCTTTTCGCTTGGCTTGGCGCTCTTCTTGGCGGGTGGTTGGCGCTTGCCTTGGCACTTGGCTTGGCGCTCTTCTTGGCGCGTGGCTTGGCGCTTGGCTTGGCGCTTCTCTTAAATCGTGGCTTGGCGCATGGTTTGTCGCTTGGCTTGGCGCGTGCCTTAACGCTTTTCTTGGCGCGTGGCTTGGCGCGTGGCTTGGCGCTTAGTTGGCTGGACGCTTGGCTTAGCGCTTAACTTGACGCTTGGCCTGGCGCTTTCCTTGACGCGTAACTTGGCGCTTGTCTTGGCACTTAGCTTGGCGCTCTTCTTGGCGCGTGGCTTGGCGCTTAGTTGGCTGGACGCTTGGCTTATCGCTTAACTTGACGCTTGGCCTGGCGCTTTCCTTGACGCGTAACTTGGCGCTTGTCTTAGCACTTGGCTTGGCGCTTTTCTTGGCGCGTGGCTTGACGCTTGGCTTGGTGCTTTCCTTGGCGCGTGGCTTGGCGCTTGGCTTGGCGCTTGGTTTGGTGCTTTTCTTGGCGCTTTCCTGGCGCGTGTCTTGGCACTTGGCTTGGCGCTTGGGTTGGTGCTTGTCTTCGCGCATGGCTTGGCGCTCTCCTTGGCGCGAAACCTGGCGCTTGGCTTGTCGCTTGGCTTGGCGGTTTCTTGGCGCGTGGCTTGTCGCTTAGCTTGGCGCTTTTCTTGGCGGGTGGCTTGGCACTTGGCTTGGCGCTTGGCTTGGAGCGTGGTTTGGCGATTTTCTTGGCGCGTGGCTTGGCGCGTGGCTTGGCGCTTGGCTGGCTGGGCGCTTGGCTTAGCGCTTGGCTTGACGCTTGGCTTGGTGCTTTCCTTGGCGCGTAGCTTGGCGTTTGGCTTGGCGCTTGGTTTTGTGATTTTCTTGGCGCTTTTCCTGGCGCGTGGCTTGGCGCGTAGCTTGTCGCTTGGCTTGGCGCATGGCTTGGCGCTCTCCTTGACGTGTGGCTTGACGCTTGGCTGGGCACTTGGCTGGGCGCTTGGCTTGGCGCTTGTCTTGGCGCTTTTCATGGCGCGTGGCTTGTCGCTTGGCTTCGCGCTTTTCTTGGCACGTGGCTTGGCACTTGGCTGGTCGCTTGGCTTGGCGCTCTCCTTGGTGCATGGGGTGGCGCTTTTCCTATCGTTTGGCTTGGCGCTTGGCTTGACGCTTTTCTTGGCGCGTAGCTTGGCGCTTGGCTGGGCGCTTGGCTTGTTGCTTGGCTTGACGCTTGGTTTGCCACTTGGCTTGGAGCTTGGCTTGACGCTTGACTTAGCGCATGCCTTGGCGCTTATCTTGGCGCGTGGCTTGGCGTTTGGCTAGGCGTTTGGCTTGGCGCTTGGCTTTGCGCTTGGCTTGGCGTTTGGTTTGGCGCTTGGCTTGGCGCTTGGCTTGGCGCTTGGCTTGGTGCTTGTCTTGGCGCGTGGCTTGGCGCGTGGCTTGTCGCTTGTCTTGGCGCTCTCATTGGAGCATGGCTTGGCGCTTGGCTCGGCGCGTGGCTTGGCGCTTGGGTTGGCGCTATTCTTGGCGCGTGGCTTGGCGCTTGGCTTGGCGCTTTTCTTGGCGGGTGGCTTGGCGCTTGGCTTGGCGCTTTCTTCGCGCGTGGCTTGGCGCTTGGCTTGGCTCCTGGCTTGGCGCTTGGCTTGGCGCATGGCTTGGCTCTCTCCTTGGCGCGCGGCTTGGCGCTTGGCTCGGCGCGTGGCTTGGCGCTTGGGTTGGCGCTTTTCTTGGCGCGTGGCTTGTCGCTTGGCTTTGCGCTTATCTTGGCGGGTGGCTTGGCGCTTGGCTTGGCGCTTTCTTCGCGCGTGGCTTGGCGCTTGGCTTGGCTCTTGGCTTGGCGCTTGGCTTGACGCATGGCTTGGCGCTCTTTTTGGAGCGCAACCTGGCGCTTGGCTTGTCGCTTGGCTTGGCGGTTTCTTTGCGCGTGGCTTGTCGCTTAGCTTGGCGCTTTTCTTGGCGGGTGGCTTGGCACTTGGCTTGGCGCTTGGCTTGGGGCGTGGTTTGGCGATTTTCTTGGCGCGTGGCTTGGCGCTCGGCTGGCTGGGCGCTTGGCTTAGCGCTTGGCTTGACGGTTGGCTTGGTGCTTTCCTTGGCGCGTGGCTTGGCGCTTGGCTTGGCGCTTGGTTTGGTGCTTTTCTTGGCGCTTTCCTGGCGCGTGTCTTAGCACTTGGCTTGGCGCTTGGGTTGGTGCTTGTCTTCGCGCATGGCTTGGCGCTCTCCTTGGCGCGCAACCTGGCGCTTGGCTTGTCGCTTGGCTTGGCGGTTTCTTGGCGCGTGGCTTGTCGCTTAGCTTGGCGCGTTTCTTGGCGGGTGGCTTGGCACTTGGCTTGGCGCTTGGCTTGGAGCGTGGTTCGGCGATTTTCTTGGCGCGTGGCTTGGCGCGTGGCTTGGCGCGTGGCTTGGCGCTTGGCTGGCTGGGCGCTTGGCTTAGCGCTTGGCTTGACGCTTGGCTTGGTGCTTTCCTAGGCGCGTAGCTTGGCGTTTGGCTTGGCGCTTGGTTTTGTGATTTTCTTGGCACTTTTCCTGGCGCGTGTCTTGGCGCTTGGCTGGGCGCTTGGCATGGCGCTTGGCTTGGCGCTTTTCTTGGCGCGTAGCTTGTCGCTTGGCTTGGTGCTTTTCTTGGCGCGTGACTTGGCGTTTGTCTGGGCGCTTGGCTTGGCGCTTGTTTTGGCGCATGGCTTGGCGCTCTCCTTGCCGCGTGACTTGGCGCTTGGCTGGGCGCTTGGCTTGGCGCTTGGCTTGGCGCTTGGCTTGTCGCTTGGCTTGGTGTTTTTTTTGGCGCGTGGCTTGGCGCTTGTCTGGGCGCTTGGCTTGGCGCTTGGCTTGGCGCTTTCTTGGCGCGTGGCTTTTCGCTTGGCTTGGCGCTCTTCTTGGCGGGTGGTTGGCGCTTGCCTTGGCACTTGGCTTGGCGCTCTTCTTGGCGCGTGGCTTGGCGCTTGGCTTGGCGCTTCTCTTAAATCGTGGCTTGGCGCATGGTTTGTCGCTTGGCTTGGCGCGTGCCTTAACGCTTTTCTTGGCGCGTGGCTTGGCGCGTGGCTTGGCGCTTAGTTGGCTGGACGCTTGGCTTAGCGCTTAACTTGACGCTTGGCCTGGCGCTTTTCTTGACGCGTAACTTGGCGCTTGTCTTGGCACTTGGCTTGGCGCTCTTCTTGGCGCGTGGCTTGGCGCTTGGCTTGGCGCTTCTCTTGGAGCGTGGCTTGGCGCATGGTTTGTCGCTTGGCTTGGCGCTCTCCTTGGTGCATGGGGTGGCGCTTTTCTTATCGCGTGGCTTGTCGCTTGGCTTGGCGCTTGGCTTGGCGCTTAGCTTGGCGCTTTTCTTGGAGCGTGGGTTGGCGCGTCGCTTGTCGCTTGTCTTGGCGCTCTCCTTGGAGCGTGGCTTGGCGCTTGGCTCGGCACGTGGCTTGGCGCTTGGCTTGGCGCTTTTCTTAACGCGTGGCTTGGCGCTTGGCTTGGCGCATGGCTTGGCGCTCTCCTTGACGCGTGGCTTGGCGCTTGGATGGGCGCTTGGCTTGGCGCTTTCTTGGCGCTTTTCTTAGCGTGTGGCTTGGCGCGTGGCTTGTCGTTTGGTTTAGCGCACTCCTTGGTGAATGGGGTGGCGCTTTTCCTGGCGCGTGGTTTGGCGCTTGGCTTGGCGCTTAGCGTGTCGCTTTTCTTGGCGCGTGGCTTGGCGCTTTGCTTGGCGCTTGGCTTGTCGCTTTCCTTGGAGCGTGGCTTGGCGCTTGGCTTGGCGCTTTTTTTGGCGCGTGATTTGTCTTTTGGTTTGGCGCTCTCCTTAGAGCGTGGCTTGGCGCTTGGCTCGGCGCATGGCTTGGCGCGTGGCTTGTCGCTTGGCTTGGCGCTCTCCTTAGAGCGTGGCTTGGCGCTTGGCTCGGCGCATGGCTTGGCGCTTGGCTCGGCGCGTGGCTTGGCGCTTGGTTGGCTTGGTGCTTCTCTTAGCGCGTGGACTGGCGCGTGGCTTGTCGCTTGGCTTGGCGCTCTCCTTCGTGCATGGCCTGGCGCTTTTCTTGACGCGTAACTTGGCGCTTGTCTTGGCACTTGGCTTGGCGCTCTTCTTGGCGCGTGGCTTGGCGCTTGGCTTGGCGCTTCTCTTGGAGCGTGGCTTGGCGCATGGTTTGTCGCTTGGCTTGGCGCTCTCCTTGGTGCATGGGGTGGCGCTTTTCTTATCGCGTGGCTTGTCGCTTGGCTTGGCGCTTGGCTTGGCGCTTAGCTTGGCGCTTTTCTTGGAGCGTGGGTTGGCGCGTCGCTTGTCGCTTGTCTTGGCGCTCTCCTTGGAGCGTGGCTTGGCGCTTGGCTCGGCACGTGGCTTGGCGCTTGGCTTGGCGCTTTTCTTAACGCGTGGCTTGGCGCTTGGCTTGGCGCATGGCTTGGCGCTCTCCTTGACGCGTGGCTTGGCGCTTGGATGGGCGCTTGGCTTGGCGCTTTCTTGGCGCTTTTCTTAGCGTGTGGCTTGGCGCGTGGCTTGTCGTTTGGTTTAGCGCACTCCTTGGTGAATGGGGTGGCGCTTTTCCTGGCGCGTGGTTTGGCGCTTGGCTTGGCGCTTAGCGTGTCGCTTTTCTTGGCGCGTGGCTTGGCGCTTTGCTTGGCGCTTGGCTTGTCGCTTTCCTTGGAGCGTGGCTTGGCGCTTGGCTTGGCGCTTTTTTTGGCGCGTGATTTGTCTTTTGGTTTGGCGCTCTCCTTAGAGCGTGGCTTGGCGCTTGGCTCGGCGCATGGCTTGGCGCGTGGCTTGTCGCTTGGCTTGGCGCTCTCCTTAGAGCGTGGCTTGGCGCTTGGCTCGGCGCATGGCTTGGCGCTTGGCTCGGCGCGTGGCTTGGCGCTTGGTTGGCTTGGTGCTTCTCTTAGCGCGTGGACTGGCGCGTGGCTTGTCGCTTGGCTTGGCGCTCTCCTTCGTGCATGGCCTGGCGCTTTTCTTGACGCGTAACTTGGCGCTTGTCTTGGCACTTGGCTTGGCGCTCTTCTTGGCGCGTGGCTTGGCGCTTGGCTTGGCGCTTCTCTTGGAGCGTGGCTTGGCGCATGGTTTGTCGCTTGGCTTGGCGCTCTCCTTGGTGCATGGGGTGGCGCTTTTCTTATCGCGTGGCTTGTCGCTTGGCTTGGCGCTTGGCTTGGCGCTTAGCTTGGCGCTTTTCTTGGAGCGTGGGTTGGCGCGTCGCTTGTCGCTTGTCTTGGCGCTCTCCTTGGAGCGTGGCTTGGCGCTTGGCTCGGCACGTGGCTTGGCGCTTGGCTTGGCGCTTTTCTTAACGCGTGGCTTGGCGCTTGGCTTGGCGCATGGCTTGGCGCTCTCCTTGACGCGTGGCTTGGCGCTTGGATGGGCGCTTGGCTTGGCGCTTTCTTGGCGCTTTTCTTAGCGTGTGGCTTGGCGCGTGGCTTGTCGTTTGGTTTAGCGCACTCCTTGGTGAATGGGGTGGCGCTTTTCCTGGCGCGTGGTTTGGCGCTTGGCTTGGCGCTTAGCGTGTCGCTTTTCTTGGCGCGTGGCTTGGCGCTTTGCTTGGCGCTTGGCTTGTCGCTTTCCTTGGAGCGTGGCTTGGCGCTTGGCTTGGCGCTTTTTTTGGCGCGTGATTTGTCTTTTGGTTTGGCGCTCTCCTTAGAGCGTGGCTTGGCGCTTGGCTCGGCGCATGGCTTGGCGCGTGGCTTGTCGCTTGGCTTGGCGCTCTCCTTAGAGCGTGGCTTGGCGCTTGGCTCGGCGCATGGCTTGGCGCTTGGCTCGGCGCGTGGCTTGGCGCTTGGTTGGCTTGGTGCTTCTCTTAGCGCGTGGACTGGCGCGTGGCTTGTCGCTTGGCTTGGCGCTCTCCTTCGTGCATGGCCTGGCGCTTTTCTTGACGCGTAACTTGGCGCTTGTCTTGGCACTTGGCTTGGCGCTCTTCTTGGCGCGTGGCTTGGCGCTTGGCTTGGCGCTTCTCTTGGAGCGTGGCTTGGCGCATGGTTTGTCGCTTGGCTTGGCGCTCTCCTTGGTGCATGGGGTGGCGCTTTTCTTATCGCGTGGCTTGTCGCTTGGCTTGGCGCTTGGCTTGGCGCTTAGCTTGGCGCTTTTCTTGGAGCGTGGGTTGGCGCGTCGCTTGTCGCTTGTCTTGGCGCTCTCCTTGGAGCGTGGCTTGGCGCTTGGCTCGGCACGTGGCTTGGCGCTTGGCTTGGCGCTTTTCTTAACGCGTGGCTTGGCGCTTGGCTTGGCGCATGGCTTGGCGCTCTCCTTGACGCGTGGCTTGGCGCTTGGATGGGCGCTTGGCTTGGCGCTTTCTTGGCGCTTTTCTTAGCGTGTGGCTTGGCGCGTGGCTTGTCGTTTGGTTTAGCGCACTCCTTGGTGAATGGGGTGGCGCTTTTCCTGGCGCGTGGTTTGGCGCTTGGCTTGGCGCTTAGCGTGTCGCTTTTCTTGGCGCGTGGCTTGGCGCTTTGCTTGGCGCTTGGCTTGTCGCTTTCCTTGGAGCGTGGCTTGTCGTTTGGTTTAGCGCACTCCTTGGTGAATGGGGTGGCGCTTTTCCTGGCGCGTGGTTTGGCGCTTGGCTTGGCGCTTAGCGTGTCGCTTTTCTTGGCGCTTGGCTTGGCGCTTAGCTTGGCGCTTTTCTTGGAGCGTGGGTTGGCGCGTCGCTTGTCGCTTGTCTTGGCGCTCTCCTTGGAGCGTGGCTTGGCGCTTGGCTCGGCGCATGGCTTGGCGCGTGGCTTGTCGCTTGGCTTGGCGCTCTCCTTAGAGCGTGGCTTGGCGCTTGGCTCGGCGCATGGCTTGGCGCTTGGCTTGGCGCTTGGCTTGACGCTTTTCTTGGCGCGTGGCTTGGCTCGTGGCTTAGCGCTTGGCTTGACGCTTGGCTTGGCACTTGGCTTGGAGCTTGGCTTGACGCTTGGCTTGGCGCATGGCTTGGCGCTTGGCTTGACGCTTGGCTTGGCACTTGGCTTGGAGCTTGGCTTGACGCTTGGCTTGGCGCATGTCTTGGCGCTCATATTGGCGCGTGGCTTGGCGCTTGGCTAGGCGTTTGGCTTGGCGCTTGGCTTGGCGCTTGGCTTGACGCTTGGCTTGGCACTTGGCTTGGAGCTTGGCTTGACGCTTGGCTTGGCGCATGTCTTGGCGCTCATATTGGCGCGTGGCTTGGCGCATGTCTTGGCGCTCATATTGGCGCGTGGCTTGGCGCTTGGCTAGGCGTTTGGCTTGGCGCTTGGCTGGGCGCTTGGCTTGGCGCTTGGCTTGGCGGCTGGCTTGGCGCTTGTCTTGGTGCTTGTCTTGGCGCATGGCTTGGTGCTCTCCTTAGCGCGTGGCTTGGCGCTTGGCTATGCGCTTGGCTTAGCGCTTGGCTTGGCGCTTTTCTTGACGCGTAGCTTGTCGCTTGGCTTGGTGCTTTTCTTGGCGCGTGGCTTGGCGCTTGTCTGGGCGCTTGGCTTGGCGCTTGGCTTGGCGCTTGGCTTGGCGCTTCGCTTGGCGCTTTTTTGGAGCGTGGTTTGTCGCTTGGCTTGGCGCTTTTCTTGGCGGGTGGCTTGGCACTTGGCTTGGCGCTTGGCTTGGCGCTTCGCTTGGCGCTTTGCTTAGGGCTTTTTTGGCGCGTGGCTTGTCGCTTGGCTTGGCGCTTTTTTTAGCGCGTGGTTTTCCGCGTGGCTTGGCGCTTAGCTGGCTGGGCGCTTGGCTTAGCGCTTGGCTTGACGCTTGGCTTGACGCTTTCGTTGGCGGGTGGCTTGGCACTTGGCTTGCCGCTTGGTTTGGCGCGTGGTTTGTGGCTTTTCTTGGCGCGTGGCTTGGCGCGTGGCTTGGCGCTTGGCTGGCTGGGCGCTTGGCTTAGCGCTTGGCTTGACGCTTGGCTTGGCGCTTTTCTTGGTGGGTGGATTGGCGCTTGGCTTGGCGCGCGGTTTGGCGCTTTTCTTGGCGCCTCGCTTGGCGCGTGGCTTGGTGCGTGGCTTGGCGCTTGGCTGGCTAAACGCTTGGCTGGCTGAACGCTTAACTTAGTGCTTGGCTTAGCGCTTTCCTTGGCGCGTGGCTTGGAGCTTGGCTTGGCGCTTGGCTTTGCGCTTGGTTTGGCGCTTGGCTTGGCGCTTGGCTTGGCGCTTGGCTTGGTGCTTGTCTTGGCGCATGGTTTGGCGCTCTCCTTGCCGCGTGACTTGGCGCTTGGCTGGGCGATTGGCTTGGCGCTTGGCTTGGCGCCTTTCTTGGCGCGTGGTATGGCGCTTGTCTGGGAGCTTGGTTTGGCGCTTGGCTTGGCGCTTGGCTTGTCGCTTGGCTTGTCGCTTGGCTTGGTGTTTTTTTTGGCGCGTAGCTTGGCGCTTGTCTGGGCGCTTGGCTTGGCGCTTGGCATGGCGCTTGGCTTGGCGCTTTCTTGGCGCGTGGATTGGCGCTTGGCTTGGCGCTTGGCTTGGCGCTTTCTTGGCGCGTGGCTTGTCGCTTGGATTGGCGCTTTTCTTGGCGGGTGGCTTGGAACTTGGCTTGGCGCTTGGCTTGGCGCTTGTCTTGGCGCTTTCTTGGCGCGTGTCTTGTCGCTTGGCTTGGCGCTTTTCTTGGCGGGTGGCTTGGCACTTGGCTTGGCGCTTGGCTTGGCGCGTGCCTTTACGCTTTTCTTGGCGGAAGGTTTGGCGCGTGGCTTGGCGCTTAGCTGGCTGGCCGCTTGGCGTAGCGCTTAACTTGACGCTTGGCCTGGCGCTTTCCTTGACGCGTGGCTTGGCGCTTGTCTTGGCACTTGGCTTGGCGCTCTCCTTGGCGCGTGGCTTGGCGCTTGGCTTAACGCTTCTCTTGGTGCGTGGCTTGGCGCATGGTTTGTCGCTTGGCTTGGCGCTCTCCTTGGTGCATGATGTGGCGCTTTTCTTATCGCGTGGCTTGGCGCTTGGCTTGGCGCATGGCTTGGCGTTTGGCTTGGCGCTTTTCTTGGCGGGTGGCTTGGCGCTTGGCTGGCTAAACGCTTGGCTGGGTGAACGCTTGGCTTAGCGCTTGGCTTGACGCTTGGCTTAGCGCCTTCCTTGGCATGTGGCTGCGAGCTTGGCTTGGCGCTAGGCTTGGCGTTTGGTTTGGCGCTTGGCTTGGCGCTTGGCTTGACGCTTGGCTTAGCGATTTCCTTGGCGCGTGGCTGCGAGCTTGGCTTGGCGCTTGGCTTGGCGCTTGGTTTGGCGCTTGGCTTGGCGCTTGGCTGATCGCTTGGCTTGGCGCTTGGCTTAGCGATTTCCTTGGCGCGTGGCTGAGAGCTTGGCTTGGCGCTTGGCTTGGCGCTTGGCTTGGCGCTTGGCTTAGCGATTTCCTTGGCGCGTGGCTGCGAGTTTGGCTTGGCGCTTGGCTTGGCGCTTAGCTTGGCGCTTGGCTTGGCGCTTGGCTTGGCGCTTGACTTGGCGCTTGGCTTGGCGCTTTTCTTGGCGCGTGGCTTGGCGCTTGTCTGGGCGCTTGGCTTGTCGTTTTCTTGGCGCGTGGCTTGTCGCTTGGCTTGGCGCATTACTTGGCGGGTGGCTTGGCACTCGGCTTGGCGCTTGGCTTGGCGCGTGCCTTAACGCTTTTCTTGGCGCGTGGCTTGGTGCGTGGCTTGGGGCGTGGCTTGGCGCTTAGCAGGCTGGGCGCTTGGCTTAGCGCTTAACTTGACGCTTGGCCTGTCGCTTTCCTTGACGCGTGGCTTGGCGCTTGGCTTAGCCCTTTTCTTCGCGCGTGACTTGGCGCATGGTTGGTCGCTTGGCTTGGCGCTCTCCTTGGTGCATGGGGTGGCGCTTTTCCTATCGTTTGGCTTGGCGTTTGGCTTGACGCTTTTCTTGGCGCGTAGCTTGGCGCTTGGCTGGGCGCTTGGCTTGTTGCTTGGCTTGACGCTTGGTTTGCCACTTGGCTTGGAGCTTGGCTTGACGCTTGACTTAGCGCATGCCTTGGCGCTTATCTTGGCGCGTGGCTTGGCGTTTGGCTAGGCGTTTGGCTTGGTGCTTGTCTCGGCGCTTGGCTTGGCGCTTGGCTTTGCGCTTGGCTTGGCGTCTGGTTTGGCGCTTGGCTTGGCGCTTGGCTTGGCGCTTGGCTTGGTGCTTGTCTTGGCGCATGGCTTGGCGCTCTCCTTGCCGCGTGACTTGGCGCTTGGCTGGGCGCTTGGCTTGGCGCTTGGCTTGGCGCTTGTCTTGGCGCTTGGCTTGTCGCTTTTCTTGGTGTTTTTTTTTGGCGCGTGGCTTGGCGCTTGTCTGGGCGCTTGGCTTGGCGCTTGGCTTGGCGCTTGGCTTGGCGCTTTCTTGGCGCGTGGCTTTTCGCTTGGCTTGGCGCTCTTCTTGGCGGGTGGTTGGCGCTTGCCTTGGCACTTGGCTTGGCGCTCTTCTTGGCGCGTGGCTTGGCGCTTGGCTTGGCGCTTCTCTTAAAGCGTGGCTTGGCGCATGGTTTGTCGCTTGGCTTGGCGCGTGCCTTAACGCTTTTCTTGGCGCGTGGCTTGGCGCGTGGCTTGGCGCTTAGTTGGCTGGACGCTTGGCTTAGCGCTTAACTTGACGCTTGGCCTGGCGCTTTCCTTGACGCGTAACTTGGCGCTTGTCTTGGCACTTGGCTTGGCGCTCTTCTTGGCGCGTGGCTTGGCGCTTGGCTTGGCGCTTCTCTTGGAGCGTGGCTTGGCGCATGGTTTGTCGCTTGGCTTGGCGCTCTCCTTGGTGCATGGGGTGGCGCTTTTCTTATCGCGTGGCTTGTCGCTTGGCTTGGCGCTTGGCTTGGCGCATGGCTTGGCGCTCTCCTTGACGCGTGGCTTGGCGCTTGGATGGGCGCATGGCTTGGCGCTTTTCTTGACGTGTGGCTTGTCGCTTGGCTTCATGCTTTTCTTGGCGCGGAGCTTAGTGCTTGGGTTGGCGCTTGGCTTAGCGCTGGGCTTGGCGCTTTTCTTGGCGCGTGGCTTGGCGCGTGGTTTGTCGTTTGGTTTAGCGCTCTCCTTGGTGCATGGGGTGGCGCTTTTCCTGGCGCGTGGCTTGGCGCTTGGCTTGGCGCTTAGCGTGTCGCTTTTCTTGGCGCGTGGCTTGGCGCTTGGCTTGGCGCTTGGCTTGTCGCTTTCCTTGGAGCGTGGCTTGGCGCTTGGCTTGGCGCTTTTTTTGGCGCGTGACTTGTCTTTTGGTTTGGCGCTTTTCTTGGCACGTGGCTTGGCACGTGGCTTGGCGCTTGGCTTGGCGCTTGGCTTGGCGCTTTTGTTGACGCGTTGCTTGGCACTTGGCTTGCCGCTTGGCTTGGGGCTTCTCTTGGCGCTTTTCTTGGCGTTTAGATTGGCGCGTGGCTTGGCGCTTGGCTTGTCGCTTGGCTTGGCGCTTTTCTTGGCGCGTGGCTTGGCACTTGGCTTGGCGCTTGGCTTGGCGCTTTTCTTGGCGCTTGGTTTGGCGCTTGGCTTGACGCTTATCTTGGCGCGTGGCTTGGCGCGTAGCTTGGCCCTTGCCTAGGAGCTTGGCTTGGCGCTTGGCTTGACGCTTAGCTTGGCACTTGGCTTGGCGTTTGGTTTGACGCTTGGCTTGGCGCATGCCTTGGCGCTCATCATGGCGCGTTGCTTGGCGCTTGGCTGGGCGTTTGGTTTGGCGCTTGTCTCGGCGCCTGGCTTGGCGCGTAGCTTGGCGCTTGGCTAGGCGCTTGGCTTGGCGCTTGGCTTGTCGCTTGGCTTGGCGCTTGGCTTGGCGTTTGGCTTGGCGATAAGCTTGGCGCTTTTGTTGGCGCGTTGCTTGGCGCTTGGCTTGCCACTTGGCCTGGGGCTTGGCTTGGCGCTTTTCCTGGCGCTTTTCTTGGCGCGTGGCTTGGCGCTTGGCTTGGCGGTTGGCTTGGCGCTCTCCTTGGCACGTGGCTTAGCGCTTGGTTAGGCGCTTGGCTTGGCGTTTGGCTTGGCGCTTTTCTTGGCGCGTGGTTTGGCGCTTGGCTGGCTAAACGCTTGGCTGGCTGAAAGCTTGGCTTAGCGCTTGGCTTGACGCTTGGCTTAGCGCTTTCCTTGGCGCGTGGCTGCGAGCTTGGCTTGGCGCTTGGCTTGGCGCTTGGTTTGGCGCTTGGCTTGGCGCTTGGCTTGACGCTTGGCATAGCGCTTTTCTTGGCGCGAGGCTGCGAGCTTGGTTGGCACTTGGCTTGGCGCTTGGTTTGGCGCTTGGCTTGGCGCTTGGCTGGGCGCTTGGCTTGGCGCTTGGCTTGGCGCTTGGCTTGGCGCTTGGCTTGACGCTTGGGATAGCGCTTTTTTGGCGCGTGGCTGCGAGCTTGGCTTGGCGCTTGGCTTGGCGCTTGGCTTGGCGCTTTCTTGGCGCGTGGCTTATCTCTTGGCTTGGCGCTTTACTTGGCGGGTGGCTTAACACTTGGCTTGGCGCTTGGCTTGCTGCGTGCCTTAACGCTTTTCTTATCGCGTGGCTTGGCGCTTGGCTTTGCGCTTGGCTTGACGCTTTTCTTGGCGCGTGGCTTGGCGCGTGGCTTGTCGCTTTTCTTGGCGCTTTTCTTGGAGCGTGGCTTGGCGCTTGGTTTGGCGCATGGCTTGGCGCTCTCCTTGCCGCGTGGCTTGGCGCTTGGCTTAGCCCTTTTCTTCGCGCGTGATTTGGCGCATGGTTGGTCGCTTGGCTTGGCGCTCTCCTTCATGCATGGGGTAGCGCTTTTCTTATCGCGTGGCTTGGCGCTTGGCTTTGCGCTTGGCGCTTTTCTTGGCGCGTGGCTTGGCGCATGGCTTATCGCTTTTCTTGGCGCTCTCCTTAGAGCGTGGCTTGGCGCTTGGCACGGCGCGTGGCTTGGCACCTGTCTTGGCGCTTTTCTTGGAGCGTGGCTTGGAGCTTGGCTGGGCGCTTGGCTTGGCGCTTGGCTTGGCGCTTGGCTTGGCGCTTTTCTTGACGTGTGGCTTGTCGCTTGGCTTCATGCTTTTCTTGGCGCGGAGCTTAGTGCTTGGGTTGGCGCTTGGCTTAGCGCTGGGCTTGGCGCTTTTCTTGGCGCGTGGCTTGGCGCGTGGTTTGTCGCTTGGCTTGGCGCTCTCCTTGGCGCGTGGCTTGGCGCTTGGCTTGGCGCTTCTCTAGGTGCGTGGCTTGGCGCATGGCTTGTCGCTTGACTTGGCGCTCTCCTTGGTGCATGGGGTGGCGCTTTTCTTATCGCGTGGCTTGGCGCTTGGCTTGGCGCTTGGCTTGGCGCTTTTCTTGGCGCGTGGCTTGGCGCGTAGCTTGTCGCTTGTCTTGGCGCTCTCCTTGGAGCGTGGCTTGGCGCTTGGCTTGGCGCTTTTCTTGGCGCGTGGTTTGGTGCTTGGCTTGGCGCATGGCTTAGCGCTCTCCATGACGCGTGGATTGGCGCTTGGATGGGCGCTTGGCTTGGCGCTTGGCTTGGCGCTTGGCTTGGCGCTTGGCTTGGCGCTTTTCTTAGCGTGTGGCTTGTCGCTTGGCTAGGCGTTTGGCTTGGCGCTTTCCTTGGCACGTGGCTTGGCGCGTAGCTTAGCGCTTGGCTTGACGCTTGGCTTAGCGCTTTCCTTGGCGCGTGGCTTGGAGCTTGGCTTTGCGCTTGGCATGGCGCTTGGTTTGGCGCTTGGCTTGGCGCTTGGCTTGGCGCTTGGCTTGGTGCTTGTCTTGGCGCATGGCTTGGCGCTCTCTTTG
Source organism: Agriotes lineatus (assembly GCA_940337035.1). Classification (NCBI taxonomy): domain Eukaryota; kingdom Metazoa; phylum Arthropoda; class Insecta; order Coleoptera; family Elateridae; genus Agriotes; species Agriotes lineatus. The sequence continues at coordinate 190,294 of CALNHX010000065.1, read as the reverse complement.
CCGCGTGACTTGGCGCTTGTCTGGGCGCTTGGCTTGGCGCTTGGCTTGGCGCTTTTCTTGGCGCGTGGCATGGCGCTTGTCTGGGAGCTTGGCTTGGCGCTTGGCTTGGCGCTTGGCTTGTCGCTTGGCTTGGTGTTTTTTTTGGCGCGTGGCTTGGCGCTTGTCTGGGCGCTTGGCTTGGCGCTTGGCTTGGCGCTTGGCTTGGCGCTTTCTTGGCGCGTGGCTTGTCGCTTGGCTTGGCGATCTTCTTGGCGGGTGGTTGGCGCTTGTCTTGGCACTTGGCTTAGCGCTTTTCTTGGCGCGTGGCTTGGCGCTTGGCTTGGCGCTTGGCTTGGCGCTTCTCTTGGAGCGTGGCTTGGCGCATGGTTTGTCGCTTGGCTTGGCGCGTGCCTTAACGCTTTTCTTGGCGCGTGGCTTGGCGCGTGGCTTGACGCTTAGTTGGCTGGACGCTTGGCTTAGCGCTTAACTTGACTCTTGGCCTGGCGCTTTCCTTGACGCGTGGCTTGGCGCTTGTCTTGGCACTTGGCTTGGCGCTCTTCTTGGCGCGTGGCTTGGCGCTTGGCTTGGCGTTTCTCTTGAAGCGTGGCTTGGCGCGTGGCTTGGCGCTTGGCTGGCTGGGCGCTTGGCTTAGCGCTTGGCTTGACGCTTGGCTTGGTGCTTTCCTTGGCGCGTGGCTTGGCGCTTGGCTTGGCGCTTGGTTTGGTGCTTGGCTTGCCGCTTGGCTTGGCGTTTGGCTTGGCGTTTGGCTTGGCGATAGGCTTGGCGCTTTTGTTGGCGCGTGGCTTGGCGCCTGTCTTGGCGGTTGGCTTGGCGCTCTCCTTGGCACGTGGCTTAGCGCTTGGCTAGGCGCTTTGCTTGGCGTTTGGCTTGGCGCTTTTCTTGGCGCGTGGTTTGGCGCTTGGCTGGCTAAACGCTTGGCTGGCTGAACGCTTGGCTTAGCGCTTGGCTTGACGCTTGGCTTAGCGCTTTCCTTGGCGCGTGGCTGCGAGCTTGGCTTGGCGCTTGGCTTGGCGTTTGGTTTGGCGCTTGGCTTGGCGCTTGGCTTGACGCTTGGCATAGCGCTTTTCTTGGCGCGTGGCTGCGAGCTTGGCTTGGCGCTTGGCTTGGCGCTTGGCTTGACGCTTGGCATAGCGCTTCTCTTGGCGCGTGGCTGCGAGCTTGGCTTGGCGCTTGGCTTGTCGCTTGGCTTGGTGTTTTTTTTTTGGCGCGTGGCTTGGCGTTTGTCTGGGCGCTTGGCTTGGCGCTTGGCTTGGCGCTTGGCTTGGCGCTTTCTTGGCGCGTGGCTTATCGCTTGGCTAGGCGCTTTACTTGGCGGGTGGCTTGTCACTTGGCTTGGCGCTTGGCTTGGTGCGTGCCTTAACGCTTTTCTTGGCGCGTGGCTTGCCGCGTGGCTTGGCGCTTAGCTGGCTGGGCGCTTGGCTTAGCGCTTAATTTGACGCTTGGCCTGGCGCTTCCCTTGACGCGTGTCTTGGCGCTTGGCTTAGCTCTTTTCTTCGCGCGTGACTTGGCGCATGGTTGGTCGTTTGGCTTGGCGCTCTCCTTGGTGCATGGGGTAGCGCTTTTCTTATCGCGTGGCTTGGCGCTTGGCTTTGCGCTTGGCTTGGCGCTTTTCTTGGCGCGTGGCTTGCCGCTTTTCTTGGCGCTCTCCTTGGAGCGTGGCTTGGCGCCTGGCACGGCGCGTGGCTTGGCACTTGTCTTGGCGCTTTTATTGGAGCGTGGCTTGGCGCTTGGTTTGGCGCATGGTTTGGCGCTCTCCTTGCCGCGTGACTTGGCGCTTGGCTTGGGGCGTGGTTTGGCGCTTTTCTTGGCGCGTGGCTAGGCGCGTGGCTTGGCGCTTGGCTGGCTGGGCGCTTGGCTTAGCGCTTGGCTTGACGCTTGGCTTGGTGATTTCCTTGGCGCGTGGCTTGGCGCTTGGCTTGGCGCTTGGTTTGGTAATTTTCTTGGCGCTTTTCTTGGCGCGTAGCTTGGCGTTTGGGTTGGCGCTTGGCTTAGCGCTGGGCTTGGCGCTTTTCTTGGCGCGTGGCTTGGCACGTGGTTTGTCGCTTGGCTTAACGCTCTCCTTGGCGCGTGGCTTGGCGCTTGGCTTGGCGCTTCTCTAGGTGCGTGGCTTGGCGCATGGCTTGTCACTTGACTTGGCGCTCTCCTTGGTGCATGGGGTGGCGCTTTTCTTGTCGCGTGGCTTGGCGCTTGGCTTGGCGCCTGGCTTGGCGCTTTTCTTGGCGCGTGGCTTGGCGCGTAGCTTGTCGCTTGTCTTGGCGCTCTCCTTGGAGCGTGGCTTGGCGCTTGGTTCAGCGCGTGGCTTGGCGCTTGGCTTGGCGCTTTTCTTGGCGCGTGGCTTGGCGCTATGCTTGGCGCATGGCTTGGCGCTCTCCTTGACGCGTGGCTTGGCGCTTGGATGGGCGCTTGGCTTGGCGCTTTTCTTAGCGTGTGGCTTAGCGCGTGGCTTGTCGTTTGGCTTGGCGGTCTACTTGGTGCATGGGGTGGCGCTTTTCCTGGCGCGTGGCATGGCGCTTGGCTTGGCGCTTTTCTTGGCGCGTGGCTTGGCGCGCGGTTTCTCGCTTGGCTTGGCGCTTTCCTTGGAGCGTGGCTTGGCGCTTGGCTAGGCGCTTGATTTGGCGCTTGGCTTAACGCTTGGCTTGGCACTTGGCTTGGCGCTTGGTTTGACGCTTGGCTTGGCGCATGCCTTGGCGCTCATCATGGCGCGTGGCTTCTCGCTTGGCTGGGCGTTTGGCTTGGCGCTTGCCTCGGCGCTTGGCTTGGCGCTTTTCTTGGCGCGTGGCTTGGCGCGTAGCTTGGCGCTGGGCTAGGCGCTTGGCTTCGCGCTCGGCTTGTCGCTTGGCTTGGCGCTTGGCTTGGCGTTTGGCTTGGCGATAGGCTTGGCGCTCTTGTTGGCGCGTTGCTTGAAGCTTGGCTTGCCACTTGGCCTGGGGCTTAGCTTGGCGCTTTTCTTGGAGCTTTTCTTGGCGTGTGGCTTGGCACTTGGCTTGGCGCTTAACTTGGCGCTTGGCTTGGCGCACGGCTTGGCGCTATCCTTGGCGATTGGCTTGGCGCTTATTGTGGCGCTTTTCTTGGCGCGTGGTTTGGTGCGTGGCTTGGCGCATTGCTTGTCGCTTGTCTTGGCGCTCTCCTTGGTGCATGGGGTGGCGCTTTTCTTATCGCGTGGCTTGGCGCTTGGCTTGGCGCTTGGCTTGGCGCTTTGCTAGGCGCGTGGGTTGGCGCGTGGCTTGTCGCTTGTCTTGCCGCTCTCCTTGAAGGGTGGCTTGGCGCTAGGCTAGGCGCGTGGCTTGGCGCTTGGGTTGGCGCTTTTCTTGGCGCGTGGCTTGGCGCTTTTCTTGGCGGGTGGCTTGGCGCTTGGCTTGACGCTTTTCTTGGCGCGTAGCTTGGCGCTTGGCTGGGCGCTTGGCTTGTTGCTTGGCTTGACACTTGGTTTGCCACTTGGCTTGAAGCTTGGCTTGACGCATGGCTTGGCGCATGTCTTGGCGCTTATCTTGGCGCGTGGCTTGGCGCTTGGCTAGGCGTTTGGCTTGGCGCTTGTCTCGGCGCTTGGCTTGGCGCTTTTCTTGGCGCGTGGCTTGGCGCGTAGCTTGGCGCTTGGCTGGGCGCTTGACTTGGCGCTTGGCTTCTCGGTTGGCTTGGCGCTTGGCTGGGCGCTTGGCATGGCGCTTGGCTTCGCGCTTTTCTTGGCGCGTAGCTTGTCGCTTGGCTTGGTGCTTTTCTTGGCGCGTGGCTTGGCGCTTGTCTGGGCGCTTGGGTTGACGCTTGGCTTGGCGCTTGGCTTGGCGTTTGGCTTAGCGCTTAGCTTGGCGCTCTCTTGGCGCGTGGCTAGTCGCTTGGCTTGGCGCATATCTTGGCGGGTGCCTTGGCAATTGGCTTGGCGCTTGCCTTGGCGCGCGCCTTAACGCTTTTCTTGGCGCGTGGCTTAGCGCTTAGCTGGCTGGGCGCTTGGCTTAGCGTTTGGCTTGACGCTTGGCTTGGCGCTTTCCTTGGCGGGTGGCTTAGCACTTGGCTTGCCGCTTGGCTTGGCGCGTGGTTTTGCGCTTTTCTTGGCGCGTGCCTTGGCGCGTGGCTTGGCGCTTGGCTGGCTGGGCGCTTGGCTTAGCGCTTGGCTTGACGCTTGGCTTGGCGCTTTTCTTGGCGGGTGGCTTGGCGCTTGGCTTGGCGCGTGGTTTGGCGTTTGGCTGGCTGAACGCTTGGCTTAGCGCTTGGTTTGGCGCTTTCCTTGGCGCGTGGCTTAGAGCTTGGCTTGGCGCTTGGCTTGGCGCTTGGTTTGGCGCTCTTCTTAGCGCTTTTCACGGCGCGTGGCTTGGCGCTTGGCTTGGCGCTTGGCTTGGTGCTTGTCTTGGGGCGTGGCTTGGCACTCTCCTTGGCGCGTAACTTAACGCTTGGCTAGGCGCTTGGCTTAGCGCTTAGCTTGGCGCTTGGATTGGCGCTTAGCTTGGCGCTTTCTTGGCGCGTGGCTTGTCGCTTGGCTTGGCGCTTTTCTTGGCGGGTGGCTTGGCACTTGGCTTGGCGCTTGGCTTGGCGCGTGGCTTGGCGCGTGCCTTGGCGCGTGGCTTGTCGCTTGGCTTGGCGCTCTCCTTAGAGCGTGGCTTGGCGCTTGGCTCGGCGCGTGGCTTGACGCTTGGCTCGGCGCTTGGCTTGGCGCTTTCTTGGCGCATGGCTTGTCGCTTGGCTTGGCGCTTTTCTTGGCGGGTGGCTTGGCACTTGGCTTGGCGCTTGGCTTGGCGCGTCGCTTGGAGCGTGCCTTGGCGCGTCGCTTGTCGCTTGGCTAGGCGCTCTCCTTAGAGCGTGGCTTGGCGCTTGGCTCGGCGCGTGGCTTGACGCTTCGCTCGGCGCGTGGCTTGGCGCTTGGCGTGGCGCTTTTCTTGGCGCGTGGCCTGGCGCTTGGCTTGTCGCTTGGCTTGACGCTTGGCTTGGCGCTTTTCTTGGCGCGTGGCTTGGCGCGTGGCTTGTCGCTTGGCTTGGCGCTCTCCTTAGAGCGTGGCTTGGTGCTTATCTTGCCACTTGGCCTGGGGCTTGGCTTGGCGCTTTTCTTGGCGCTTTTCTTTGCGCGTGGCTTGGCGCTTGGCTTGGCGGGTGGCTTGGCGCTCTCCTTGGCACGTGGCTTAGCGCTTGGCTGGGCGCTTGGCTTGGCGTTTGGCGTGGCGCTTTTCTTGGCGCGTGGCCTGGCGCTTGGCTTGTCGCTTGGCTTGACGCTTGGCTTGGCGCTTTTCTTGGCGCGTGGCTTGGCGCTTGGCTTGGCGCTTGGCTTGGCGGGTGGCTTGGCGCTCTCCTTGGCACGTGGCTTAGCGCTTGGCTGGGCGCTTGGCTTGGCGTTTGGCGTGGCGCTTTTCTTGGCGCGTGGCCTGGCGCTTGGCTTGTCGCTTGGCTTGACGCTTGGCTTGGCGCTTTTCTTGGCGCGTGGCTTGGCGCTTGGCTTGGCGGGTGGCTTGGCGCTCTCCTTGGCACGTGGCTTGGCGCTTGGCTGGCTAAACGCTTGGCTAGCGGAACGCTTGGCTTAGCGCTTGGCTTGACGCTTGGCTTAGCGTTTTTCTTGGCGCGTGGATTAGAGCTTGGCTTGGCACTTGGATTGGCGCTTGGTTTGGCACGTGGCTTGGTGCTTGTCTTGGCGCATGGCTTGGCGCTCTCCTTGCCGCGTGACTTGGCGCTTGGCCGGGCGTTTGGCTTGGCGCTTAGCTTGGCGCTTTTCTTGGCGCGTGGCATGGCGCTTGTCTGGGAGCTTGGCTTGGCGCTTGGCTTGGCGTTTGGCTTGTCGCTTGGCTTGGTGTTTTTTTTGGCGCGTGGCTTTGCGCTTGTCTGGGCGCTTGGCTTGGCGCTTGGCTTGGCGCTTTTCTTGGCGGGTGGCTTGGCATTTGGCTTGGCGCTTGGCTTGGCGCGTGCCTTAACGCTCTCCTTGCCGCGTGACTTGGCGCTTGGCTTGGCGCTTGGCTTGGCGCTTGGCTTGGCGCTTGGCTTGGCGCTTGGCTTGGCGCTTGGCTTGTCGCTTGGCTTGGTGTTTTTTTGGCGCGTGGCTTAGCGCTTGTTTGGGCGCTTGGCTTGGAGCTTGGCTTGGCGCTTGGCTTGGCGCTTTCTTGGCGCGTGGCTTGGCGCGTGGCTTGGCGCGTGGCTTGGCGCGTGGCTTGGCGCTTGGCTTGGCGCTTTCTTGGCGCGTGGCTTGTCGCTTGGCTTGGCGCTTTTCTTGGCGGGTGGCTTGGCACTTGGCTTGGCTTTTGGCTTGGCGCGTGCCTTAACGCTGTTCTTGGCGCTTGGCTTGGCGCTTGGCTTGGCGATTGGCTTGGCGCTTTCTTGGCGCGTGGCATGTCGCTTGGCTTGGCGCTTTTCTTGGCGGGTGGCTTGGCACTTGGCTTGGCGCTTGGCTTGGCGCGTGCCTTAACGCTTTTCTTGGCGCGTGGCTTGGCGCATGCCTTGGCGCTTTTCCTGGCGCGTGGCTTGGCGCTCGGCTTGGCGCTTGGCTTGGCGCTTTTCCTGGCGCGTGGCTTGGCGCGTGGCTTGTCGTTTGGCTTGGCGCTTGGCTTGGCGCGTGCTTTAACGCTTTTCTTGGCGCGTGGCTTGGCGCATGCCTTGGCGCTTTTCCTGGCGCGTGGCTTGGCGCTCGGCTTGGCGCTTGGCTTGGCGCTTTTCTTGGCGGGTGGCTTGGCACTTGGCTTGGCGCTTGGCTTGGCGCGTCGCTTGGAGCGTGCCTTGGCGCGTCGCTTGTCGCTTGGCTAGGCGCTCTCCTTAGAGCGTGGCTTGGCGCTTGGCTCGGCGCGTGGCTTGACGCTTGGCTCGGCGCGTGGCTTGGCGCTTGCCTTGGCGCTTGCGTTGGCGCTTGGCTTGGCGCTTGACTTGGCGCTTGGCTTGGCACGTGCCTTGCGCTTGGCTTGGCGCTTGGATTAGCGCTTGGCATAGCGCTTGGCTTGGCGCCTGGATTGGCGCTTGGCTTAGCGCTTGGCTTGGCGCTTGGCTTTGAGCTTGGTAAAGCGCTTGGTTTGACGCTTGGCTTGGCGCTTGTCTTGGCGCTTGCGTTGGCGCTTGGCTTGGCGCTTGTCTTGTCGCATGGCTTGGCACTTAACTTGGCGCTTGGTTTGACGCTTATTTTGGCGCTTGGCTTGGCGCTTGGCTTGCCGCATGACCTGGCACTTAGCTTGGCGCTTGGCTTGGCGCATGACTTGGCGCTTGGCTTAGCAAGTGCCTTGCGCTTGGCTTGGCGCTTGGATTAGCGCTTGGCATAGCGCTTGGCTTGGCGCCTGGATTGGCGCTTGGCTTAGCGCTTGGCTTGGCGCTTGGCTTTGAGCTTGGTAAAGCGCTTGGTTTGACGCTTGGCTTGGCGCTTGGCTTGGCGCTTGCGTTGGCGCTTGGCTTGGCGCTTGGCTTGGCGCTTGGCTTGGCGTTTGGCTTATCGCTTGCCTTGGCGCTTGGTTTTGCGCCCGGTTTGCAGCTCTCCTTGGCGCTTGGCTTGGCGCTTGACTTGGCGCTTGGCTTAGCACGTGCCTTGCGCTTGGCTTGGCGCTTGGATTAGCGCTTGGTATAGCGCTTGGCTTGGCGCCTGGATTGGCGCTTGGCTTAGCGCTTGGCTTGGCGCTTGGCTTTGCGCTTGGTAAAGCGCTTGGTTTGACGCTTGGCTTGGCGCTTGGCTTGGCGCTTGCGTTGGCGCTTGGCTTGGCGCTTGGCTTGGCGCTTGGCTTTGCGTTTGGCTTGGCGCTTGGCTTGGCGCTTGGCTTTGCGCTTCGTTTGGCGCTTGGCTTGGAGCTTGGCTTTACGCTTGGCTTAACGCTTGGCTTGGCGCTTGGCTTTGCGCTTAATTTGGCGCTTGGCTTGGCGCTTGGCTTAGCGCCTGGCTTGGCGCTTGGGTTTGCGCTTGATTTGGCCCTTTGTTTAACGCTTGGGTTTGCGCTTGGCTTGGCGCCTAGCTTGGGGCTTGGCTTTGCGCTTGGCTAGGCGCTTGACTTATCGCTTAGTTTGGCGCTTGATTTGGCGCTTGGTTTGGCAATTGGCTGGGCGCTTGGTTTGGCGCTTGGCTTGGCACGTGGTTTGGCGCTTGCCTTAGCGCTTGGGTTGGCGCTTGACTTGGCGCTTAGTTTGACGCTTGACTTGGCGCTTGGGTTGGCGCTTGGCTTGGCGCCTGGCTTGGTGCTTGGTTTTTTCGCTTGGTTTGGCGCTTGGCTTGGCGCTTGGCCTTGCACCTGGCTTGGCGTTTATCTTGGCGCTTGGCTTGGCGTTTGGCTTGGCGCTTGGATTGGCGCTTGCCTTGGCGTTTGGCTTGGCGTTTGGCTTGGCGCTTGGCGTGGCGCTTGGTTTGGAACTTGGCTTGTTGCCTGAGATGGCGCTTGGCTTTGCGCTTGGTTTGGCGCTTGTCTTTGCGCTTGCCTTGGCGTTTAGCTTGGCGCTTAGCCTGGTGCTTGGCTTGGAGCTTGGCTTGCTGCCTGGGTTGGCGCTTGGCTTTGCGCTAGGCTTTGCGCTTGGCTTGGCGCTTGACTTGGCGCTTGGCTTTGCGCTTCGTTTAGCGCTTGGCTTGGCGCTTGGCTTTGCGCTTGGCTTAACGCTTGGCTTGGCGCTTGGCTTGGCGCTTGGCTTGGCACGTAGCTTGGCGCTTGACTTGGCGCTTGGGTTGGCGCCTGGCTTGGAGCTTGGGTTGGCATTTGACTTGGCGCTTGGTTTAGCGCTTGGCTGGGCGCTTGGCTTGGCGCTTGGCTTTCAACTTGGTTTGGCGCTTGGCTGGGCGCTTGGCTTGGCGCTTGGCTTTGCGCTTGGTTTAACGCTTGGCTTGGCGCTTGGCTTTGCACTTGGTTTGGCGCTTGGCTGGGCGCTTGGCTTGGTGCTTGGCTTGGCACATAGCTTATCGCTTGACTTGGCGCTTGGTTTGGCGCTTGGCTTCGAGCTTGGGTTGGCATTTGACTTGACGTTTGGTTTGGCGCTTGACGTAGCGCTCGGCTTGGTGCCTGGATTGGCGCTTGGCTTAGCGCTTGGCTTGACGCTTGGCTTTGCACTTGGTAAAGCGCTTGGTTTGACGCTTGGCTTGGCGCTTGGCTTGACGTTTGCGTTGGCGCTTGGCTTGGCGCTTGACTTGGCGCTTGGCTTGGCACGTGCCTTGCGCTTGGCCAGGCGCTTGGATTAGCGCTTGGCATAGCGCATGGCTTGGCGCGTGGCTTGGCGCTTGGCTTGGCGCTTGCGTTGGCGCTTGGCTTGGCGCTTGATTTGGCGCTTGGCTTGGCACGTGCCTTGCGCTTGGCCAGGCGCTTGGATTAGCGCTTGGGATAGCGCTTGGCTTGGCGCGTGGCTTGGCGCTTGGCTTGGCGCTTGCGTTGGCGCTTGGCTTGGCGCTTCACTTGGCGCTTGGTTTAGCACGTGCCTTGCGCTTGCCTTGGCGCTTATCTTTGCGCTCGGTTTACAGCTTGGCTTGGCGCTTGGCTTAGCACTTGGCTTGTCGCATGGCTTGGCACTTAGCTTAGCGCTTGATTTGGCGCTTGGCTTAGCGATTGGCTTGGCGCTTGGCTTAACGCTTGGCTTGACGCATGGCTTGGCGCTTGGCTTGGCGCTCGGTTTTGCGTTTGGTGTAGCGCTTGGCTTGGCGCTTGGCTTGGCGCTTGGATTGGCGCTTGGCTTAGCGCTTGCCTTGGCGCTTGCCTTGGCGCTTGGCTTGGCACTTAGCTTGGCGCTTGGTTTAGCGCTTGGCTTGGCGCTTGGCTTGGCGCTTGGTTTGGCGCTTGGCTTGGCGCTTGGCTTTGCGCCTGGCTTGTCGCGTGGCTTGGTACTTAGCTTGGCGCTTGGTTTGGCGCTTGGTTTAGCGCTTGGCTTGGCGCTTGGCTTGGCGCTTGGCTAGGTGCTTGGTTTAACGCTTGCTTTGGTGCTTAACGTCGGGCTTGGCTTGTCGCTTTTCTTTGCGCTTGGCTTGGGGCGTGGTTTGCGCTTGGCTTGGCGCTTGCCTTGGCGCTTGGCTTGGCGCTCGGCTTTGCGTTTGGTGTAGCGCTTGGCTTGGCGCTTTGATTGGCGCTTGGCTTAGCGCTTGCCTTGGCGCTTATCTTTGCACTCAGTTTACAGCTTGGCTTGGCGCTTGGTTTGGCGCTTGGCTTGGTGCTTGGCTTAGCGCTTGCCTTGGCGCTTGGCTTGTTGCATGGCTTACCACTTAGCTTGGCGCTTGATTTGGCGCTTGGCTTAGCGATTGTCTTGGCGCTTGGCTTAACGCTTGGCTTGACGCATGCCTTGGCGCTTGTCTTGCAGCTTGACTTTGCGCTTGGTTTGGCAATTGGTTTGGCGCTTAGTTTGGCGCTTGGCTTGGCGCTTTGCTTGGCGCTTGGTTTAAAGCTTGGCTTTGCGCTTGGCTTGGCGTTTGGCCTGGCGCTTGGCTTGGCGCTTGGCTTGGTGCTTGGTTTGGCGGTTAGCATGGCGTTAGGCTAGGCGTTGGCTTGGCGATTGGCTTTGCGCCTGGCTTGTCGCATGGCTTGGCACTTAGCTTGTTGCTTGGTTTGGCGCTTGGCTTAGCGCTTGGCTTGGCGCTTAACTTGGCGCTTGGCTTGGCGCTTGGCTTGGCGCTTGGCTTCGCGCTTCGCTTGGCGCTTGGCTTGGCGATTGGCTTTGCGCCTGGTTTGGCGCTTGGCTCGGCGCTTGGTTTGGCGCTTGGATTGGCGCTTTACTTTACGCTTGGTTTGGCGCTTGACTTGGCGCTTGGGTTGGCGCTTGGATTAATGCTTTGTTTGGCGCTTTACTTGACGCTTCGCTTGTCGCTTGGCTTGGCGCTTTGGTTGGCGCTTGGTGTGGTGCTTGGTTTGGCGCTATACTTAACGCATGGCTTGGCGCTTGACTTGGCGCTTGGCTTGGCGCTTGACTTGGCGCTTGTTTTGGCGCTTGGCTTGGCGCTTGACTTGGCGCTTTGCTTGGCGCTTCGCTTGGGGCTTGGCTTTGCGCTTGGCTAGGCGCTTGACTTATCGCTTAGTTTGGCGCTTGACTTGGCGCTTGACTTGGCGCTTGGCTTTGCGCTTGGTTTGGCGCTTGGCTTTGCGCATCGTTTGGCGCTTGGCTTGGAGCTTGGCTTTACGCTTGGCTTAACGCTTGGCTTGGCGCTTGGCTTTGCGCTTGGTTTGGCGCTTGGCTTGGCGCTTGGCTTAGCGCCTGGCTTGGCGCTTGGGTTTGCGCTTGATTTGGCCCTTTGTTTAACGCCTGGGTTTGCGCTTGGCTTGGCGCCTAGCTTGGGGCTTGGCTTTGCGCTTGGCTAGGCGCTTGACTTATCGCTTAGTTTGGCGCTTGACTTGGCGCTTGGTTTGGCAATTGGCTGGGCGCTTGGTTTGGCGCTTGGCTTGGCACGTGGTTTGGCGCTTGCCTTAGCGCTTGGGTTGGCGCTTGACTTGGCGCTTAGTTTGACGCTTGGCTTGGCGCTTGGTTTAAAACTTGGCTTTGCGCTTGGCTTGGCGTTTGGCCTGGCGCTAGACTTGGCGCTTGGCTTGGTGCTTGGTTTGGCGCTTAGCATGGCGTTAGGCTAGGCGCTTGGATTGGCGCTTGTCTTGTCGCATGGCTTGGCACTTAGCTTGGCGCTTGGTTTGGCGCTTATTTTGACGCTTGGCTTGGCGCTTGGCTTGTCGCATGACTTGGCACTTAGCTTGGCGCTTGAATTGGCGCTTGGTTTTGCGCTTGGCTTGGCGCTTGGCTTAACGCTTGGCTTGACGCGTTCCTTTGCGCTTGTCTTGCCGCTTGACTTTGCGCTTGGTTTGGCACTTGGTTTGGCGCTTGGTTTGGCGCTTGGCTTGGCGCTTGGCTTGGCGCTTGGTTTAAAGTTTGGTTTTGCGCTTGGCTTGGCGTTTGGCCTGGCGCTTGGCTTGGCGTTTGGCTTAGCGCTTGTCTTGTCGCATGGCTTGGCACTTAGCTTGGCGCTTGGTTTGGCGCTTATCTTGGATCTTGGCTTGGCGCTTGGTTTGGCGCTTGGCTTAGCGCTTGGCTTGGCGCTTGGCTTGGCGCTTGGCTTTGCGCTTGTCTTTGCGCTTGGCTTGGCGCTTTACTTGACGCTTGGTTTGGCACTTGACTTGGCGCTTTGCTTGGCGCTTCGCTTGGGGCTTGGCTTTGCGCTTGGCTAGGCGCTTGACTTATCGCTTAGTTTGGCGCTTGACTTGGCGCTTGGCTTGGCGCTTGGCTTTGCGCTTGGTTTGGCGCTTGGCTTGGCGCTTGGCTTAGCGCCTGGCTTGGCGCTTGGCTTGGCGCTTGGCTTGGAGCTTGGCTTTACGCTTGGCTTAACGCTTGGCTTGGCGCTTGGCTTTGCGCTTGGTTTGGCGGTTGGCTTGGCGCTTGGCTTAGCGCCTGGCTTGGCGCTTGGGTTTGCGCTTGATTTGGCTCTTTGTTTAACGCCTGGGTTTGCGCTTGGCTTGGCGCCTAGCTTGGGCTTGGCTTTGCGCTTGGCTAGGCGCTTGACTGATCGCTTAGTTTGGAGCTTGATTTGGCGCTTGGTTTGGCAATTGGCTGGGCGCTTGGTTTGGCGCTTGGCTTGGCACGTGGTTTGGCGCTTGCCTTAGCGCTTGGGTTGGCGCTTGACTTGGCGCTTAGTTTGACGCTTGACTTGGCGCTTGGTTTGGCGCTTGGCTGATCGCTTGGCTTGGCGCTTGGCTTGGCACCAATCTTGGCGCTTGGTTTGGCGCTTGGCTTAGCGCTTAGCTTGGCGCTTGCCTTGGCGCTTAACTTTGCGCTTGGTTTGGCGCTTGTCCTAGAGCTCGGCTTGGCGCCTGGCTTGGCGCCTGGCTTGGCGCTTCCCTTGGCGCTTAACCTTGCGCTGGGTTTGGCGCTTGACCTAGAGCTCGGCTTGGCGCCTGGTCTGGCGCCTGGCTTAGCGCTTGGCTTGGCGCTTGGCTTAGCGCTTAGATTTGCGCTTGGTAAAACGCTTGGTTTGACGCTTGGCTTGGCGCTTGGCTTAGCGCTTGGCTTGGCGCTTGGCTTGGTGCTTGGCTAGGTGTTTGATTTGGCGCTTGCTTTGTCGCTTAACTTTTTGCTTGGCTTGTCGCTTGGCATTGCGCTTGGCTTGGGGCGTGTCTTGCGCTTGGCTTGGCGCTTACCTTGGCGCTTGGCTTGGCGCTCGGCTTTGCGTTTGGTGTAGCGCTTGGCTTGGCGCTTAATTTAGCGCTTACCGTGGCGCCTATCTTTAAGCTCGGTTTACAGCTTGGCTTTGCGCTTGGCTTGTCGCATAACTTGGCACTTAGCTTGGCGATTGGATTGGCGCTTGGCTTATCGCTTGGCTTGGCGCTTGGCTTAACGCTTGGCTTGACGCATGGCTTTGCGCTTGTCTTGCGGCTTGACTTTGCGCTTGGTTTGGCACTTGGTTTGGCGCTTGGTTTAGCGCTTGGCTTGGCGCTTAGTTTAAAACTTGGCTTTGCGCTTGGCTTGGCGTTTGGCCTGGCGCTAGACTTGGCGCTTGGCTTGGTGCTTGGTTTGGCGCTTAGCATGGCGTTAGGCTAGGCGCTTGGCTTGGCGCTTGTCTTGTCGCATGGCTTGGCACTTAGCTTGGCGCTTGGTTTGGCGCTTATTTTGACGCTTGGCTTGGCGCTTGGCTTGTCGCATGACTTGGCACTTAGCTTGGCGCTTGGATTGGCGCTTGGTTTTGCGCTTGGCTTGGCGCTTGGCTTAACGCTTGGCTTGACGCGTGCCTTTGCGCTTGTCTTGCCGCTTGACTTTGCGCTTGGTTTGGCACTTGGTTTGGCGCTTCGTTTGGCGCTTGGCTTGGCGCTTGGCTTGGCGCTTGGCTTGGCGCTTGGTTTAAAGTTTGGTTTTGCGCTTGGCTTGGCGTTTGGCCTGGCGCTTGGCTTGGCGTTTGGCTTAGCGCTTGTCTTGTCGCATGGCTTGGCACTTAGCTTGGCGCTTGGTTTGGCGCTTTTCTTGGATCTTGGCTTGGCGCTTGGTTTGGCACTTTACTTGGCGCTTGGGTTGGCGCTTTACTTCGCGCTTGGTTTGGCGCTTCACTTGACGCTAGGAGTATCGCTTGGCTTGGCGCTTGGGTTGGCGCTTGGTGTGGCGCTTATCTTGGATCTTGGCTTGGCGCTTGGTTTGGCGCTTGGCTTGGCGCTTGACCTGGCGCTTGGGTTGGCGCTTTACTTGACGCTTGGTTTGGCACTTGACTTGGCGCTTGCCTTGGCGTTTAGCTTGGCGCTTAGCCTGATGCTTGGCTTGGAGCTTGGCTTGCTGCCTGGGTTGGCGCTTGGCTTTGCGCTAGGCTTTGCGCTTGGCTTGGCGCTTGACTTGGCGCTTGGCTTTGCGCTTCGTTTAGCGCTTGGCTTGGCGCTTGGCTTTGCGCTTGGCTTAACGCTTGGCTTGGCGCTTGGCTTGGCGCTTGGCTTGGCACGTGGCTTGGCGCTTGACTTGGCGCTTGGGTTGGCGCCTGGCTTGGAGCTTGGGTTAACATTTGACTTGGCGCTTGGTTTAGCGCTTGGCTGGGCGCTTGGCTTGGCGCTTGGCTTTCAACTTGGTTTGGCGCTTGGCTGGGCGCTTGGCTTGGCGCTTGGCTTTGCGCTTGGTTTAACGCTTGGCTTGGCGCTTGGCTTTGCACTTGGTTTGGCGCTTGGCTGGGCGCTTGGCTTGCTGCTTGGCTTGGCACATAGCTTATCGCTTGACTTGGAGCTTGGGTTGGCGCCTGGCTTCGAGCTTGGGTTGGCATTTGACCTGACGTTTGGTTTGGCGCTTGACGTAGCGCTCGGCTTGGCGCCTGGATTGGCGCTTGGCTTAGCGCTTGGCTTGACGCTTGGCTTTGCGCTTGGTAAAGCGCTTGGTTTGACGCTTTGCTTGGCGCTTGCCTTGGCGCTTGGTTTGGCGCTTGGCTTGGCACGTGGTTTGGCGCTTGCCTTAGCGCTTGGGTTGGCGCTTGACTTGGCGCTTAGTTTGACGCTTGACTTGGCGCTTGGGTTGGCGCTTGGCTTGGCGCCTGGCTTGGTGCTTGGTTTTTTCGCTTGGTTTGGCGCTTGGCTTGGCGCTTGGCCTTGCACTTGGCTTGGCGTTTATCTTGGCGCTTGGCTTGGCGTTTGGCTTGGCGCTTGGATTGGCGCTTGCCTTGGCGTTTGGCTTGGCGCTTGGCTTGGCGCTTGGCTTGGCGCTTGGTTTGGAACTTGGCTTGTTGCCTGAGATGGCGCTTGGCTTTGCGCTTGGTTTGGCGCTTGTCTTGGCGCTTGCCTTGGCGTTTAACTTGGCGCTTAGCCTGATGCTTGGCTTGGAGCTTGGCTTGCTGCCTGGGTTGGCGCTTGGCTTTGCGCTAGGCTTTGCGCTTGGCTTGGCGCTTGACTTGGCGCTTGGCTTTGCGCTTCGTTTAGCGCTTGGCTTGGCGCTTGGCTTTGCGCTTGGCTTAACGCTTGGCTTGGCGCTTGGCTTGGCGCTTGGCTTGGCACGTAGCTTGGCGCTTGACTTGGCGCTTGGGTTGGCGCCTGGCTTGGCGCATGACTTGGCGCTTGGCTTAGCAAGTGCCTTGCGCTTGGCTTGGCGCTTGGATTAGCGCTTGGCATAGCGCTTGGCTTGGCGCCTGGATTGGCGCTTGGCTTAGCGCTTGGCTTGGCGCTTGGCTTTGAGCTTGGTAAAGCGCTTGGCTTGACGCTTGGCTTGGCGCTTGGCTTGGCGTTTGCGTTGGCGCTTGGCTTGGCGCTTGGCTTGGCGCTTGGCTTGGCGCTTGGCTTGGCGCTTGGCTTGGCGTTTGGCTTATCGCTTGCCTTGGCGCTTGGTTTTGCGCCCGGTTTGCAGCTCTGCTTGGCGCTTGGCTTGGCGCTTGACTTGGCGCTTGGCTTAGCACGTGCCTTGCGCTTGGCTTGGCGCTTGGATTAGCGCTTGGTATAGCGCTTGGCTTGGCGCCTGAATTGGCGCTTGGCTTAGCGCTTGGCTTGGCGCTTGGCTTTGCGCTTGGTAAAGCGCTTGGTTTGACGCTTGGCTTGGCGCTTGGCTTGGCGCTTGCGTTGGCGCTTGGCTTGGCGCTTGGCTTGGCGCTTGGCTTTGCGTTTGGCTTGGCGCTTCGTTTGGCGCTTGGCTTGAAGCTTGGCTTTACGCTTGGCTTAACGCTTGGCTTGGCGCTTGGCTTTGCGCTTAATTTGGCGCTTGGCTTGGCGCTTGGCTTAGCGCCTGGCTTGGCGCTTGGGTTTGCGCTTGATTTGGACCTTTGTTTAACGCTTGGGTTTGCGCTTGGCTTGGCGCCTAGCTTGGGGCTTGGCTTTGCGCTTGGCTAGGCGCTTGACTTATCGCTTAGTTTGGCGCTTGATTTGGCGCTTGGTTTGGCAATTGGCTGGGCGCTTGGTTTGGCGCTTGGCTTGGCACGTGGTTTGGCGCTTGCCTTAGCGCTTGGGTTGGCGCTTGACTTAGCGCTTAGTTTGACACTTGACTTGGCGCTTGGGTTGGCGCTTGGCTTGGCGCTTGGCTTGGTGCTTGGTTTTTTCGCTTGGTTTGGCGCTTGGCTTGGCGCTTGGCCTTGCACTTGGCTTGGCGTTTATCTTGGCGCTTGGCTTGGCGTTTGGCTTGGCGCTTGGCTTGGCGCTTGGTTTGGCGCTTGGTTTGGAACTTGGCTTGTTGCCTGAGATGGCGCTTGGCTTTGCGCTTGGTTTGGCGCTTGTCTTGGCGCTTGCCTTGGCGTTTAACTTGGCGCTTAGCCTGATGCTTGGCTTGGAGCTTAGCTTGCTGCCTGGGTTGGCGCTTGGCTTTGCGCTAGGTTTTGCGCTTGGCTTGGCGCTTGACTTGGCGCTTGGCTTTGCGCTTCGTTTAGCGCTTGGCTTGGCGCTTGGCTTTGCGCTTGGCTTAACGCTTGGCTTGGCGCTTGGCTTGGCGCTTGGCTTGGCACGTAGCTTGGCGCTTGACTTGGCGCTTGGGTTGGCGCCTGGCTTGGAGCTTGGGTTGGCATTTGACTTGGCGCTTGGTTTAGCGCTTGGCTAGGCGCTGGGCTTGGCGCTTGGCTTTCAACTTGGTTTGGCGCTTGGCTGGGCGCTTGGCTTGGCGCTTGGCTTTGCGCTTGGTTTAACGCTTGGCTTGGCACTTGGCTTTGCACTTGGTTTGGCGCTTGACCTGGCGCTTGGGTTGGCGCTTTACTTGACGCTTGGTTTGGCACTTGACTTGGCGCTTGCCTTGGCGTTTAGCTTGGCGCTTAGCCTGATGCTTGGCTTGGAGCTTGGCTTGCTGCCTGGGTTGGCGCTTGGCTTTGCGCTAGGCTTTGCGCTTGGCTTGGCGCTTGACTTGGCGCTTGGCTTTGCGCTTCGTTTAGCGCTTGGCTTGGCGCTTGGCTTTGCGCTTGGCTTAACGCTTGGCTTGGCGCTTGGCTTGGCGCTTGGCTTGGCACGTGGCTTGGCGCTTGACTTGGCGCTTGGGTTGGCGCCTGGCTTGGAGCTTGGGTTAGCATTTGACTTGGCGCTTGGTTTAGCGCTTGGCTGAGCGCTTGGCTTGGCGCTTGGCTTTCAACTTGGTTTGGCGCTTGGCTGGGCGCTTGGCTTGGCGCTTGGCTTTGCGCTTGGTTTAACGCTTGGCTTGGCGCTTGGCTTTGCACTTGGTTTGGCGCTTGGCTGGGCGCTTGGCTTGCTGCTTGGCTTGGCACATAGCTTATCGCTTGACTTGGCGCTTGGGTTGGCGCCTGGCTTCGAGCTTGGGTTGGCATTTGACCTGACGTTTGGTTTGGCGCTTGACGTAGCGCTCGGCTTGGCGCCTGGATTGGCGCTTGGCTAAGCGCTTGGCTTGACGCTTGGCTTTGCGCTTGGTAAAGCGCTTGGTTTGACGCTTTGCTTGGCGCTTGCCTTGGCGCTTGCGTTGGCGCTTGGCTTGGCGCTTGACTTGGCGCTTGGCTTGGCACGTGCCTTGCGCTTGGCCAAGCGCTTTGATTAGCGCTTGGCATAGCGCATGGCTTGGCGCGTGGCTTGGCGCTTGGCTTGGCGCTTGCGTTGGCGCTTGGCTTGGCGCTTGATTTGGCGCTTGGCTTAGCACGTGCCTTGCGCTTGGCTTGGCGCTTGGATTAGCGCTTGGCATAGCGCTTGGCTTGGCGCTTGTCTTGTCGCATGGCTTGGCACTTAACTTGGCGCTTGGTTTGACGCTTATTTTGGCGCTTGGCTTGGCGCTTGGCTTGCCGCATGACCTGGCACTTAGCTTGGCGCTTGGCTTGGCGCATGACTTGGCGCTTGGCTTAGCAAGTGCCTTGCGCTTGGCTTGGCGCTTGGATTAGCGCTTGGCATAGCGCTTGGCTTGGCGCCTGGATTGGCGCTTGGCTTAGCGCTTGGCTTGGCGCTTGGCTTTGAGCTTGGTAAAGCGCTTGGTTTGACGCTTGGCTTGGCGCTTGGCTTGGCGCTTGCGTTGGCGCTTGGCTTGGCGCTTGGCTTGGCGCTTGGCTTGGCGCTTGGCTTGGCGTTAGCTTATCGCTTGCCTTGGCGCTTGGTTTTGCGCCCGGTTTGCAGCTCTGCTTGGCGCTTGGCTTGGCGCTTGACTTGGCGCTTGGCTTAGCACGTGCCTTGCGCTTGGCTTGGCGCTTGGATTAGCGCTTGGTATAGCGCTTGGCTTGGCGCCTGGATTGGCGCTTGGCTTAGCGCTTGGCTTGGCGCTTGGCTTTGCGCTTGGTAAAGCGCTTGGTTTGACGCTTGGCTTGGCGCTTGGCTTGGCGCTTGGCTTGGCGCTTGGCTTTGCGTTTGGCTTGGCGCTTGGCTTTGCGTTTGGCTTGGCGCTTGGCTTGTCGCTTGGCTTTGCGCTTCGTTTGGCGCTTGGCTTATAGCTTGGCTTTACGCTTGGCTTAACGCTTGGCTTGGCGCTTGGCTTTGCGCTTAATTTGGCGCTTGGCTTGGCGCTTGGCTTAGCGCCTGGCTTGGCGCTTGGGTTTGCGCTTGATTTGGCCCTTTGTTTAACGCTTGGGTTTGCGCTTGGCTTGGCGCCTAGCTTGGGGCTTGGCTTTGCGCTTGGCTAGGCGCTTGACTTA
The DNA here is from genome assembly GCA_940337035.1 of Agriotes lineatus. NCBI lineage: Eukaryota > Metazoa > Arthropoda > Insecta > Coleoptera > Elateridae > Agriotes > Agriotes lineatus. The sequence goes on along the minus strand of CALNHX010000065.1, from coordinate 171,444 downwards.
TCGCTTAGTTTGGCGCTTGATTTGGCGCTTGGTTTGGCAATTGGCTGGGTGCTTGGTTTGGCGCTTGGCTTGGCACGTGGTTTGGCGCTTGCCTTAGCGCTTGGGTTGGCGCTTGACTTGGCGCTTAGTTTGACGCTTGACTTGGCGCTTGGGTTGGCGCTTGGCTTGGCGCCTGGCTTGGTGCTTGGTTTTTTCGCTTGGTTTGGCGCTTGGCTTGGCGCTTGGCCTTGCACTTGGCTTGGCGTTTATCTTGGCGCTTGGCTTGGCGTTTGGCTTGGCGCTTGGCTTGGCGCTTGGCTTGGCGCTTGGTTTGGAACTTGGCTTGTTGCCTGAGATGGCGCTTGGCTTTGCGCTTGGTTTGGCGCTTGTCTTGGCGCTTGCCTTGGCGTTTAGCTTGGCGCTTAGCCTGATGCTTGGCTTGGAGCTTGGCTTGCTGCCTGGGTTGGCGCTTGGCTTTGCGCTATGCTTTGCGCTTGGCTTGGCGCTTGACTTGGCGCTTGGCTTTGCGCTTCGTTTAGCGCTTGGCTTGGCGCTTGGCTTTGCGCTTGGCTTAACGCTTGGCTTGGCGCTTGGCTTGGCGCTTGGCTTGGCACGTAGCTTGGCGCTTGACTTGGCGCTTGGGTTGGCGCCTGGCTTGGAGCTTGGGTTGGCATTTGACTTGGCGCTTGGTTTAGCGCTTGGCTGGGCGCTTGGCTTGGCGCTTGGCTTTCAACTTGGTTTGGCGCTTGGCTGGGCGCTTGGCTTGGCGCTTGGCTTTGCGCTTGGTTTAACGCTTGGCTTGGCGCTTGGCTTTGCACTTGGTTTGGCGCTTGGCTGGGCGCTTGGCTTGGTGCTTGGCTTGGCACATAGCTTATCGCTTGACTTGGCGCTTGGTTTGGCGCTTGGCTTCGAGCTTGGGTTGGCATTCGACTTGACGTTTGGTTTGGCGCTTGACGTAGCGCTCGGCTTGGTGCCTGGATTGGCGCTTGGCTTAGCGCTTGGCTTGACGCTTGGCTTTGCGCTTGGTAAAGCGCTTGGTTTGACGCTTGGCTTGGCGCTTGGCTTGACGTTTGCGTTGGCGCTTGGCTTGGCGCTTGACTTGGCGCTTGGCTTGGCGCGTGGCTTGGCGCTTGGCTTGGCGCTTGCGTTGGCGCTTGGCTTGGCGCTTGACTTGGCGCTTGGTTTAGCACGTGCCTTGCGCTTGCCTTGGCGCTTATCTTTGCGCTCGGTTTACAGCTTGGCTTGGCGCTTGGCTTAGCACTTGGCTTGTCGCATGGCTTGGCACTTAGCTTAGCGCTTGATTTGGCGCTTGGCTTAGCGATTGGCTTGGCGCTTGGCTTAACGCTTGGCTTGACGCATGGCTTGGCGCTTGGCTTGGCGCTCGGTTTTGCGTTTGGTGTAGCGCTTGGCTTGGCGCTTGGCTTGGCGCTTGGATTGGCGCTTGGCTTAGCGCTTGCCTTGGCGCTTGCCTTGGCGCTTGGCTTGGCACTTAGCTTGGCGCTTGGTTTAGCGCTTGGCTTGGCGCATGGCTTGGCGCTTGGTTTGGCGCTTGGCTTGGCGCTTGGTTTTGCGCCTGGCTTGTCGCGTGGCTTGGCACTTAGCTTGGCGCTTGGTTTGGCGCTTGGTTTAGCGCTTGGCTTGGCGCTTGGCTTGGCGCTTGGCTAGGTGCTTGGTTTAACGCTTGCTTTGGCGTTTAACGTCGGGCTTGGCTTGTCGCTTGGCTTTGCGCTTGGCTTGGGGCGTGGTTTGCGCTTGGCTTGGCGCTTGCCTTGGCGCTTGGCTTGGCGCTCGGCTTTGCGTTTGGTGTAGCGCTTGGCTTGGCGCTTTGATTGGCGCTTGGTTTTGCGCTTGGCTTGGCGCTTGGCTTAACGCTTGGCTTGACGCGTGCCTTTGCGCTTGTCTTGCCGCTTGACTTTGCGCTTGGTTTGGCACTTGGTTTGGCGCTTGGTTTGGCGCTTGGCTTGGCGCTTGGCTTGGCGCTTGGCTTGGCGCTTGGTTTAAAGTTTGGTTTTGCGCTTGGCTTGGCGTTTGGCCTGGCGCTTGGCTTGGCGTTTGGCTTAGCGCTTGTCTTGTCGCATGGCTTGGCACTTAGCTTGGCGCTTGGTTTGGCGCTTATCTTGGATCTTGGCTTGGCGCTTGGTTTGGCACTTTACTTGGCGCTTGGGTTGGCGCTTTACTTCGCGCTTGGTTTGGCGCTTCACTTGACGCTAGGAGTATCGCTTGGCTTGGCGCTTGGGTTGGCGCTTGGTGTGGCGCTTATCTTGGATCTTGGCTTGGCGCTTGGTTTGGCGCTTGGCTTGGCGCTTGACCTGGCGCTTGGGTTGGCGCTTTACTTGACGCTTGGTTTGGCACTTGACTTGGCGCTTGCCTTGGCGTTTAGCTTGGCACTTAGCCTGATGCTTGGCTTGGAGCTTGGCTTGCTGCCTGGGTTGGCGCTTGGCTTTGCGCTAGGCTTTGCGCTTGGCTTGGCGCTTGACTTGGCGCTTGGCTTTGCGCTTCGTTTAGCGCTTGGCTTGGCGCTTGGCTTTGCGCTTGGCTTAACGCTTGGCTTGGCGCTTGGCTTGGCGCTTGGCTTGGCACGTGGCTTGGCGCTTGACTTGGCGCTTGGGTTGGCGCCTGGCTTGGAGCTTGGGTTAGCATTTGACTTGGCGCTTGGTTTAGCGCTTGGCTGGGCGCTTGGCTTGGCGCTTGGCTTTCAACTTGGTTTGGCGCTTGGCTGGGCGCTTGGCTTGGCGCTTGGCTTTGCGCTTGGTTTAACGCTTGGCTTGGCGCTTGGTTTTGCACTTGGTTTGGCGCTTGGCTGGGCGCTTGGCTTGCTGCTTGGCTTGGCACATAGCTTATCGCTTGACTTGGCGCTTGGGTTGGCGCCTGGCTTCGAGCTTGGGTTGGCATTTGACCTGACGTTTGGTTTGGCGCTTGACGTAGCGCTCGGCTTGGCGCCTGGATTGGCGCTTGGCTTAGCGCTTGGCTTGACGCTTGGCTTTGCGCTTGGTAAAGCGCTTGGTTTGACGCTTTGCTTGACGCTTGCCTTGGCGCTTGCGTTGGCGCTTGGCTTGGCACGTGCCTTGCGCTTGGCCAAGCGCTTTGATTAGCGCTTGGCATAGCGCATGGCTTGGTGCGTGGCTTGGCGCTTGGCTTGGCGCTTGCGTTGGCGCTTGGCTTGGCGCTTGATTTGGCGCTTGGCTTAGCACGTGCCTTGCGCTTGGCTTGGCGCTTGGATTAGCGCTTGGCATAGCGCTTGGCTTGGCGCTTGTCTTGTCGCATGGCTTGGCACTTAACTTGGCGCTTGGTTTGACGCTTATTTTGGCGCTTGGCTTGGCGCTTGGCTTGCCGCATGACCTGGCACTTAGCTTGGCGCTTGGCTTGGCGCATGACTTGGCGCTTGGCTTAGCAAGTGCCTTGCGCTTGGCTTGGCGCTTGGATTAGCGCTTGGCATAGCGCTTGGCTTGGCGCCTGGATTGGCGCTTGGTTAGCGCTTGGCTTGGCGCTTGGCTTTGAGCTTGGTAAAGCGCTTGGTTTGACGCTTGGCTTGGCGCTTGGCTTGGCGCTTGCGTTGGCGTTTGGCTTGACGCTTGGCTTGGCGCTTGGCTTGGCGTTTGGCTTATCGCTTGCCTTGGCGCTTGGTTTTGCGCCCGGTTTGCAGCTCTGCTTGGCGCTTGGCTTGGCGCTTGACTTGGCGCTTGGCTTAGCACGTGCCTTGCGCTTGGCTTGGCGCTTGGATTAGCGCTTGGTATAGCGCTTGGCTTGGCGCCTGGATTGGCGCTTGGCTTAGCGCTTGGCTTGGCGCTTGGCTTTGCGCTTGGTAAAGCGCTTGGTTTGACGCTTGGCTTGGCGCTTGGCTTGGCGCTTGCGTTGGCGCTTGGCTTGGCGCTTGGCTTGGCGCGTGGCTTTGCGTTTGGCTTGGCGCTTGGCTTGGCGCTTGGCTTTGCGCTTCGTTTGGCGCTTGGCTTGAAGCTTGGCTTTACGCTTGGCTTAACGCTTGGCTTGGCGCTTGGCTTTGCGCTTAAATTTGGCGCTTGGCTTGGCGCTTGGCTTAGCGCCTGGCTTGGCGCTTGGGTTTGCGCTTGATTTGGCCCTTTGTTTAACGCTTGGGTTTGCGCTTGGCTTGGCGCCTAGCTTGGGGCTTGGCTTTGCGCTTGGCTAGGCGCTTGACTTATCGCTTAGTTTGGCGCTTGATTTGGCGCTTGGCTTAACAATTGGCTGGGCGCTTGGTTTGGCGCTTGGCTTGGCACGTGGTTTGGCGCTTGCCTTAGCGCTTGGGTTGGCGCTTGACTTGGCGCTTAGTTTGACGCTTGACTTGGCGCTTGGGTTGGCGCTTGGCTTGGCGCCTGGCTTGGTGCTTGGTTTTTTCGTTTGGTTTGGCGCTTGGCTTGGCGCTTGGCCTTGCACTTGGCTTGGCGTGTATCTTGGCGCTTGGCTTGGCGTTTGGCTTGGCGCTTGGATTGGCGCTTGCCTTGGCGTTTGGCTTGGCGCTTGGCTTGGCGCTTGGCTTGGCGCTTGCTTTGGAACTTGGCTTGTTGCCTGAGATGGCGCTTGGCTTTGCGCTTGGCTTGGCGCTTGGCCTTGCACTTGGCTTGGCGTTTATCTTGGCGCTTGGCTTGGCGCTTGGCTTGGCGCTTGGTTTGGAACTTGGCTTGTTGCCTGAGATGGCGCTTGGCTTTGCGCTTGGCTTGGCGCTTGGCTAGGTGCTTGGTTTAACGCTTGCTTTGGCGCTTAACGTCGGGCTTGGCTTGTCGCTTGGCTTTGCGCTTGGCTTGGGGCGTGGTTTGCGCTTGGCTTGGCGCTTGCCTTGGCGCTTGGCTTGGCGCTCGGCTTTGCGTTTGGTGTAGCGCTTGGCTTGGCGCTTGGCTTGGCGCTTTGATTGGCGCTTGGCTTAGCGCTTGCCTTGGCGCTTATCTTTGCACTCAGTTTACAGCTTGGCTTGGCGCTTGGTTTGGCGCTTGGCTTGGCGCTTGGCTTAGCGCTTGCCTTGGCGCTTGGCTTGTTGCATGGCTTACCACTTAGCTTGGCGCTTAACTTGGCGCTTGGCTTGGCGCTTGGCTTGGCGCTTGGCTTCGCGCTTCGCTTGGCGCTTGGCTTGGCGATTGGCTTTGCGCCTGGTTTGGCGCTTGGCTCGGCGCTTGGTTTGGCGCTTGGATTGGCGCTTTACTTTACGCTTGGTTTGGCGCTTGACTTGGCGCTTGGGTTGGCGCTTGGATTAATGCTTTGTTTGGCGCTTTACTTGACGCTTCGCTTGTCGCTTGGCTTGGCGCTTTGGTTGGCGCTTGGTGTGGTGCTTGGTTTGGCGCTATACTTAATTCATGGCTTGGCGCTTGACTTGGCGCTTGGCTTGGCGCTTGAGTTGGCGCTTGTTTTGGCGCTTGGCTTGGCGCTTGACTTGGCGCTTTGCTTGGCGCTTCGCTTGGGGCTTGGCTTTGCGCTTGGCTAGGCGCTTGACTTATCGCTTAGTTTGGCGCTTGACTTGGCGCTTGGCTTGGCGCTTGGCTTTGCGCTTGGTTTGGCGCTTGGCTTTGCGCTTCGTTTGGCGCTTGGCTTGGAGCTTGGCTTTACGCTTGGCTTAGCGCTTGGCTTGGCGCTTGGCTTTGCGCTTGGTTTGGCGCTTGGCTTGGCGCTTGGCTTAGCGCCTGGCTTGGCGCTTGGGTTTGCGCTTGATTTGGCCCTTTGTTTAACGATTGGGTTTGCGCTTGGCTTGGCGCCTAGCTTGGGGCTTGGCTTTGCGCTTGGCTAGGCGCTTGACTTATCGCTTAGTTTGGCGCTTGACTTGGCGCTTGGTTTGGCAATTGGCTGGGCGCTTGGTTTGGCGCTTGGCTTGGCACGTGGTTTGGCGCTTGCCTTAGCGCTTGGGTTGGCGCTTGACTTGGCGCTTAGTTTGACGCTTGGCTTGGCGCTTGGTTTAAAACTTGGCTTTGCGCTTGGCTTGGCGTTTGGCCTGGCGCTAGACTTGGCGCTTGGCTTGGTGCTTGGTTTGGCGCTTAGCATGGCGTTAGGCTAGGCGCTTGGATTGGCGCTTGTCTTGTCGCATGGCTTGGCACTTAGCTTGGCGCTTGGTTTGGCGCTTATTTTGACGCTTGGCTTGGCGCTTGGCTTGTCGCATGACTTGGCACTTAGCTTGGCGCTTGGATTGGCGCTTGGTTATGCGCTTGGCTTGGCGCTTGGCTTAACGCTTGGCTTGACGCGTTCCTTTGCGCTTGTCTTGCCGCTTGAGTTTGCGCTTGGTTTGGCACTTGGTTTGGCGCTTGGTTTGGCGCTTGGCTTGGCGCTTGGCTTGGCGCTTATCTTTGCGCTCGGTTTACAGCTTGACTTGGCGCTTGGCTTAGCACTTGGCTTGTCGCATGGCTTGGCACTTAGCTTAGCGCTTGATTTGGCGTTTGGCTTAGCGATTGGCTTGGCGCTTGACTTAACGCTTGGCTTGACGCATGGCTTGGCGCTTGGCTTGGCGCTCGGTTTTGCGTTTGGTGTAGCGCTTGGCTTGGCGCTTGGCTTGGCGCTTGGATTGGCGCTTGGCTTAGCGCTTGCCTTGGCGCTTGCCTTGGCGCTTGGCTGGCACTTAGCTTGGCGCTTGGTTTAGCGCTTGGCTTGGCGCTTGGCTTGGCGCTTGGTTTGGCGCTTGGCTTGGCACTTAGCTTGGCGCTTGGTTTGGCGCTTGGTTTAGCGCTTGGCTTGGCGCTTGGCTTGGCGCTTGGCTAGGTGCTTGGTTTAACGCTTGCTTTGGCGCTTAACGTCGGGCTTGGCTTGTCGCTTGGCTTTGCGCTTGGCTTGGCGCTTGCCTTGGCGCTTGGCTTGGCGCTCGGCTTTGCGTTTGGTGTAGCGCTTGGCTTGGCGCTTGGCTTGGCGCTTTGATTGGCGCTTGGCTTAGCGCTTGCCTTGGCGCTTATCTTTGCACTCAGTTTACAGCTTGGCTTGGCGCTTGGTTTGGCGCTTTGATTGGCGCTTGGCTTAGCGCTTGCCTTGGCGCTTATCTTTGCACTCAGTTTACAGCTTGGCTTACCACTTAGCTTGGCGCTTGATTTGGCGCTTGGCTTAGCGATTGTCTTGGCGCTTGGCTTAACGCTTGGCTTGACGCATGGCTTGGCGCTTGTCTTGCAGCTTGACTTTGCGCTTGGTTTGGCAATTGGTTTGGCGCTTAGTTTGGCGCTTGGCTTGGCGCTTTGCTTGGCGCTTGGTTTAAAGCTTGGCTTTGCGCTTGGCTTGGCGTTTGGCCTGGCGCTTGGCTTGGCGCTTGGCTTGGTGCTTGGTTTGGCGGTTAGCATGGCGTTAGGCTAGGCGCTTGGCTTGGAGCTTGGCTTTGCGCCTGGCTTGTCGCATGGCTTGGCACTTAGCTTGTCGCTTGGTTTGGCGCTTGGCTTAGCGCTTGGCTTGGCGCTTAACTTGGCGCTTGGCTTGGCGCTTGGCTTGGCGCTTGGCTTCGCGCTTCGCTTGGCGCTTGGCTTGGCGATTGGCTTTGCGCCTGGTTTGGCGCTTGGCTCGGCGCTTGGTTTGGCGCTTGGATTGGCGCTTTACTTTACGCTTGGTTTGGCGCTTGACTTGGCGCTTGGGTTGGCGCTTGGATTAATGCTTTGTTTGGCGCTTTACTTGACGCTTCGCTTGTCGCTTGGCTTGGCGCTTTGGTTGGTGCTTGGTGTGGTGCTTGGTTTGCCGCTATACTTAACGCATGGCTTGGCGCTTGACTTGGCGCTTGGCTTAGCGCTTGACTTGGCGCTTGTTTTGGCGCTTGGCTTGGCGCTTGACTTAGCGCTTTGCTTGGCGCTTCGCTTGGAGCTTGACTTGGCGCTTGGCTTGGCGCTTGGCTTTGCGCTTGGTTTGGCGCTTGGCTTTGCGCTTCGTTTGGCGCTTGGCTTGGAGCTTGGCTTTACGCTTGGCTTAACGCTTGGCTTGGCGCTTGGCTTTGCGCTTGGTTTGGCGCTTGGCTTGGCGCTTGGCTTAGCGCCTGGCTTGGCGCTTGGGTTTGCGCTTGATTTGGCCCTTTGTTTAACGCCTGGGTTTGCGCTTGGCTTGGCGCCTAGCTTGGGGCTTGGCTTTGCGCTTGGCTAGGCGCTTGACTTATCGCTTAGTTTGGCGCTTGACTTGGCGCTTGGTTTGGCAATTGGCTGGGCGCTTGGTTTGGCGCTTGGCTTGGCACGTGGTTTGGCGCTTGCCTTAGCGCTTGGGTTGGCGCTTGACTTGGCGCTTAGTTTGACGCTTGGCTTGGCGCTTGGTTTAAAACTTGGCTTTGCGCTTGGCTTGGCGTTTGGCCTGGCGCTAGACTTGGCGCTTGGCTTGGTGCTTGGTTTGGCGCTTAGCATGGCGTTAGGCTAGGCGCTTGGATTGGCGCTTGTCTTGTCGCATGGCTTGGCACTTAGCTTGGCGCTTGGTTTGGCGCTTATTTTGACGCTTGGCTTGGCGCTTGGCTTGTCGCATGACTTGGCACTTAGCTTGGCGCTTGGATTGGCGCTTGGTTTTGCGCTTGGCTTGGCGCTTGGCTTTGCGCTTGGTTTGGCACTTGGTTTGGCGCTTGGTTTGGCGCTTGGCTTGGCGCTTGGCTTGGCGCTTGGTTTAAAGTTTGGTTTTGCGCTTGGCTTGGCGTTTGGCCTGGCGCTTGGCTTGGCGTTTGGCTTAGCGCTTGTCTTGTCGCATGGCTTGGCACTTAGCTTGGCGCTTGGTTTGGCGCTTATCTTGGATCTTGGCTTGGCGCTTGGTTTGGCGCTTGGCTTAGCGCTTGGCTTGGCGCTTGGCTTGGCGCTTGGCTTTGCGCTTGTCTTTGCGCTTGGCTTGGCGCTTTACTTGACGCTTGGTTTGGCACTTGACTTGGCGCTTTGCTTGGCGCTTCGCTTGGGGCTTGGCTTTGCGCTTGGCTAGGCGCTTGACTTATCGCTTAGTTTGGCGCTTGACTTGGCGCTTGGCTTGGCGCTTGGCTTTGCGCTTGGTTTGGCGCTTGGCTTGGCGCTTGGCTTAGCGCCTGGCTTGGCGCTTGGCTTGGCGCTTGGCTTGGAGCTTGGCTTTACGCTTGGCTTAACGCTTGGCTTGGCGCTTGGCTTTGCGCTTGGTTTGGCGCTTGGCTTGGCGCTTGGCTTAGCGCCTGGCTTGGCGCTTGGGTTTGCGCTTGATTTGGCCCTTTGTTTAACGCCTGGGTTTGCGCTTGGCTTGGCGCCTAGCTTGGGCTTGGCTTTGCGCTTGGCTAGGCGCTTGACTTATCGCTTAGTTTGGAGCTTCATTTGGCGCTTGGTTTGGCAATTGGCTGGGCGCTTGGTTTGGCGCTTGGCTTGGCACGTGGTTTGGCGCTTGCCTTAGCGCTTGGGTTGGCGCTTGACTTGGCGCTTAGTTTGACGCTTGACTTGGCGCTTGGTTTGGCGCTTGGCTGATCGCTTGGCTTGGCGCTTGGCTTGGCACCAATCTTGGCGCTTGGTTTGGCGCTTGGCTTGGCGCTTAGCTTGGCGCTTGCCTTGGCGCTTAATTTTGCGCTTGGTTTGGCGCTTGTCCTAGAGCTCGGCTTGGCGCCTGGCTTGGCGCCTGGCTTGGCGCTTCCCTTGGCGCTTAACCTTGCGCTGGGTTTGGCGCTTGACCTAGAGCTCGGCTTGGCGCCTGGTCTGGCGCCTGGCTTAGCGCTTGGCTTGGCGCTTGGCTTAGCGCTTAGATTTGCGCTTGGTAAAACGCTTGGTTTGACGCTTGGCTTGGCGCTTGGCTTAGCGCTTGGCTTGGCGCTTGGCTTGGTGCTTGGCTAGGTGTTTGATTTGGCGCTTGCTTTGTCGCTTAACTTTTTGCTTGGCTTGTCGCTTGGCATTGCGCTTGGCTTGGGGCGTGTCTTGCGCTTGGCTTGGCGCTTACCTTGGCGCTTGGCTTGGCGCTCGGCTTTGCGTTTGGTGTAGCGCTTGGCTTGGCGCTTAATTTAGCGCTTACCGTGGCGCTTATCTTTAAGCCTTGGCTTTGCGCTTGGCTTGTCGCATAACTTGGCACTTAGCTTGGCGATTGGATTGGCGCTTGGCTTAGCGCTTGGCTTGGCGCTTGGCTTAACGCTTGGCTTGACGCATGGCTTTGCGCTTGTCTTGCGGCTTGACTTTGCGCTTGGTTTGGCACTTGGTTTGGCGCTTGGTTTAGCGCTTGGCTTGGCGCTTAGTTTAAAACTTGGCTTTGCGCTTGGCTTGGCGTTTGGCCTGGCGCTAGACTTGGCGCTTGGCTTGGTGCTTGGTTTGGCGCTTAGCATGGCGTTAGGCTAGGCGCTTGGCTTGGCGCTTGTCTTGTCGCATGGCTTGGCACTTAGCTTGGCGCTTGGTTTGGCGCTTATTTTGACGCTTGGCTTGGCGCTTGGCTTGTCGCATGACTTGGCACTTAGCTTGGCGCTTGGATTGGCGCTTGGTTTTGCGCTTGGCTTGGCGCTTGGCTTAACGCTTGGCTTGACGCGTGCCTTTGCGCTTGTCTTGCCGCTTGACTTTGCGCTTGGTTTGGCACTTGGTTTGGCGCTTGGTTTGGCGCTTGGCTTGGCGCTTGGCTTGGCGCTTGGCTTGGCGCTTGGTTTAAAGTTTGGTTTTGCGCTTGGCTTGGCGTTTGGCCTGGTGCTTGGCTTGGCGTTTGGCTTAGCGCTTGTCTTGTCGCATGGCTTGGCACTTAGCTTGGCGCTTGGTTTGGCGCTTATCTTGGATCTTGGCTTGGCGCTTGGTTTGGCACTTTACTTGGCGCTTGGGTTGGCGCTTTACTTCGCGCTTGGTTTGGCGCTTCACTTGACGCTAGGAGTATCGCTTGGCTTGGCGCTTGGGTTGGCGCTTGGTGTGGCGCTTATCTTGGATCTTGGCTTGGCGCTTGGTTTGGCGCTTGGCTTGGCGCTTGACCTGGCGCTTGGGTTGGCGCTTTACTTGACGCTTGGTTTGGCACTTGACTTGGCGCTTGCCTTGGCGTTTAGCTTGGCGCTTAGCCTGATGCTTGGCTTGGAGCTTGGCTTGCTGCCTGGGTTGGCGCTTGGCTTTGCGCTAGGCTTTGCGCTTGGCTTGGCGCTTGACTTGGCGCTTGGCTTTGCGCTTCGTTTAGCGCTTGGCTTGGCGCTTGGCTTTGCGCTTGGCTTAACGCTTGGCTTGGCGCTTGGCGTGGCGCTTGGCTTGGCACGTGGCTTGGCGCTTGACTTGGCGCTTGGGTTGGCGCCTGGCTTGGAGCTTGGGTTAGCATTTGACTTGGCGCTTGGTTTAGCGCTTGGCTGGGCGCTTGGCTTGGCGCTTGGCTTTCAACTTGGTTTGGCGCTTGGGTGGGCGCTTGGCTTGGCGCTTGGCTTTGCGCTTGGTTTAACGCTTGGCTTGGCGCTTGGCTTTGCACTTGGTTTGGCGCTTGGCTGGGCGCTTGGCTTGCTGCTTGGCTTGGCACATAGCTTATCGCTTGACTTGGCGCTTGGGTTGGCGCCTGGCTTTGAGCTTGGGTTGGCATTTGACCTGACGTTTGGTTTGGCGCTTGACGTAGCGCTCGGTTTGGCGCCTGGATTGGCGCTTGGCTTAGCGCTTGGCTTGACGCTTGGCTTTGCGCTTGGTAAAGCGCTTGGTTTGACGCTTTGCTTGGCGCTTGCCTTGGCGCTTGCGTTGGCGCTTGGATTGGCGCTTGACTTGGCGCTTGGCTTGGCACGTGCCTTGCGCTTGGCCAAGCGCTTTGATTAGCGCTTGGCATAGCGCATGGCTTGGCGCGTGGCTTGGCGCTTGGCTTGGCGCTTGCGTTGGCGCTTGGCTTGGCGCTTGATTTGGCGCTTGGCTTAGCACGTGCCTTGCGCTTTTCTTGGCGCTTGGATTAGCGCTTGGCATAGCGCTTGGCTTGGCGCTTGTCTTGTCGAATGGCTTGGCACTTAACTTGGCGCTTGGTTTGACGCTTATTTTGGCGCTTGGCTTGGCGCTTGGCTTGCCGCATGACCTGGCACTTAGCTTGGCGCTTGGCTTGGCGCATGACTTGGCGCTTGGCTTAGCAAGTGCCTTGCGCTTGGCTTGGCGCTTGGATTAGCGCTTGGCTTGGCGCTTGGCTTTGAGCTTGGTAAAGCGCTTGGTTTGACGCTTGGCTTGGCGCTTGGCTTGGCGCTTGCGTTGGCGCTTGGCTTGGCGCTTGGCTTGGCGCTTGGCTTGGCGTTTGGCTTATCGCTTGCCTTGGCGCTTGGTTTTGCGCCCGGTTTGCAGCTCTGCTTGGCGCTTGGCTTGGCGCTTGACTTGGCGCTTGGCTTAGCACTTGCCTTGCGCTTGGCTTGGCGCTTGGATTAGCGCTTGGTATAGCGCTTGGCTTGGCGCCTGGATTGGCACTTGGCTTAGCGCTTGGCTTGGCGCTTGGCTTTGCGCTTGGTAAAGCGCTTGGTTTGACGCTTGGCTTGGCGCTTGGCTTGGCGCTTGCGTTGGCGCTTGGCTTGGCGCTTGGCTTGGCGCTTGGCTTTGCGTTTGGCTTGGCGCTTGGCTTGGCGCTTGGCTTGGCGCTTGGCTTGGCGCTTGGCTTTGCGCTTCGTTTGGCGCTTGGCTTGGAGCTTGGTTTTACGCTTGGCTTAACGCTTGGCTTGGCGCTTGGCTTTGCGCTTAATTTGGCGCTTGGCTTGGCGCTTGGCTTAGCGCCTGGCTTGGCGCTTGGGTTTGCGCTTGATTTGGCCCTTTGTTTAACGCTTGGGTTTGCGCTTGGCTTGGCGCCTAGCTTGGGGCTTGGCTTTGCGCTTGGCTAGGCGCTTGACTTATCGCTTAGTTTGGCGCTTGATTTGGCGCTTGGTTTGGCAATTGGCTGGGCGCTTGGTTTGGCGCTTGGCTTGGCACGTGGTTTGGCGCTTGCCTTAGCGCTTGGGTTGGCGCTTGACTTGGCGCTTAGTTTGACGCTTGACTTGGCGCTTGGGTTGGCGCTTGGCTTGGCGCCTGGCTTGGTGCTTGGTTTTTTCGCTTGGTTTGGCGCTTGGCTTGGCGCTTGGCCTTGCACTTGGCTTGGCGTTTATCTTGGCGCTTGGCTTGGCGTTTGGCTTGGCGCTTAGATTGGCGCTTGCCTTGGCGTTTGGCTTGGCGCTTGGCTTAGCGCTTGGCTTGGCGCTTGGTTTGGAACTTGGCTTGTTGCCTGAGATGGCGCTTGGCTTTGCGCTTGGTTTGGCGCTTGTCTTGCCGCTTGCCTTGGCGTTTAGCTGGGCCCTTAGCCTGATGCTTGGCTTGGAGCTTGGCTTGCTGCCTGGGTTGGCGCTTGGCTTTGCGCTAGGCTTTGCGCTTGGCTTGGCGCTTGACTTGGCGCTTGGCTTTGCGCTTCGTTTAGCGCTTGGCTTGGCGCTTGGCTTTGCGCTTGGCTTAACGCTTGGCTTGGCGCTTGGCTTGGCGCTTGGCTTGGCACGTAGCTTGGCGCTTGACTTGGCGCTTGGGTTGGCGCCTGGCTTGGAGCTTGGGTTGGCATTTGACTTGGCGCTTGGTTTAGCGCTTGGCTGGGCGCTTGGCTTGGCGCTTGGCTTTCAACTTGGTTTGGCGCTTGGCTGGGCGCTTGGCTTGGCGCTTGGCTTTGCGCTTGGTTTAACGCTTGGCTTGGCGCTTGGCTTTGCACTTGGTTTGGCGCTTGGCTGGGCGCTTGGCTTGGTGCTTGGCTTGGCACATAGCTTATCGCTTGACTTGGCGCTTGGTTTGGCGCTTGGCTTCGAGCTTGGGTTGGCATTTGACTTAACGTTTGGTTTGGCGCTTGACGTAGCGCTCGGCTTGGTGCCTGGATTGGCGCTTGGCTTAGCGCTTGGCTTGACGCTTGGCTTTGCGCTTGGTAAAGCGCTTGGTTTGACGCTTGGCTTGGCGCTTGGCTTGACGTTTGCGTTGGCGCTTGGCTTGGCGCTTGACTTGGCGCTTGGCTTGGCACGTGCCTTGCGCTTGGCCAGGCGCTTGGATTAGCGCTTAGCATAGCGCATGGCTTGGCGCGTGGCTTGGCGCTTGGCTTGGCGCTTGCGTTGGCGCTTGGCTTGGCGCTTGATTTGGCGCTTGGCTTAACACGTGCCTTGCGCTTGGCCAGGCGCTTGGATTAGCGCTTGGGATAGCGCTTGGCTTGGCGCGTGGCTTGGCGCTTGGCTTGGCGCTTGCGTTGGCGCTTGGCTTGGCGCTTGACTTGGCGCTTGGTTTAGCACGTGCCTTGCGCTTGCCTTGGCGCTTATCTTTGCGCTCGGTTTACAGCTTGGCTTGGCGCTTGGCTTAGCACTTGGCTTGTCGCATGGCTTGGCACTTAGCTTAGCGCTTGATTTGGCGCTTGGCTTAGCGATTGGCTTGGCGCTTGGCTTAACGCTTGGCTTGACGCATGGCTTGGCGCTTGGCTTGGCGCTCGGTTTTGCGTTTGGTGTAGCGCTTGGCTTGGCGCTTGGCTTGGCGCTTGGATTGGCGCTTGGCTTAGCGCTTGCCTTGGCGCTTGCCTTGGCGCTTGGCTTGGCACTTAGCTTGGCGCTTGGTTTAGCGCTTGGCTTGGCGCTTGGCTTGGCGCTTGGTTTGGCGCTTGGCTTGGCGCTTGGCTTTGCGCCTGGCTTGTCGCGTGGCTTGGCACTTAGCTTGGCGCTTGGTTTGGCGCTTGGTTTAGCGCTTGGCTTGGCGCTTGGCTTGGCGCTTGGCTAGGTGCTTGGTTTAACGCTTGCTTTGGCGCTTAACGTCGGGCTTGGCTTGTCGCTTGGCTTTGCGCTTGGCTTGGGGCGTGGTTTGCGCTTGGCTTGGCGCTTGCCTTGGCGCTTGGCTTGGCGCTCGGCTTTGCGTTTGGTGTAGCGCTTGGCTTGGCGCTTGGCTTGGCGCTTTGATTGGCGCTTGGCTTAGCGCTTGCCTTGGCGCTTATCTTTGCACTCAGTTTACAGCTTGGCTTGGCGCTTGGTTTGGCGCTTGGCTTGGCGCTTGGCTTAGCGCTTGCCTTGGCGCTTGGCTTGTTGCATGGCTTACCACTTAGCTTGGCGCTTGATTTGGCGCTTGGCTTAGCGATTGTCTTGGCGCTTGGCTTAACGCTTGGCTTGACGCATGGCTTGGCGCTTGTCTTGCAGCTTGACTTTGCGCTTGGTTTGGCAATTGGTTTGGCGCTTAGTTTGGCGCTTGGCTTGGCGCTTTGCTTGGCGCTTGGTTTAAAGCTTGGCTTTGCGCTTGGCTTGGCGTTTGGCCTGGCGCTTGGCTTGGCGCTTGGCTTGGTGCTTGGTTTGGCGGTTAGCATGGCGTTAGGCTAGGCGCTTGGCTTGGCGCTTGGCTTTGCGCCTGGCTTGTCGCATGGCTTGGCACTTAGCTTGTCGCTTGGTTTGGCGCTTGGCTTAGCGCTGGGCTTGGCGCTTAACTTGGCGCTTGGCTTGGCGCTTGGCTTGGCGCTTGGCTTCGCGCTTCGCTTGGCGCTTGGCTTGGCGATTGGCTTTGCGCCTGGTTTGGCGCTTGGCTCGGCGCTTGGTTTGGCGCTTGGATTGGCGCTTTACTTTACGCTTGGTTTGGCGCTTGACTTGGCGCTTGGGTTGGCGCTTGGATTAATGCTTTGTTTGGCGCTTTACTTGACGCTTCGCTTGTCGCTTGGCTTGGCGCTTTGGTTGGCGCTTGGTGTGGTGCTTGGTTTGGCGCTATACTTAACGCATGGCTTGGCGCTTGACTTGGCGTTTGGCTTGGCGCTTGACTTGGCGCTTGTTTTGGCGCTTGGCTTGGCGCTTGACTTGGCGCTTTGCTTGGCGCTTCGCTTGGGGCTTGGCTTTGCGCTTGGCTAGGCGCTTGACTTATCGCTTAGTTTGGCGCTTGACTTGGCGCTTGGCTTGGCGCTTGGCTTTGCGCTTGGTTTGGCGCTTGGCTTTGCGCTTCGTTTGGCGCTTGGCTTGGAGCTTGGCTTTACGCTTGGCTTAACGCTTGGCTTGGCGCTTGGCTTTGCGCTTGGTTTGGCGCTTGGCTTGGCGCTTGGCTTAGCGCCTGGCTTGGCGCTTGGGTTTGCGCTTGATTTGGCCCTTTGTTTAACGCCTGGGTTTGCGCTTGGCTTGGCGCCTAGCTTGGGGCTTGGCTTTGCGCTTGGCTAGGCGCTTGACTTATCGCTTAGTTTGGCGCTTGACTTGGCGCTTGGTTTGGCAATTGGCTGGGCGCTTGGTTTGGCGCTTGGCTTGGCACGTGGTTTGGCGCTTGCCTTAGCGCTTGGGTTGGCGCTTGACTTGGCGCTTAGTTTGACGCTTGGCTTGGCGCTTGGCTTAGCGCTTGGCTTGGCGCTTGGCTTTGCGTTTGGTAAAGCGCTTGGTTTGACGCTTGGCTTGGCGCTTGGCTTGGCGCCTGGATTGGCGCTTGGCTTAGCGCTTGGCTTGGCGCTTGGCTTTGCGCTTGGTAAAGCGCTTGGTTTGACGCTTGGCTTGGCGCTTGCGTTGGCGCTTGGCTTGGCGCTTGGCTTGGCGCTTGGCTTTGCGTTTGGTTTGGCGCTTGGCTTGGCGCTTAGCTTTGCGCTTCGTTTGGCGCTTGGCTTGGAGCTTGGCTTTACGCTTGGCTTAACGCTTGGCTTGGCGCTTGGCTTTGCGCTTAATTTGGCGCTTGGCTTGGCGCTTGGCTTGGCGTTTGGCTTGGCGCTTGGATTGGCGCTTGCCTTGGCGTTTGGCTTGGCGCTTGGCTTGGCGCTTGGCTTGGCGCTTGGTTTGGAACTTGGCTTGTTGCCTGAGATGGCGCTTGGATTTGCGCTTGGTTTGGCGCTTGTCTTGGCGCTTGCCTTGGCGTTTAGCTTGGCGCTTAGCCTGATGCTTGGCTTGGAGCTTGGCTTGCTGCCTGGGTTGGCGCTTGGCTTTGCGCTAGGCTTTGCGCTTGGCTTGGCGCTTGCCTTGGCGCTTGGCTTTGCGCTTCGTTTAGCGCTTGGCTTGGCGCTTGGCTTTGCGCTTGGCTTAACGCTTGGCTTAGCGCTTGGCTTGGCGCTTGGCTTGGCACGTAGCTTGGCGCTTGACTTGGCGCTTGGGTTGGCGCCTGGCTTGGAGCCTGGGTTGGCATTTGACTTGGCGCTTGGTTTAGCGCTTGGCTGGGCGCTTGGCTTGGCGCTTGGCTTTCAACTTGGTTTGGCGCTTGGCTGGGCGCTTGGCTTGGCGCTTGGCTTTGCGCTTGGTTTAACGCTTGGCTTGGCGCTTGGCTTTGCACTTGGTTTGGCGCTTGGCTGGGCGCTTGGCTTGGTGCTTGGCTTGGCACATAGCTTATCGCTTGACTTGGCGCTTGGTTTGGCGCTTGGCTTCGAGCTTGGGTTGGCATTTGACTTGACGTTTGGTTTGGCGCTTGACGTAGCGCTCGGCTTGGTGCCTGGATTGGCGCTTGGCTTAGCGCTTGGCTTGACGCTTGGCTTTGCGCTTGGTAAAGCGCTTGGTTTGACGCTTGGCTTGGCGCTTGGCTTGACGTTTGCGTTGGCGCTTGGCTTGGCGCTTGACTTGGCGCTTGGCTTGGCACGTGCCTTGCGCTTGGCCAGGCGCTTGGATTAGCGCTTGGGATAGCGCTTGGCTTGGCGCGTGGCTTGGCGCTTGGCTTGGCGCTTGCGTTGGCGCTTGGCTTGGCGCTTGACTTGGCGCTTGGTTTAGCACGTGCCTTGCGCTTGCCTTGGCGCTTATCTTTGCGCTCGGTTTACAGCTAGGCTTGGCGCTTGGCTTAGCACTTGGCTTGTCGCATGGCTTGGCACTTAGCTTAGCGCTTGATTTGGCGCTTGGCTTAGCGATTGGCTTGGCGGCTTGGCTTAACGCTTGGCTTGACGCATGGCTTGGCGCTTGGCTTGGCGCTCGGTTTTGCGTTTGGTGTAGCGCTTGGCTTGGCGCTTGGCTTGGCGCTTGGATTGGCGCTAGGCTTAGCGCTTGCCTTGGCGCTTGCCTTGGCGCTTGGCTTGGCACTTAGCTTGGCGCTTGGTTTAGCGCTTGGCTTGGCGCTTGGCTTGGCGCTTGGTTTGGCGCTTGGCTTGGCGCTTGGCTTTGCGCCTGGCTTGTCGCGTGGCTTGGCACTTAGCTTGGCGCTTGGTTTGGCGCTTGGTTTAGCGCTTGGCTTGGCGCTTGGCTTGGCGCTTGGCTAGGTGCTTGGTTTAACGCTTGCTTTGGCGCTTAACGTCGGGCTTGGCTTGTCGCTTGGCTTTGCGCTTGGCTTGGGGCGTGGTTTGCGCTTGGCTTGGCGCTCGGCTTTGCGTTTGGTGTAGCGCATGGCTTGGCGCTTGGCTTGGCGCTTTGATTGGCGCTTGGCTTAGCGCTTGCCTTGGCGCTTATCTTTGCACTCAGTTTACAGCTTGGCTTGGCGCTTGGTTTGGCGCTTGGCTTGGCGCTTGGCTTAGCGCTTGCCTTGGCGCTTGGCTTGTTGCATGGCTTACCACTTAGCTTGGCGCTTGATTTGGCGCTTGGCTTAGCGATTGTCTTGGCGCTTGGCTTAACGCTTGGCTTGACGCATGGCTTGGCGCTTGTCTTGCAGCTTGACTTTGCGCTTGGTTTGGCAATTGGTTTGGCGCTTAGTTTGGCGCTTGGCTTGGCGCTTTGCTTGGCGCTAGGTTTAAAGCTTGGCTTTGCGCTTGGCTTGGCGTTTGGCCTGGCGCTTGGCTTGGCGCTTGGCTTGGTGCTTGGTTTGGCGGTTAGCATGGCGTTAGGCTAGGCGCTTGGCTTGGCGCTTGGCTTTGCGCCTGGCTTGTCGCATGGCTTGGCACTTAGCTTGTCGCTTGGTTTGGCGCTTGGCTTAGCGCTTGGCTTGGCGCTTAACTTGGCGCTTGGCTTGGCGCTTGGCTTGGCGCTTGGCTTCGCGCTTCGCTTGGCGCTTGG
Organism: Agriotes lineatus; assembly: GCA_940337035.1. NCBI lineage: Eukaryota > Metazoa > Arthropoda > Insecta > Coleoptera > Elateridae > Agriotes > Agriotes lineatus. Next base: position 152,828 of record CALNHX010000065.1, on the reverse strand, counting down.
CTTGGCGATTGGCTTTGCGCCTGGTTTGGCGCTTGGCTCGGCGCTTGGTTTGGCGCTTGGATTGGCGCTTTACTTTACGCTTGGTTTGGCGCTTGACTTGGCGCTTGGGTTGGCGCTTGGATTAATGCTTTGTTTGGCGCTTTACTTGACGCTTCGCTTGTCGCTTGGCTTGGCGCTTTGTTTGGCGCTTGGTGTGGTGCTTGGTTTGGCGCTATACTTAACGCATGGCTTGGCGCTTGACTTGGCGCTTGGGTTGGCGCTTGACTTGGCGCTTGTTTTGGCGCTTGGCTTGGCGCTTGACTTGGCGCTTTGCTTGGCGCTTCGCTTGGGGCTTGGCTTTGCGCTTGGCTAGGCGCTTGACTTATCGCTTAGTTTGGCGCTTGACTTGGCGCTTGGCTTGGCGCTTGGCTTTGCGCTTGGTTTGGCGCTTGGCTTTGCGCTTCGTTTGGCGCTTGGCTTGGAGCTTGGCTTTACGCTTGGCTTAACGCTTGGCTTGGCGCTTGGCTTTGCGCTTGGTTTGGCGCTTGGCTTGGCGCTTGGCTTAGCGCCTGGCTTGGCGCTTGGGTTTGCGCTTGATTTGGCCCTTTGTTTAACGCCTGGGTTTGCGCTTGGCTTGGCGCCTAGCTTGGGGCTTGGCTTTGCGCTTGGCTAGGCGCTTGACTTATCGCTTAGTTTGGCGCTTGACTTGGCGCTTGGTTTGGCAATTGGCTGGGCGCTTGGTTTGGCGCTTGGCTTGGCACGTGGTTTGGCGCTTGCCTTAGCGCTTGGGTTGTCGCTTGACTTGGCGCTTAGTTTGACGCTTGGCTTGGCGCTTGGTTTAAAACTTGGCTTTGCGCTTGGCTTGGCGTTTGGCCTGGCGCTAGACTTGGCGCTTGGCTTGGTGCTTGGTTTGGCGCTTAGCATGGCGTTATGCTAGGCGCTTGGATTGGCGCTTGTCTTGTCGCATGGCTTGGCACTTAGCTTGGCGCTTGGTTTGGCGCTTATTTTGACGCTTGGCTTGGCGCTTGGCTTGTCGCATGACTTGGCACTTAGCTTGGCGCTTGGATTGGCGCTTGGTTTTGCGCTTGGCTTGGCGCTTGGCTTAACGCTTGGCTTGACGCGTTCCTTTGCGCTTGTCTTGCCGCTTGACTTTGCGCTTGGTTTGGCACTTGGTTTGGCGCTTGGTTTGGCGCTTGGCTTGGCGCTTGGCTTGGCGCTTGGTTTAAAGTTTGGTTTTGCGCTTGGCTTGGCGTTTGGCCTGGCGCTTGGCTTGGCGTTTGGCTTAGCGCTTGTCTTGTCGCATGGCTTGGCACTTAGCTTGGCGCTTGGTTTGGCGCTTATCTTGGATCTTGGCTTGGCGCTTGGTTTGGCGCTTGGCTTAGCGCTTGGCTTAGCGCTTGGCTTGGCGCTTGGCTTGGCGCTTGGCTTTGCGCTTGTCTTTGCGCTTGGCTTGGCGCTTTACTTGACGCTTGGTTTGGCACTTGACTTGGCGCTTTGCTTGGCGCTTCGCTTGGGGCTTGGCTTTGCGCTTGGCTAGGCGCTTGACTTATCGCTTAGTTTGGCGCTTGACTTGGCGCTTGGCTTGGCGCTTGGATTTGCGCTTGGTTTGGCGCTTGGCTTGGCGCTTGGCTTAGCGCCTGGCTTGGCGCTTGGCTTGGCGCTTGGCTTGGAGCTTGGCTTTACGCTTGGCTTAACGCTTGGCTTGGCGCTTGGCTTTGCGCTTGGTTTGGCGCTTGGCTTGGCGCTTGGCTTAGCGCCTGGCTTGTCGCTTGGGTTTGCGCTTGATTTGGCCCTTTGTTTAACGCCTGGGTTTGCGCTTGGCTTGGCGCCTAGCTTGGGCTTGGCTTTGCGCTTGGCTAGGCGCTTAACTTATCGCTTAGTTTGGAGCTTGATTTGGCGCTTGGTTTGGCAATTGGCTGGGCGCTTGGTTTGGCGCTTGGCTTGGCACGTGGTTTGGCGCTTGCCTTAGCGCTTGGGTTGGCGCTTGACTTGGCGCTTAGTTTGACGCTTGACTTGGCGCTTGGTTTGGCACTTGGCTGATCGCTTGGCTTGGCGCTTGGCTTGGCACCAATCTTGGCGCTTGGTTTGGCGCTTGGCTTGGCGCTTAGCTTGGCGCTTGCCTTGGCGCTTAACTTTGCGCTTGGTTTGGCGCTTGTCCTAGAGCTCGGCTTGGCGCCTGGCTTGGCGCCTGGCTTGGCGCTTCCCTTGGCGCTTAACCTTGCGCTGGGTTTGGCGCTTGACCTAGAGCTCGGCTTGGCGCCTGGTCTGGCGCCTGGCTTAGCGCTTGGCTTGGCGCTTGGCTTAGCGCTTAGATTTGCGCTTGGTAAAACGCTTGGTTTGACGCTTGGCTTGGCGCTTGGCTTAGCGCTTGGCTTGGCGCTTGGCTTGGTGCTTGGCTAGGTGTTTGATTTGGCGCTTGCTTTGTCGCTTAACTTTTTGCTTGGCTTGTCGCTTGGCATTGCGCTTGGCTTGGGGCGTGTCTTGCGCTTGGCTTGGCGCTTACCTTGGCGCTTGGCTTGGCGCTCGGCTTTGCGTTTGGTGTAACGCTTAGCTTGGCGCTTAATTTAGCGCTTACCGTGGCGCTTATCTTTAAGCTCGGTTTACAGCTTGGCTTTGCGCTTGGCTTGTCGCATAACTTGGCACTTAGCTTGGCGATTGGATTGGCGCTTGGCTTAGCGCTTGGCTTGGCGCTTGGCTTAACGCTTGGTTTGACGCATGGCTTTGCGCTTGTCTTGCGGCTTGACTTTGCGCTTGGTTTGGCACTTGGTTTGGCGCTTGGTTTAGCGCTTGGCTTGGCGCTTAGTTTAAAACTTGGCTTTGCGCTTGGCTTGGCGTTTGGCCTGGCGCTAGACTTGGCGCTTGGCTTGGTGCTTGGTTTGGCGCTTAGCATGGCGTTAGGCTAGGCGCTTGGCTTGGCGCTTGTCTTGTCGCATGGCTTGGCACTTAGCTTGGCGCTTGGTTTGGCGCTTGGTTTTGCGCTTGGCTTGGCGCTTGGCTTAACGCTTGGCTTGACGCGTGCCTTTGCGCTTGTCTTGCCGCTTGACTTTGCGCTTGGTTTGGCACTTGGTTTGGCGCTTGGTTTGGCGCTTGGCTTGGCGCTTGGCTTGGCGCTTGGCTTGGCGCTTGGCTTGGCGCTTGGTTTAAAGTTTGGTTTTGCGCTTGGCTTGGCGTTTGGCCTGGCGCTTGGCTTGGCGTTTGGCCTGGCGCTTGGCTTGGCGTTTGGCTTAGCGCTTGTCTTGTCGCATGGCTTGGCACTTAGCTTGGCGCTTGGTTTGGCGCTTATCTTGGATCTTGGCTTGGCGCTTGGTTTGGCACTTTACTTGGCGCTTGGGTTGGCGCTTTACTTCGCGCTTGGTTTGGCGCTTCACTTGACGCTAGGAGTATCGCTTGGCTTGGCGCTTGGGTTGGCGCTTGGTGTGGCGCTTATCTTGGATCTTGGCTTGGCGCTTGGTTTGGCGCTTGGCTTGGCGCTTGACCTGGCGCTTGGGTTGGCGCTTTACTTGACGCTTGGTTTGGCACTTGACTTGGCGCTTGCCTTGGCGTTTAGCTTGGCGCTTAGCCTGATGCTTGGCTTGGAGCTTGGCTTGCTGCCTGGGTTGGCGCTTGGCTTTGCGCTAGGCTTTGCGCTTGGCTTGGCGCTTGACTTGGCGCTTGGCTTTGCGCTTCGTTTAGCGCTTGGCTTGGCGCTTGGCTTTGCGCTTGGCTTAACGCTTGGCTTGGCGCTTGGCTTGGCGCTTGGCTTGGCACGTGGCTTGGCGCTTGACTTGGCGCTTGGGTTGGCGCCTGGCTTGGAGCTTGGGTTAGCATTTGACTTGGCGCTTGGTTTAGCGCTTGGCTGGGCGCTTGGCTTGGCGCTTGGCTTTCAACTTGGTTTGGCGCTTGGCTGGGCGCTTGGCTTGGCGCTTGGCTTTGCGCTTGGTTTAACGCTTGGCTTGGCGCTTGGCTTTGCACTTGGTTTGGCGCTTGGCTGGGCGCTTGGCTTGCTGCTTTTCTTGGCACATAGCTTATCGCTTGACTTGGCGCTTGGGTTGGCGCCTGGCTTCGAGCTTGGGTTGGCATTTGACCTGACGTTTGGTTTGGCGCTTGACGTAGCGCTCGGCTTGGCGCCTGGATTGGCGCTTGGCTTTGCGCTTGGTAAAGCGCTTGGTTTGACGCTTTGCTTGGCGCTTGCCTTGGCGCTTGCGTTGGCGCTTGGCTTGGCGCTTGACTTGGCGCTTGGCTTGGCACGTGCCTTGCGCTTGGCCAAGCGCTTTGATTAGCGCTTGGCATAGCGCATGGCTTGGCGCGTGGCTTGGCGCTTGGCTTGGCGCTTGCGTTGGCGCTTGGCTTGGCGCTTGATTTGGCGCTTGGCTTAGCACGTGCCTTGCGCTTGGCTTGGCGCTTGGATTAGCGCTTGGCATAGCGCTTGGCTTGGCGCTTGTCTTGTCGCATGGCTTGGCACTTAACTTGGCGCTTGGTTTGACGCTTATTTTGGCGCTTGGCTTGGCGCTTGGCTTGCCGCATGACCTGGCACTTAGCTTGGCGCTTGGCTTGGCGCATGACTTGGCGCTTGGCTTAGCAAGTGCCTTGCGCTTGGCTTGACGCTTGGATTAGCGCTTGGCATAGCGCTTGGCTTGGCGCCTGGATTGGCGCTTGGCTTAGCGCTTGGCTTGGCGCTTGGCTTTGAGCTTGGTAAAACGCTTGGTTTGACGCTTGGCTTGGCGCTTGGCTTGGCGCTTGCGTTGGCGCTTGGCTTGGCGCTTGGCTTGGCGCTTGGCTTGGCGTTTGGCTTATCGCTTGCCTTGGCGCTTTGTTTTGCGCCCGGTTTGCAGCTCTGCTTGGCGCTTGGCTTGGCGCTTGACTTGGCGCTTGGCTTAGCACGTGCCTTGCGCTTGGCTTGGCGCTTGGATTAGCGCTTGGTATAGCGCTTGGCTTGGCGCCTGGATTGGCGCTTGGCTTAGCGCTTGGCTTGGCGCTTGGCTTTGCGCTTGGTAAAGCGCTTGGTTTGACGCTTGGCTTGGCGCTTGGCTTGGCGCTTGCGTTGGCGCTTGGCTTGGCGCTTGGCTTGGCGCTTGGCTTTGCGTTTGGCTTGGCGCTTGGCTTGGCGCTTGGCTTTGCGCTTCGTTTGGCGCTTGGCTTGGAGCTTGGCTTTACGCTTGGCTTAACGCTTGGCTTGGCGCTTGGCTTTGTGCTTAATTTGGCGCTTGGCTTGGCGCTTGGCTTAGCGCCTGGCTTGGCGCTTGGGTTTGCGCTTGATTTGGCCCTTTGTTTAACGCTTGGGTTTGCGCTTGGCTTGGCGCCTAGCTTGGGGCTTGGCTTTGCGCTTGGCTAGGCGCTTGACTTATCGCTTAGTTTGGCGCTTGATTTGTCGCTTGGTTTGGCAATTGGCTGGGCGCTTGGTTTGGCGCTTGGCTTGGCACGTGATTTGGCGCTTGCCTTAGCGCTTGGGTTGGCGCTTGACTTGGCGCTTAGTTTGACGCTTGACTTGGCGCTTGGGTTGGCGCTTGGCTTGGCGCCTGGCTTGGTGCTTGGTTTTTTCGCTTGGTTTGGCGCTTGGCTTGGCGCTTGGCCTTGCACTTGGCTTGGCGTTTATCTTGGCCCTTGGCTTGGCGTTTGGCTTGGCGCTTGGATTGGCGCTTGCCTTGGCGTTTGGCTTGGCGCTTGGCTTGGCGCTTGGCTTGGCGCTTGGTTTGGAACTTGGCTTGTTGCCTGAGATGGCGCTTGGCTTTGCGCTTGGTTTGGCGCTTGTCTTGGCGCTTGCCTTGGCGTTTAGCTTGGCGCTTAGCCTGATGCTTGGCTTGGAGCTTGGCTTGCTGCCTGGGTTGGCGCTTGGCTTTGCGCTAGGCTTTGCGCTTGGCTTGGCGCTTGACTTGGCGCTTGGCTTTGCGCTTCGTTTAGCGCTTGGCTTGGCGCTTGGCTTTGCGCTTGGCTTAACGCTTGGCTTGGCGCTTGGCTTGGCGCTTGGCTTGGCACGTAGCTTGGCGCTTGACTTGGCGCTTGGGTTGGCGCCTGGCTTGGAGCTTGGGTTGGCATTTGGCTTGGCGCTTGGTTTAGCGCTTGGCTGGGCGCTTGGCTTGGCGCTTGGCTTTCAACTTGGTTTGGCGCTTGGCTGGGCGCTTGGCTTGGCGCTTGGCTTTGCGCTTGGTTTAACGCTTGGCTTGGCGCTTGGCTTTGCACTTGGTTTGGCGCTTGGCTGGGCGCTTGGCTTGGTGCTTGGCTTGGCACATAGCTTATCGCTTGACTTGGCGCTTGGTTTGGCGCTTGGCTTCGAGCTTGGGTTGGCATTTGACTTGACGTTTGGTTTGGCGCTTGACGTAGCGCTCGGCTTGGTGCCTGGATTGGCGCTTGGCTTAGCGCTTGGCTTGACGCTTGGCTTTGCGCTTGGTAAAGCGCTTGGTTTGACGCTTGGCTTGGCGCTTGGCTTGAGGTTTGCGTTGGCGCTTGGCTTGGCGCTTGACTTGGCGCTTGGCTTGGCACGTGCCTTGCGCTTGGCCAGGCGCTTGGATTAGCGCTTGGCATAGCGCATGGCTTGGCGCGTGGCTTGGCGCTTGGTTTGGCGCTTGCGTTGGCGCTTGGCTTGGCGCTTGATTTGGCGCTTGGCTTGGCACGTGCCTTGCGCTTGGCCAGGCGCTTGAATTAGCGCTTGGGATAGCGCTTGGCTTGGCGCGTGGCTTGGCGCTTGGTTTGGCGCTTGCGTTGGCGCTTGTTTTGGCGCTTGGCTTGGCGCTTGACTTGGCGCTTTGCTTGGCGCTTCGCTTGGGGCTTGGCTTTGCGCTTGGCTAGGCGCTTGACTTATCGCTTAGTTTGGCGCTTGACTTGGCGCTTGGCTTGGCGCTTGGCTTTGCGCTTGGTTTGGCGCTTGGCTTTGCGCTTCGTTTGGCGCTTGGCTTGGAGCTTGGCTTTACGCTTGGCTTAGCGCTTGGCTTGGCGCTTGGCTTTGCGCTTGGTTTGGCGCTTGGCTTGGCGCTTGGCTTAGCGCCTGGCTTGGCGCTTGGGTTTGCGCTTGATTTGGCCCTTTGTTTAACGATTGGGTTTGCGCTTGGCTTGGCGCCTAGCTTGGGGCTTGGCTTTGCGCTTGGCTAGGCGCTTGACTTATCGCTTAGTTTGGCGCTTGACTTGGCGCTTGGTTTGGCAATTGGCTGGGCGCTTGGTTTGGCGCTTGGCTTGGCACGTGGTTTGGCGCTTGCCTTAGCGCTTGGGTTGGCGCTTGACTTGGCGCTTAGTTTGACGCTTGGCTTGGCGCTTGGTTTAAAACTTGGCTTTGCGCTTGGCTTGGCGTTTGGCCTGGCGCTAGACTTGGCGCTTGGCTTGGTGCTTGGTTTGGCGCTTAGCATGGCGTTAGGCTAGGCGCTTGGATTGGCGCTTGTCTTGTCGCATGGCTTGGCACTTAGCTTGGCGCTTGGTTTGGCGCTTATTTTGACGCTTGGCTTGGCGCTTGGCTTGTCGCATGACTTGGCACTTAGCTTGGCGCTTGGATTGGCGCTTGGTTTTGCGCTTGGCTTGGCGCTTGGCTTAACGCTTGGCTTGACGCGTTCCTTTGCGCTTGTCTTGCCGCTTGAGTTTGCGCTTGGTTTGGCACTTGGTTTGGCGCTTGGTTTGGCGCTTGGCTTGGCGCTTGGCTTGGCGCTTATCTTTGCGCTCGGTTTACAGCTTGGCTTGGCGCTTGGCTTAGCACTTGGCTTGTCGCATGGCTTGGCACTTAGCTTAGCGCTTGATTTGGCGCTTGGCTTAGCGATTGGCTTGGCGCTTGACTTAACGCTTGGCTTGACGCATGGCTTGGCGCTTGGCTTGGCGCTCGGTTTTGCGTTTGGTGTAGCGCTTGGCTTGGCGCTTGGCTTGGCGCTTGGATTGGCGCTTGGCTTAGCGCTTGCCTTGGCGCTTGCCTTGGCGCTTGGCTGGCACTTAGCTTGGCGCTTGGTTTAGCGCTTGGCTTGGCGCTTGGCTTGGCGCTTGGTTTGGCGCTTGGCTTGGCACTTAGCTTGGCGCTTGGTTTGGCGCTTGGTTTAGCGCTTGGCTTGGCGCTTGGCTTGGCGCTTGGCTAGGTGCTTGGTTTAACGCTTGCTTTGGCGCTTAACGTCGGGCTTGGCTTGTCGCTTGGCTTTGCGCTTGGCTTGGCGCTTGCCTTGGCGCTTGGCTTGGCGCTCGGCTTTGCGTTTGGTGTAGCGCTTGGCTTGGCGCTTGGCTTGGCGCTTTGATTGGCGCTTGGCTTAGCGCTTGCCTTGGCGCTTATCTTTGCACTCAGTTTACAGCTTGGCTTGGAGCTTGGTTTGGCGCTTTGATTGGCGCTTGGCTTAGCGCTTGCCTTGGCGCTTATCTTTGCACTCAGTTTACAGCTTGGCTTACCACTTAGCTTGGCGCTTGATTTGGCGCTTGGCTTAGCGATTGTCTTGGCGCTTGGCTTAACGCTTGGCTTGACGCATGGCTTGGCGCTTGTCTTGCAGCTTGACTTTGCGCTTGGTTTGGCAATTGGTTTGGCGCTTAGTTTGGCGCTTGGCTTGGCGCTTTGCTTGGCGCTTGGTTTAAAGCTTGGCTTTGCGCTTGGCTTGGCGTTTGGCCTGGCGCTTGGCTTGGCGCTTGGCTTGGTGCTTGGTTTGGCGGTTAGCATGGCGTTAGGCTAGGCGCTTGGCTTGGAGCTTGGCTTTGCGCCTGGCTTGTCGCATGGCTTGGCACTTAGCTTGTCGCTTGGTTTGGCGCTTGGCTTAGCGCTTGGCTTGGCGCTTAACTTGGCGCTTGGCTTGGCGCTTGGCTTGGCGCTTGGCTTCGCGCTTCGCTTGGCGCTTGGCTTGGCGATTGGCTTTGCGCCTGGTTTGGCGCTTGGCTCGGCGCTTGGTTTGGCGCTTGGATTGGCGCTTTACTTTACGCTTGGTTTGGCGCTTGACTTGGCGCTTGGGTTGGCGCTTGGATTAATGCTTTGTTTGGCGCTTTACTTGACGCTTCGCTTGTCGCTTGGCTTGGCGCTTTGGTTGGTGCTTGGTGTGGTGCTTGGTTTGCCGCTATACTTAACGCATGGCTTGGCGCTTGACTTGGCGCTTGGCTTAGCGCTTGACTTGGCGCTTGTTTTGGCGCTTGGCTTGGCGCTTGACTTAGCGCTTTGCTTGGCGCTTCGCTTGGAGCTTGACTTGGCGCTTGGCTTGGCGCTTGGCTTTGCGCTTGGTTTGGCGCTTGGCTTTGCGCTTCGTTTGGCGCTTGGCTTGGAGCTTGGCTTTACGCTTGGCTTAACGCTTGGCTTGGCGCTTGGCTTTGCGCTTGGTTTGGCGCTTGGCTTGGCGCTTGGCTTAGCGCCTGGCTTGGCGCTTGGGTTTGCGCTTGATTTGGCCCTTTGTTTAACGCCTGGGTTTGCGCTTGGCTTGGCGCCTAGCTTGGGGCTTGGCTTTGCGCTTGGCTAGGCGCTTGACTTATCGCTTAGTTTGGCGCTTGACTTGGCGCTTGGTTTGGCAATTGGCTGGGCGCTTGGTTTGGCGCTTGGCTTGGCACGTGGTTTGGCGCTTGCCTTAGCGCTTGGGTTGGCGCTTGACTTGGCGCTTAGTTTGACGCTTGGCTTGGCGCTTGGTTTAAAACTTGGCTTTGCGCTTGGCTTGGCGTTTGGCCTGGCGCTAGACTTGGCGCTTGGCTTGGTGCTTGGTTTGGCGCTTAGCATGGCGTTAGGCTAGGCGCTTGGATTGGCGCTTGTCTTGTCGCATGGCTTGGCACTTAGCTTGGCGCTTGGTTTGGCGCTTATTTTGACGCTTGGCTTGGCGCTTGGCTTGTCGCATGACTTGGCACTTAGCTTGGCGCTTGGATTGGCGCTTGGTTTTGCGCTTGGCTTGGCGCTTGGCTTTGCGCTTGGTTTGGCACTTGGTTTGGCGCTTGGTTTGGCGCTTGGCTTGGCGCTTGGCTTGGCGCTTGGTTTAAAGTTTGGTTTTGCGCTTGGCTTGGCGTTTGGCCTGGCGCTTGGCTTGGCGTTTGGCTTAGCGCTTGTCTTGTCGCATGGCTTGGCACTTAGCTTGGCGCTTGGTTTGGCGCTTATCTTGGATCTTGGCTTGGCGCTTGGTTTGGCGCTTGGCTTAGCGCTTGGCTTGGCGCTTGGCTTGGCGCTTGGCTTTGCGCTTGTCTTTGCGCTTGGCTTGGCGCTTTACTTGACGCTTGGTTTGGCACTTGACTTGGCGCTTTGCTTGGCGCTTCGCTTGGGGCTTGGCTTTGCGCTTGGCTAGGCGCTTGACTTATCGCTTAGTTTGGCGCTTGACTTGGCGCTTGGCTTGGCGCTTGGCTTTGCGCTTGGTTTGGCGCTTGGCTTGGCGCTTGGCTTAGCGCCTGGCTTGGCGCTTGGCTTGGCGCTTGGCTTGGAGCTTGGCTTTACGCTTGGCTTAACGCTTGGCTTGGCGCTTGGCTTTGCGCTTGGTTTGGCGCTTGGCTTGGCGCTTGGCTTAGCGCCTGGCTTGGCGCTTGGGTTTGCGCTTGATTTGGCCCTTTGTTTAACGCCTGGGTTTGCGCTTGGCTTGGCGCCTAGCTTGGGCTTGGCTTTGCGCTTGGCTAGGCGCTTGACTTATCGCTTAGTTTGGAGCTTCATTTGGCGCTTGGTTTGGCAATTGGCTGGGCGCTTGGTTTGGCGCTTGGCTTGGCACGTGGTTTGGCGCTTGCCTTAGCGCTTGGGTTGGCGCTTGACTTGGCGCTTAGTTTGACGCTTGACTTGGCGCTTGGTTTGGCGCTTGGCTGATCGCTTGGCTTGGCGCTTGGCTTGGCACCAATCTTGGCGCTTGGTTTGGCGCTTGGCTTGGCGCTTAGCTTGGCGCTTGCCTTGGCGCTTAATTTTGCGCTTGGTTTGGCGCTTGTCCTAGAGCTCGGCTTGGCGCCTGGCTTGGCGCCTGGCTTGGCGCTTCCCTTGGCGCTTAACCTTGCGCTGGGTTTGGCGCTTGACCTAGAGCTCGGCTTGGCGCCTGGTCTGGCGCCTGGCTTAGCGCTTGGCTTGGCGCTTGGCTTAGCGCTTAGATTTGCGCTTGGTAAAACGCTTGGTTTGACGCTTGGCTTGGCGCTTGGCTTAGCGCTTGGCTTGGCGCTTGGCTTGGTGCTTGGCTAGGTGTTTGATTTGGCGCTTGCTTTGTCGCTTAACTTTTTGCTTGGCTTGTCGCTTGGCATTGCGCTTGGCTTGGGGCGTGTCTTGCGCTTGGCTTGGCGCTTACCTTGGCGCTTGGCTTGGCGCTCGGCTTTGCGTTTGGTGTAGCGCTTGGCTTGGCGCTTAATTTAGCGCTTACCGTGGCGCTTATCTTTAAGCCTTGGCTTTGCGCTTGGCTTGTCGCATAACTTGGCACTTAGCTTGGCGATTGGATTGGCGCTTGGCTTAGCGCTTGGCTTGGCGCTTGGCTTAACGCTTGGCTTGACGCATGGCTTTGCGCTTGTCTTGCGGCTTGACTTTGCGCTTGGTTTGGCACTTGGTTTGGCGCTTGGTTTAGCGCTTGGCTTGGCGCTTAGTTTAAAACTTGGCTTTGCGCTTGGCTTGGCGTTTGGCCTGGCGCTAGACTTGGCGCTTGGCTTGGTGCTTGGTTTGGCGCTTAGCATGGCGTTAGGCTAGGCGCTTGGCTTGGCGCTTGTCTTGTCGCATGGCTTGGCACTTAGCTTGGCGCTTGGTTTGGCGCTTATTTTGACGCTTGGCTTGGCGCTTGGCTTGTCGCATGACTTGGCACTTAGCTTGGCGCTTGGATTGGCGCTTGGTTTTGCGCTTGGCTTGGCGCTTGGCTTAACGCTTGGCTTGACGCGTGCCTTTGCGCTTGTCTTGCCGCTTGACTTTGCGCTTGGTTTGGCACTTGGTTTGGCGCTTGGTTTGGCGCTTGGCTTGGCGCTTGGCTTGGCGCTTGGCTTGGCGCTTGGTTTAAAGTTTGGTTTTGCGCTTGGCTTGGCGTTTGGCCTGGTGCTTGGCTTGGCGTTTGGCTTAGCGCTTGTCTTGTCGCATGGCTTGGCACTTAGCTTGGCGCTTGGTTTGGCGCTTATCTTGGATCTTGGCTTGGCGCTTGGTTTGGCACTTTACTTGGCGCTTGGGTTGGCGCTTTACTTCGCGCTTGGTTTGGCGCTTCACTTGACGCTAGGAGTATCGCTTGGCTTGGCGCTTGGGTTGGCGCTTGGTGTGGCGCTTATCTTGGATCTTGGCTTGGCGCTTGGTTTGGCGCTTGGCTTGGCGCTTGACCTGGCGCTTGGGTTGGCGCTTTACTTGACGCTTGGTTTGGCACTTGACTTGGCGCTTGCCTTGGCGTTTAGCTTGGCGCTTAGCCTGATGCTTGGCTTGGAGCTTGGCTTGCTGCCTGGGTTGGCGCTTGGCTTTGCGCTAGGCTTTGCGCTTGGCTTGGCGCTTGACTTGGCGCTTGGCTTTGCGCTTCGTTTAGCGCTTGGCTTGGCGCTTGGCTTTGCGCTTGGCTTAACGCTTGGCTTGGCGCTTGGCTTGGCGCTTGGCTTGGCACGTGGCTTGGCGCTTGACTTGGCGCTTGGGTTGGCGCCTGGCTTGGAGCTTGGGTTAGCATTTGACTTGGCGCTTGGTTTAGCGCTTGGCTGGGCGCTTGGCTTGGCGCTTGGCTTTCAACTTGGTTTGGCGCTTGGGTGGGCGCTTGGCTTGGCGCTTGGCTTTGCGCTTGGTTTAACGCTTGGCTTGGCGCTTGGCTTTGCACTTGGTTTGGCGCTTGGCTGGGCGCTTGGCTTGCTGCTTGGCTTGGCACATAGCTTATCGCTTGACTTGGCGCTTGGGTTGGCGCCTGGCTTCGAGCTTGGGTTGGCATTTGACCTGACGTTTGGTTTGGCGCTTGACGTAGCGCTCGGTTTGGCGCCTGGATTGGCGCTTGGCTTAGCGCTTGGCTTGACGCTTGGCTTTGCGCTTGGTAAAGCGCTTGGTTTGACGCTTTGCTTGGCGCTTGCCTTGGCGCTTGCGTTGGCGCTTGGATTGGCGCTTGACTTGGCGCTTGGCTTGGCACGTGCCTTGCGCTTGGCCAAGCGCTTTGATTAGCGCTTGGCATAGCGCATGGCTTGGCGCGTGGCTTGGCGCTTGGCTTGGCGCTTGCGTTGGCGCTTGGCTTGGCGCTTGATTTGGCGCTTGGCTTAGCACGTGCCTTGCGCTTTTCTTGGCGCTTGGATTAGCGCTTGGCATAGCGCTTGGCTTGGCGCTTGTCTTGTCGAATGGCTTGGCACTTAACTTGGCGCTTGGTTTGACGTTTATTTTGGCGCTTGGCTTGGCGCTTGGCTTGCCGCATGACCTGGCACTTAGCTTGGCGCTTGGCTTGGCGCATGACTTGGCGCTTGGCTTAGCAAGTGCCTTGCGCTTGGCTTGGCGCTTGGATTAGCGCTTGGCATAGCGCTTGGCTTGGCGCCTGGATTGGCGCTTGGCTTAGCGCTTGGCTTGGCGCTTGGCTTTGAGCTTGGTAAAGCGCTTGGTTTGACGCTTGGCTTGGCGCTTGGCTTGGCGCTTGCGTTGGCGCTTGGCTTGGCGCTTGGCTTGGCGCTTGGCTTGGCGTTTGGCTTATCGCTTGCCTTGGCGCTTGGTTTTGCGCCCGGTTTGCAGCTCTGCTTGGCGCTTGGCTTGGCGCTTGACTTGGCGCTTGGCTTAGCACTTGCCTTGCGCTTGGCTTGGCGCTTGGATTAGCGCTTGGTATAGCGCTTGGCTTGGCGCCTGGATTGGCACTTGGCTTAGCGCTTGGCTTGGCGCTTGGCTTTGCGCTTGGTAAAGCGCTTGGTTTGACGCTTGGCTTGGCGCTTGGCTTGGCGCTTGCGTTGGCGCTTGGCTTGGCGCTTGGCTTGGCGCTTGGCTTTGCGTTTGGCTTGGCGCTTGGCTTGGCGCTTGGCTTGGCGCTTGGCTTGGCGCTTGGCTTTGCGCTTCGTTTGGCGCTTGGCTTGGAGCTTGGTTTTACGCTTGGCTTAACGCTTGGCTTGGCGCTTGGCTTTGCGCTTAATTTGGCGCTTGGCTTGGCGCTTGGCTTAGCGCCTGGCTTGGCGCTTGGGTTTGCGCTTGATTTGGCCCTTTGTTTAACGCTTGGGTTTGCGCTTGGCTTGGCGCCTAGCTTGGGGCTTGGCTTTGCGCTTGGCTAGGCGCTTGACTTATCGCTTAGTTTGGCGCTTGATTTGGCGCTTGGTTTGGCAATTGGCTGGGCGCTTGGTTTGGCGCTTGGCTTGGCACGTGGTTTGGCGCTTGCCTTAGCGCTTGGGTTGGCGCTTGACTTGGCGCTTAGTTTGACGCTTGACTTGGCGCTTGGGTTGGCGCTTGGCTTGGCGCCTGGCTTGGTGCTTGGTTTTTTCGCTTGGTTTGGCGCTTGGCTTGGCGCTTGGCCTTGCACTTGGCTTGGCGTTTATCTTGGCGCTTGGCTTGGCGTTTGGCTTGGCGCTTAGATTGGCGCTTGCCTTGGCGTTTGGCTTGGCGCTTGGCTTAGCGCTTGGCTTGGCGCTTGGTTTGGAACTTGGCTTGTTGCCTGAGATGGCGCTTGGCTTTGCGCTTGGTTTGGCGCTTGTCTTGGCGCTTGCCTTGGCGTTTAGCTGGGCGCTTAGCCTGATGCTTGGCTTGGAGCTTGGCTTGCTGCCTGGGTTGGCGCTTGGCTTTGCGCTAGGCTTTGCGCTTGGCTTGGCGCTTGACTTGGCGCTTGGCTTTGCGCTTCGTTTAGCGCTTGGCTTGGCGCTTGGCTTTGCGCTTGGCTTAACGCTTGGCTTGGCGCTTGGCTTGGCGCTTGGCTTGGCACGTAGCTTGGCGCTTGACTTGGCGCTTGGGTTGGCGCCTGGCTTGGAGCTTGGGTTGGCATTTGACTTGGCGCTTGGTTTAGCGCTTGGCTGGGCGCTTGGCTTGGCGCTTGGCTTTCAACTTGGTTTGGCGCTTGGCTGGGCGCTTGGCTTGGCGCTTGGCTTTGCGCTTGGTTTAACGCTTGGCTTGGCGCTTGGCTTTGCACTTGGTTTGGCGCTTGGCTGGGCGCTTGGCTTGGTGCTTGGCTTGGCACATAGCTTATCGCTTGACTTGGCGCTTGGTTTGGCGCTTGGCTTCGAGCTTGGGTTGGCATTTGACTTAACGTTTGGTTTGGCGCTTGACGTAGCGCTCGGCTTGGTGCCTGGATTGGCGCTTGGCTTAGCGCTTGGCTTGACGCTTGGCTTTGCGCTTGGTAAAGCGCTTGGTTTG
The DNA here is from genome assembly GCA_940337035.1 of Agriotes lineatus. Lineage (NCBI taxonomy): Eukaryota > Metazoa > Arthropoda > Insecta > Coleoptera > Elateridae > Agriotes > Agriotes lineatus. The sequence goes on along the minus strand of CALNHX010000065.1, from coordinate 137,764 downwards.
ACGCTTGGCTTGGCGCTTGGCTTGACGTTTGCGTTGGCGCTTGGCTTGGCGCTTGACTTGGCGCTTGGCTTGGCACGTGCCTTGCGCTTGGCCAGGCGCTTGGATTAGCGCTTAGCATAGCGCATGGCTTGGCGCGTGGCTTGGCGCTTGGCTTGGCGCTTGCGTTGGCGCTTGGCTTGGCGCTTGATTTGGCGCTTGGCTTAACACGTGCCTTGCGCTTGGCCAGGCGCTTGGATTAGCGCTTGGGATAGCGCTTGGCTTGGCGCGTGGCTTGGCGCTTGGCTTGGCGCTTGCGTTGGCGCTTGGCTTGGCGCTTGACTTGGCGCTTGGTTTAGCACGTGCCTTGCGCTTGCCTTGGCGCTTATCTTTGCGCTCGGTTTACAGCTTGGCTTGGCGCTTGGCTTAGCACTTGGCTTGTCGCATGGCTTGGCACTTAGCTTAGCGCTTGATTTGGCGCTTGGCTTAGCGATTGGCTTGGCGCTTGGCTTAACGCTTGGCTTGACGCATGGCTTGGCGCTTGGCTTGGCGCTCGGTTTTGCGTTTGGTGTAGCGCTTGGCTTGGCGCTTGGCTTGGCGCTTGGATTGGCGCTTGGCTTAGCGCTTGCCTTGGCGCTTGCCTTGGCGCTTGGCTTGGCACTTAGCTTGGCGCTTGGTTTAGCGCTTGGCTTGGCGCTTGGCTTGGCGCTTGGTTTGGCGCTTGGCTTGGCGCTTGGCTTTGCGCCTGGCTTGTCGCGTGGCTTGGCACTTAGCTTGGCGCTTGGTTTGGCGCTTGGTTTAGCGCTTGGCTTGGCGCTTGGCTTGGCGCTTGGCTAGGTGCTTGGTTTAACGCTTGCTTTGGCGCTTAACGTCGGGCTTGGCTTGTCGCTTGGCTTTGCGCTTGGCTTGGGGCGTGGTTTGCGCTTGGCTTGGCGCTTGCCTTGGCGCTTGGCTTGGCGCTCGGCTTTGCGTTTGGTGTAGCGCTTGGCTTGGCGCTTGGCTTGGCGCTTTGATTGGCGCTTGGCTTAGCGCTTGCCTTGGCGCTTATCTTTGCACTCAGTTTACAGCTTGGCTTGGCGCTTGGTTTGGCGCTTGGCTTGGCGCTTGGCTTAGCGCTTGCCTTGGCGCTTGGCTTGTTGCATGGCTTACCACTTAGCTTGGCGCTTGATTTGGCGCTTGGCTTAGCGATTGTCTTGGCGCTTGGCTTAACGCTTGGCTTGACGCATGGCTTGGCGCTTGTCTTGCAGCTTGACTTTGCGCTTGGTTTGGCAATTGGTTTGGCGCTTAGTTTGGCGCTTGGCTTGGCGCTTTGCTTGGCGCTTGGTTTAAAGCTTGGCTTTGCGCTTGGCTTGGCGTTTGGCCTGGCGCTTGGCTTGGCGCTTGGCTTGGTGCTTGGTTTGGCGGTTAGCATGGCGTTAGGCTAGGCGCTTGGCTTGGCGCTTGGCTTTGCGCCTGGCTTGTCGCATGGCTTGGCACTTAGCTTGTCGCTTGGTTTGGCGCTTGGCTTAGCGCTGGGCTTGGCGCTTAACTTGGCGCTTGGCTTGGCGCTTGGCTTGGCGCTTGGCTTCGCGCTTCGCTTGGCGCTTGGCTTGGCGATTGGCTTTGCGCCTGGTTTGGCGCTTGGCTCGGCGCTTGGTTTGGCGCTTGGATTGGCGCTTTACTTTACGCTTGGTTTGGCGCTTGACTTGGCGCTTGGGTTGGCGCTTGGATTAATGCTTTGTTTGGCGCTTTACTTGACGCTTCGCTTGTCGCTTGGCTTGGCGCTTTGGTTGGCGCTTGGTGTGGTGCTTGGTTTGGCGCTATACTTAACGCATGGCTTGGCGCTTGACTTGGCGTTTGGCTTGGCGCTTGACTTGGCGCTTGTTTTGGCGCTTGGCTTGGCGCTTGACTTGGCGCTTTGCTTGGCGCTTCGCTTGGGGCTTGGCTTTGCGCTTGGCTAGGCGCTTGACTTATCGCTTAGTTTGGCGCTTGACTTGGCGCTTGGCTTGGCGCTTGGATTTGCGCTTGGTTTGGCGCTTGGCTTTGCGCTTCGTTTGGCGCTTGGCTTGGAGCTTGGCTTTACGCTTGGCTTAACGCTTGGCTTGGCGCTTGGCTTTGCGCTTGGTTTGGCGCTTGGCTTGGCGCTTGGCTTAGCGCCTGGCTTGGCGCTTGGGTTTGCGCTTGATTTGGCCCTTTGTTTAACGCCTGGGTTTGCGCTTGGCTTGGCGCCTAGCTTGGGGCTTGGCTTTGCGCTTGGCTAGGCGCTTGACTTATCGCTTAGTTTGGCGCTTGACTTGGCGCTTGGTTTGGCAATTGGCTGGGCGCTTGGTTTGGCGCTTGGCTTGGCACGTGGTTTGGCGCTTGCCTTAGCGCTTGGGTTGGCGCTTGACTTGGCGCTTAGTTTGACGCTTGGCTTGGCGCTTGGCTTAGCGCTTGGCTTGGCGCTTGGCTTTGCGTTTGGTAAAGCGCTTGGTTTGACGCTTGGCTTGGCGCTTGGCTTGGCGCCTGGATTGGCGCTTGGCTTAGCGCTTGGCTTGGCGCTTGGCTTTGCGCTTGGTAAAGCGCTTGGTTTGACGCTTGGCTTGGCGCTTGCGTTGGCGCTTGGCTTGGCGCTTGGCTTGGCGCTTGGCTTTGCGTTTGGTTTGGCGCTTGGCTTGGCGCTTAGCTTTGCGCTTCGTTTGGCGCTTGGCTTGGAGCTTGGCTTTACGCTTGGCTTAACGCTTGGCTTGGCGCTTGGCTTTGCGCTTAATTTGGCGCTTGGCTTGGCGCTTGGCTTGGCGTTTGGCTTGGCGCTTGGATTGGCGCTTGCCTTGGCGTTTGGCTTGGCGCTTGGCTTGGCGCTTGGCTTGGCGCTTGGTTTGGAACTTGGCTTGTTGCCTGAGATGGCGCTTGGATTTGCGCTTGGTTTGGCGCTTGTCTTGGCGCTTGCCTTGGCGTTTAGCTTGGCGCTTAGCCTGATGCTTGGCTTGGAGCTTGGCTTGCTGCCTGGGTTGGCGCTTGGCTTTGCGCTAGGCTTTGCGCTTGGCTTGGCGCTTGACTTGGCGCTTGGCTTTGCGCTTCGTTTAGCGCTTGGCTTGGCGCTTGGCTTTGCGCTTGGCTTAACGCTTGGCTTAGCGCTTGGCTTGGCGCTTGGCTTGGCACGTAGCTTGGCGCTTGACTTGGCGCTTGGGTTGGCGCCTGGCTTGGAGCCTGGGTTGGCATTTGACTTGGCGCTTGGTTTAGCGCTTGGCTGGGCGCTTGGCTTGGCGCTTGGCTTTCAACTTGGTTTGGCGCTTGGCTGGGCGCTTGGCTTGGCGCTTGGCTTTGCGCTTGGTTTAACGCTTGGCTTGGCGCTTGGCTTTGCACTTGGTTTGGCGCTTGGCTGGGCGCTTGGCTTGGTGCTTGGCTTGGCACATAGCTTATCGCTTGACTTGGCGCTTGGTTTGGCGCTTGGCTTCGAGCTTGGGTTGGCATTTGACTTGACGTTTGGTTTGGCGCTTGACGTAGCGCTCGGCTTGGTGCCTGGATTGGCGCTTGGCTTAGCGCTTGGCTTGACGCTTGGCTTTGCGCTTGGTAAAGCGCTTGGTTTGACGCTTGGCTTGGCGCTTGGCTTGACGTTTGCGTTGGCGCTTGGCTTGGCGCTTGACTTGGCGCTTGGCTTGGCACGTGCCTTGCGCTTGGCCAGGCGCTTGGATTAGCGCTTGGGATAGCGCTTGGCTTGGCGCGTGGCTTGGCGCTTGGCTTGGCGCTTGCGTTGGCGCTTGGCTTGGCGCTTGACTTGGCGCTTGGTTTAGCACGTGCCTTGCGCTTGCCTTGGCGCTTATCTTTGCGCTCGGTTTACAGCTAGGCTTGGCGCTTGGCTTAGCACTTGGCTTGTCGCATGGCTTGGCACTTAGCTTAGCGCTTGATTTGGCGCTTGGCTTAGCGATTGGCTTGGCGGCTTGGCTTAACGCTTGGCTTGACGCATGGCTTGGCGCTTGGCTTGGCGCTCGGTTTTGCGTTTGGTGTAGCGCTTGGCTTGGCGCTTGGCTTGGCGCTTGGATTGGCGCTAGGCTTAGCGCTTGCCTTGGCGCTTGCCTTGGCGCTTGGCTTGGCACTTAGCTTGGCGCTTGGTTTAGCGCTTGGCTTGGCGCTTGGCTTGGCGCTTGGTTTGGCGCTTGGCTTGGCGCTTGGCTTTGCGCCTGGCTTGTCGCGTGGCTTGGCACTTAGCTTGGCGCTTGGTTTGGCGCTTGGTTTAGCGCTTGGCTTGGCGCTTGGCTTGGCGCTTGGCTAGGTGCTTGGTTTAACGCTTGCTTTGGCGCTTAACGTCGGGCTTGGCTTGTCGCTTGGCTTTGCGCTTGGCTTGGGGCGTGGTTTGCGCTTGGCTTGGCGCTCGGCTTTGCGTTTGGTGTAGCGCATGGCTTGGCGCTTGGCTTGGCGCTTTGATTGGCGCTTGGCTTAGCGCTTGCCTTGGCGCTTATCTTTGCACTCAGTTTACAGCTTGGCTTGGCGCTTGGTTTGGCGCTTGGCTTGGCGCTTGGCTTAGCGCTTGCCTTGGCGCTTGGCTTGTTGCATGGCTTACCACTTAGCTTGGCGCTTGATTTGGCGCTTGGCTTAGCGATTGTCTTGGCGCTTGGCTTAACGCTTGGCTTGACGCATGGCTTGGCGCTTGTCTTGCAGCTTGACTTTGCGCTTGGTTTGGCAATTGGTTTGGCGCTTAGTTTGGCGCTTGGCTTGGCGCTTTGCTTGGCGCTAGGTTTAAAGCTTGGCTTTGCGCTTGGCTTGGCGTTTGGCCTGGCGCTTGGCTTGGCGCTTGGCTTGGTGCTTGGTTTGGCGGTTAGCATGGCGTTAGGCTAGGCGCTTGGCTTGGCGCTTGGCTTTGCGCCTGGCTTGTCGCATGGCTTGGCACTTAGCTTGTCGCTTGGTTTGGCGCTTGGCTTAGCGCTTGGCTTGGCGCTTAACTTGGCGCTTGGCTTGGCGCTTGGCTTGGCGCTTGGCTTCGCGCTTCGCTTGGCGCTTGGCTTGGCGATTGGCTTTGCGCCTGGTTTGGCGCTTGGCTCGGCGCTTGGTTTGGCGCTTGGATTGGCGCTTTACTTTACGCTTGGTTTGGCGCTTGACTTGGCGCTTGGGTTGGCGCTTGGATTAATGCTTTGTTTGGCGCTTTACTTGACGCTTCGCTTGTCGCTTGGCTTGGCGCTTTGTTTGGCGCTTGGTGTGGTGCTTGGTTTGGCGCTATACTTAACGCATGGCTTGGCGCTTGACTTGGCGCTTGGGTTGGCGCTTGACTTGGCGCTTGTTTTGGCGCTTGGCTTGGCGCTTGACTTGGCGCTTTGCTTGGCGCTTCGCTTGGGGCTTGGCTTTGCGCTTGGCTAGGCGCTTGACTTATCGCTTAGTTTGGCGCTTGACTTGGCGCTTGGCTTGGCGCTTGGCTTTGCGCTTGGTTTGGCGCTTGGCTTTGCGCTTCGTTTGGCGCTTGGCTTGGAGCTTGGCTTTACGCTTGGCTTAACGCTTGGCTTGGCGCTTGGCTTTGCGCTTGGTTTGGCGCTTGGCTTGGCGCTTGGCTTAGCGCCTGGCTTGGCGCTTGGGTTTGCGCTTGATTTGGCCCTTTGTTTAACGCCTGGGTTTGCGCTTGGCTTGGCGCCTAGCTTGGGGCTTGGCTTTGCGCTTGGCTAGGCGCTTGACTTATCGCTTAGTTTGGCGCTTGACTTGGCGCTTGGTTTGGCAATTGGCTGGGCGCTTGGTTTGGCGCTTGGCTTGGCACGTGGTTTGGCGCTTGCCTTAGCGCTTGGGTTGTCGCTTGACTTGGCGCTTAGTTTGACGCTTGGCTTGGCGCTTGGTTTAAAACTTGGCTTTGCGCTTGGCTTGGCGTTTGGCCTGGCGCTAGACTTGGCGCTTGGCTTGGTGCTTGGTTTGGCGCTTAGCATGGCGTTATGCTAGGCGCTTGGATTGGCGCTTGTCTTGTCGCATGGCTTGGCACTTAGCTTGGCGCTTGGTTTGGCGCTTATTTTGACGCTTGGCTTGGCGCTTGGCTTGTCGCATGACTTGGCACTTAGCTTGGCGCTTGGATTGGCGCTTGGTTTTGCGCTTGGCTTGGCGCTTGGCTTAACGCTTGGCTTGACGCGTTCCTTTGCGCTTGTCTTGCCGCTTGACTTTGCGCTTGGTTTGGCACTTGGTTTGGCGCTTGGTTTGGCGCTTGGCTTGGCGCTTGGCTTGGCGCTTGGTTTAAAGTTTGGTTTTGCGCTTGGCTTGGCGTTTGGCCTGGCGCTTGGCTTGGCGTTTGGCTTAGCGCTTGTCTTGTCGCATGGCTTTGCGCTTGTCTTGCGGCTTGACTTTGCGCTTGGTTTGGCACTTGGTTTGGCGCTTGGTTTAGCGCTTGGCTTGGCGCTTAGTTTAAAACTTGGCTTTGCGCTTGGCTTGGCGTTTGGCCTGGCGCTAGACTTGGCGCTTGGCTTGGTGCTTGGTTTGGCGCTTAGCATGGCGTTAGGCTAGGCGCTTGGCTTGGCGCTTGTCTTGTCGCATGGCTTGGCACTTAGCTTGGCGCTTGGTTTGGCGCTTGGTTTTGCGCTTGGCTTGGCGCTTGGCTTAACGCTTGGCTTGACGCGTGCCTTTGCGCTTGTCTTGCCGCTTGACTTTGCGCTTGGTTTGGCACTTGGTTTGGCGCTTGGTTTGGCGCTTGGCTTGGCGCTTGGCTTGGCGCTTGGCTTGGCGCTTGGCTTGGCGCTTGGTTTAAAGTTTGGTTTTGCGCTTGGCTTGGCGTTTGGCCTGGCGCTTGGCTTGGCGTTTGGCCTGGCGCTTGGCTTGGCGTTTGGCTTAGCGCTTGTCTTGTCGCATGGCTTGGCACTTAGCTTGGCGCTTGGTTTGGCGCTTATCTTGGATCTTGGCTTGGCGCTTGGTTTGGCACTTTACTTGGCGCTTGGGTTGGCGCTTTACTTCGCGCTTGGTTTGGCGCTTCACTTGACGCTAGGAGTATCGCTTGGCTTGGCGCTTGGGTTGGCGCTTGGTGTGGCGCTTATCTTGGATCTTGGCTTGGCGCTTGGTTTGGCGCTTGGCTTGGCGCTTGACCTGGCGCTTGGGTTGGCGCTTTACTTGACGCTTGGTTTGGCACTTGACTTGGCGCTTGCCTTGGCGTTTAGCTTGGCGCTTAGCCTGATGCTTGGCTTGGAGCTTGGCTTGCTGCCTGGGTTGGCGCTTGGCTTTGCGCTAGGCTTTGCGCTTGGCTTGGCGCTTGACTTGGCGCTTGGCTTTGCGCTTCGTTTAGCGCTTGGCTTGGCGCTTGGCTTTGCGCTTGGCTTAACGCTTGGCTTGGCGCTTGGCTTGGCGCTTGGCTTGGCACGTGGCTTGGCGCTTGACTTGGCGCTTGGGTTGGCGCCTGGCTTGGAGCTTGGGTTAGCATTTGACTTGGCGCTTGGTTTAGCGCTTGGCTGGGCGCTTGGCTTGGCGCTTGGCTTTCAACTTGGTTTGGCGCTTGGCTGGGCGCTTGGCTTGGCGCTTGGCTTTGCGCTTGGTTTAACGCTTGGCTTTGCGCTTGGCTTTGCACTTGGTTTGGCGCTTGGCTGGGCGCTTGGCTTGCTGCTTTTCTTGGCACATAGCTTATCGCTTGACTTGGCGCTTGGGTTGGCGCCTGGCTTCGAGCTTGGGTTGGCATTTGACCTGACGTTTGGTTTGGCGCTTGACGTAGCGCTCGGCTTGGCGCCTGGATTGGCGCTTGGCTTTGCGCTTGGTAAAGCGCTTGGTTTGACGCTTTGCTTGGCGCTTGCCTTGGCGCTTGCGTTGGCGCTTGGCTTGGCGCTTGACTTGGCGCTTGGCTTGGCACGTGCCTTGCGCTTGGCCAAGCGCTTTGATTAGCGCTTGGCATAGCGCATGGCTTGGCGCGTGGCTTGGCGCTTGGCTTGGCGCTTGCGTTGGCGCTTGGCTTGGCGCTTGATTTGGCGCTTGGCTTAGCACGTGCCTTGCGCTTGGCTTGGCGCTTGGATTAGCGCTTGGCATAGCGCTTGGCTTGGCGCTTGTCTTGTCGCATGGCTTGGCACTTAACTTGGCGCTTGGTTTGACGCTTATTTTGGCGCTTGGCTTGGCGCTTGGCTTGCCGCATGACCTGGCACTTAGCTTGGCGCTTGGCTTGGCGCATGACTTGGCGCTTGGCTTAGCAAGTGCCTTGCGCTTGGCTTGACGCTTGGATTAGCGCTTGGCATAGCGCTTGGCTTGGCGCCTGGATTGGCGCTTGGCTTAGCGCTTGGCTTGGCGCTTGGCTTTGAGCTTGGTAAAACGCTTGGTTTGACGCTTGGCTTGGCGCTTGGCTTGGCGCTTGCGTTGGCGCTTGGCTTGGCGCTTGGCTTGGCGCTTGGCTTGGCGTTTGGCTTATCGCTTGCCTTGGCGCTTTGTTTTGCGCCCGGTTTGCAGCTCTGCTTGGCGCTTGGCTTGGCGCTTGACTTGGCGCTTGGCTTAGCACGTGCCTTGCGCTTGGCTTGGCGCTTGGATTAGCGCTTGGTATAGCGCTTGGCTTGGCGCCTGGATTGGCGCTTGGCTTAGCGCTTGGCTTGGCGCTTGGCTTTGCGCTTGGTAAAGCGCTTGGTTTGACGCTTGGCTTGGCGCTTGGCTTGGCGCTTGCGTTGGCGCTTGGCTTGGCGCTTGGCTTGGCGCTTGGCTTTGCGTTTGGCTTGGCGCTTGGCTTGGCGCTTGGCTTTGCGCTTCGTTTGGCGCTTGGCTTGGAGCTTGGCTTTACGCTTGGCTTAACGCTTGGCTTGGCGCTTGGCTTTGTGCTTAATTTGGCGCTTGGCTTGGCGCTTGGCTTAGCGCCTGGCTTGGCGCTTGGGTTTGCGCTTGATTTGGCCCTTTGTTTAACGCTTGGGTTTGCGCTTGGCTTGGCGCCTAGCTTGGGGCTTGGCTTTGCGCTTGGCTAGGCGCTTGACTTATCGCTTAGTTTGGCGCTTGATTTGTCGCTTGGTTTGGCAATTGGCTGGGCGCTTGGTTTGGCGCTTGGCTTGGCACGTGATTTGGCGCTTGCCTTAGCGCTTGGGTTGGCGCTTGACTTGGCGCTTAGTTTGACGCTTGACTTGGCGCTTGGGTTGGCGCTTGGCTTGGCGCCTGGCTTGGTGCTTGGTTTTTTCGCTTGGTTTGGCGCTTGGCTTGGCGCTTGGCCTTGCACTTGGCTTGGCGTTTATCTTGGCCCTTGGCTTGGCGTTTGGCTTGGCGCTTGGATTGGCGCTTGCCTTGGCGTTTGGCTTGGCGCTTGGCTTGGCGCTTGGCTTGGCGCTTGGTTTGGAACTTGGCTTGTTGCCTGAGATGGCGCTTGGCTTTGCGCTTGGTTTGGCGCTTGTCTTGGCGCTTGCCTTGGCGTTTAGCTTGGCGCTTAGCCTGATGCTTGGCTTGGAGCTTGGCTTGCTGCCTGGGTTGGCGCTTGGCTTTGCGCTAGGCTTTGCGCTTGGCTTGGCGCTTGACTTGGCGCTTGGCTTTGCGCTTCGTTTAGCGCTTGGCTTGGCGCTTGGCTTTGCGCTTGGCTTAACGCTTGGCTTGGCGCTTGGCTTGGCGCTTGGCTTGGCACGTAGCTTGGCGCTTGACTTGGCGCTTGGGTTGGCGCCTGGCTTGGAGCTTGGGTTGGCATTTGGCTTGGCGCTTGATTTAGCGCTTGGCTGGGCGCTTGGCTTGGCGCTTGGCTTTCAACTTGGTTTGGCGCTTGGCTGGGCGCTTGGCTTGGCGCTTGGCTTTGCGCTTGGTTTAACGCTTGGCTTGGCGCTTGGCTTTGCACTTGGTTTGGCGCTTGGCTGGGCGCTTGGCTTGGTGCTTGGCTTGGCACATAGCTTATCGCTTGACTTGGCGCTTGGTTTGGCGCTTGGCTTCGAGCTTGGGTTGGCATTTGACTTGACGTTTGGTTTGGCGCTTGACGTAGCGCTCGGCTTGGTGCCTGGATTGGCGCTTGGCTTAGCGCTTGGCTTGACGCTTGGCTTTGCGCTTGGTAAAGCGCTTGGTTTGACGCTTGTCTTGGCGCTTGGCTTGAGGTTTGCGTTGGCGCTTGGCTTGGCGCTTGACTTGGCGCTTGGCTTGGCACGTGCCTTGCGCTTGGCCAGGCGCTTGGATTAGCGCTTGGCATAGCGCATGGCTTGGCGCGTGGCTTGGCGCTTGGTTTGGCGCTTGCGTTGGCGCTTGGCTTGGCGCTTGATTTGGCGCTTGGCTTGGCACGTGCCTTGCGCTTGGCCAGGCGCTTGAATTAGCGCTTGGGATAGCGCTTGGCTTGGCGCGTGGCTTGGCGCTTGGCTTGGCGCTTGCGTTGGCGCTTGGCTTGGCGCTTGACTTGGCGCTTGGTTTAGCACGTGCCTTGCGCTTGCCTTGGCGCTTATCTTTGCGCTCGGTTTACAGCTTGGCTTGGCGCTTGGCTTAGCACTTGGCTTGTCGCATGGCTTGGCACTTAGCTTAGCGCTTGATTTGGCGCTTGGCTTAGCGATTGGCTTGGCGCTTGGCTTAACGCTTGGCTTGACGCATGGCTTGGCGCTTGGCTTGGCGCTCGGTTTTGCGTTTGGTGTAGCGCTTGGCTTGGCGCTTGGCTTGGCGCTTGGATTGGCGCTTGGCTTAGCGCTTGCCTTGGCGCTTGCCTTGGCGCTTGGCTTGGCACTTAGCTTGGCGCTTGGTTTAGCGCTTGGCTTGGCGCTTGGCTTGGCGCTTGGTTTGGCGCTTGGCTTGGCGCTTGGCTTTGCGCCTGTCTTGTCGCGTGGCTTGGCACTTAGCTTGGCGCTTGGTTTGGCGCTTGGTTTAGCGCTTGGCTTGGCGCTTGGCTTGGCGCTTGGCTAGGTGCTTGGTTTAACGCTTGCTTTGGCGCTTAACGTCGGGCTTGGCTTGTCGCTTGGCTTTGCGCTTGGCTTGGGGCGTGGTTTGCGCTTGGCTTGGCGCTTGCCTTGGCGCTTGGCTTGGCGCTCGGCTTTGCGTTTGGTGTAGCGCTTGGCTTAGCGCTTGCCTTGGCGCTTATCTTTGCACTCAGTTTACATCTTGGCTTGGCGCTTGGTTTGGCGCTTGGCTTGGCGCTTGGCTTGTTGCATGGCTTACCACTTCGCTTGGCGCTTGATTTGGCGCTTGGCTTAGCGATTGTCTTGGCGCTTGGCTTAACGCTTGGTTTGGCAATTGGTTTGGCGCTTAGTTTGGCGCTTAGCTTGGCGCTTTGCTTGGCGCTTGGTTTAAAGCTTGGCTTTGCGCTTGGCTTGGCGTTTGGCCTGGCGCTTGGCTTGGCGCTTGGCTTGGTGCTTGGTTTGGCGGTTAGCATGGCGTTAGGCTAGGCGCTTGGCTTGGCGCTTGGCTTTGCGCCTGGCTTGTCGCATGGCTTGGCACTTAGCTTGTCGCTTGGTTTGGCGCTTGGCTTAGCGCTTGGCTTGGCGCTTAACTTGGCGCTTGGCTTGGCGCTTGGCTTGGCGCTTGGCTTCGCGCTTCGCTTGGCGCTTGGCGTGGCGATTGGCTTTGCGCCTGGTTTGGCGCTTGGCTCGGCGCTTGGTTTGGCGCTTGGATTGGCGCTTTACTTTACGCTTGGTTTGGCGCTTGACTTGGCGTTTGGGTTGGCGCTTGGATTAATGCTTTGTTTGGCGCTTTACTTGACGCTTCGCTTGTCGCTTGGCTTGGCGCTTTGGTTGCCGCTTGGTGTGGTGCTTGGTTTGGCGTTATACTTAACGTATGGCTTGGCGCTTGACTTGGCGCTTGGCTTGGCGCTTGACTTGGCGCTTGTTTTGGCGCTTGGCTTGGCGCTTAACTTGGCGCTTTGCTTGGCGCTTCGCTTGGGGCTTGGCTTTGCGCTTGGCTAGGCGCTTGACTTATCGCTTAGTTTGGCGCTTGACTTGGCGCTTGGCTTGGCGCTTGGCTTTGCGCTTGGTTTGGCGCTTGGCTTTGCGCTTCGTTTGGCGCTTGGCTTGGAGCTTGGCTTTACGCTTGGCTTAACGCTTGGCTTGGCGCTTGGCTTTGCGCTTGGTTTGGCGCTTGGCTTGGCGCTTGGCTTAGCGCCTGGCTTGGCGCTTGGGTTTGCGCTTGATTTGGCCCTTTGTTTAACGCCTGGGTTTGCGCTTGGCTTGGCGCCTAGCTTGGGGCTTGGCTTTGCGCTTGGCTAGGCGCTTGACTTATCGCTTAGTTTGGCGCTTGACTTGGCGCTTGGTTTGGCAATTGGCTGGGCGCTTGGTTTGGCGCTTGGATTGGCACGTGGTTTGGCGCTTGCCTTAGCGCTTGGGTTGGCGCTTGACTTGGCGCTTAGTTTGACGCTTGGCTTGGCGCTTGGTTTAAAACTTGGCTTTGCGCTTGGCTTGGCGTTTGGCCTGGCGCTAGACTTGGCGCTTGGCTTGGTGCTTGGTTTGGCGCTTAGCATGGCGTTAGACTAGGCGCTTGGATTGGCGCTTGTCTTGTCGCATGGCTTGGCACTTAGCTTGGCGCTTGGTTTGGCGCTTATTTTGACGCTTGGCTTGGCGCTTGGCTTGTCGCATGACTTGGCACTTAGCTTGGCGCTTGGATTGGCGCTTGGTTTTGCGCTTGGCTTGGCGCTTGGCTTAACGCTTGGCTTGACGCGTTCCTTTGCGCTTGTCTTGCCGCTTGACTTTGCGCTTGGTTTGGCACTTGGTTTGGCGCTTGGTTTGGCGCTTGGCTTGGCGCTTGGCTTGGCGCTTGGTTTAAAGTTTGGTTTTGCGCTTGGATTGGCGTTTGGCCTGGCGCTTGGCTTGGCGTTTGGCTTAGCGCTTGTCTTGTCGCATGGCTTGGCACTTAGCTTGGCGCTTGGTTTGGCGCTTATCTTGGATCTTGGCTTGGCGCTTGGTTTGGCGCTTGGCTTAGCGCTTGGCTTGGCGCTTGGCTTTGCGCTTGTCTTTGCGCTTGGCTTGGCGCTTTACTTGACGCTTGGTTTGGCACTTGACTTGGCGCTTTGCTTGGCGCTTGGCTTGGCGCTTGGCTTGGCGCTTGGCTTTGCGCTTGTCTTTGCGCTTGGCTTGGCGCTTTACTTGACGCTTGGTTTGGCACTTGACTTGGCGCTTTGCTTGGCGCTTCGCTTGGGGCTTGGCTTTGCGCTTGGCTAGGCGCTTGACTTATCGCTTAGTTTGGCGCTTGACTTGGCGCTTGGCTTGGCGCTTGGCTTTGCGCTTGGTTTGGCGCTTGGCTTGGCGCTTGGCTTAGCGCCTGGCTTGGCGCTTGGGTTTGCGCTTGATTTGGCCCTTTGTTTAACGCCTGGGTTTGCGCTTGGCTTGGCGCCTAGCTTGGGCTTGGCTTTGCGCTTGGCTAGGCGCTTGACTTATCGCTTAGTTTGGAGCTTGATTTGGCGCTTGGTTTGGCAATTGGCTGGGCGCTTGGTTTGGCGCTTGGCTTGGCACGTGGTTTGGCGCTTGCCTTAGCGCTTGGGTTGGCGCTTGACTTGGCGCTTAGTTTGACGCTTGACTTGGCGCTTGGTTTGGCGCTTGGCTGATCGCTTGGCTTGGCGCTTGGCTTGGCACCAATCTTGGCGCTTGGTTTGGCGCTTGGCTTGGCGCTTAGCTTGGCGCTTGCCTTGGCGCTTAACTTTGCGCTTGGTTTGGCGCTTGTCCTAGAGCTCGGCTTGGCGCCTGGCTTGGCGCCTGGCTTAGCGCTTGGCTTGGCGCTTGGCTTAGCGCTTGGCTTGGCGCTTGGCTTGGTGCTTGGCTAGGTGTTTGATTTGGCGCTTGCTTTGTCGCTTAACTTTTTGCTTGGCTTGTCGCTTGGCATTGCGCTTGGCTTGGGGCGTGTCTTGCGCTTGGCTTGGCGCTTACCTTGGCGCTTGGCTTGGCGCTCGGCTTTGCGTTTGGTGTAGCGCTTGGCTTGGCGCTTAATTTAGCGCTTACCGTGGCGCTTATCTTTAAGCTCGGTTTACAGTTTGGCTTTGCGCTTGGCTTGTCGCATAACTTGGCACTTAGCTTGGCGATTGGATTGGCGCTTGGCTTAGCGCTTGGCTTGGCGCTTGGCTTAACGCTTGGCTTGACGTGTAGCCTGACGGGCTAGTTTAATTTAATTTAAATGCTACAATTACCAGCCTGAAAACTGGTTGCCCAAGGTTAGCTCAAAAAGCCAAGATCCGAATAATAAGCTCAGGTAGTAACGTGGAAAGAAACACAGGATAATTTCTTATTCTTATATAATAACGTTTAACTGGATACATTAAATTAAACTGTATTAAAGAACACGAAACAATAGAATGTAATAAAAATAAAATAACTCTTCTAACGGGGGTTCGTTCATCTGTAGTCGAGCGGTGGCACACTATTGCGGGACAGCCTGTACATCAGTCCTCTCGTCACGTTGGCAACACGCCGGCCCTGAACAAGTATTATGACAGATTAGTAGGCCGCCAATAATGGCGGACGACAACAACACATTTGGTCATAAAATCGTTCAATAAACAAAACTGCAGTCGAAATCAAACTAAGTGGTGTGCATACCTAGTGCGTCTGGTGGTGAAACTCCCATCGTTCAAGCGGCGGACGATGCGTTTGATTCGCTTTACTTGCCAACTGTTTGTTTCCCAAGGTGAGTGAATTTCGCTTAACTGTGCACCGCTTCTTGCTGACGAAGGCGGCCGCTGGGTTGCCCTAGCTCCGCGAGTGCGTGCCTATGGACGGTGGCCTCGGGCTCGTTCGACCGGGACCCCTGGTGCACGCGCCTCGGCCTCGGGGATGCGAAAGTCGCCCCAGACGCGATTATCGGGGCTAATTACGTCCGCGTCGCCGTCCTGATGCCTGGAAATTTGCTTCGCGGACGGCGTCGTCACCGGCGAGCACGACTTGGCCTCCCGCGTGTCTAAACTTGGGAGGGCGTCGTCAGCGAGTTCGGAAATACTGTGCTTACGTCCAGGTGTCTGACACCGTCGCCGTTGGACCTGGGGCAGTCCTCTAGGTCGCTAGGTGCTCGGGAAATAATGTCGGAAAGTAAATAACAATCCAGACGTGCAGGAATTCGAGGAAGTAACGTTGAGAAGTAACGTAACAACCCAAACGCGCAGGAGATTAAAAGAATAACGTCGGAAAGTAAATAACAATCCAGACGTGCAGGAATTCGAGGAAGTAACGTTGGGAAGTAACGTAACAACCCAAACGTTCAGGGGTTCAGGTAGCTGGTCGGGATACCCTCGAAAAGTCCTGGGGGACACTCCTGAGAGTACAGGTGAGACTAGAGGAGTGGGAAGATCTAGGAAATTCTAGGAAATTATCGGAGATGCTCGAAGAGCCCGGAGGCTCTCCTGAGCGGAATCAGGACTGGAAGAGGTTCGGGAAAAATACTAGGAAATTCTCGGAAATGCTCGAAGAGCCCGGAGGCTCTCCTGAGCGGAATCAGGTCTGGAAGAGGTTCGGGAAAAACACTAGGAAATTCTGTCTTGTCCGCGCTCCGAATTCTGCTTTTATACCTGGTGCGAGCGTAATCGGAGGTCGTTGGAGAGGGGATTCGATATGGTCTAGGTGCGCAGTGGTGGGCGATCGCTCGCGGTGACGTCACGTCGTCCTCTCGGCGCGGAGCTTCGGTCTCTAACGTGGTGAACGACCAGGGTGAACGCGCAAATTAATTTTTAATTTACAGAATCGCGTTCGCGCTGGGCGTAACGTTACACATGATCCTCCCCTCGGAAAAATGAAGGACCACCGGCGGAGAAAACATTAAGGAGAATACCTGGAGGTCGGTTATCGGTTCGTCGGTACTAGTCTACAGGGTGATTCGTTTCTGACGGGTTAAATATAGAAGCTGCTACTTCAACACATACTCCTTTCGCACACTCTCATCCAAGCTTCGGCGGTTTAAGCCTACAATATCATGCCGTAATCCGGGTTCACGGTGGCAAGATCACGCTTCAAGATAAGACTGCTGTTACCAGGAACTTTCCACGTGCGAAAAAGAATACGACGTACAAATGTCAAACTAAGGCAAGCGAATTGCCTAACGGGCGGGCCGGAATATATTTTGATTTAAATATTCTGGGACGAATGTCGGGCGGCGCGATCGGCGCGCAAACATTCAAACTCTCTGGAGCGGAAGCAGGGGCCGCGGTGTCGGCGTACAACCGTTGAAACTCCCTGGAGTTAGTGCATATGCCCCGGAATGGGCATGCAAGCATTCATACGTCCTGGAACATGTACAGAGCCGCGGTGTCGGCGTACGAACGTTCTGGAAGTATTTAGTCATGCGAAAACATTCTGGTTTCAGGACAATTTTACTTTCACACAATTAACTGGAGGAAATCACAGAGGCCGCGGAGTCCGGCGTGCAATCTCCAGGAAACAGGAAAACAGGCGCATCGGATTCCACTTACAGGCGCTGGCACAGGAAAAAAACGACTTCCTTTCTACATTCTCTCCTTCAAGCTTCGACGATTAAGTCTACAACCTCCTGCTGTTGCCCGGGTTTACGGCAGCAAATAGAGTACGCTTCAGAAGTGAGCACTTTCAGGGTAAGCTTTCATACTAACTATGGCGGCATTCACAAAAACTTACATGCATAATTTTTCAGGTATACATCAGGCGCTTACACACGGATACATGCGGCTCTGGGACTGGAAGATTTCCACGGATACGACAGGTGCTTACCGGCGGAACTAGTATGGAGAAATTCCACGGATACAACCGGTGCTTATCGGCGGAACTGGTACTGGAAAATTTCTATGGATACACTAGGTGTTTACAGGCGGATACGGTACAGGAAAATTCCTACGGAGAGACATCTGGATTGTCTCGGAGGGTCCGTAGTACTTTCGGCCATTTGCGGATCTAGTCTTGGAAAACTACCACGGAAGGACATCTGGATTGTCCGGGCGGTCCGTGATCGGAGTCTTCCGCCATCTGCTGGGGTACCTCGGGGTTGCTAGGCCCGTATCAGCACTGAAGAATAGTACTGACCCCTGAGGGAGAATTTCCTAGGCTAGACGGGATTTCGGGAAGATCTTATCTGGGCGGGAACGGACGTGGACGAGGATTTCGAAATACCAAGCTTGAACATTTCTGTTACTGGGCACTGGTACATTTTCTCTGACGGCTAAGCTGGAACAGGTTTTGTACATTATTAGGTTTTACTTACAACATCTACTAGTTCGGTTTTTAACAGGGTTTTTTCCTCGGGCGCCATCTGGATAATCTGGATTCTGGACTACTGGAATATCGGGCGAGCGGAATACTGGAATACTGGAATATCGGGCTAGCGGAATACTGGAATATCGGAACGGCGGAGTTTTTATTCTGTTTCTTTCCTGGTTACTGTCTGAGTTTTCGTCCCTGCTCGCGTGCGTCAAAATGTAGCCTGACGGGCTAGTTTAATTTAATTTAAATGCTACAATTACCAGCCTGAAAACTGGTTGCCCAAGGTTAGCTCAAAAAGCCAAGATCCGAATAATAAGCTCAGGTAGTAACGTGGAAAGAAACACAGGATAATTTCTTATTCTTATATAATAACGTTTAACTGGATACATTAAATTAAACTGTATTAAAGAACACGAAACAATAGAATGTAATAAAAATAAAATAACTCTTCTAACGGGGGTTCGTTCATCTGTAGTCGAGCGGTGGCACACTATTGCGGGACAGCCTGTACATCAGTCCTCTCGTCACGTTGGCAACACGCCGGCCCTGAACAAGTATTATGACAGATTAGTAGGCCACCAATAATGGCGGACGACAACAACACATTTGGTCATAAAATCGTTCAATAAACAAAACTGCAGTCGAAATCAAACTAAGTGGTGTGCATACCTAGTGCGTCTGGTGGTGAAACTCCCATCGTTCAAGCGGCGGACGATGCGTTTGATTCGCTTTACTTGCCAACTGTTTGTTTCCCAAGGTGAGTGAATTTCGCTTAACTGTGCACCGCTTCTTGCTGACGAAGGCGGCCGCTGGGTTGCCCTAGCTCCGCGAGTGCGTGCCTATGGACGGTGGCCTCGGGCTCGTTCGACCGGGACCCCTGGTGCACGCGCCTCGGCCTCGGGGATGCGAAAGTCGCCCCAGACGCGATTATCGGGGCTAATTACGTCCGCGTCGCCGTCCTGATGCCGGGAAATTTGCTTCGCGGACGGCGTCGTCACCGGCGAGCACGACTTGACCTCCCGCGTGTCTAAACTTGGGAGGGCGTCGTCAGCGAGTTCGGAAATACTGTGCTTACGTCCAGGTGTCTGACACCGTCGCCGTTGGACCTGGGGCAGTCCTCTAGGTCGCTAGGTGCTCGGGAAATAATGTCGGAAAGTAAATAACAATCCAGACGTGCAGGAATTCGAGGAAGTAACGTTGAGAAGTAACGTAACAACCCAAACGCGCAGGAGATTAAAAGAATAACGTCGGAAAGTAAATAACAATCCAGACGTGCAGGAATTCGAGGAAGTAACGTTGGGAAGTAACGTAACAACCCAAACGTTCAGGGGTTCAGGTAGCTGGTCGGGATACCCTCGAAAAGTCCTGGGGGACACTCCTGAGAGTACAGGTGAGACTAGAGGAGTGGGAAGATCTAGGAAATTCTAGGAAATTATCGGAGATGCTCGAAGAGCCCGGAGGCTCTCCTGAGCGGAATCAGGACTGGAAGAGGTTCGGGAAAAATACTAGGAAATTCTCGGAAATGCTCGAAGAGCCCGGAGGCTCTCCTGAGCGGAATCAGGTCTGGAAGAGGTTCGGGAAAAACACTAGGAAATTCTGTCTTGTCCGCGCTCCGAATTCTGCTTTTATACCTGGTGCGAGCGTAATCGGAGGTCGTTGGAGAGGGGATTCGATATGGTCTAGGTGCGCAGTGGTGGGCGATCGCTCGCGGTGACGTCACGTCGTCCTCTCGGCGCGGAGCTTCGGTCTCTAACGTGGTGAACGACCAGGGTGAACGCGCAAATTAATTTTTAATTTACAGAATCGCGTTCGCGCTGGGCGTAACGTTACAGACGCATGGCTTTGCGCTTGTCTTGCGGCTTGACTTTGCGCTTGGTTTGGCACTTGGTTTGGCGCTTGGTTTAGCGCTTGGCTTGGCGCTTAGTTTAAAACTTGGCTTTGCGCTTGGCTTGGCGTTTGGCCTGGCGTTAGACTTGGCGCTTGGCTTGGTGCTTGGTTTGGCGCTTAGCATGGCGTTAGGCTAGGCGCTTGGCTTGGCGCTTGTCTTGTCGCATGGCTTGGCACTTAGCTTGGCGCTTGGTTTGGCGCTTATTTTGACGCTTGGCCTGGCGCTAGACTTGTCGCATGGCTTGGCACTTAGCTTGGCGCTTGGTTTGGCGCTTATTTTGACGCTTGGTTTTGCGCTTGGCTTGGCGCTTGGCTTAACGCTTGGCTTGACGCGTGCCTTTGCGCTTGTCTTGCCGCTTGACTTTGCGCTTGGTTTGACACTTGGTTTGGCGATTGGTTTGGCGCTTGGCTTGGCGCTTGGCTTGGCGCTTGGCTTGGCGCTTGGTTTAAAGTTTGGTTTTGCGCTTGGCTTGGCGTTTGGCCTGGCGCTTGGCTTGGCGTTTGGCTTAGCGCTTGTCTTGTCGCATGGCTTGGCACTTAGCTTGGCGCTTGGTTTGGCGCTTATCTTGGATCTTGGCTTGGCGCTTGGTTTGGCACTTTACTTGGCGCTTGGGTTGGCGCTTTACTTCGCGCTTGGTTTGGCGCTTCACTTGACGCTAGGAGTATCGCTTGGCTTGGCGCTTGGGTTTGCGCTTGGTGTGGCGCTTATCTTGGATCTTGGCTTGGCGCTTGGTTTGGCGCTTGGCTTGGCGCTTGACCTGGCGCTTGGGTTGGCGCTTTACTTGACGCTTGGTTTGGCACTTGACTTGGCGCTTGCCTTGGCGTTTAGCTTGGCGCTTAGCCTGATGCTTGGCTTGGTGCTTGGCTTGCTGCCTGGGTTGGCGCTTGGCTTGGCGCTAGGCTTTGCGCTTGGCTTGGCGCTTGACTTGGCGCTTGGCTTTGCGCTTCGTTTAGCGCTTGGCTTGGCGCTTGGCTTTGCGCTTGGCTTAACGCTTGGCTTGGCGCTTGGCTTGGCGCTTGGCTTGGCACGTGGCTTGGCGCTTGACTTGGCGCTTGGGTTGGCGCCTGGCTTGGAGCTTGGGTTAGCATTTGACTTGGCGCTTGGTTTAGCGCTTGGCTGGGCGCTTGGCTTGGCGCTTGGCTTTCAACTTGGTTTGGCGCTTGGCTGGGCGCTTGGCTTGGCGCTTGGCTTTGCGCTTGGTTTAACGCTTGGCTTGGCGCTTGGCTTTGCACTTGGTTTGGCGCTTGGCTGGGCGCTTGGCTTGCTGCTTGGCTTGGCACATAGCTTATCGCTTGACTTGGCGCTTGGGTTGGCGTCTGGCTTCGAGCTTGGGTTGGCATTTGACCTTGGTAAAGCGCTTGGTTTGACGCTTTGCTTGGCGCTTGCCTTGGCGCTTGCGTTGGCGCTTGGCTTGGCGCTTGACTTGGCGCTTGGCTTGGCACGTGCCTTGCGCTTGGCCAAGCGCTTTGATTAGCGCTTGGCATAGCGCATGGCTTGGCGCGTGGCTTGGCGCTTGGCTTGGCGCTTGCGTTGGAGCTTGGCTTGGCGCTTGATTTGGCGCTTGGCTTAGCACGTGCCTTGCGCTTGGCTTGGCGCTTGGATTAGCGCTTGGCATAGCGCTTGGCTTGGCGCTTGTCTTGTCGCATGGCTTGGCACTTAACTTGGCGCTTGGTTTGACGCTTATTTTGGCGCTTGGCTTGGCGCTTGGCTTGCCGCATGACCTGGCACTTAGCTTGGTGCTTGGCTTGGCGCATGACTTGGCGCTTGGCTTAGCAAGTGCCTTGCGCTTGGCTTGGCGCTTGGATTAGCGCTTGGCATAGCGCTTGGTTTGGCGCCTGGATTGGCGCTTGGCTTAGCGCTTGGCTTGGCGCTTGGCTTTGAGCTTGGTAAAGCGCTTGGTTTGACGCTTGGCTTGGCGCTTGGCTTGGCGCTTGCGTTGGCGCTTGGCTTGGCGCTTGGCTTGGCGCTTGGCTTGGCGTTTGGCTTATCGCTTGCCTTGGCGTTTGGTTTTGCGCCCGGTTTGCAGCTCTGCCTGGCGCTTGGCTTGGCGCTTGACTTGGCGCTTGGCTTAGCACGTGCCTTGCGCTTGGCTTGGCGCTTGGATTAGCGCTTGGTATAGCGCTTGGCTTGGCGCCTGGATTGGCGCTTGGCTTAGCGCTTGGCTTGGCGCTTGGCTTTGCGCTTGGTAAAGCGCTTGGTTTGACGCTTGGCTTGGCGCTTGGCTTGGCGCTTGCGTTGGCGCTTGGCTTGACGCTTGGCTTGGCGCTTGGCTTTGCGTTTGGCTTGGCGCTTGGCTTGGCGCTTGGCTTTGCGCTTCGTTTGGCGCTTGGCTTGGAGCTTGGCTTTACGCTTGGCTTAACGCTTGGCTTGGCGCTTGGCTTTGCGCTTAATTTGGCGCTTGGCTTGGCGCTTGGCTTAGCGCCTGGCTTGGCGCTTGGCTTTGCGCTTAATTTGGCGCTTGGCTTGACGCTTGGCTTGGCGCTTGGCTTTGCGTTTGGCTTGGCGCTTGGCTTGGCGCTTGGCTTTGCGCTTCGTTTGGCGCTTGGCTTGGAGCTTGGCTTTACGCTTGGCTTAACGCTTGGCTTGGCGCGTGGCTTGGCGCTTGGCTTGGCGCTTGCGTTGGCGCTTGGCTTGGCGCTTGACTTGGCGCTTGGTTTAGCACGTGCCTTGCGCTTGCCTTGGCGCTTATCTTAGCGCTTGATTTGGCGCTTGGCTTAGCGATTGGCTTGTCGCATGGCTTGGCACTTAGCTTAGCGCTTGATTTGGCGCTTGGCTTAGCGATTGGCTTGGCGCTTGGCTTAACTCTTGGCTTGACGCATGGCTTGGCGCTTGGCTTGGCGCTCGGTTTTGCGTTTGGTGTAGCGCTTGGCTTGGCGCTTGGCTTGGCGCTTGGATTGGCGCCTGGCTTAGCGCTTGCCTTGGCGCTTGCCTTGGCGCTTGGCTTGGCACTTAGCTTGGCGCTTGGTTTAGCGCTTGCCTTGGCGCTTGGCTTGGCGCTTGGTTTGGCGCTTGGCTTGGCGCTTGGCTTTGCGCCTGGCTTGTCGCGTGGCTTGGCACTTAGCTTGGCGCTTGGTTTGGCGCTTGGTTTAGCGCTTGGCTTGGCGCTTGGCTTGGCGCTTGGCTAGGTGCTTGGTTTAACGCTTGCTTTGGCGCTTAACGTCGGGCTTGGCTTGTCGCTTGGCTTTGCGCTTGGCTTGGGGCGTGGTTTGCGCTTGGCTTGGCGCTTGCATTGGCGCTTGGCTTGGCGCTCGGCTTTGCGTTTGGTGTAGCGCTTGGCTTGGCGCTTGGCTTGGCGCTTTGATTGGCGCTTGGCTTAGCGCTTGCCTTGGCGCTTATCTTTGCACTCAGTTTACAGCTTGGCTTGGCGCTTGGTTTGGCGCTTGGCTTGGCGCTTGGCTTAGCGCTTGCCTTGGCGCTTGGCTTGTTGCATGGCTTACCACTTAGCTTGGCGCTTGATTTGGCGCTTGGCTTAGCGATTGTCTTGCAGCTTGACTTTGCGCTTGGTTTGGCAATTGGTTTGGCGCTTAGTTTGGCGCTTGGCTTGGCGCTTTGCTTGGCGCTTGGCTTAACGCTTGGCTTGACGCATGGCTTGGCGCTTGTCTTGCAGCTTGACTTTGCGCTTGGTTTGGCAATTGGTTTGGCGCTTAGTTTGGCGCTTGGCTTGGCGCTTTGCTTGGCGCTTGGTTTAAAGCTTGGCTTTGCGCTTGGCTTGGCGTTTGGCCTGGCGCTTGGCTTGGCGCTTGGCTTGGTGCTTGGTTTGGCGGTTAGCATGGCGTTAGGCTAGGCGCTTGGCTTGGCGCTTGGCTTTGCGCCTGGCTTGTCGCATGGCTTGGCACTTAGCTTGTCGCTTGGTTTGGCGCTTGGCTTAGCGCTTGGCTTGGCGCTTAACTTGGCGGTTGGCTTGGCGCTTGGCTTGGCGCTTGGCTTCGCGCTTCGCTTGGCGCTTGGCTTGGCGATTGGCTTTGCGCCTGGTTTGGCGCTTGGCTCGGCGCTTGGTTTGGCGCTTGGATTGGCGCTTTACTTTACAGTTGGTTTGGCGCTTGACTTGGCGCTTGGGTTGGCGCTTGGATTAATGCTTTGTTTGGCGCTTTACTTGACGCTTCGCTTGTCGCTTGGCTTGGCGCTTTGGTTGGCGCTTGGTGTGGTGCTTGGTTTGGCGCTATACTTAACGCATGGCTTGGCGCTTGACTTGGCGCTTGGCTTGGCGCTTGACTTGGCGCTTGTTTTGGCGCTTGGCTTGGCGCTTGACTTGGCGCTTTGCTTGGCGCTTCGCTTGGGGCTTGGCATTGCGCTTGGCTAGGCGCTTGACTTATCGCTTAGTTTGGCGCTTGACTTGGCGCTTGGCTTGGCGCTTGGCTTTGCGCTTGGTTTGGCGCTTGGCTTTGCGCTTCGTTTGGCGCTTGGCTTGGAGCTTGGCTTTACGCTTGGCTTAACGCTTGGCTTGGCGCTTGGCTTTGCGCTTGGTTTGGCGCTTGGCTTGGCGCTTGGCTTAGCGCCTGGCTTGGCGCTTGGGTTTGCGCTTGATTTGGCCCTTTGTTTAACGCCTGGGTTTGCGCTTGGCTTGGCGCTTAGCTTGGGGCTTGGCTTTGCGCTTGGCTAGGCGCTTGACTTATCGCTTAGTTTGGCGCTTGACTTGGCGCTTGGTTTGGCAATTGGCTGGGCGCTTGGTTTGGCGCTTGGCTTGGCACGTGGTTTGGCGCTTGCCTTAGCGCTTGGGTTGGCGCTTGACTTGGCGCTTAGTTTGACGCTTGGCTTGGCGCTTGGTTTAAAACTTGGCTTTGCGCTT
Source organism: Agriotes lineatus (assembly GCA_940337035.1). Lineage (NCBI taxonomy): Eukaryota > Metazoa > Arthropoda > Insecta > Coleoptera > Elateridae > Agriotes > Agriotes lineatus. The sequence continues at coordinate 114,168 of CALNHX010000065.1, read as the reverse complement.
GGCTTGGCGTTTGGCCTGGCGCTAGACTTGGCGCTTGGCTTGGTGCTTGGTTTGGCGCTTAGCATGGCGTTAGGCTAGGCGCTTGGATTGGCGCTTGTCTTGTCGCATGGCTTGGCACTTAGCTTGGCGCTTGGTTTGGCGCTTATTTTGACGCTTGGCTTGGCGCTTGGCTTGTCGCATGACTTGGCACTTAGCTTGGCGCTTGGATTGGCGCTTGGTTTTGCGCTTGGCTTGGCGCTTGGCTTAACGCTTGGCTTGACGCGTTCCTTTGCGCTTGTCTTGCCGCTTGACTTTGCGCTTGGTTTGGCACTTGGTTTGGCGCTTGGTTTGGCGCTTGGCTTGGCGCTTGGCTTGGCGCTTGGTTTAAAGTTTGGTTTTGCGCTTGGCTTGGCGTTTGGACTGGCGCTTGGCTTGGCGTTTGGCTTAGCGCTTGTCTTGGATCTTGGCTTGGCGCTTGGTTTGGCGCTTGGCTTAGCGCTTGGCTTGGCGCTTGGCTTGGCGCTTGGCTTTGCGCTTGTCTTTGCGCTTGGCTTGGCGCTTTACTTGACGCTTGGTTTGGCACTTGACTTGGCGCTTTGCTTGGCGCTTCGCTTGGGGCTTGGCTTTGCGCTTGGCTAGGCGCTTGAGTTATCGCTTAGTTTGGCGCTTGACTTGGCGCTTGGCTTGGCGCTTGGCTTTGCGCTTGGTTTGGCGCTTGGCTTGGCGCTTGGCTTAGCGCCTGGCTTGGCGCTTGGCTTGGCGCTTGGCTTGGAGCTTGGCTTTACGCTTGGCTTAACGCTTGGCTTGGCGCTTGGCTTTGCGCTTGGTTTGGCGCTTGGCTTGGCGCTTGGCTTAGCGCCTGGCTTGGCGCTTGGGTTTCCGCTTGATTTGGCCCTTTGTTTAACGCCTGGGTTTGCGCTTGGCTTGGCGCCTAGCTTGGGCTTGGCTTTGCGCTTGGCTAGGCGCTTGACTTATCGCTTAGTTTGGAGCTTGATTTGGCGCTTCTTTTGGCAATTGGCTATGCGCTTGGTTTGGCGCTTGGCTTGGCACGTGGTTTGGCGCTTGCCTTAGCGCTTGGTTTGGCGCTTGACTTGGCGCTTAGTTTGACGCTTGACTTGGCGCTTGGTTTGGCGCTTGGCTGATCGCTTGGCTTGGCGCTTGGCTTGGCACCAATCTTGGCGCTTGGTTTGGCGCTTGGCTTGGCGCTTAGCTTGGCGCTTGCCTTGGCGCTTAACTTTGCGCTTGGTTTGGCGCTTGTCCTAGAGCTCGGCTTGGCGCCTGGCTTGGCGCCTGGCTTGGCGCTTCCCTTGGCGCTTAACCTTGCGCTGGGTTTGGCGCTTGACCTAGAGCTCGGCTTGGCGCCTGGTCTGGCGCCTGGCTTAGCGCTTGGCTTGGCGCTTGGCTTAGCGCTTGGCTTGGCGCTTGGCTTGGTGCTTGGCTAGGTGTTTGATTTGGCGCTTGCTTTGTCGCTTAACTTTTTGCTTGGCTTGTCGCTTGGCATTGCGCTTGGCTTGGGGCGTGTTTTGCGCTTGGCTTGGCGCTTACCTTGGCGCTTGGCTTGGCGCTCGGCTTTGCGTTTGGTGTAGCGCTTGGCTTGGCGCTTAATTTAGCGCTTACCGTGGCGCTTATCTTTAAGCTCGGTTGACAGCTTGGCTTTGCGCTTGGCTTGTCGCATAACTTGACACTTAGCTTGGCGATTGGATTGGCGCTTGGCTTAGCGCTTGGCTTGGCGCTTGGCTTAACGCTTGGCTTGACGCATGGCTTTGCGCTTGTCTTGCGGCTTGACTTTGCGCTTGGTTTGGCACTTGGTTTGGCGCTTGGTTTAGCGCTTGGCTTGGCGCTTAGTTTAAAACTTGGCTTTGCGCTTGGCTTGGCGTTTGGCCTGGCGCTAGACTTGGCTCTTGGCTTGGTGCTTGGTTTGGCGCTTAGCATGGCGTTAGGCTAGGCGCTTGGCTTGGCGCTTGTCTTGTCGCATGGCTTGGCACTTAGCTTGGCGCTTGGTTTGGCGCTTATTTTGACGCTTGGCTTGGCGCTTGGCTTGTCGCATGACTTGGCACTTAGCTTGGCGCTTGGATTGGCGCTTGGTTTTGCGCTTGGCTTGGCGCTTGGCTTAACGCTTGGCTTGACGCGTGCCGTTGCGCTTGTCTTGCCGCTTGACTTTGCGCTTGGTTTGGCACTTGGTTTGGCGCTTGGTTTGGCGCTTGGCTTGGCGCTTGGCTTGGCGCTTGGCTTGGCGCTTGGTTTAAAGTTTGGTTTTGCGCTTGGCTTGGCGTTTGGCATGGCGCTTGGCTTGGCGTTTGGCTTAGCGCTTGTCTTGTCGCATGGCTTGGCACATAGCTTGGCGCTTGGTTTGGCGCTTATCTTGGATCTTGGCTTGGCGCTTGGTTTGGCACTTTACTTGGCGCTTGGGTTGGCGCTTTACTTCGCGCTTGGTTTGGCGCTTCACTTGACGCTAGGAGTATCGCTTGGCTTGGCGCTTGGGTTGGCGCTTGGTGTGGCGCTTATCTTGGATCTTGGCTTGGCGCTTGGTTTGGCGCTTGGCTTGGCGCTTGACCTGGCGCTTGGGTTGGCGCTTTACTTGACGCTTGGTTTGGCACTTGACTTGGCGCTTGCCTTGGCGTTTAGCTTGGCGCTTAGCCTGATGCTTGGCTTGGAGCTTGGCTTGCTGCCTGGGTTGGCGCTTGGCTTTGCGCTAGGCTTTGCGCTTGGCTTGGCGCTTGACTTGGCGCTTGGCTTTGCGCTTCGTTTAGCGCTTGGCTTGGCGCTTGGCTTTGCGCTTGGCTTAACGCTTGGCTTGGCGCTTGGCTTGGCGCTTGGCTTGGCACGTGGCTTGGCGCTTGACTTGGCGCTTGGGTTGGCGCCTGGCTTGGAGCTTGGGTTAGCATTTGACTTGGCGCTTGGTTTAGCGCTTGGCTGGGCGCTTGGCTTGGCGCTTGGCTTTCAACTTGGTTTGGCGCTTGGCTGGGCGCTTGGCTTGGCGCTTGGCTTTGCGCTTGGTTTAACGCTTGGCTTGGCGCTTGGCTTTGCACTTGGTTTGGCGCTTGGCTGGGCGCTTGGCTTGCTGCTTGGCTTGGCACATAGCTTATCGCTTGGCTGGGCGCTTGGGTTGGCGCCTGGCTTCGAGCTTGGGTTGGCATTTGACCTGACGTTTGGTTTGGCGCTTGACGTAGCGCTCGGCTTGGCGCCTGGATTGGCGCTTGGCTTAGCGCTTGGCTTGACGCTTGGCTTTGCGCTTGGTAAAGCGCTTGGTTTGACGCTTTGCTTGGCGCTTGCCTTGGCGCTTGCGTTGGCGCTTGGCTTGGCGCTTGGCTTGGCGCTTGGCTTGGCACGTGCCTTGCGCTTGGCCAAGCGCTTTGATTAGCGCTTGGCATAGCGCATGGCTTGGCGCGTGGCTTGGCGCTTGGCTTGGCGCTTGCGTTGGCGCTTGGCTTGGCGCTTGATTTGGCGCTTGGCTTAGCACGTGCCTTGCGCTTGGCTTGGCGCTTGGATTAGCGCTTGGCATAGCGCTTGGCTTGGCGCTTGTCTTGTCGCATGGCTTGGCACTTAACTTGGCGCTTGGTTTGACGCTTATTTTGGCGCTTGGCTTGGCGCTTGGCTTGCCGCATGACCTGGCACTTAGCTTGGCGCTTGGCTTGGCGCATGACTTGGCGCTTGGCTTAGCAAGTGCCTTGCGCTTGGCTTGGCGCTTGGATTAGCGCTTGGCATAGCGCTTGGCTTGGCGCCTGGATTGGCGCTTGGCTTAGCGCTTGGCTTGGCGCTTGGCTTTGAGCTTGGTAAAGCGCTTGGTTTGACGCTTGGCTTGGCGCTTGGCTTGGCGCTTGCGTTGGCGCTTGGCTTGGCGCTTGGCTTGGCGCTTGGCTTGGCGTTTGGCTTATCGCTTGCCTTGGCGCTTGGTTTTGCGCCCGGTTTGCAGCTCTGCTTGGCGCTTGGCTTGGCGCTTGACTTGGCGCTTGGCTTAGCACGTGCCTTGCGCTTGGCTTGGCGCTTGGATTAGCGCTTGGTATAGCGCTTGGCTTGGCGCCTGGATTGGCGCTTGGCTTAGCGCTTGGCTTGGCGCTTGCCTTTGCGCTTGGTAAAGCGCTTGGTTTGACGCTTGGCTTGGCGCTTGGCTTGGCGCTTGCGTTGGCGCTTGGCTTGGCGCTTGGCTTGGCGCTTGGCTTTGCGTTTGGCTTGGCGCTTGGTTTGGCGCTTGGCTTTGCGCTTCGTTAGGCGCTTGGCTTGGAGCTTGGCTTTACGCTTGGCTTAACGCTTGGCTTGGCGCTTGGCTTTGCGCTTAATTTGGCGCTTGGCTTGGCGCTTGGCTTAGCGCCTGGCTTGGCGCTTGGGTTTGCGCTTGATTTGGCCCTTTGTTTAACGCTTGGGTTTGCGCTTGGCTTGGCGCCTAGCTTGGGGCTTGGCTTTGCGCTTGGCTAGGCGCTTGACTTATCGCTTAGTTTGGCGCTTGATTTGGCGCTTGGTTTGGCAATTGGCTGGGCGCTTGGCTTGGCGCTTGGCTTTGCGCTTGGTAAAGCGCTTGGTTTGACGCTTGGTTTGACGCTTGGCTTGGCGCTTGGCTTGGCGCCTGGATTGGCGCTTGGCTTAGCGCTTGGCTTGGCGCTTGGCTTTGCGCTTGGTAAAGCGCTTGGTTTGGCGCTTGGCTTAGCGCTTGGCTTGGCGCTTGACTTGGCGCTTAGTTTGACGCTTGACTTGGCGCTTGGGTTGGCGCTTGGCTTGGCGCCTGGCTTGGTGCTTGGTTTTTTCGCTTGGTTTGGCGCTTGGCTTGGCGCTTGGCCTTGCACTTGGCTTGGCGTTTATCTTGGCGCTTGGCTTGGCGTTTGGCTTGGCGCTTGGATTGGCGCTTGCCTTGGCGTTTGGCTTGGCGCTTGGCTTGGCGCTTGGCTTGGCGCTTGGTTTGGAACTTGGCTTGTTGCCTGAGATGGCGCTTGGCTTTGCGCTTGGTTTGGCGCTTGTCTTGGCGCTTGCCTTGGCGTTCAGCTTGGCGCTTAGCCTGATGCTTGGCTTGGAGCTTGGCTTGCTGCCTGGGTTGGCGCTTGGCTTTGCGCTAGGCTTTGCGCTTGGCTTGGCGCTTGACTTGGCGCTTGGCTTTGCGCTTCGTTTAGCGCTTGGCTTGGCGCTTGGCTTTGCGCTTGGCTTGGCACGTAGCTTGGCGCTTGACTTGGCGCTTGGGTTGGCGCCTGGCTTGGAGCTTGGGTTGGCATTTGACTTGGCGCTTGGTTTAGCGCTTGGCTGGGCGCTTGGCTTGGCGCTTGGCTTTCAACTTGGTTTGGCGCTTGGCTGGGCGCTTGGCTTGGCGCTTGGCTTTGCGCTTGGTTTAACGCTTGGCTTGGCGCTTGGCTTTGCACTTGGTTTGGCGCTTGGCTGGGCGCTTGGCTTGGTGCTTGGCTTGGCACATAGCTTATCGCTTGACTTGGCGCTTGGTTTGGCGCTTGGCTTTGAGCTTGGGTTGGCATTTGACTTGACGTTTGGTTTGGCGCTTGACGTAGCGCTCGGCTTGGTACCTGGATTGGCGCTTGGCTTAGCGCTTGGCTTGACGCTTGGCTTTGCGCTTGGTAAAGCGCTTGGTTTGACGCTTGGCTTGGCGCTTGGCTTGACGTTTGCGTTGGCGCTTGGCTTGGCGCTTGACTTGGCGCTTGGCTTGGCGCGTGCCTTGCGCTTGGCCAGGCGCTTGGATTAGCGCTTGGCATAGCGCATGGCTTGGCGCGTGGCTTGGCGCTTGGCTTGGCGCTTGCGTTGGCGCTTGGCTTGGCGCTTGATTTGGCGCTTGGCTTGGCACGTGCCTTGCGCTTGGCCAGGCGCTTGGATTAGCGCTTGGGATAGCGCTTGGCTTGGCGCGTGGCTTGGCGCTTGGCTTGGCGCTTGCGTTGGCGCTTGGCTTGGCGCTTGACTTGGCGCTTGGTTTAGCACGTGCCTTGCGCTTGCCTTGGCGCTTATCTTTGCGCTCGGTTTACAGCTTGGCTTGGCGCTTGGCTTAGCACTTGGCTTGTCGCATGGCTTGGCATTTAGCTTAGCGCTTGATTTGGCGCTTGGCTTAGCGATTGGCTTGGCGCTTGGCTTAACGCTTGGCTTGACGCATGGCTTGGCGCTTGGCTTGGCGCTCGGTTTTGCGTTTGGTGTAGCGCTTGGCTTGGCGCTTGGCTTGGCGCTTGGATTGGCGCTTGGCTTAGCGCTTGCCTTGGCGCTTGCCTTGGCGCTTGGCTTGGCACTTAGCTTGGCGTTTGGTTTAGCGCTTGGCTTGGCGCTTGGCTTGGCGCTTGGTTTGGCGCTTGGCTTGGCGCTTGGCTTTGCGCCTGGCTTGTCGCGTGGCTTGGCACTTAGCTTGGCGCTTGGTTTGGCGCTTGGTTTAGCGCTTGGCTTGGCGCTTGGCTTGGCGCTTGGCTAGGTGCTTGGTTTAACGCTTGCTTTGGCGCTTAACGTCGGGCTTGGCTTGTCGCTTGGCTTTGCGCTTGGCTTGGGGCGTGGTTTGCGCTTGGCTTGGCGCTTGCCTTGGCGCTTGGCTTGGCGCTCGGCTTTGCGTTTGGTGTAGCGCTTGGCTTGGCGCTTGGCTTGGCGCTTTGATTGGCGCTTGGCTTAGCGCTTGCCTTGGCGCTTATCTTTGCACTCAGTTTACAGCTTGGCTTGGCGCTTGGTTTGGCGCTTGGCTTGGCGCATGGCTTAGCGCTTGCCTTGGCGCTTGGCTTGTTGCATGGCTTACCACTTAGCTTGGCGCTTGATTTGGCGCTTGGCTTAGCGATTGTCTTGGCGCTTGGCTTAACGCTTGGCTTGACGCATGGCTTGGCGCTTGTCTTGCAGCTTGACTTTGCGCTTGGTTTGGCAATTGGTTTGGCGCTTAGTTTGGCGCTTGGCTTGGCGCTTTGCTTGGCGCTTGGTTTAAAGCTTGGCTTTGCGCTTGGCTTGGCGTTTGGCCTAGCGCTTGGCTTGGCGCTTGGCTTGGGGCTTGGTTTGGCGGTTAGCATGGCGTTAGGCTAGGCGCTTGGCTTGGCGCTTGGCTTTGCGCCTGGCTTGTCGCATGGCTTGGCACTTAGCTTGTCGCTTGGTTTGGCGCTTGGCTTAGCGCTTGGCTTGGCGCTTAACTTGGCGCTTGGCTTGGCGCTTGGCTTCGCGCTTCGCTTGGCGCTTGGCTTGGCGATTGGCTTTGCGCCTGGTTTGGCGCTTGGCTCGGCGCTTGGTTTGGCGCTTGGATTGGCGCTTTACTTTACGCTTGGTTTGGCGCTTGACTTGGCGCTTGGGTTGGCGCTTGGATTAATGCTTTGTTTGGCGCTTTACTTGACGCTTCGCTTGTCGCTTGGCTTGGCGCTTTGGTTGGCGCTTGGTGTGGTGCTTGGTTTGGCGCTATACTTAACGCATGGCTTGGCGCTTGACTTGGCGCTTGGCTTGGCGCTTGACTTGGCGCTTGTTTTGGCGCTTGGCTTGGCGCTTGACTTGGCGCTTTGCTTGGCGCTTCGCTTGGGGCTTGGCTTTGCGCTTGGCTAGGCGCTTGACTTATCGCTTAGTTTGGCGCTTGACTTGGCGCTTGGCTTGGCGCTTGGCTTTGCGCTTGGTTTGGCGCTTGGCTTTGCGCTTCGTTTGGCGCTTGGCTTGGAGCTTGGCTTTACGCTTGGCTTAACGCTTGGCTTGGCGCTTGGCTTTGCGCTTGGTTTGGCGCTTGGCTTGGCGCTTGGCTTAGCGCCTGGCTTGGCGCTTGGGTTTGCGCTTGATTTGGCCTTTTGTTTAACGCCTGGGTTTGCGCTTGGCTTGGCGCCTAGCTTGGGGCTTGGCTTTGCGCTTGGCTAGGCGCTTGACTTATCGCTTAGTTTGGCGCTTGACTTGGCGCTTGGTTTGGCAATTGGCTGGGCGCTTGGTTTGGCGCTTGGCTTGGCACGTGGTTTGGCGCTTGCCTTAGCGCTTGGGTTGGCGCTTGACTTGGCGCTTAGTTTGACGCTTGGCTTGGCGCTTGGTTTAAAACTTGGCTTTGCGCTTGGCTTGGCGTTTGGCCTGGCGCTAGACTTGGCGCTTGGCTTGGTGCTTGGTTTGGCGCTTAGCATGGCGTTAGGCTAGGCGCTTGGATTGGCGCTTGTCTTGTCGCATGGCTTGGCACTTAGCTTGGCGCTTGGATTGGCGCTTGGTTTTGCGCTTGGCTTGGCGCTTGGCTTAACGCTTGGCTTGGCGCTTGGCTTGGCGCTTGGCTTTGCGCTTGTCTTTGCGCTTGGCTTGGCGCTTTACTTATCGCTTAGTTTGGCGCTTGACTTGGCGTTTAGCTTGGCGCTTAGCCTGATGCTTGGCTTGGAGCTTGGCTTGCTGCCTGGGTTGGCGCTTGGCTTTGCGCTAAGCTTTGCGCTTGGCTTGGCGCTTGACTTGGCGCTTGGCTTTGCGCTTCGTTTAGCGCTTGGCTTGGCGCTTGGCTTTGCGCTTGGCTTAACGCTTGGCTTGGCGCTTGGCTTGGCACGTGGCTTGGCGCTTGACTTGGCGCTTGGGTTGGCGCCTGGCTTGGAGCTTTGGTTAGCATTTGACTTGGCGCTTGGTTTAGCGCTTGGCTGGGCGCTTGGCTTGGCGCTTGGCTTTCAACTTGGTTTGGCGCTTGGCTGGGCGCTTGGCTTGGCGCTTGGCTTTGCGCTTGGTTTAACGCTTGGCTTGGCGCTTGGCTTTGCACTTGGTTTGGCGCTTGGCTGGGCGCTTGGCTTGCTGCTTGGCTTGGCACATAGCTTATCGCTTGACTTGGCGCTTGGGTTGGCGCCTGGCTTCAAGCTTGGGTTGGCATTTGACCTGACGTTTGGTTTGGCGCTTGACGTAGCGCTCGGCTTGGCGCCTGGATTGGCGCTTGGCTTAGCGCTTGGCTTGACGCTTGGCTTTGCGCTTGGTAAAGCGCTTGGTTTGACGCTTTGCTTGGCGCTTGGCTTGGCGCTTGACTTGGCGCTTGGCTTGGCACGTGCCTTGCGCTTGGCCAAGCGCTTTGATTAGCGCTTGGCATAGCGCATGGCTTGGCGCGTGGCTTGGCGCTTGGCTTGGCGCTTGCGTTGGCGCTTGGCTTGGCGCTTGATTTGGCGCTTGGCTTAGCACGTGCCTTGCGCTTGGCTTGGCGCTTGGATTAGCGCTTGGCATAGCGCTTGGCTTGGCGCTTGTCTTGTCGCATGGCTTGGCACTTAACTTGGCGCTTGGTTTGACGCTTATTTTGGCGCTTGGCTTGGCTTGCCGCATGACCTGGCACTTAGCTTGGCGCTTGGCTTGGCGCATGACTTGGCGCTTGGCTTAGCAAGTGCCTTGCGCTTGGCTTGGCGCTTGGATTAGCGCTTGGCATAGCGCTTGGCTTGGCGCCTGGATTGGCGCTTGGCTTAGCGCTTGGCTTGGCGCTTGGCTTTGAGCTTGGTAAAGCGCTTGGTTTGACGCTTGGCTTGGCGCTTGGCTTGGCGCTTGCGTTGGCGCTTGGCTTGGCGCTTGGCTTGGCGCTTGGCTTGGCGTTTGGCTTATCGCTTGCCTTGGCGCTTGGTTTTGCGCCCGGTTTGCAGCTCTGCTTGGCGCTTGGCTTGGCGCTTGACTTGGCGCTTGGCTTAGCTTGTGCTTTGCGCTTGGCTTGGCGCTTGGATTAGCGCTTGGTATAGCGCTTGGCTTGGCGCCTGGATTGGCGCTTGGCTTAGCGCTTGGCTTGGCGCTTGGCTTTGCGCTTGGTAAAGCGCTTGGTTTGACGCTTGGCTTGGCGCTTGGCTTGGCGCTTGGCTTTGCGTTTGGCTTGGCGCTTGGCTTGGCGCTTGGCTTTGCGCTTCGTTTGGCGCTTGGCTTGGAGCTTGGCTTTACGCTTGGCTTAACGCTTGGCTTGGCGCTTGGCTTTGCGCTTAATTTGGCGCTTGGCTTGGCGCTTGGCTTAGCGCCTGGCTTGGCGCTTGGGTTTGCGCTTGATTTGGCCCTTTGTTTAACGCTTGGGTTTGCGCTTGGCTTGGCGCCTAGCTTGGGGCTTGGCTTTGCGCTTGGCTAGGCGCTTGACTTATCGCTTAGTTTGGCGCTTGATTTGGCGCTTGGTTTGGCAATTGGCTGGGCGCTTGGTTTGGCGCTTGGCTTGGCACGTGGTTTGGCGCTTGCCTTAGCGCTTGGGTTGGCGCTTGGCTTGGCGCCTGGCTTGGTGCTTGGTTTTTTCGCTTGGTTTGGCGTTTATCTTGGCGCTTGGCTTGGCGTTTGGCTTGGCGCTTGGATTGGCGCTTGCCTTGGCGTTTGGCTTGGCGCTTGGCTTGGCGCTTGGCTTGGCGCTTGGCTTGGCGCTTGGTTTGGAACTTGGCTTGTTGCCTGAGATGGCGCTTGGCTTTGCGCTTGGTTTGGCGCTTGTCTTGGCGCTTGCCTTGGCGTTTAGCTTGGCGCTTAGCCTGATGCTTGGCTTGGAGCTTGGCTTGCTGCCTGGGTTGGCGCTTGGCTTTGCGCTAGGCTTTGCGCTTGGCTTGGCGCTTGACTTGGCGCTTGGCTTTGCGCTTCGTTTAGCGCTTGGCTTGGCGCTTGGCTTTGCGTTTGGCTTAACGCTTGGCTTGGCGCTTGGCTTGGCGCTTGGCTTTGCACTTGGTTTGGCGCTTGGCTGGGCGCTTGGCTTGGTGCTTGGCTTGGCACATAGCTTATCGCTTGACTTGGCGCTTGGTTTGGCGCTTGGCTTTGAGCTTGGGTTGGCATTTGACTTGACGTTTGGTTTGGCGCTTGACGTAGCGCTCGGCTTGGTGCCTGGATTGGCGCTTGGCTTAGCGCTTGGCTTGACGCTTGGCTTTGCGCTTGGTAAAGCGCTTGGTTTGACGCTTGGCTTGGCGCTTGGCTTGACGTTTGCGTTGGCGCTTGGCTTGGCGCTTGACTTGGCGCTTGGCTTGGCACGTGCCTTGCGCTTGGCCAGGCGCTTGGATTAGCGCTTGGCATAGCGCATGGCTTGGCGCGTGGCTTGGCGCTTGGCTTGGCGCTTGCGTTGGCGCTTGGCTTGGCGCTTGATTTGGCGCTTGGCTTGGCACGTGCCTTGCGCTTGGCCAGGCGCTTGGATTAGCGCTTGGGATAGCGCTTGGCTTGGCGCGTGGCTTGGCGCTTGGCTTGGCGCTTGCGTTGGCGCTTGGCTTGGCGCTTGACTTGGCGCTTGGTTTAGCACGTGCCTTGCGCTTGCCTTGGCGCTTATCTTTGCGCTCGGTTTACAGCTTGGCTTGGCGCTTGGCTTAGCACTTGGCTTGTCGCATGGCTTGGCATTTAGCTTAGCGCTTGATTTGGCGCTTGGCTTAGCGATTGGCTTGGCGCTTGGCTTAACGCTTGGCTTGACGCATGGCTTGGCGCTTGGCTTGGCGCTCGGTTTTGCGTTTGGTGTAGCGCTTGGCTTGGCGCTTGGCTTGGCGCTTGGATTGGCGCTTGGCTTAGCGCTTGCCTTGGCGCTTGCCTTGGCGCTTGGCTTGGCACTTAGCTTGGCGCTTGGTTTAGCGCTTGGCTTGGCGCTTGGCTTGGCGCTTGGTTTGGCGCTTGGCTTGGCGCTTGGCTTTGCGCCTGGCTTGTCGCGTGGCTTGGCACTTAGCTTGGCGCTTGGTTTGGCGCTTGGTTTAGCGCTTGGCTTGGCGCTTGGCTTGGCGCTTGGCTAGGTGCTTGGTTTAACGCTTGCTTTGGCGCTTAACGTCGGGCTTGGCTTGTCGCTTGGCTTTGCGCTTGGCTTGGGGCGTGGTTTGCGCTTGGCTTGGCGCTTGCCTTGGCGCTTGGCTTGGCGCTCGGCTTTGCGTTTGGTGTAGCGCTTGGCTTGGCGCTTGGCTTGGCGCTTTGATTGGCGCTTGGCTTAGCGCTTGCCTTGGCGCTTATCTTTGCACTCAGTTTACAGCTTGGCTTGGCGCTTGGTTTGGCGCTTGGCTTGGCGCATGGCTTAGCGCTTGCCTTGGCGCTTGGGTTGTTGCATGGCTTACCACTTAGCTTGGCGCTTGATTTGGCGCTTGGCTTAGCGATTGTCTTGGCGCTTGGCTTAACGCTTGGCTTGACGCATGGCTTGGCGCTTGTCTTGCAGCTTGACTTTGCGCTTGGTTTGGCAATTGGTTTGGCGCTTAGTTTGGCGCTTGGCTTGGCGCTTTGCTTGGCGCTTGGTTTAAAGCTTGGCTTTGCGCTTGGCTTGGCGTTTGGCCTGGCGCTTGGCTTGGCGCTTGGCTTGGGGCTTGGTTTGGCGGTTAGCATGGCGTTAGGCTAGGCGCTTGGCTTGGCGCTTGGCTTTGCGCCTGGCTTGTCGCATGGCTTGGCACTTAGCTTGTCGCTTGGTTTGGCGCTTGGCTTAGCGCTTGGCTTGGCGCTTAACTTGGCGCTTGGCTTGGCGCTTGGCTTGGCGCTTGGCTTCGCGCTTCGCTTGGCGATTGGCTTGGCGATTGGCTTTGCGCCTGGTTTGGCGCTTGGCTCGGCGCTTGGTTTGGCGCTTGGATTGGCGCTTTACTTTACGCTTGGTTTGGCGCTTGACTTGGCGCTTGGGTTAGCGCTTGGATTAATGCTTTGTTTGGCGCTTTACTTGACGCTTCGCTTGTCGCTTGGCTTGGCGCTTTGGTTGTCGCTTGGCTTGGCGCTTTGGTTGGCGCTTGGTGTGGTGCTTGGTTTGGCGCTATACTTAACGCATGGCTTGGCGCTTGACTTGGCGCTTGGCTTGGCGCTTGACTTGGCGCTTGTTTTGGCGCTTGGCTTGGCGCTTGACTTGGCGCTTTGCTTGGCGCTTCGCTTGGGGCTTGGCTTTGCGCTTGGCTAGGCGCTTGACTTATCGCTTAGTTTGGCGCTTGACTTGGCGCTTGGCTTGGCGCTTAGCTTTGCGCTTGGTTTGGCGTTTGGCTTTGCGCTTCGTTTGGCGCTTGGCTTGGAGCTTGGCTTTACGCTTGGCTTAACGCTTGGCTTGGCGCTTGGCTTTGCGCTTGGTTTGGCGCTTGGCTTGGCGCTTGGCTTAGCGCCTGGCTTGGCGCTTGGGTTTGCGCTTGATTTGGCCCTTTGTTTAACGCTTGGGTTTGCGCTTGGCTTGGCGCCTAGCTTGGGGCTTGGCTTTGCGCTTGGCTAGGCGCTTGACTTATCGCTTAGTTTGGCGCTTGACTTGGCGCTTGGTTTGGCAATTGGCTGGGCGCTTGGTTTGGCGCTTGGCTTGGCACGTGGTTTGGCGCTTGCCTTAGCGCTTGGGTTGGCGCTTGACTTGGCGCTTAGTTTGACGCTTGGCTTGGCGCTTGGTTTAAAACTTGGCTTTGCGCTTGGCTTGGCGTTTGGCCTGGCGCTAGACTTGGCGCTTGGCTTGGTGCTTGGTTTGGCGCTTAGCATGGCGTTAGGCTAGGCGCTTGGATTGGCGCTTGTCTTGTCGCATGGCTTGGCACTTAGCTTGGCGCTTGGTTTGGCGCTTATTTTGACGCTTGGCTTGGCGCTTGGCTTGTCGCATGACTTGGCACTTAGCTTGGCGCTTGGATTGGCGCTTGGTTTTGCGCTTGGCTTGGCGCTTGGCTTAACGCTTGGCTTGACGCGTTCCTTTGCGCTTGTCTTGCCGCTTGACTTTGCGCTTGGTTTGGCACTTGGTTTGGCGCTTGGTTTGGCGCTTGGCTTGGCGCTTGGCTTCGCGCTTGGTTTAAAGTTTGGTTTTGCGCTTGGCTTGGCGTTTGGCCTGGCGCTTGGCTTGGCGTTTGGCTTAGCGCTTGTCTTGTCGCATGGCTTGGCACTTAGCTTGGCGCTTGGTTTGGCGCTTATCTTGGATCTTGGCTTGGCGCTTGGTTTGGCGCTTGGCTTAGCGCTTGGCTTGGCGCTTGGCTTGGCGCTTGGCTTTGCGCTTGTCTTTGCGCTTGGCTTGGCGCTTTACTTGACGCTTGGTTTGGCACTTGACTTGGCGCTTTGCTTGGCGCTTCGCTTGGGGCTTGGCTTTGCGCTTGGCTAGGCGCTTGACTTATCGCTTAGTTTGGCGCTTGACTTGGCGCTTGGCTTGGCGCTTGGCTTTGCGCTTGGTTTGGCGCTTGGCTTGGCGCTTGGCTTAGCGCCTGGCTTGGCGCTTGGCTTGGCGCTTGGCTTGGAGCTTGGCTTTACGCTTGGCTTAACGCTTGGCTTGGCGCTTGGCTTTGCGCTTGGTTTGGCGCTTGGCTTGGCGCTTGGCTTAGCGCCTGGCTTGGCGCTTGGGTTTGCGCTTGATTTGGCCCTTTGTTTAACGCCTGGGTTTGCGCTTGGCTTGGCGCCTAGCTTGGGCTTGGCTTTGCGCTTGGCTAGGCGCTTGACTTATCGCTTAGTTTGGAGCTTGATTTGGCGCTTGGTTTGGCAATTGGCTGGGCGCTTGGTTTGGCGCTTGGCTTGGCACGTGGTTTGGCGCTTGCCTTAGCGCTTGGGTTGGCGCTTGACTTGGCGCTTAGTTTGACGCTTGACTTGGCGCTTGGTTTGGCGCTTGGCTGATCGCTTGGCTTGGCGCTTGGCTTGGCACCAATCTTGGCGCTTGGTTTGGCGCTTGGCTTGGCGCTTAGCTTGGCGCTTGCCTTGGCGCTTGCCTTAGCGCTTGGGTTGGCGCTTGACTTGGCGCTTAGTTTGACGCTTGACTTGGCGCTTGGTTTGGCGCTTGGCTGATCGCTTGGCTTGGCGCTTGGCTTGGCACCAATCTTGGCGCTTGGTTTGGCGCCTGGCTTGGCGCTTCCGTTGGCGCTTAACCTTGCGCTGGGTTTGGCGCTTGACCTAGAGCTCGGCTTGGCGCCTGGTCTGGCGCCTGGCTTAGCGCTTGGCTTGGCGCTTGGCTTAGCGCTTAGATTTGCGCTTGGTAAAACGCTTGGTTTGACGCTTGGCTTGGCGCTTGGCTTAGCGCTTGGCTTGGCGCTTGGCTTGGTGCTTGGTTAGGTGTTTGATTTGGCGCTTGCTTTGTCGCTTAACTTTTTGCTTGGCTTGTCGCTTGGCATTGCGCTTGGCTTGGGGCGTGTCTTGCGCTTGGCTTGGCGCTTACCTTGGCGCTTGGCTTGGCGCTCGGCTTTGCGTTTGGTGTAGCGCTTGGCTTGGCGCTTAATTTAGCGCTTACCGTGGCGCTTATCTTTAAGCTCGGTTTACAGCTTGGCTTTGCGCTTGGCTTGTCGCATAACTTGGCACTTAGCTTGGCGATTGGATTGGCGCTTGGCTTGACGCATGGCTTTGCGCTTGTCTTGCGGCTTGACTTTGCGCTTGGTTTGGCACTTGGTTTGGTGCTTGGTTTAGCGCTTGGCTTGGCGCTTAGTTTAAAACTTGGCTTTGCGCTTGGCTTGGCGTTTGGCCTGGCGCTAGACTTGGCGCTTGGCTTGATGCTTGGTTTGGCGCTTAGCATGGCGTTAGGCTAGGCGCTTGGCTTGGCGCTTGTCTTGTCGCATGGCTTGGCACTTAGCTTGGCGCTTGGTTTGGCGCTTATTTTGACGCTTGGCTTGGCGCTTGGCTTGTCGCATGACTTGGCACTTAGCTTGGCGCTTGGATTGGCGCTTGGTTTTGCGCTTGGCTTGGCGCTTGGCTTAACGCTTGGCTTGACGCGTGCCTTTGCGCTTGTCTTGCCGCTTGACTTTGCGCTTGGTTTGGCACTTGGTTTGGCGCTTGGTTTGGCGCTTGGCTTGGCGCTTGGCTTGGCGCTTGGTTTAAAGTTTGGTTTTGCGCTTGGCTTGGCGTTTGGCCTGGCGCTTGGCTTGGCGTTTGGCTTAGCGCTTGTCTTGTCGCATGGCTTGGCACTTAGCTTGGCGCTTGGTTTGGCGCTTATCTTGGATCTTGGCTTGGCGCTTGGTTTGGCACTTTACTTGGCGCTTGGGTTGGCGCTTTACTTCGCGCTTGGTTTGGCGCTTCACTTGACGCTAGGAGTATCGCTTGGCTTGGCGCTTGGGTTGGCGCTTGGTGTGGCGCTTATCTTGGATCTTGGCTTGGCGCTTGGTTTGGCGCTTGGCTTGGCGCTTGACCTGGCGCTTGGGTTGGCGCTTTACTTGACGCTTGGTTTGGCACTTGACTTGGCGCTTGCCTTGGCGTTTAGCTTGGCGCTTAGCCTGATGCTTGGCTTGGAGCTTGGCTTGCTGCCTGGGTTGGCGCTTGGCTTTGCGCTAAGCTTTGCGCTTGGCTTGGCGCTTGACTTGGCGCTTGGCTTTGCGCTTCGTTTAGCGCTTGGCTTGGCGCTTGGCTTTGCGCTTGGCTTAACGCTTGGCTTGGCGCTTGGCTTGGCGCTTGGCTTGGCACGTGGCTTGGCGCTTGACTTGGCGCTTGGGTTGGCGCCTGGCTTGGAGCTTTGGTTAGCATTTGACTTGGCGCTTGGTTTAGCGCTTGGCTGGGCGCTTGGCTTGGCGCTTGGCTTTCAACTTGGTTTGGCGCTTGGCTGGGCGCTTGGCTTGGCGCTTGGCTTTGCGCTTGGTTTAACGCTTGGCTTGGCGCTTGGCTTTGCACTTGGTTTGGCGCTTGGCTGGGCGCTTGGCTTGCTGCTTGGCTTGGCACATAGCTTATCGCTTGACTTGGGGCTTGGGTTGGCGCCTGGCTTCGAGCTTGGGTTGGCATTTGACCTGACGTTTGGTTTGGCGCTTGACGTAGCGCTCGGCTTGGCGCCTGGATTGGCGCTTGGCTTAGCGCTTGGCTTGACGCTTGGCTTTGCGCTTGGTAAAGCGCTTGGTTTGACGCTTTGCTTGGCGCTTGCCTTGGCGCTTGCGTTGGCGCTTGGCTTGGCGCTTGACTTGGCGCTTGGCTTGGCACGTGCCTTGCGCTTGGCCAAGCGCTTTGATTAGCGCTTGGCATAGCGCATGGCTTGGCGCGTGGCTTGGCGCTTGGCTTGGCGCTTGCGTTGGCGCTTGGCTTTGCGCTTGATTTGGCGCTTGGCTTAGCACGTGCCTTGCGCTTGGCTTGGCGCTTGGATTAGCGCTTGGCATAGCGCTTGGCTTGGCGCTTGTCTTGTCGCATGGCTTGGCACTTAACTTGGCGCTTGGTTTGACGCTTATTTTGGCGCTTGGCTTGGCGCTTGGCTTGCCGCATGACCTGGCACTTAGCTTGGCGCTTGGCTTAGCAAGTGCCTTGCGCTTGGCTTGGCGCTTGGATTAGCGCTTGGCATAGCGCTTGGCTTGGCGCCTGGATTGGCGCTTGGCTTAGCGCTTGGCTTGGCGCTTGGCTTTGAGCTTGGTAAAGCGCTTGGTTTGACGCTTGGCTTGGCGCTTGGCTTGGCGCTTGCGTTGGCGCTTGGCTTATCGCTTGGCTTGGCGCTTGGCTTGGCGTTTGGCTTATCGCTTGCCTTGGCGCTTGGTTTTGCGCCCGGTTTGCAGCTCTGCTTGGCGCTTGGCTTGGCGCTTGACTTGGCGCTTGGCTTAGCACGTGCCTTGCGCTTGGCTTGGCGCTTGGATTAGCGCTTGGTATAGCGCTTGGCTTGGCGCCTGGATTGGCGCTTGGCTTAGCGCTTGGCTTGGCGCTTGGCTTTGCGCTTGGTAAAGCGCTTGGTTTGACGCTTGGCTTGGCGCTTGGCTTGGCGCTTGCGTTGGCGCTTGGCTTGGCGCTTGGCTTGGCGCTTGGCTTTGCGTTTGGCTTGGCGCTTGGCTTGGCGCTTGGCTTTGCGCTTCGTTTGGCGCTTGGCTTGGAGCTTGGCTTTACGCTTGGATTTACGCTTGGCTTGGCGCTTTGCTTTGCGCTTAATTTGGCGCTTGGCTTATCGCTTGGCTTAGCGCCTGGCTTGGCGCTTGGGTTTGCGCTTGATTTGGCCCTTTGTTTAACGCTTGGGTTTGCGCTTGGCTTGGCGCCTAGCTTGGGGCTTGGCTTTGCGCTTGGCTAGGCGCTTGACTTATCGCTTAGTTTGGCGCTTGATTTGGCGCTTGGTTTGGCAATTGGCTGGGCGCTTGGTTTGGCGCTTGGCTTGGCACGTGGTTTGGCGCTTGCCTTAGCGCTTGGGTTGGCGCTTGGCTTGGCGCCTGGCTTGGTGCTTGGTTTTTTCGCTTGGTTTGGCGTTTATCTTGGCGCTTGGCTTGGCGTTTGGCTTGGCGCTTGGATTGGCGCTTGCCTTGGCGTTTGGCTTGGCGCTTGGCTTGGCGCTTGGCTTGGCGCTTGGTTTGGAACTTGGCTTGTTGCCTGAGATGGCGCTTGGCTTTGCGCTTGGTTTGGCGCTTGTCTTGGCGCTTGCCTTGGCGTTTAGCTTGGCGCTTAGCCTGATGCTTGGCTTGGAGCTTGGCTTGCTGCCTGGGTTGGCGCTTGGCTTTGCGCTAGGCTTTGCGCTTGGCTTGGCGCTTGACTTGGCGCTTGGCTTTGCGCTTCGTTTAGCGCTTGGCTTGGCGCTTGGCTTTGCGTTTGGCTTAACGCTTGGCTTGGCGCTTGGCTTGGCGCTTGGCTTGGCACGTAGCTTGGCGCTTGACTTGGCGCTTGGGTTGGCGCCTGGCTTGGAGCTTGGGTTGGCATTTGACTTGGCGCTTGGTTTAGCGCTTGGCTGGGCGCTTGGCTTGGCGCTTGGCTTTTAACTTGGTTTGGCGCTTGGCTGGGCGCTTGGCTTGGCGCTTGGCTTTGCGCTTGGTTTAACGCTTGGCTTGGCGCTTGGCTTTGCACTTGGTTTGGCGCTTGGCTGGGCGCTTGGCTTGGTGCTTGGCTTGGCACATAGCTTATCGCTTGACTTGGCGCTTGGTTTGGCGCTTGGCTTCGAGCTTGGGTTGGCATTTGACTTGACGTTTGGTTTGGCGCTTGACGTAGCGCTCGGCTTGGTGCCTGGATTGGCGCTTGGCTTAGCGCTTGGCTTGACGCTTGGCTTTGCGCTTGGTAAAGCGCTTGGTTTGACGCTTGGCTTGGCGCTTGGCTTGACGTTTGCGTTGGCGCTTGGCTTGGCGCTTGACTTGGCGCTTGGATTAGCGCTTGGCATAGCGCATGGCTTGGCGCGTGGCTTGGCGCTTGGCTTGGCGCTTGCGTTGGCGCTTGGCTTGGCGCTTGATTTGGCGCTTGGCTTGGCACGTGCCTTGCGCTTGGCCAGGCGCTTGGATTAGCGCTTGGGATAGCGCTTGGCTTGGCGCGTGGCTTGGCGCTTGGCTTGGCGCTTGCGTTGGCGCTTGGCTTGGCGCTTGACTTGGCGCTTGGTTTAGCACGTGCCTTGCGCTTGCCTTGGCGCTTATCTTTGCGCTCGGTTTACAGCTTGGCTTGGCGCTTGGCTTAGCACTTGGCTTGTCGCATGGCTTGGCACTTAGCTTAGCGCTTGATTTGGCGCTTGGCTTAGCGATTGGCTTGGCGCTTGGCTTAACGCTTGGCTTGACGCATGGCTTGGCGCTTGGCTTGGCGCTCGGTTTTGCGTTTGGTGTAGCGCTTGGCTTGGCGCTTGGCTTGGCGCTTGGATTGGCGCTTGGCTTAGCGCTTGCCTTGGCGCTTGCCTTGGCGCTTGGCTTGGCACTTAGCTTGGCGCTTGGTTTAGCGCTTGGCCTGGCGCTTGGCTTGGCGCTTGGTTTGGCGCTTGGCTTGGCGCTTGGCTTTGCGCCTGTCTTGTCGCGTGGCTTGGCACTTAGCTTGGCGCTTGGTTTGGCGCTTGGTTTAGCGCTTGGCTTGGCGCTTGGCTAGGTGCTTGGTTTAACGCTTGCTCTGGCGCTTAACGTCGGGCTTGGCTTGTCGCTTGGCTTTGCGCTTGGCTTGGGGCGTGGTTTGCGCTTGGCTTGGCGCTTGCCTTGGCGCTTGCCTTGGCGCTCGGCTTTGCGTTTGGTGTAGCGCTTGGCTTGGCGCTTTGATTGGCGCTTGGCTTAGCGCTTGCCTTGGCGCTTATCTTTGCACTCAGTTTACAGCTTGGCTTGGCGCTTTGATTGGCGCTTGGCTTAGCGCTTGCCTTGCCGCTTGGCTTGTTGCATGGCTTACCACTTAGCTTGGCGCTTGATTTGGCGCTTGGCTTAGCGATTGTCTTGGCGCTTGGCTTAACGCTTGGCTTGACGCATGGCTTGGCGCTTGTCTTGCAGCTTGACTTTGCGCTTGGTTTGGCAATTGGTTTGGCGCTTAGTTTGGCGTTTGGCCTGGCGCTTGGCTTGGCGCTTGGCTTGGTGCTTGGTTTGGCGGTTAGCATGGCGTTAGACTAGGCGCTTGGCTTGGCGCTTGGCTTTGCGCCTGGCTTGTCGCATTCCTTGGCACTTAGCTTGTCGCTTGGTTTGGCGCTTGGCTTAGCGCTTGGCTTGGCGCTTAACTTGGCGCTTGGCTTGGCGCTTGGCTTCGCGCTTCGCTTGGCGCTTGGCTTGGCGATTGGCTTTGCGCCTGGTTTGGCGCTTGGCTCGGCGCTTGGTTTGGCGCTTGGATTGGCGCTTTACTTTACGCTTGGTTTGGCGCTTGACTTGGCGCTTGGGTTGGCGCTTGGATTAATGCTTTGTTTGGCGCTTTACTTGACGCTTCGCTTGTCGCTTGGCTTGGCGCTTTGGTTGGCGCTTAGTGTGGTGCTTGGTTTGGCGCTATACTTAACGCATGGCTTGGCGCTTGACTTGGCGCGTGGCTTGGCGCTTGACTTGGCGCTTGTTTTGGCGCTTGGCTTGGCGCTTGACTTGGCGCTTTGCTTGGCGCTTCGCTTGGGGCTTGGCTTTGCGCTTGGCTAGGCGCTTGACTTATTGCTTAGTTTGGCGCTTGACTTGGCGCTTGGCTTGGCGCTTGGCTTTGCGCTTGGTTTGGCGCTTGGCTTTGCGCTTCGTTTGGCGCTTGGCTTAGCGCCTGGCTTGGCGCTTGGGTTTGCGCTTGATTTGGCCCTTTGTTTAACGCTTGGGTTTGCGCTTGGCTTGGCGCCTAGCTTGGGGCTTGGCTTTGCGCTTGGCTAGGCGCTTGACTTATCGCTTAGTTTGGCGCTTGATTTGGCGCTTGGTTTGGCAATTGGCTGGGCGCTTGGTTTGGCGCTTGGCTTGGCACGTGGTTTGGCGCTTGCCTTAGCGCTTGGGTTGGCGCTTGGCTTGGCGCCTGGCTTGGTGCTTGGTTTTTTCGCTTGGTTTGGCGTTTATCTTGGCGCTTGGCTTGGCGTTTGGCTTGGCGCTTGGATTGGCGCTTGCCTTGGCGTTTGGCTTGGCGCTTGGCTTGGCGCTTGGCTTGGCGCTTGGTTTGGAACTTGGCTTGTTGCCTGAGATGGCGCTTGGCTTTGCGCTTGGTTTGGCGCTTGTCTTGGCGCTTGCCTTGGCGTTTAGCTTGGCGCTTAGCCTGATGCTTGGCTTGGAGCTTGGCTTGCTGCCTGGGTTGGCGCTTGGCTTTGCGCTAGGCTTTGCGCTTGGCTTGGCGCTTGACTTGGCGCTTGGCTTTGCGCTTCGTTTAGCGCTTGGCTTGGCGCTTGGCTTTGCGTTTGGCTTAACGCTTGGCTTGGCGCTTGGCTTGGCGCTTGGCTTGGCACGTAGCTTGGCGCTTGACTTGGCGCTTGGGTTGGCGCCTGGCTTGGAGCTTGGGTTGGCATTTGACTTGGCGCTTGGTTTAGCGCTTGGCTGGACGCTTGGCTTGGCGCTTGGCTTTTAACTTGGTTTGGCGCTTGGCTGGGCGCTTGGCTTGGCGCTTGGCTTTGCGCTTGGTTTAACGCTTGGCTTGGCGCTTGGCTTTGCACTTGGTTTGGCGCTTGGCTGGGCGCTTGGCTTGGTGCTTGGCTTGGCACATAGCTTATCGCTTGACTTGGCGCTTGGTTTGGCGCTTGGCTTCGAGCTTGGGTTGGCATTTGACTTGACGTTTGGTTTGGCGCTTGACGTAGCGCTCGGCTTGGTGCCTGGATTGGCGCTTGGCTTAGCGCTTGGCTTGACGCTTGGCTTTGCGCTTGGTAAAGCGCTTGGTTTGACGCTTGGCTTGGCGCTTGGCTTGACGTTTGCGTTGGCGCTTGGCTTGGCGCTTGACTTGGCGCTTGGATTAGCGCTTGGCATAGCGCATGGCTTGGCGCGTGGCTTGGCGCTTGGCTTGGCGCTTGCGTTGGCGCTTGGCTTGGCGCTTGATTTGGCGCTTGGCTTGGCACGTGCCTTGCGCTTGGCCAGGCGCTTGGATTAGCGCTTGGGATAGCGCTTGGCTTGGCGCGTGGCTTGGCGCTTGGCTTGGCGCTTGCGTTGGCGCTTGGCTTGGCGCTTGACTTGGCGCTTGGTTTAGCACGTGCCTTGCGCTTGCCTTGGCGCTTATCTTTGCGCTCGGTTTACAGCTTGGCTTGGCGCTTGGCTTAGCACTTGGCTTGTCGCATGGCTTGGCACTTAGCTTAGCGCTTGATTTGGCGCTTGGCTTAGCGATTGGCTTGGCGCTTGGCTTAACGCTTGGCTTGACGCATGGCTTGGCGCTTGGCTTGGCGCTCGGTTTTGCGTTTGGTGTAGCGCTTGGCTTGGCGCTTGGCTTGGCGCTTGGATTGGCGCTTGGCTTAGCGCTTGCCTTGGCGCTTGCCTTGGCGCTTGGCTTGGCACTTAGCTTGGCGCTTGGTTTAGCGCTTGGCTTGGCGCTTGGCTTGGCGCTTGGTTTGGCGCTTGGCTTGGCGCTTGGCTTTGCGCCTGGCTTGTCGCGTGGCTTGGCACTTAGCTTGGCGCTTGGTTTGGCGCTTGGTTTAGCGCTTGGCTTGGCGCTTGGCTAGGTGCTTGGTTTAACGCTTGCTCTGGCGCTTAACGTCGGGCTTGGCTTGTCGCTTGGCTTTGCGCTTGGCTTGGGGCGTGGTTTGCGCTTGGCTTGGCGCTTGCCTTGGCGCTTGGCTTGGCGCTCGGCTTTGCGTTTGGTGTAGCGCTTGGCTTGGCGCTTTGATTGGCGCTTGGCTTAGCGCTTGCCTTGGCGCTTATCTTTGCACTCAGTTTACAGCTTGGCTTGGCGCTTTGATTGGCGCTTGGCTTAGCGCTTGCCTTGCCGCTTGGCTTGTTGCATGGCTTACCACTTAGCTTGGCGCTTGATTTGGCGCTTGGCTTAGCGATTGTCTTGGCGCTTGGCTTAACGCTTGGCTTGACGCATGGCTTGGCGCTTGTCTTGCAGCTTGACTTTGCGCTTGGTTTGGCAACTGGTTTGGCGCTTAGTTTGGCGTTTGGCCTGGCGCTTGGCTTGGCGCTTGGCTTGGTGCTTGGTTTGGCGGTTAGCATGGCGTTAGGCTAGGCGCTTGGCTTGGCGCTTGGCTTTGCGCCTGGGTTGTCGCATTCCTTGGCACTTAGCTTGTCGCTTGGTTTGGCGCTTGGCTTTGCGCTTGGCTTGGCGCTTAACTTGGCGCTTGGCTTGGCGCTTGGCTTGGCGCTTGGCTTCGCGCTTCGCTTGGCGCTTGGCTTGGCGATTGGCTTTGCGCCTGGTTTGGCGCTTGGCTCGGCGCTTGGTTTGGCGCTTGGATTGGCGCTTTACTTTACGCTTGGTTTGGCGCTTGACTTGGCGCTTGGGTTGGCGCTTGGATTAATGCTTTGTTTGGCGCTTTACTTGACGCTTCGCTTGTCGCTTGGCTTGGCGCTTTGGTTGGCGCTTAGTGTGGTGCTTGGTTTGGCGCTATACTTAACGCATGGCTTGGCGCTTGACTTGGCGCGTGGCTTGGCGCTTGACTTGGCGCTTGTTTTGGCGCTTGGCTTGGCGCTTGACTTGGCGCTTTGCTTGGCGCTTCGCTTGGCGCTTGGCTTGACGTTTGCGTTGGCGCTTGGCTTGGCGCTTGACTTGGCGCTTGGATTAGCGCTTGGCATAGCGCATGGCTTGGCGCGTGGCTTGGCGCTTGGCTTGGCGCTTGCGTTGGCGCTTGGCTTGGCGCTTGATTTGGCGCTTGGCTTGGCACGTGCCTTGCGCTTGGCCAGGCGCTTGGATTAGCGCTTGGGATAGCGCTTGGCTTGGCGCGTGGCTTGGCGCTTGGCTTGGCGCTTGCGTTGGCGCTTGGCTTGGCGCTTGACTTGGCGCTTGGTTTAGCACGTGCCTTGCGCTTGCCTTGGCGCTTATCTTTGCGCTCGGTTTACAGCTTGGCTTGGCGCTTGGCTTAGCACTTGGCTTGTCGCATGGCTTGGCACTTAGCTTAGCGCTTGATTTGGCGCTTGGCTTAGCGCTTGGCTTGGCGCTTGGCTTGGCGCTTGGATTGGCGCTTGGCTTAGCGCTTGCCTTGGCGCTTGCCTTGGCGCTTGGCTTGGCACTTAGCTTGGCGCTTGGTTTAGCGCTTTTCTTGGCGCTTGGCTTGGCGCTTGGTTTGGCGCTTGGCTTGGCGCTTGGCTTTGCGCCTGGCTTGTCGCGTGGCTTGGCACTTAGCTTGGCGCTTGGTTTGGCGCTTGGTTTAGCGCTTGGCTTGGCGCTTGGCTAGGTGCTTGGTTTAACGCTTGCTCTGGCGCTTAACGTCGGGCTTGGCTTGTCGCTTGGCTTTGCGCTTGGCTTGGGGCGTGGTTTGCGCTTGGCTTGGCGCTTGCCTTGGCGCTTGGCTTGGCGCTCGGCTTTGCGTTTGGTGTAGCGCTTGGCTTGGCGCTTTGATTGGCGCTTGGCTTAGCGCTTGCCTTGGCGCTTATCTTTGCACTCAGTTTACAGCTTGGCTTGGCGCTTTGATTGGCGCTTGGCTTAGCGCTTGCCTTGCCGCTTGGCTTGTTGCATGGCTTACCACTTAGCTTGGCGCTTGATTTGGCGCTTGGCTTAGCGATTGTCTTGGCGCTTGGCTTAACGCTTGGCTTGACGCATGGCTTGGCGCTTGTCTTGCAGCTTGACTTTGCGCTTGGTTTGGCAATTGGTTTGGCGCTTAGTTTGGCGTTTGGCCTGGCGCTTGGCTTGGCGCTTGGCTTGGTGCTTGGTTTGGCGGTTAGCATGGCGTTAGGCTAGGCGCTTGGCTTGGCGCTTGGCTTTGCGCCTGGCTTGTCGCATTCCTTGGCACTTAGCTTGTCGCTTGGTTTGGCGCTTGGCTTAGCGCTTGGCTTGGCGCTTAACTTGGCGCTTGGCTTGGCGCTTGGCTTGGCGCTTGGCTTCGCGCTTCGCTTGGCGCTTGATTTGGCGCTTGGCTTGGCACGTGCCTTGCGCTTGGCCAGGCGCTTGGATTAGCGCTTGGGATAGCGCTTGGCTTGGCGCGTGGCTTGGCGCTTGGCTTGGCGCTTGCGTTGGCGCTTGGCTTGGCGCTTGACTTGGCGCTTGGTTTAGCACGTGCCTTGCGCTTGCCTTGGCGCTTATCTTTGCGCTCGGTTTACAGCTTGGCTTGGCGCTTGGCTTAGCACTTGGCTTGTCGCATGGCTTGGCACTTAGCTTAGCGCTTGATTTGGCGCTTGGCTTAGCGCTTGGCTTGGCGCTTGGCTTGGCGCTTGGTAAAGCGCTTGGTTTGACGCTTGGCTTGGCGCTTGGCTTGGCGCTTGCGATGGCGCTTGTCTTGCCACTTGACTTGGCGCTTGGCTTGGCAATTGGTTTGGCGCTTGGTTTGGCGCTTGGCTTGGCGCTTTGCTTGGCGCTTGGTTTAAAGCTTGGCTTTGCGCTTGGCTTGGCGATTGGCCTGGCGCCTGGCTTGGCGATTGGCCTGGCGCCTGGCTTGGCGCTTGGGGTGGTTCTTGGTTTAACGCTTTACTTGGCGCTTTCTTGGCGCTTGACTTGGTGCTTGGGTTGGCGCTTGGTTTGGTGATTGGTTTCGCGGTTTACTTGGCGCTTGGCTTAGCGCTTGACTTGGCGCTTGGCTTGGCGCTTGGTTTGGCGCTTGGCTTGGCGCTTGGCTTTGCGCCTGGCTTGTCGCGTGGCTTGGCACTTAGCTTGGCGCTTGGTTTGGCGCTTGGTTTAGCGCTTGGCTTGGCGCTTGGCTAGGTGCTTGGTTTAACGCTTGCTCTGGCGCTTAACGTCGGGCTTGGCTTGTCGCTTGGCTTTGCGCTTGGCTTGGGGCGTGGTTTGCGCTTGGCTTGGCGCTTGCCTTGGCGCTTGGCTTGGCGCTCGGCTTTGCGTTTGGTGTAGCGCTTGGCTTGGCGCTTTGATTGGCGCTTGGCTTAGCGCTTGCCTTGGCGCTTATCTTTGCACTCAGTTTACAGCTTGGCTTGGCGCTTTGATTGGCGCTTGGCTTAGCGCTTGCCTTGCCGCTTGGCTTGTTGCATGGCTTACCACTTAGCTTGGCGCTTGATTTGGCGCTTGGCTTAGCGATTGTCTTGGCGCTTGGCTTAACGCTTGGCTTGACGCATGGCTTGGCGCTTGTCTTGCAGCTTGACTTTGCGCTTGGTTTGGCAATTGGTTTGGCGCTTAGTTTGGCGTTTGGCCTGGCGCTTGGCTTGGCGCTTGGCTTGGTGCTTGGTTTGGCGGTTAGCATGGCGTTAGGCTAGGCGCTTGGCTTGGCGCTTGGCTTTGCGCCTGGCTTGTCGCATTCCTTGGCACTTAGCTTGTCGCTTGGTTTGGCGCTTGGCTTAGCGCTTGGCTTGGCGCTTAACTTGGCGCTTGGCTTGGCGCTTGGCTTGGCGCTTGGCTTCGCGCTTCGCTTGGCGCTTGGCTTGGCGATTGGCTTTGCGCCTGGTTTGGCGCTTGGCTCGGCGCTTGGTTTGGCGCTTGGATTGGCGCTTTACTTTACGCTTGGTTTGGCGCTTGACTTGGCGCTTGGGTTGGCGCTTGGATTAATGCTTTGTTTGGCGCTTTACTTGACGCTTCGCTTGTCGCTTGGCTTGGCGCTTTGGTTGGCGCTTAGTGTGGTGCTTGGTTTGGCGCTATACTTAACGCATGGCTTGGCGCTTGACTTGGCGCGTGGCTTGGCGCTTGACTTGGCGCTTGTTTTGGCGCTTGGCTTGGCGCTTGACTTGGCGCTTTGCTTGGCGCTTCGCTTGGGGCTTGGCTTTGCGCTTGGCTAGGCGCTTGACTTATTGCTTAGTTTGGCGCTTGACTTGGCGCTTGGCTTGGCGCTTGGCTTTGCGCTTGGTTTGGCGCTTGGCTTTGCGCTTCGTTTGGCGCTTGGCTTGGAGCTTGGCTTTACGCTTGGCTTAACGCTTGGCTTGGCGCTTGGCTTTGCGCTTGGTTTGGCGCTTGGCTTGGCGCTTGGCTTAGCGCCTGGCTTGGCGCTTGGGTTTGCGCTTGATTTGGCCCTTTGTTTAACGCCTGGGTTTGCGCTTGGCTTGGCGCCTAGCTTGGGGCTTGGCTTTGCGCTTGGCTAGGCGCTTGACTTATCGCTTAGTTTGGCGCTTGACTTGGCGCTTGGTTTGGCAATTGGCTGGGCGCTTGGTTTGGCGCTTGGCTTGGCACGTGGTTTGGCGCTTGCCTTAGCGCTTGGGTTGGCGCTTGACTTGGCGCTTAGTTTGACGCTTGGCTTGGCGCTTGGTTTAAAACTTGGCTTTGCGCTTGGCTTGGCGTTTGGCCTGGCGCTAGACTTGGCGCTTGGCTTGGTGCTTGGTTTGGCGCTTAGCATGGCGTTAGGCTAGGCGCTTGGATTGGCGCTTGTCTTGTCGCATGGCTTTGCACTTAGCTTGGCGCTTGGTTTGGCGCTTATTTTGACGCTTGGCTTGTCGCATGACTTGGCACTTAGCTTGGCGCTTGGATTGGCGCTTGGTTTTGCGCTTGGCTTGGCGCTTGGCTTAACGCTTGGCTTGACGCGTTCCTTTGCGCTTGTCTTGCCGCTTGACTTTGCGCTTGGTTTGGCACTTGGTTTGGCGCTTGGTTTGGCGCTTGGCTTGGCGCTTGGCTTGGCGCTTGGTTTAAAGTTTGGTTTTGCGCTTGGCTTGGCGTTTGGCCTGGCGCTTGGCTTGGCGTTTGGCTTAGCGCTTGTCTTGTCGCATGGCTTGGCACTTAGCTTGGCGCTTGGTTTGGCGCTTATCTTGGATCTTGGCTTGGCGCTTGGTTTGGCGCTTGGCTTAGCGCTTGGCTTGGCGCTTGGCTTGGCGCTTGGCTTGGCGCTTGGCTTTGCGCTTGTCTTTGCGCTTGGCTTGGCGCTTTACTTGACGCTTGGTTTGGCACTTGACTTGGCGCTTTGCTTGGCGCTTCGCTTGGGGCTTGGCTTTGCGCTTGGCTAGGCGCTTGACTTATCGCTTAGTTTGGCGCTTAACTTGGCGCTTGGCTTGGCGCTTGGCTTTGCGCTTGGTTTGGCGCTTGGCTTGGCGCTTGGCTTAGCGCCTGGCTTGGCGCTTGGCTTGGCGCTTGGCTTGGAGCTTGGCTTTACGCTTGGCTTAACGCTTGGCTTGGCGCTTGGCTTTGCGCTTGGTTTGGCGCTTGGCTTGGCGCTTGGCTTAGCGCCTGGCTTGGCGCTTGGGTTTGCGCTTGATTTGGCCCTTTGTTTAACGCCTGGGTTTGCGCTTGGCTTGGCGCCTAGCTTGGGCTTGGCTTTGCGCTTGGCTAGGCGCTTGACTTATCGCTTAGTTTGGAGCTTGATTTGGCGCTTGGTTTGGCAATTGGCTGGGCGCTTGGTTTGGCGCTTGGCTTGGCACGTGGTTTGGCGCTTGCCTTAGCGCTTGGGTTGGCGCTTGACTTGGCGCTTAGTTTGACGCTTGACTTGGCGCTTGGTTTGGCGCTTGGCTGATCGCTTGGCTTGGCGCTTGGCTTGGCACCAATCTTGGCGCTTGGTTTGGCGCTTGGCTTGGCGCTTAGCTTGGCGCTTGCCTTGGCGCTTAACTTTGCGCTTGGTTTGGCGCTTGTCCTAGAGCTCGGCTTGGCGCCTGGCTTGGCGCCTGGCTTGGCGCTTCCCTTGGCGCTTAACCTTGCGCTGGGTTTGGCGCTTGACCTAGAGCTCGGCTTGGCGCCTGGTCTGGCGCCTGGCTTAGCGCTTGGCTTGGCGCTTGGCTTAGCGCTTAGATTTGCGCTTGGTAAAACGCTTGGTTTGACGCTTGGCTTGGCGCTTGGCTTAACGCTTGGCTTGGCGCTTGGCTTGGTGCTTGGCTAGGTGTTTGATTTGGCGCTTGCTTTGTCGCTTAACTTTTTGCTTGGCTTGTCGCTTGGCATTGCGCTTGGCTTGGGGCGTGTCTTGCGCTTGGCTTGGCGCTTACCTTGGCGCTTGGCTTGGCGCTCGGCTTTGCGTTTGGTGTAGCGCTTGGCTTGGCGCTTAATTTAGCGCTTACCGTGGCGCTTATCTTTAAGCTCGGTTTACAGCTTGGCTTTGCGCTTGGCTTGTCGCATAACTTGGCACTTAGCTTGGCGATTGGATTGGCGCTTGGCTTAGCGCTTGGCTTGGCGCTTGGCTTAACGCTTGGCTTGACGCATGGCTTTGCGCTTGTCTTGCGGCTTGACTTTGCGCTTGGTTTGGCACTTGGTTTGGCGCTTGGTTTAGCGCTTGGCTTGGCGCTTAGTTTAAAACTTGGCTTTGCCCTTGGCTTGGCGTTTGGCCTGGCGCTAGACTTAGCGCTTGGCTTGGTGCTTGGTTTGGCGCTTAGCATGGCGTTAGGCTAGGCGCTTGGCTTGGCGCTTGTCTTGTCGCATGGCTTGGCACTTAGCTTGGCGCTTGGTTTGGCGCTTATTTTGACGCTTGGCTTGGCGCTTGGCTTGTCGCATGACTTGGCACTTAGCTTGGCGCTTGGATTGGCGCTTGGTTTTGCGCTTGGCTTGGCGCTTGGCTTAACGCTTGGCTTGACGCGTGCCTTTGCGCTTGTCTTGCCGCTTGACTTTGCGCTTGGTTTGGCACTTGGTTTGGCGCTTGGTTTGGCGCTTGGCTTGGCGCTTGGCTTGGCGCTTGGTTTGGCGCTTATCTTGGATCTTGGCTTGGCGCTTGGTTTGGCACTTTACTTGGCGCTTGGGTTGGCGCTTTCGTTCGCGCTTGGTTTGGCGCTTATCTTGGATCTTGGCTTGGCGCTTGGTTTGGCACTTTACTTGGCGCTTGGGTTGGCGCTTTACTTCGCGCTTGGTTTGGCGCTTGGGTTGGCGCTTGGTGTGGCGCTTATCTTGGATCTTGGCTTGGCGCTTGGTTTGGCGCTTGGCTTGGCGCTTGACCTGGCGCTTGGGTTGGCGCTTTACTTGACGCTTGGTTTGGCAGTTGACTTGGCGCTTGCCTTGGCGTTTAGCTTGGCGCTTAGCCTGATGCTTGGCTTGGAGCTTGGCTTGCTGCCTGGGTTGGCGCTTGGCTTTGCGCTAGGCTTTGCGCTTGGCTTGGCGCTTGACTTGGCGCTTGGCTTTGCGCTTCGTTTAGCGCTTGGCTTGGCGCTTGGCTTTGCGCTTGGCTTAACGCTTGGCTTGGCGCTTGGCTTGGCGCTTGGCTTGGCACGTGGCTTGGCGGTTGACTTGGCGCTTGGGTTGGCGCCTGGCTTGGAGCTTGGGTTAGCATTTGACTTGGCGCTTGGTTTAGCGCTTGGCTGGGCGCTTGGCTTGGCGCTTGGCTTTCAACTTGGTTTGGCGCTTGGCTGGGCGCTTGGCTTGGCGCTTGGCTTTGCGCTTGGTTTAACGCTTGGCTTGGCGCTTGGCTTTGCACTTGGTTTGGCGCTTGGCTGGGCGCTTGGCTTGCTGCTTGGCTTGGCACATAGCTTATCGCTTGACTTGGCGCTTGGGTTGGCGCCTGGCTTCGAGCTTGGGTAGGCATTTGACCTGACGTTTGGTTTGGCGCTTGACGTAGCGCTCGGCTTGGCGCCTGGATTGGCGCTTGGCTTAGCGCTTGGCTTGACGCTTGGCTTTGCGCTTGGTAAAGCGCTTGGTTTGACGCTTTGCTTGGCGCTTGCCTTGGCGCTTGCGTTGGCGCTTGGCTTGGCGCTTGACTTGGCGCTTGGCTTGGCACGTGCCTTGCGCTTGGCCAAGCGCTTTGATTAGCGCTTGGCATAGCGCATGGCTTGGCGCGTGGCTTGGCGCTTGGCTTGGCGCTTGCGTTGGCGCTTGGCTTGGCGCTTGACTTGGCGCTTGGCTTAGCACGTGCATTGAGCTTGGCTTGGCGCTTGGATTAGCGCTTGGCATAGCGCTTGGCTTGACGCCTTGCTTGGCGTTTGGCTTGGCGCGTGGCTTGGCGCTTGGCTTGGCGCTTGCTTTGGCGCTTGCCTGTGAGCTTGGCTTGGCGCGTGGCTTGGCGCTTGGCTTGGCGCTTGCGTTGGCGCTTGGCTTGACGCTTGCCTTGGCGCTTAACCTTGCGCTTGGCTTGGCGCTTGCGTTGGCGCTTGGCTTGGCGCTTGACTTGGCGCTTGGCTTAGCACGTGCATTGAGCTTGGCTTGGCGCTTGGATTAGCGCTTGGCATAGCGCTTGGCTTGACGCCTTGCTTGGCGTTTGGCTTGGCGCGTGGCTTGGCGCTTGGCTTGGCGCTTGCTTTGGCGCTTGCCTGTGAGCTTGGCTTGGCGCGTGGCTTGGCGCTTGGCTTGGCGCTTGCGTTGGCGCTTGGATTAGCGCTTGGCATAGCGCTTGGCTTGGCGCTTGTCTTGTCGCATGGCTTGGCACTTAGCTTGGCGCTTGGTTTGACGCTTATTTTGGCGCTTGGCTTGGCGCTTGGCTTGCCGCATGACTTGGCACTTAGCTTGGCGCTTGGCTTGGCGCATGACTTGGCGCTTGGCTTAGCAAGTGCCTTGCGCTTGGCTTGGCGCTTGGATTAGCGCTTGGCATAGCGCTTGGCTTGGCGCCTGGATTGGCGCTTGGCTTAGCGCTTGGCTTGGCGCTTGGCTTTGAGCTTGGTAAAGCGCTTGGTTTGACGCTTGGCTAGGCGCTTGGCTTGGCGCTTGCGTTGGCGCTTGGCCTGGCGCTTGGCTTGGCGCTTGGCTTGGCGTTTGGCTTATCGCTTGCCTTGGCGCTTGGTTTTGCGCCCGGTTTGCAGCTCTGCTTGGCGCTTGGCTTGGCGCTTGACTTGGCGCTTGGCTTAGCACGTGCCTTGCGCTTGGCTTGGCGCTTGGATTAGCGCTTGGTATAGCGCTTGGCTTGGCGCCTGGATTGGCGCTTGGCTTAGCGCTTGGTTTGACGCTTGGCTTGGCGCTTGGCTTGGCGCTTGCGTTGGCGCTTGGCTTGGCGCTTTACTTGGCGCTTGGCTTAGCACGTGCCTTGCGCTTGGCTTGGCGCTTGGATTAGCGCTTGGCATAGTGCTTTGATTGGCGCCTGGATTGGCGCTTGGCTTAGCGCTTGGCTTGGCGCATGGCTTTGCGCTTGGTAAAGCGCTTGGTTTGACGCTTGGCTTGGCGCTTGGCTTGGCGCTTGCGTTGGCGCTTGGCTTGGCGCTTGGCCAGGCGCTTGGATTAGCGCTTGGCATAGCGCATGATTTGGCGCGTGGCTTGGCGCTTGGCTTGGCGCTTGCGTTGGCGCTTGGCTTGGCGCTTGACTTGGCGCTTGGCTTGGCACGTGCCTTGCGCTTGGCCAGGCGCTTGGATTAGCGCTTGGCATAGCGCTTGGCTTGGCGCGTGGCTTGGCGCTTGGCTTGGCGCTTGCGTTGGCGCTTGACTTGGCGCTTGGCTTAGCACGTGCATTGAGCTTGGCTTGGCGCTTGGATTAGCGCTTGGCATAGCGCTTGGCTTGACGCCTTGCTTGGCGTTTGGCTTGGCGCGTGGCTTGGCGCTTGGCTTGGCGCTTGCTTTGGCGCTTGCCTGTGAGCTTGGCTTGGCGCGTGGCTTGGCGGTTGGCTTGGCGCTTGCGTTGGCGCTTGGCTTGACGCTTGCCTTGGCGCTTAACCTTGCGCTTGGTTTGGCGCTTGACCTAGAGCTCGGCTTGGCGCCTGGTTTGGCGCCTGGCTTAGCGCTTGGCTTGGCGCTTGGCTTAGCGCTTAGATTTGCGCTTGGTAAAGCGCTTGGTTTGACGCTTGGCTTGGCGCTTGGCTTAGCGCTTGGCTTGGCGCTTGGCTTGGTGCTTGGCTAGGTGTTTGATTTGGCGCTTGCTTTGGCGCTTAACTTTGTGCTTGGCTTGTCGCTTGGCTTTGCGCTTGGCTTGGGGCGTGTCTTGCGCTTGGCTTGGCGCTTACCTTGGCGCTTGGCTTGGCGCTCGGCTTTGCGTTTGGTGTAGCGCTTGGCTTTCCGCTTGGTTTAGCGCTTACCTTGGCGCTTATCTTTAAGCTCGGTTTACAGCATGGCTATGCGCTTGGCTTGTCGCATAACTTGGCACTTAGCTTGGCGATTGGATTGGCGCTTGGCATAGCGCTTGGCTTGGCGCTTGGCTTAACGCTTGGCTTGACGCATGGCTTTGCGCTTGTCTTGCGGCTTGACTTTGCGCTTGGTTTGGCACTTGGTTTGGCGCTTTGTTTAGGGCTTGACTTGGCGCTTGGCTTGGCGCTTGCTTTAAAACTTGGCTTTGCGCTTGGCTTGGCGTTTGGCCTGGCGCTTGGCTTGGCGCTTGGCTTGGTGCTTCGTTTGGCGCTTAGCATGGCGTTAGGCTAGGCGCTTGGCTTGGCGCTTGTCATGTCGCATGGCTTGGCACTTAGCTTGGCGCTTGGTTTGACGCTTATTTTGGCGCTTGGCTTGGCGCTTGGCTTGCCGCATGACTTGGCACTTAGCTTGGGGCTTGGATTGGCGCTTGGTTTAGCGCTTGGCTTGGCGCTTGGCTTAACGCTTGGCTTGACGAGTGGCTTTGCGCTTGTCTTGCCGCTTGACTTTGCGCTTGGTTTGGCACTTGGTTTGTGGCTTGGTTTGGCGCTTGGCTTGGCGCTTGGCTTGGCGCTTGTTTTAAAGTTTGGCTTTGCGCTTGGCTTGGCGTTTGGCCTGGCGCTTGGCTTGGCGTTTGGCTTGGCGCTTGTCTTGTCGCATGGCTTGGCACTTAGCTTGGCGCTTGGTTTGACGCTTATCTTGGATCTTGGCTTGGCGCTTGGCTTCGCGCTTGGCTTCGCGCTTGGCTTCGCGCTTGGCTTGGCGATTAGTTTTGCGCCTGGTTTGGCGCTTGGCTTGGCGCTTGACTTGGCGCTTGGGTTGGCGTTTTACTTGACGCTTGGTTTAACACTTGACTTGGCGCTTGGGTTGGCGCTTTACTTCGCGCTTGGTTTGGCGCTTCACTTGACGCTAGGAGCATCGCTTGGCTTGGCGCTTGGGTTGGCGCTTGGGGTGGTTCTTGGTTTAACGCTTTACTTGGCGCTTCCTTGGCGCTTGACTTGGTGCTTGGGTTGGCGCTTGGTTTGGTGATTGGTTTCGCGGTTTACTTGGCGCTTGGCTTAGCGCTTGACTTGGCGCTTGTTTTGGCGCTTGGCTGGGCGCTTGGCTTGGCGCTTGACTTAGCGCTTGGGTTGGCGCTTGGCTTGGTGCTTGGCTTGGCGTTTGTCTTGGCGCTTGTCTTGTCGCATGGCTTGGCACTTAGCTTAGCGCTTGGGTTGGCGCTTGGCTTGGTGCTTGGCTTGGCGTTTGGCTTGGCGCTTGTCTTGTCGCATGGCTTGGCACTTAGCTTGGCGCTTGGGTTGGCGCTTGGGGTGGTTCTTGGTTTAACGCTTTACTTGGCGCTTCCTTGGCGCTTGACTTTATGTTTGGGTTGGCGCTTGGTTTGGTGATTGGTTTCGCGGTTTACTTGGCGCTTGGCTTAGCGCTTGACTTGGCGCTTGTTTTGGCGCTTGGCTGGGCGCTTGGATTGGCGCTTGACTTAGCGCTTGGGTTGGCGCTTGGCTTGGTGCGTGGCTCGGCGCTTGGTTTGTCGCTTGGTTTGGCGCTTGGCTTGGGGATTGGCCTTGCACTTGGCTTGGCGTTTATCTTGGCGCTTGGCTTGGCGTTTGGCTTGGCGCTTGGATTGGCGCTTGCCTTGGCGTTTGGTTTGGCGCTTGGCTTGGCGCTTGGCTTGGCGCTTGGCTTGGAGCTTGGCTTGGCGCTTGGCTTGGCACGTGGCTTGGCGCTTGACTTGGCGCTTGGGTTGGCGTCTGGCTTGGAGCTTGGGTTGGCATTTGACTTGGAGCTTGGTTTAGCGCTTGGCTGGCCGCTTGGCTTGGCTCTTGGCTTTCAACTTGGTTTGGCGCTTGGCTGGGCGCTTGGGTTGGCGCTTGGCTTCGAGCTTGGGTTGGCATTTGACTTGACGTTTGGTTTGGCGCTTGACGTAGCGCTCGGCTTGGCGCCTGGATTGGCGCTTGGCTTAGCGCTTGGCTTGACGCTTGGCTTTGCGCTTGGTAAAGCGCTTGGTTTGACGCTTGGCTTGGCGCTTGGCTTAGCGCTTGCGTTGGCGATTGGCTTGGCGCTTGACTTGGCGCTTGGCTTGGCACGTGCATTGCGCTTGGCCAGGCGCTTGGATTAGCGCTTGGCATAGCGCATGGCTTGGCGCGTGGCTTGGCGCTTGGCTTGGCACTTGCGTTGGCGCTTGGCTTGGCGCTGGATTTGGCGCTTGTCTTGGCACGTGCCTTGCGCTTGGCCAGGCGCTTGGATTAGCGCTTGGCAATGCGCATGGCTTGGCGCGTGGCTTGGCGCTTGGCTTGGCACGTGCCTTGCGCTTGGCCAGGCGCTTGGATTAGCGCTTGGCATAGCGCATGGCTTGGCGCGTGGCTTGACGCTTGGCTTGGCGTTTGACTTGGCGCTTGGCTTAGCACGTGCCTTGCGCTTGCCTTGGCGCTTATCTTTGCGCTCGGTTTACAGCTTGGCTTGGCGCTTGGCTTAGCACTTGGCTTGTTGCATGGCTTGGCACTAAGCTTGGCGCTTGATTTGGCGCTTGGCTTAGCGATTGGCTTGGCGCTTGGCTTAACGCTTGGCTTGGCGCTTGGCTTGGCGCTCGGCTTTGCGTTTGGTGTAGCGCTTGGCTTGGCGCTTGGCTTGGCGCTTGGATTGGCGCTTGGCTTAGCGCTTGCCTTGGCGCTTGCCTTGGCGCTTGGCTTAGCACTTAGCTTGGCGCTTGGTTTAGAGCTTGGCTTGGCGCTTGGCTTAGCGCTTGGTTTGGCGCTTCGCTTGGCGCTTGGCTTTGCGCCTGGCTTGTCGCGTGGCTTGGCACTTAAGCCTGGCGCTTGGTTTGGCGCTTGGCTTAGCGCTTGGCTTGGCGCTTGGCTTGGCGCTTGGCTAGGTGCTTGGTTTAACGCTTGCTTTGGCGCTTAACGTCGCGCTTGGCTTGGCGCTCGGCTTTGCGTTTGGTGTAGCGCTTGGCTTGGCGCTTGGCTTGGCGCTTTGCTTGGCGCTTGTATTGGCGCTTGGCTTAGCGCTTGCCTTGGCGCTTATCTTTGCACTCAGTTTACAGCTTGGCTTGGCGCTTGGCTTAGCGCTTGGCTTGGCGCTTGGCTTAGCGCTTGCCTTGGCGCTTATCTTTGCGCTCGGTTTACAGCTTGGCTTGGCGCTTGGCTTAGCGCTTGGCTTGTTGCATGGCTTACCACTTAGCTTGGCGCTTGATTTGGCGCTTGGCTTAGCGATTGGCTTGGCGCTTGGCTTAACGCTTGGCTTGACGCATGGCTTGGCGCTTGTCTTGCCACTTGACTTTGCGCTTGGTTTGGCAATTGGTTTGGCGCTTGGTTTGGCGCTTGGCTTGGCGCTTTGCTTGGCGCTTGGTTTAAAGCTTGGCTTTGCGCTTGGCTTGGCGATTGGCCTGGCGCCTGGCTTGGCGATTGGCCTGGCGCCTGGCTTGGCGCTTGGGGTGGTTCTTGGTTTAACGCTTTACTTGGCGCTTTCTTGGCGCTTGACTTGGTGCTTGGGTTGGCGCTTGGTTTGGTGATTGGTTTCGCGGTTTACTTGGCGCTTGGCTTAGCGCTTGACTTGGCGCTTGTTTTGGCGCTTGGCTGGGCGCTTGGTTTGGCGCTTGACTTAGCGCTTGGGTTGGCGCTTGGCTTGGTGCGTGGCTCGGCGCTTGGTTTGTCGCTTGGTTTGGCGCTTGGCTTGGCGCTTGGCCTTGCACTTGGCTTGGCGTTTATCTTGGCGCTTGGCTTGGCGTTTGGCTTGGCGCTTGGATTGGCGCTTGCCTTGGCGTTTGGCTTGGCGCTTGGCTTGGCGCTTGGCTTGGCGCTTTGCTTGGAGCTTGGCTTGTTGCCTGAGATGGCGCTTGGCTTTGCGCTTGGTTTGGCGCCTGTCTTGGCGCTTGCCTTGGCGTTTAGCTTGGCGCTTAGCCTGATGCTTGGCTTGGAGCTTGGCTTGCTGCCTGGGTTGGCGTTTGGCTTTGCGCTAGGTTTTGCGCTTGGCTTGGCGCTTGGCTTTGCGCTTTGTTTAGCGCTTGGCTTGGCGCTTGGCTTTGCGCTTGGCTTAACGCTTCTCTTGGCGCTTGGCTTGGCGCTTGGCTTGGCACGTGGCTTGGCGCTTGACTTGGCGCTTGGGTTGGCGCCTGGCTTGGAGGTTGGGTTGGCATTTGACTTGGCGCTTGGTTTAGCGCTTGGCTGGGCGCTTGGCTTGGCGCTTGGCTTTCAACTTGGTTTGGCGCTTGGCTGGGAGCTTGGCTTGGCGCTTGGCTTTGCGCTTGGTTTAACGCTTGGCTTGGCGCTTGGCTTTGCACTTGGTTTGGCGCTTGGCTGGGCGCTTGGCTTGCTGCTTGGCTTGGCACATAGCTTATCGATTGACTTGGCGCTTGGGTTGGCGCTTGGCTTCGAGCTTGGGTTGGCATTTGACTTGACGTTTGGTTTGGCGCTTGACGTAGCGCTCGGCTTGGCGCCTGGATTGGCGCTTGGCTTAGCGCTTGGCTTGACGCTTGGCTTTGCGCTTGGTAAAGCGCTTGGTTTGACGCTTGGCTTGGCGCTTGGCTTAGCGCTTGCGTTGGCGCTTGGCTTGGCGCTTGACTTGGCGCTTGGCTTGGCACGTGCCTTGCGCTTGGCCAGGCGCTTGGATTAGCGCTTGGTGTAGCGCATGGCTTGGCGCGTGGCTTGGCGCTTGGCTTGGCGCTTGCGTTGGCGCTTGGCTTGGCGCTGGGTTTGGCGCTTGTCTTGGCACGTGCCTTGCGCTTGGCCAGGCGCTTGGATTAGCGCTTGGCATAGCGCATGGCTTGGCGCGTGGCTTGGCGCTTGGCTTGGCACGTGCCTTGCGCTTGGCCAGGCGCTTGGATTAGCGCTTGGCATAGCGCATGGCTTGGCGCGTGGCTTGGCGTTTGGCTTGGCGCTTGACTTGGCGCTTGGCTTAGCACGTGCCTTGCGCTTGCCTTGGCGCTTATCTTTGCGCTCGGTTTACAGCTTGACTTGGCGCTTGGCTTAGCACTTGGCTTGTTGCATGGCTTGGCACAAAGGTTGGCGCTTGATTTGGCGCTTGGCTTAGCGATTGGCTTGGCGCTTGGCTTAACGCTTGGCTTGACGCATGGCTTGGCGCTTGGCTTGGCGCTCGGCTTTGCGTTTGGTGTAGCGCTTGGCTTGGCGCTTGGCTTGGCGCTTGGCTTGGCGCTTGGCTTGGCGCTTGGATTGGCGCTTGGTTTAGCGCTTGCCTTGGCGCTTGCCTTGGCGCTTGGCTTAGCACTTAACTTGGCGCTTGGTTTAGCGCTTGGCTTGGCGCTTGGCTTGGCGCTTGGTTTGGCGCTTGGCTTGGCGCTTGGCTTTGCGCCCGGCTTGTCGCGTGGCTTGGCACTTAAACTTGGCGCTTGGTTTGGCGCTTGGCTTAGCGCTTTGCTTGGCGCTTGGCTTGGCGCTTGGCTAGGTGCTTGGTTTAACGCTTGCTTTGGCGCTTAACGTCGCGCTTGGCTTGTCGCTTGGTTTGCGCTTGGCTTGGGGAGTGGTTTGCGCTTGGCTTGGCGCTCGGCTTTGCGTTTGGTGTAGCGCTTGGCTTGGCGCTTGGCTTGGCGCTTGGCTTGGCGCTTGTATTGGCGCTTGGCTTAGCGCTTGCCTTGGCGCTTATCTTTGCACTCAGTTTACAGCTTGGCTTGGCGCTTGGCTTAGCGCTTGGCTTGGCGCTTGGCTTAGCGCTTGCCTTGGCGCTTATCTTTGCGCTCGGTTTACAGCTTGGCTTGGCGCTTGGCTTAGCGCTTGGCTTGTTGCATGGCTTACCACTTAGCTTGGCGCTTGATTTGGCGCTTGGCTTAGCGATTGGCTTGGCGCTTGGCTTAACGCTTGGCTTGACGCATGGCTTGGCGCTTGTCTTGCCGCTTGACTTTGCGCTTGGTTTGGCAATTGGTTTGGCGCTTGGTTTGGCGCTTGGCTTGGCGCTTTGCTTGGCGCTTGGTTTAAAGCTTGGCTTTGCGCTTGGCTTGGCGATTGGCCTGGCGCCTGGCTTGGCGCTTGGCTTGGTGCTTGGTTTGGCGGTTAGCATGGCGTTAGGCTAGGCGCTTGGCTTGGCGCTTGGCTTTGCGCCTGGCTTGTCGCATGGCTTGGCACTTAGCTTGTCGCTTGGCTTGGCGCTTGGCTTAGCGCTTGGCTTGGCGCTTGGCTTGGCGATTGGCTTTGCGCCTGGTTTGGCGCTTGGCTCGGCGCTTGGTTTGGCGCTTGGATTGGCGCTTTACTTTACGCTTGGTTTGGCGCTTGACTTGGCGCTTGCCTTGGCGTTTAGCTTGGCGCTTAGCCTGATGCTTGGCTTGGAGCTTGGCTTGTTGCTTGAGATGGCGCTTGGCTTTGCGCTTGGTTTGGCGTTTGTCTTGGTGCTTGCCTTGGCGTTTAGCTTGGCGCTTAGCCTGATGCTTGGCTTGGAGCTTGGATTGCTGCCTGGGTTGGCGTTTGGCTTTGCGCTAGGCTTTGAGCTTGGCTTGGCGCTTGACTTGGCGCTTGGCTTTGCGCTTGGCTTGGCTCTTGGCTTGGCGCTTGGCTAGGTGCTTGGTTTAACGCTTGCTTTGGCGCTTAACGTCGCGCTTGGCTTGTCGCTTGGCTTTGCGCTTGGCTTGGGGCGTGGTTTGCGCTTGGCTTGGCGCTTGGCTTGGCGCTTGGCTTGGCGCTCGGCTTTGCGTTTGGTGTAGCGCTTGGCTTGGCGCTTGGCTTGGCGCTTGTATTGGCGCTTGGCTTAGCGCTTGCCTTGGCGCTTATCTTTGCACTCAGTTTACAGCTTGGCTTGGCGCTTGGCTTAGCGCTTGGCTTGTTGCATGGCTTACCACTTAGCTTGGCGCTTGATTTGGCGCTTGGCTTAGCGATTGGCTTGGAGCTTGGCTTAACGCTTGGCTTGACGCATGGCTTGGCGCTTGTCTTGCCGCTTGACTTTGCGCTTGGTTTGGCAATTGGTTTGGCGCTTGGTTTGGCGCTTGGCTTGGCGCTTTGCTTGGCGCTTGGTTTAAAGCTTGGCTTTGCGCTTGGCTTGGCGATTGGCATGGCGCTTGGCTTGGCGCTTGGCTTGGTGCTTGGTTTGGCGGTTAGCATGGCGTTAGGCTAGGCGCTTGGCTTGGCGCTTGGCTTTGCGCCTGGCTTGTCGCATGGCATGGCACTTAGCTTGTCGCTTGGTTTGGCGCTTGGCTTAGCGCTTGGCTTGGCGCTTGGCTTGGCGCTTGGCTTGGCGCTAGGGTTGGCGCTTGGCTTCGCGATTGGCTTGGCGCTTGGCTTGGCGATTGGCTTTGCGCCTGGTTTGGCGCTTGGCTCGGCGCTTGGTTTGGCGCTTGGATTGGCGCTTTACTTTACGCTTGGTTTGGCGCTTGACTTGGCGCTTGCCTTGGCGTTTAGCTTGTCGCTTAGCCTGATGCTTGGCTTGGAGCTTGGCTTGTTGCCTGAGATGGCGCTTGGCTTTGCGCTTGGTTTGGCGCTTGTCTTGGCGCTTGCCTTGGCGTTTAGCTTGGCGCTTAGAGTGATGCTTGGCTTGGAGCTTGGATTGCTGCCTGGGTTGGCGCTTGTTTTTGCGCTAGGCTTTGCGCTTGGCTTGGCGCTTGACTTGGCGCTTGGCTTTGCACTTCGTTTAGCGCTTGGCTTGGCGCTTGGCTTTGCGCTTTTCTTAACGCTTGGCTTGGCGCTTGGCTTGGCGCTTGGCTTGGCACGTGGCTTGGCGCTTGACTTGGCGCTTGGGTTGGCGCCTGGCTTGGAACTTGGGTTGGAATTTGACTTGGCGCTTGGTTTAGCGCTTGGCTGGGCGCTTGGCTTGGCGCTTGGCTTTGCACTTGGTTTGGCGCTTGGCTGGGCGCTTGGCTTGGTGCTTGGCTTGGCACATAGCTTATCGCTTGATTTGGCGCTTGGGTTGGCGCTTGGCTTCGAGCTTGGGTTGGCATTTGACTTGACGTTTGGTTTGGCGCTTGACGTAGCGCTCGGCTTGGCGCCTGGATTGGCGCTTGGCTTAGCGCTTGGCTTGACGCTTGGCTTTGCGCTTGGTAAAGCGCTTGGTTTGACGCTTGGCTTGGCGCTTGGCTTGGCGCTTGCGATGGCGCTTGGCTTGGCGCTTGACTTGGCGCTTGGCTTGGCACGTGCCTTGCGCTTGGCCAGGCGCTTGGATTAGCGCTTGGCATAGCGCATGGCTTGGCGCGTGGCTTGGCGCTCGGCTTGGCGCTTGCGTTGGCGCTTGGCTTGGCGCTTGATTTGGCGCTTGGCTTGGCACGTGCCTTGCGCTTGGCCAGGCGCTTGGATTAGCGCTTGGCATAGCGCTTGGCTTGGCGCGTGGCTTGGCGCTTGGCTTGGCGCTTGCGTTGGCGCTTGGCTTGGCGCCTGACTTGGCGCTTGGCTTAGCGCTTGCCTTGGCGCTTGCCTTGGCGCTTGGCTTGGCACTTAGCTTGGCGCTTGGTTTAGCGCTTGGCTTGGCGCTTGGCTTGGCGCTTGGTTTGGCGCTTGGCTTGGCGCTTGGCTTGGCACTTAGCTTGGCGCTTGGTTTAGCGCTTGGCTTGGCGCTTGGCTTGGCGCTTGGTTTGGCGCTTGGCTTGGCGCTTGGCTTTGCGCCTGGCTTGTCGCGTGGCTTGGCACTTAGGTTGGCGCTTGGTTTGGCGCTTGGCAAAGCGCTTGGCTTGGCGCTTGGCTTGGCGCTTGGCTAGGTGCTTGTTTTAACGCTTGCTTTGGCGCTTAACGTCGCGCTTGGCTTGTCGCTTGGCTTTGCGCTTGGCTTGGGGCGTGGTTTGCGCTTGGCTTGGCGCTTGGCTTGGCGCTCGGCTTTGCGTTTTGTGTAGCGCTTGGCTTGGCGCTTGGCTTAGCGCTTGCCTTGGCGCTTATCTTTGCGCTCGGTTTACAGCTTGCCTTGGCGCTTGGCTTAGCGCTTGGCTTGTTGCATGGCTTACCACTTAGCTTGGCGCTTGATTTGGCGCTTGGCTTAGCGATTGGTTTGGCGCTTGGCTTGGCGCTTTGCTTGGCGCTTGGTTTAAAGCTTGGCTTTGCGCTTGGCTTGGATTGGCCTGGCGCTTGGCTTGACGCTTGGCTTGGTGCTTGGTTTGGCGGTTAGCATGGCGTTAGGCTAGGTTCTTGGCTTGGCGCTTGGCTTTGCGCTTTATTTGCCGCATGGCTTGGCACTTAGCTTGTCGCTTGGTTTGGCGCTTGGCTTAGCGCTTGGCTTGGCGCTTCGCTTGGCGCTTGGCTTGGCGCTTGGCTTCGCGCTTGGCTTGGCGCTTGGCTTGGCGATTGGCTTTGCGCCTGGTTTGGCGCTTGGCTCGGCGCTTGGTTTGGAGCTTAGATTGGCGCTTTACTTTCCGCTTGGTTTGGCGCTTGGCTTGGCGCTTTGGTTGGCGCTTGGGGTGGTGCTTGGTTTGGCGCTTTACTTAACGCTTGGCTTGGCGCTTGACTTGGCGCTTGGCTTGGCGCTGGACTTGGCGCTTGTTTTGGCGCTTGGCTTGGCGCTTGACTTGGCGCTTTGCTTGGCGCTTCGCTTGGTGCGTGGCTCGGCGTTTGGTTTGTCATTTGGCTTGGCGCTTGGCTTGGCGCTTGGCTTTGCGCTTGGCTTGGCGCTTGGCTTGGCGCTTGGCTTTGCGCTTCGTTTGGCGCTTGGCTTGGAGCTTGGCTTTACGCTTGGCTTAACGCTTGGCTTGGCGCTTGGCTTTGCGCTTGGTTTGGCGCTTGGCTTGGCGCTTGGCTTAGCGCCTGGCTTGGCGCTTGGGTTTGCGCTTGGTTTGGCACTTTGTTTGACGCCTGGGTTTGCGCTTGGCTTGGCGCCTAGCTTGGGGCTTGGCTTTGCGCTTGGCCTGGCTCATGACTTGGCGCTTAGTTTGGCGCTTGACTTGGCGCTTGGTTTGGCGATTGGCTGGGCGCTTGGTTTGGCGCTTGGCTTGGCGCTTGGCTCAGCGCCTGGCTTGGCGCTTGGGTTTGCGCTTGGTTTGGCACTTTGTTTGACGCCTGGGTTTGCGCTTGGCTTGGCGCCTAGCTTGGGGCTTGGCTTTGCGCTTGGCTTGGCGCTTGGCTTTGCGCTTCGTTTGGCGCTTGGCTTGGAGCTTGGTTTTACGCTTGGCTTAACGCTTGGCTTGGCGCTTGGCTTTGCGCTTGGTTTGGCGCTTGGCTTGGCGCTTGACTTAGCGCCTGGCTTGGCGCTTGGGTTTGCGCTTGGTTTGGCACTTTGTTTGACGCCTGGGTTTGCGCTTGGCTTGGCGCCTAGCTTGGGGCTTGGCTTTGCGCTTGGCCTGGCGCTTGACTAGGCGCTTAGTTTGGCGCTTGACTTAGCGCTTGGTTTGGCGCTTGGCTGGGCGCTTGGCTTGGCGCTTGCCTTGGGGCTTAACCTTGCGCTTGGTTTGGCGCTTGTCCTAGAGCTCGGCTTGGCGCCTGGCTTGGCGCTTGCCTTGGCGCTTAACCTTGCCCTTGGTTTGGCGCTTGACCTAGAGCTCGGCTTGGCGCCTGGTTTGGCGCCTGTCTTAGCGCTTGGCTTGGCGCTTGGCTTAGCGCTTAGATTTGCGCTTGGTAAAGCTCTTGGTTTGACGCTTGGCTTGGCGCTTGGCTTAGCGCTTGGCTTGGCGCTTGGCTTGGTGCTTGGCTAGGTGTTTGATTTGGCGCTTGCTTTGGCGCTTAACTTCGTGCTTGGCTTGTCGCTTGGCATTGCGCTTGGCTTGGGGCGTGTCTTGCGCTTGGCTTGGCGCTTACCTTGGCGCTTGGCTTGGCGCTCGGCTTTGCGTTTGTCGTAGCGCTTGGCTTGGCGCTTGGTTTAGCGCTTACCTTGGCG
The DNA here is from genome assembly GCA_940337035.1 of Agriotes lineatus. Lineage (NCBI taxonomy): Eukaryota > Metazoa > Arthropoda > Insecta > Coleoptera > Elateridae > Agriotes > Agriotes lineatus. Next base: position 70,848 of record CALNHX010000065.1, on the reverse strand, counting down.
CTTATCTTTAAGCTCGGTTTACAGCTTGGCTTTGCGCTTGGCTTGTCGCATAACTTGGCACTTAGCTTGGCGATTGGATTGGCGCTTGGCTTAGCGCTTGGCTTGGCGCTTGGCTTAACGCTTGGCTTGACGCATGGCTTTGCGCTTGTCTTGCGGCTTGACTTTGCGCTTGGTTTGGCACTTGGTTTGGCGCCTGGTTTAGCGCTTGGCTTGGCGCTTGGCTTGGCACTTGGTTTAAAGCTTGGCTTTGCGCTTGGCTTGGCGTTTGGCCTAGCGCTGGGCTTGGCGCTTGGCTTGGTGCTTGGTTTGGCGCTTAGCATGGCGTTAGGCTAGGCGCTTGGCTTGGCGCTTGTCTTGTCGCATGGCTTGGCACTTATCTTGGCGCTTGGTTTGGCGCTTATTTTAACGCTTGGCTTGGCGCTTGGCTTGTCGCATGACTTGGCACTTAGCTTGGCGATTGGATTGTCGCTTGGCTTAGCGCTTGGCTTGGCGCTTGGCTTAACGCTTGGCTTGACGCGTGGCTTTGCGCTTGTCTTGCCGCTTGACTTTGCGCTTGGTTTGGCGCTTGGCTTGGCGCTTGGTTTAAAGTTTGGCTTTGCGCTTGGCTTGTCGCATAACTTGGCACTTAGTTTGGCGATTGGATTGGCGCTTGGCTTAGCGCTTGGCTTGGCGCTTGGCTTAACGCTTGGCTTGACGCGTGGCTTTGCGCTTGTCTTGCCGCTTGACTTTGCGCTTGGTTTGGCACTTGGTTTGGCGCTTGGTTTGGCGCTTGGCTTGGCGCTTGGCTTGGCGCTTGGTTTTAAAGTTTGGCTTTGCGCTTGGCTTGGCGTTTGGCCTGGCGCTTGGCTTGGCGTTTGGCTTGGCGCTTTGCTTGTCGCATGGCTTGGCACTTAGCTTGGCGCTTGGTTTGGCGCTTATCTTGGATCTTGGCTTGGCGCTTGGTTTGGCGCTTGGTTTAGCGCTTGGCTTGGCGCTTGGCTTGGCGCTTGCCTTCGCGCTTGTCCTTGCGCTTGGCTTAGCGCTTTACTTGACGCTTGGTTTGGCACTTGATTTGGCGCTTGGGTTGGCGTTTTACTTCGCGCTTGGTTTGGCGCTTCACTTGACGCTAGGAGTATCGCTTGGCTTGGATCTTGGCTTGGCGCTTGGTTTGGCGCTTGGCTTGGCGCTTGACCTGGCGCTTGGGTTGGCGCTTTACTTGACGCTTGGTATGGCACTTGACTTGGCGCTTGGGTTGGCGCTTTACTTCGCGCTTGGTTTGGCGCTTCACTTGACGCTAGGAGTATCGCTTGGCTTGGCGCTTTTGTTGGCGCTTGGGGTGATTCTTGGTTTAACGCTTTACTTGGCGCTTCCTAGGCGCTTGACTTGGTGCTTGGGTTGGCGCTTTACTTGACGCTTGGTTTGGCACTTGACTTGGCGCTTGGGTTGGCGCTTTACTTCGCGCTTGGTTTGGCGCTTCACTTGACGCTAGGAGTATCGCTTGGCTTGGCGCTTGGGTTGGCGCTTGGGGTGATTCTTGGTTTAACGCTTTACTTGGCGCTTCCTTGGCGCTTCCTTGGCGCTTGATTTGGCGCTTGGCTTAGCGCTTGGCTTGTTGCATGGCTTACCACTTAGCTTGGCGCTTGATTTGGCGCTTGGCTTAGCGATTGTCTTGGCGCTTGGCTTAACGCTTGGCTTGACGCATGGCTTGGCGCTTGTCTTGCCGCTTGACTTTGCGCTTGGTTTGGCAATTGGTTTGGCGCTTGGGTTGGCGCTTGGCTTGGCGCTTTGCTTGGCGCTTGGTTTAAAGCTTGGCTTTGCGCTTGGCTTGGCGATTGGCCTGGCGCCTGGCTTGGCGCTTGGCTTGGTGCTTGGTTTGGCGGTTAGCATGGCGTTAGGCTAGGCGCTTGGCTTGGCGCTTGGCTTTGCGCCTGGCTTGTCGCATGGCTTGGCACTTAGCTTGTCGCTTGGTTTAAAGCTTGGCTTAGCGATTGGCTTGGCGCTTGGCTTAGCGCTTGGCTTGTTGCATGGCTTACCACTTAGCTTGGCGCTTGATTTGGCGCTTGGCTTAGCGATTGTCTTGGCGCTTGGCTTAACGCTTGGCTTGACGCATGGCTTGGCGCTTGTCTTGCCGCTTGACTTTGCGCTTGGTTTGGCAATTGGTTTGGCGCTTGGGTTGGCGCTTGGCTTGGCGCTTTGCTTGGCGCTTGGTTTAAAGCTTGGCTTTGCGCTTGGCTTGGCGATTGGCCTGGCGCCTGGTTTGGCACTTGGCTCGGCGCTTGGTTTGGCGCTTGGATTGGCGCTTTACTTTACGCTTGGTTTGGCGCTTGACTTGGCGCTTGCCTTGGCGTTTAGCTTGGCGCTTAGCCTGATGCTTGGCTTGGAGCTTGGCTTGTTGCCTGAGATGGCGCTTGGCTTTGCGCTTGGTTTGGCGCTTGTCTTATTGCTTGCCTTGGCGTTTAGCTTGGCGCTTAGCCTGATGCTTGGCTTGAAGCTTGGATTGCTGCCTGGGTTGGCGCTTGGCTTTGCGCTAGGCTTTGAGCTTGGCTTGGCGTTTGACTTGGCGCTTGGCTTTGCGCTTGGCTTGGCGCTTGGCTTGGCGCTTGGCTAGGTGCTTGGTTTAACGCTTGCTTTGGCGCTTAACGTCGCGCTTGGCTTGTCGCTTGGCTTTGCGCTTGGCTTGGGGCGTGGTTTGCGCTTGGCTTGGCGCTTGGCTTGGCGCTCGGCTTTGCGTTTGGTGTAGCGCTTGGCTTGGCGCTTGGTTTGGCGCTTGTATTGGCGCTTGGCTTAGCGCTTGCCTTGGCGCTTATCTTTGCACTCAGTTTACAGCTTGGCTTGGCGCTTGGCTTAGCGCTTGGCTTGTTGCATGGCTTACCACTTAGCTTGGCGCTTGATTTGGCGCTTGGCTTAGCGATTGGCTTGGAGCTTGGCTTAACGCTTGGCTTGACGCATGGCTTGGCGCTTGTCTTGCCGCTTGACTTTGCGCTTGGTTTGGCAATTGGTTTGGCGCTTGGTTTGGCGCTTGGCTTGGCGCTTTGCTTGGCGCTTGGTTTAAAGCTTGGCTTTGCGCTTGGCTTGTCGATTGGCCTAGCGCTTGGCTTGGCGCTTGCCTTGGTGCTTGGTTTGGCGGTTAGCATGGCGTTAGGCTAGGCGCTTGGCCTGGCGCTTGGCTTTGCGCCTGGCTTGTCGCATGGCATGGCACTTAGCTTGTCGCTTGGTTTGGCGCTTGGCTTAGCGCTTGGCTTGGCGCTTGGCTTGGCGCTTGGCTTGGCGCTTGGGTTGGCGCTTGGCTTCGCGCTTGGCTTGGCGCTTGGCTTGGCGATTGGCTTTGCGCCTGGTTTGGCGCTTGGCTCGGCGCTTGGTTTGGCGCTTGGATTGGCGCTTTACTTTACGCTTGGTTTGGCGCTTGACTTGGCGCTTGCCTTGGCGTTTAGCTTGGCGCTTAGCCTGATGCTTGGGTTGGAGCTTGGCTTGTTGCCTGAGATGGCGCTTGGCTTTGCGCTTGGTTTGGCGCTTGTCTTGGCGCTTGCCTTGGCGTTTAGCTTGGCGCTTAGCCTGATGCTTGGCTTGGAGCTTGGATTGCTGCCTGGGTTGGCGCTTGGCTTGGCGCTTGACTTGGCGCTTGGCTTTGCGCTTCGTTTAGCGCTTGGCTTGGCGCTTGGCTTTGCGCTTTTCTTAACGCTTGGCTTGGCGCTTGGCTTGGCGCTTGGCTTGGCACGTGGCTTGGCGCTTGACTTGGCGCTTGGGTTGGCGCCTGGCTTGGAGCTTGGGTTGGCATTTGACTTGGCGCTTGGTTTAGCGCTTGGCTGGGCGCTTGGCTTGGCGCTTGGCTTTGCACTTGGTTTGGCGCTTGGCTGGGCGCTTGGCTTGGTGCTTGGCTTGGCACATAGCTTATCGCTTGATTTGGCGCTTGGGTTGGCGCTTGGCTTTGAGCTTGGGTTGGCATTTGACTTGACGTTTGGTTTGGCGCTTGGCTTAGCGCTTGGCTTGACGGTTGGCTTTGCGCTTGGTAAAGCGCTTGCTTTGACGATTGGCTTGGCGCTTGGCTTGGCGCTTGCGTTGGCGCTTGGCTTGGCGCTTGACTTGGCGCTTGGCTTGGCACGTGCCTTGCGCTTGGCCAGGCGCTTGGATTAGCGCTTGGCATAGCGCATGGCTTGGCGCGTGGCTTGGCGCTCGGCTTGGCGCTTGCGTTGGCGCTTGGCTTGGCGCTTGATTTGGCGCTTGGCTTGGCACGTGCCTTGCGCTTGGCCAGGCGCTTGGATTAACGCTTGGCATAGCGCTTGGCTTGGCGCGTGGCTTGGCGCTTGGCTTGGCGCTTGGCTTGGCGCTTGGATTGGCACTTGGCTTAGCGCTTGCCTTGGCGCTTGCCTTGGCGCTTGGCTTGGCACTTAGCTTGGCGCTTGGTTTAACGCTTGGCTTGGCGCTTGGCTTGGCGCTTGGTTTGGCGCTTGGCTTGGCGCTTGGCTTTGCGCCTGGCTTGTCGCGTGTCTTGGCACTTAGCTTGGCGCTTGGTTTGGCGCTTGGCAAAGCGCTTGGCTTGGCGCTTGGCTTGGCGCTTGGCTAGGTGCTTGGTTTAACGCTTGCTTTGGCGCTTAACGTCGCGCTTGGCTTGTCGCTTGGCTTTGCGCTTGGCTTGGGGCGTGGTTTGCGCTTGGCTTGGCGCTTGGCTTGGCGCTCGGCTTTGCGTTTGGTGTAGCGCTTGGCTTGGCGCTTGGCTTGGCGCTTGGCTTAGCGCTTGCCTTGGCGCTTATCTTTGCGCTCGGTTTACAGCTTGGCTTGGCGCTTGGCTTAGCGCTTGGCTTGTTGCATGGCTTACCACTTAGCTTGGCGCTTGATTTGGCGCTTGGCTTAGCGATTGGCTTGGCGCTTGGCTTAACGCTTGGCTTGACGCATGGCTTGGCGCTTGTCTTGCCGCTAGACTTTGCGCTTGATTTGGCAATTGGTTTGGCGCTTGGTTTGGCGCTTGGCTTGGCGCTTTGCTTGGCGCTTGGTTTAAAGCTTGGCTTTGCGCTTGGCTTGGCGATTGGCCTGGCGCTTGGCTTGACGCTTGGCTTGGTGCTTGGTTTGGCGGTTAGCATGGCGTTAGGCTAGGTTCTTGGCTTGACGCTTGGCTTTGCGCCTGGTTTGTCGCATGGCTTGGCACTTAGCTTATCGCTTGGTTTGGCGCTTGGCTTAGCGACTGGCTTAGCGCTTGGCTTGGCGCTTGGCTTGGCGCTTGGCTTCGCGCTTGGCTTGGCGCTTGGCTTGGCGATTGGCTTTGCGCCTGGTTTAACGCTTGGCTCGGCGCTTGGTTTGGCGCTTGGATTGGCGCTTTACTTTCCGCTTGGTTTGGCGCTTGACTTGGCGCTTGGGTTGGCGCTTGGCTTGGTGCTTTGTTTGGCGCTTTACTTGACGCTTCGCTTATCGCTTGGCTTGGCGCTTTGGTTGGCGCTTGGGGTGGTGCTTGGTTTGGCGCTTTACTTAACGCTTGGCTTGGCGCTTGACTTGGCGCTTGGCTTGGCGCTTGACTTGGCGCTTGTTTTGGCGCTTGGCTTAGCGCTTGACTTTACGCTTTGCTTGGCGCTTCGCTTGGTGCGTGGCTCGGCGCTTGGTTTGTCGTTTGGCTTGGCGCTTGGCTTGGCGCTTGGCTTGGCGCTTGGTTTGGCGGTTAGCATGGCGTTAGGCTAGGTTCTTGGCTTGACGCTTGGCTTTGCGCCTGGTTTGTCGCATGGCTTGGCACTTAGCTTGTCGCTTGGTTTGGCGCTTGGCTTAGCGCTTGGCTTAGCGCTTGGCTTGGCGCTTGGCTTGGCGCTTGGCTTCGCGCTTGGCTTGGCGCTTGGCTTGGCGATTGGCTTTGCGCCTGGTTTGGCGCTTGGCTCGGCGCTTGGTTTGGCGCTTGGATTGGCGCTTTACTTTCCGCTTGGTTTGGCGCTTGACTTGGCGCTTGGGTTGGCGCTTGGCTTGGTGCTTTGTTTGGCGCTTTACTTGACGCTTCGCTTATCGCTTGGCTTGGCGCTTTGGTTGGCGCTTGGGGTGGTGCTTGGTTTGGCGCTTTACTTAACGCTTGGCTTGGCGCTTGACTTGGCGCTTGGCTTGGCGCTTGACTTGGCGCTTGTTTTGGCGCTTGGCTTGGCGCTTGACTTTACGCTTTGCTTGGCGCTTCGCTTGGTGCGTGGCTCGGCGCTTGGTTTGTCGTTTGGCTTGGCGCTTGGCTTGGCGCTTGGCTTTGCACTTGGCTTGGAGCTTGGCTTTACGCTTGGCTTAACGCTTGGCTTGGCGCTTAGCTTTGCGCTTGGGTTGGCGCTTGGCTTGGCGCTTGGCTTAGCGCCTGGCTTGGCGCTTGGGTTTGCGCTTGGTTTGGCACTTTGTTTGACGCCTGGGTTTGCGCTTGGCTTGGCGCCTAGTTTGGGGCTTGGCTTTGCGCTTGGCCTGGCGCTTGACTTGGCGCTTAGTTTGGCGCTTGACTTGGCGCTTGGTTTGGCGATTGGCTGGGCGCTTGGTTTGGCGCTTGGCACGTGGTTTGGCGCTTGCCTTAGCGCTTGGGTTGGCGCTTGACTTGGCGCTTAGTTTGACGTTTGACTTGGCGCTTGGTTTGGCGCTTGGCTGGGCGCTTGGCTTGGCGCTTGCCTTGGCGCTTAACCTTGCGCTTGGTTTGGCGCTTGTCCTAGAGCTCGGCTTGGCGCCTGGCTTGGCGCCTGGCTTGGCGCTTGCCTTGGCGCTTAACCTTGCGCTTGGTTTGGCGCTTGACCTAGAGCTCGGCTTGGCGCCTGGTTTGGCGCCTGTCTTATCGCTTGGCTTGGCGCTTGGCTTAGCGCTTAGATTTGCGCATGGTAAAGCTCTTGGTTTGACGCTTGGCTTGGCGCTTGGCGTAGCGCTTGGCTTGGCGCTTGGTTTGGTGCTTGGCTAGGTGTTTGATTTGGCGCTTGCTTTGGCGCTTAACTTCGTGCTTGGCTTGTCGCTTGGCATTGCGCTTGGCTTGGGGCGTGTCTTGCGCTTGGCTTGGCGCTTACCTTGGCGCTTGGCTTGGCGCTCGGCTTTGCGTTTGTCGTAGCGCTTGGCTTGGCGCTTGGTTTAGCGCTTACCTTGGCGCTTATCTTTAAGCTAGGTTTACAGCTTGGCTTTGATCTTGGCTTGTCGCATAACTTGGCACTTAGCTTGGCGATTGGATTGGCGCTTGGCTTAGCGCTTGGCTTGGCGCTTGGCTTAACGCTTGGCTTGACGCATGGCTTTGCGCTTGTCTTGCGGCTTGACTTTGCGCTTGGCTTGGCACTTGGTTTAAAGCTTGGCTTTGCGCTTGGCTTGGCGTTTGGCCTGGCGCTAGGCTTGGCGCTTGGCTTGGTGCTTGGTTTGGCGCTTACCATGGCGTTAGGCTAGGCGCTTGGCTTGGCGCTTGTCTTGTCGCATGGCTTGGCACTTATCTTGGCGCTTGGTTTGGCGCTTATTTTACCGCTTGGCTTGGCGCTTGGCTTGTCGCATGACTTGGCACTTAGCTTGGCGATTGGATTGGCGCTTGGCTTAGCGCTTGGCTTGGCGCTTGGCTTAACGCTTGGCTTGACGCGTGGCTTTGCGCTTGTCTTGCCGCTTGACTTTGCGCTTGGTTGGGCGCTTGGCTTGGCGCTTGGCTTGGCGCTTGGTTTAAAGTTTGGCTTTGCGCTTGGCTTGTCGCATAACTTGGCACTTAGCTTGGCGATTGGATTGGCGCTTGGCTTAGCGCTTGGCTTGGCGCTTGGCTTAACGCTTGGCTTGACGCGTGGCTTTGCGTTTGTCTTGCCGCTTGACTTTGCGCTTGGTTTGGCACTTGGTTTGGCGCTTGGTTTGGCGCTTGGCTTGGCGCTTGGCTTGGCGCTTGGTTTAAAGTTTGGCTTTGCGCTTGGCTTGTCGCATAACTTGGCACTTAGCTTGGCGATTGGATTGGCGCTTGGCTTGGCGTTTGGCCTGGCGCTTGGCTTGGCGTTTGGCTTGGCGCTTGTTTTGTCGCATGGCTTGGCACTTAGCTTGGCGCTTGGTTTGGCGCTTATCTTGGATCTTGGCTTGGCGCTTAATTTGGCGCTTGGCTTAGCGCTTGGCTTGGCGCTTGGCTTGGCGCTTGGCTTCGCGCTTGTCTTTGCGCTTGGCTTAGCGCTTTACTTGACGCTTGGTTTGGCACTTGATTTGGCGCTTGGGTTGGCGCTTTACTTCGCGCTTGGTTTGGCGCTTCACTTGACGCTAGGAGTATCGCTTGGCTTGGCGCTTGGGTTGGCGCTTGGTTTGGCGCTTATCTTGGATCTTGGCTTGGCGCTTGGTTTGGCGCTTGGCTTGGCGCTTGACCTGGCGCTTGGGTTGGCGCTTTACTTGACGCTTGGTTTGGCACTTGACTTGGCGCTTGGGTTGGCGCTTTACTTCGCGCTTGGTTTGGCGCTTCACTTGACGCTAGGAGTATCGCTTGGCTTGGCGCTTGGGTTGGCGCTTGGGGTGATTCTTGGTTTAACGTTTTACTTGGCGCTTCCTTGGCGCTTGACTTGGTGCTTGGGTTGACGCTTGGTTTAGTGATTGGTTTCGCGGTTTACTTGGCGCTTGGCTTAGCGCTTGACTTGGCGCTTGTTTTGGCGCTTGGCTGGGCGATTGGCTTGGCGCTTGACTTAGCGCTTGGGTTGGCGCTTGGCTTGGTGCGTGGCTCGGCGCTTGGTTTGTCGTTTGGCCTGGCGCTTGGCTTGGCGCTAGGCTTTGCGCTTGGTTTGGCGCTTGGCTAGGTGCTTGGTTTGGCGCTTGGTTTGGCGCTTGGCTTATCGCTTGGCTTGGATCTTGTCTTGGCTCTTGGTTTGGCGCTTGGTGTGGACCTTCACTTATCGCTTGGCTTGCCGCTTGTTTTGGCGCTTGGTTTGCAACTTGGGTTGGCGCTTGGCTTGGCGCCTGGCTTGGTGCTTGGTTTTTTCGCTTGGTTTGGCGCTTGGCTTGGCGCTTGGCTTTGCACTTATCTTGGCGTTTATCTTGGCGCTTGGCTTGACGTTTGGCTTGGCGCTTGGATTGGCGCTTGCCTTCGCGTTTGGCTTGGCGCTTGGCTTGGCGCTTGGCTTGGCGCTTGGCTTGGAGCTTGGCTTGTTGCCTGAGATAACGCTTGGCTTTGCGCTTGGTTTGGCGCTTGTCTTGGCGCTTGCCTTGGCGTTTAGCTTGGCGCTTAGCCTAATGCTTGGCTTGGAGCTTGGCTTGCTGCCTGGGTTGGCGCTTGACTTTGCGCTAGGCTTTGCGCTTGGCTTGGCGCTTGACTTGGCGCTTGGCTTTGCGCTTCGTTTAGCGCTTGGCTTGGCGCTTGGCTTTGCGCTTGGCTTAACGCTTGGCTTGGCGCTTGGCTTGGAGCTTGGCTTGGCACGTGGCTTGGCGCTTGACTTGGCGCTTGGGTTGGCGCCAGCTTGGAGCTTGGGTTGGCATTTGACTTGGCGCTTGGTTTAGCGCTTGGCTGGACGCTTAGCTTGGCGCTTGGTTTTCAACTTGGTTTGGCGCTTGGCTGGGCGCTTGGCTTGGCGCTTGGCTTTGCGCTTGGTTTAACGCTTAGCTTGGCGCTTGGCTTTGCACTTGGTTTGGCGCTGGGCTGGGCGCTTGGCTTGGTGCTTGGCTTGGCACATAGCTTATCGCTTGACTTGGCGCTTGGGTTGGCGCTTGGCTTCGAGCTTGGGTTGGCATTTGACTTGACGTTTGGTTTGGCGCTTGACGTAGCGCTCGGCTTGGCGCCTGGATTGGCGCTTGCGTTGGCGCTTGGCTTGGCGCTTGACTTGGCGCTTGGCTTGGCGCTTGACTTGGCGCTTGGCTTGGCACGTGCCTTGCGCTTGGCCAGGCGCTTGGATTAGCGCTTGGCATAGCGCATGGCTTGGCGCGTGGCTTGGCGCTTGGCTTGGCGCTTGCGTTGGCGCTTGGCTTAGCACGTGCCTTGCGTTTGCCTTGGCGCTTGGATTAGCGCTTGGCATAGCGCTTGGCTTGGCGCCTGGATTGGCGCTTGGCTTAGCGCTTGGCTTGGCGCTTGGCTTTGCGCTTGGTAAAGCGCTTGGTTTGACGCTTGGCTTGGCGCTTGGCTTGGCGTTTGGCTTATCGCTTGCCTTGGCGCTTGGTTTTGCGCTCGGTTTGCAGCTCTGCTTGGCGCTTGGCTTGGCGCTTGACTTGGTGCTTGGGTTGACGCTTGGTTTAGTGATTGGTTTCGCGGTTTACTTGGCGCTTGGCTTAGCGCTTGACTTGGCGCTTGTTTTGGCGCTTGGCTGGGCGATTGGCTTGGCGCTTGACTTAGCGCTTGGGTTGGCGCTTGGCTTGGTGCGTGGCTCGGCGCTTGGTTTGTCGTTTGGCCTGGCGCTTGGCTTGGCGCTAGGCTTTGCGCTTGGTTTGGCGCTTGGCTAGGTGCTTGGTTTGGCGCTTGGTTTGGCGCTTGGCTTATCGCTTGGCTTGGATCTTGTCTTGGCTCTTGGTTTGGCGCTTGGTGTGGACCTTCACTTATCGCTTGGCTTGCCGCTTGTTTTGGCGCTTGGTTTGCAACTTGGGTTGGCGCTTGGCTTGGCGCCTGGCTTGGTGCTTGGTTTTTTCGCTTGGTTTGGCGCTTGGCTTGGCGCTTGGCTTTGCACTTATCTTGGCGTTTATCTTGGCGCTTGGCTTGACGTTTGGCTTGGCGCTTGGATTGGCGCTTGCCTTCGCGTTTGGCTTGGCGCTTGGCTTGGCGCTTGGCTTGGCGCTTGGCTTGGAGCTTGGCTTGTTGCCTGAGATAACGCTTGGCTTTGCGCTTGGTTTGGCGCTTGTCTTGGCGCTTGCCTTGGCGTTTAGCTTGGCGCTTAGCCTAATGCTTGGCTTGGAGCTTGGCTTGCTGCCTGGGTTGGCGCTTGACTTTGCGCTAGGCTTTGCGCTTGGCTTGGCGCTTGACTTGGCGCTTGGCTTTGCGCTTCGTTTAGCGCTTGGCTTGGCGCTTGGCTTTGCGCTTGGCTTAACGCTTGGCTTGGCGCTTGGCTTGGAGCTTGGCTTGGCACGTGGCTTGGCGCTTGACTTGGCGCTTGGGTTGGCGCCAGCTTGGAGCTTGGGTTGGCATTTGACTTGGCGCTTGGTTTAGCGCTTGGCTGGACGCTTAGCTTGGCGCTTGGTTTTCAACTTGGTTTGGCGCTTGGCTGGGCGCTTGGCTTGGCGCTTGGCTTTGCGCTTGGTTTAACGCTTAGCTTGGCGCTTGGCTTTGCACTTGGTTTGGCGCTGGGCTGGGCGCTTGGCTTGGTGCTTGGCTTGGCACATAGCTTATCGCTTGACTTGGCGCTTGGGTTGGCGCTTGGCTTCGAGCTTGGGTTGGCATTTGACTTGACGTTTGGTTTGGCGCTTGACGTAGCGCTCGGCTTGGCGCCTGGATTGGCGCTTGCGTTGGCGCTTGGCTTGGCGCTTGACTTGGCGCTTGGCTTGGCGCTTGACTTGGCGCTTGGCTTGGCACGTGCCTTGCGCTTGGCCAGGCGCTTGGATTAGCGCTTGGCATAGCGCATGGCTTGGCGCGTGGCTTGGCGCTTGGCTTGGCGCTTGCGTTGGCGCTTGGCTTAGCACGTGCCTTGCGTTTGCCTTGGCGCTTGGATTAGCGCTTGGCATAGCGCTTGGCTTGGCGCCTGGATTGGCGCTTGGCTTAGCGCTTGGCTTGGCGCTTGGCTTTGCGCTTGGTAAAGCGCTTGGTTTGACGCTTGGCTTGGCGCTTGGCTTGGCGTTTGGCTTATCGCTTGCCTTGGCGCTTGGTTTTGCGCTCGGTTTGCAGCTCTGCTTGGCGCTTGGCTTGGCGCATGACTTGGCGCTTGGCTTAGCACGTGCCTTGCGCTTGGCTTGGCGCTTGGAGTAGCGCTTGGCATAGCGCTTGACTTGGCGCCTGGATTGGCGCTTGGCTTAGCGCTTGGCTTGGCGCTTGGCTTTGCGCTTGGTAAAGCGCTTGGTTTGACGCTTGGCTTGGCGCTTGGCTTGGCGTTTGGCTTATCGCCTGCCTTGGCGCTTGGTTTTGCGCTCGGTTTGCAGCTCTGCTTGGCGCTTGATTTGGCGCATGACTTGGCGCTTGGCTTAGCACGTGCCTTGCGCTTGGCTTGGCGGTTGGAGTAGCGCTTGGCATAGCGCATGGCTTGGCGCGTGGCTTGGCGCTTGGCTTGACGCATGGTTTTGCGCTTGTCTTGCGGCTTGACTTTGCGCTTGGTTTGGCACTTTTGTTTGGCGCTTGGTTTAGCGCTTACCTTGGCGCTTATCTTTAAGCTCGGTTTACAGTTTGGCTTTGCGCTTGGCTTTGCGCTTGGCTTGTCGCATAACTTGGCACTTAGCTTGGCGATTGGATTGGCGCTTGGCTTAGCGCTTGGTTTGGCGCTTGGCTTAACGCTTGGCTTGACGCATGGCTTTGCGCTTGTCTTGCGGCTTGACTTTGCGCTTGGTTTGGCACTTGGTTTGGCGCTTGGTTTAGCGCTTGGCTTGGCGCTTGCCTTGGCGCTTGGTTTAAAGCTTGGCTTTGCGCTTGGCTTGGCGTTTGGCCTGGCGCTAGGCTTGGCGCTTGGCTTGGTGCTTGGTTTGGCGCTTAGCATGGCGTTAGGCTAGGCGCTTGGCTTGGCGCTTGTCTTGTCGCATGGCTTGGCACTTAGCTTGGCGCTTGGTTTGGCGCTTATTTTGGCGCTTGGCTTGGCGCTTGGCTTGTCGCATGACTTGGCACTTAGATTGGCGCTTGGATTGGCGCTTGGTTTAGCGCTTGGCTTGGCGCTTGGCTTAACGCTTGGCTTGACGCGTGGCTTTGCGCTTGTCTTGCCGCTAGACTTTGCGCTTGGTTTGGCACTTGGATTGGCGCTTGGTTTGGCGCTTGGCTTGGCGCTTGGCTTGGCGCTTGGTTTAAAGTTTGGCTTTGCGCTTGGCTTGGCGTTTGGCCTGGTGCTTGGCTTGGCGTTTGGCTTGGCCCTTGTCTTGTCGCATAGCTTGGCACTTAGCTTGGCGCTTGGTTTGGCGCTTATCTTGGATCTTGGCTTGGCGCTTGGTTTGGCGTTTGGCTTAGCGCTTGGCTTGGCGCTTGGCTTGGCGCTTGGCTTCGCGCTTGTCTTTGCGCTTGGCTTAGCGCTTTACTTGACGCTTGGTTTGGCACTTGACTTGGCGCTTGGGTTGGCGCTTTACTTCGCGCTTGGTTTGGCGCTTCACTTGACGCTAGGAGTATCGCTTGGCTTGGCGCTTGGGTTGGCGCTTGGTTTGGCGCTTATCTTGGATCTTGGCTTGGCGCTTGGTTTGGCGCTTGGCTTGGCGCTTGACCTGGCGCTTGGGTTGGCGCTTTACTTGACGCTTGGTTTGGCACTTGACTTGGCGCTTGGGTTGGCGCTTTACTTCGCGCTTGGTTTGGCGCTTCACTTGACGCTAGGAGTATCGCTCGGCTTGGCGCTTGGGTTGGCGCTTGGGGTGATTCTTGGTTTAACGCTTTACTTGGCGCTTCCTTGGCGCTTGACTTGGTGCTTGGGTTGGCGCTTGGTTTGGTGATTGGTTTCGCGGTTTACTTGGCGCTTGGCTTAGCGCTTGACTTGGCGCTTGTTTTGGCGCTTGGCTGGGCAATTGGCTTGGCGCTTGACTTAGCGCTTGGGTTGGCGCTTGGCTTGGTGCGTAGCTCGGCGCTTGGTTTGTCGTTTGGCCTGGCGCTTGGCTTGGCGCTAGGCTTTGCGCTTGGTTTGGCGCTTGGCTAGGTGCTTGGTTTGGCGCTTGGTTTGGCGCTTGGCTTATCGCTTGGCTTGGATCTTGTCTTGGCTCTTGGTTTGGCGCTTGGTGTGGACCTTCACTTATCGCTTGGCTTGCCGCTTGTTTTGGCGCTTGGTTTGCAACTTGGGTTGGCGCTTGGCTTGGCGCTTGCGTTGGCGCTTGGCCTGGCGCTTGACTTGGCGCTTGGCTTGGCACGTGCCTTGCGCTTGGCCAGGCGCTTGGATTAGCGCTTGGCATAGCGCATGGCTTGGCGCGTGGCTTGGCGCTTGGCTTGGCGCTTGCGTTGGCGCTTGGCTTAGCACGTGCATTGCGCTTGGCCAGGCGCTTGGATTAGCGCTTGGCATAGCGCTTGGCTTGGCGCCTGGATTGGCGCTTGGCTTAGCGCTTGGCTTGGCGCTTGCGTTGGCGCTTGGCCTGGCGCTTGACTTGGCGCTTGGCTTGGCACGTGCCTTGCGCTTGGCCAGGCGCTTGGATTAGCGCTAGGCATAGCGCTTGGCTTGGCGCCTGGATTGGCGCTTGGCTTGGCGCTTGCGTTGGCGCTTGGCCTGGCGCTTGACTTGGCGCTTGGCTTGGCACGTGCCTTGCGCTTGGCCAGGCGCTTGGATTAGCGCTTGGCATAGCGCTTGGTTTGGCGCCTGGATTGGCACTTGGCTTAGCGCTTGGCTTGGCGCTTGGCTTTGCGCATGGTAAAGCGCTTGGTTTGACGCTTGGCTTGGCGCTTGGCTTGGCGTTTGGCTTATCGCTTGCCTTGGCGTTTGGTTTTGCGCTCGGTTTGCAGCTCTGCTTGGCGCTTGGCTTGGCGCATGACTTGGCGCTTGGCTTAGCACGTGCCTTGCGCTTGGCTTGGCGCTTGGATTAGCGCTTGGAATAGCGCTTGGCTTGGCGCCTGGATTTGCGCTTGGCTTAGCGCTTGGCTTGGCGCTTGGCTTTGCGCTTGGTAAAGCGCTTGGTTTGACGCTTGGGTTGGCGCTTGGCTTGGCGCTTGCGTTGGCGCTTGGCTTGGCGCTTGGCTTGGCGTTTGGCCTGGCGTTTGGCTTATCGCTTCCTTGGCGCTTGGTTTTGCGCTCGGTTTGCAGCTCTGCTTGGCGCTTGGCTTGGCGCTTGACTTGGCGCTTGGCTTAGCACGTGCCTTGCGCTTGGCTTGGCGCTTGGATTAGCGCTTGGTATAGCGCTTGGCTTGGCGCCTGGATTGGCGCTTATCTTAGCGCTTGGCTTGGCGCTTGGCTTGGCGCTTGGCTTGGCGCTTGCGTTGGCGCTTGGCTTGGCGCTTGACTTGGCGCTTGGCTTAGCACGTGCCTTGCGCTTGGCTTGGCGCTTGGATTAGCGCTTGGCATAGCGCTTGGCTTGGCGCCTGGATTGGCGCTTGGCTTAGCGCTTGGCTTGGCGCTTGGCTTTGCGCTTGGTAAAGCGCTTGGTTTGACGCTTGGCTTGGCGCTTGGCTTGGCGCTTGCGTTGGCGCTTGGCTTGGCGCTTGGCCAGGCGCTTGGATTAGCGCTTGGCATATCGCATGGCTTGGCGCGTGGCTTGGCGCTTGTGTTGGCGCTTGGCTTGGCGTTTGACTTGGCGCTTGGCTTGGCACGTGCCTTGCGCTTGGCCAGACGCTTGGATTAGCGCTTGGCATAGCGCTTGGCTTGGCGCGTGGCTTGGCGCTTGGCTTGGCGCTTGCGTTGGCGCTTGGCTTGGCGCTTGACTTGGCGCTTGGCTTAGCACGTGCATTGCGCTTGGCTTGGCGCTTGAATTAGCGCTTGGCATAGCGCTTGGCTTGGCGCCTTTATTGGCGTTTGGCTTGGCGCGTGGCTTGGCGCTTGGCTTGGTGCTTGCTTTGGCGCTTGCCTGTAAGCTTGGCTTGGCGCGTGGCTTGGCGCTTGGCTTGGCGCTTGCGTTGGCGCTTGGCTTGGCGCTTGCGTTGGCGCTTGGCTTGGCGCTTGGCCAGGCGACTGGATTAGCGCTTGGCATAGCGCATGGCTTGGCGCGTGGCTTGGCGCTTGGCTTGGCGCTTGCGTTGGCGCTTGGCTTGGCGCTTGACTTGGCGCTTGGCTTGGCACGTGCCTTGCGCTTGGCCAGGCGCTTGGATTAGCGCTTGGCGTAGCGCTTGGCTTGGCGCGTGGCTTGGCGCTTGGCTTGGCGCTTGGCTTGGCGCTTGACTTGGCGCTTGGCTTAGCACGTGCATTGCGCTTGGCTTGGCGCTTGGATTAGCGCTTGGCATAGCGCTTGGCTTGGCGCCTTGCTTGGCGTTTGGCTTGGCGCGTGGCTTGGCGCTTGGCTTGGCGCTTACGTTGGCGCTTGGTTTGGCGCCTGGCTAAGCGCTTGGCTTGGCGCTTAGCTTAGCGCTTAGATTTGCGCTTGGTAAAGCGCTTGGTTTGACGCTTGGCTTGGCGCTTGGCTTAGCGCTTGGCTTGGCGCTTGGCTTGGTGCTTGGCTAGGTGTTTGATTTGGCGCTTGCTTTGGCGCTTAACTTCGTGCTTGGCTTGTCGCTTGGCTTTGCGCTTGGCTCGGGGCGTGTCTTGCGCTTGGCTTGGCGCTTACCTTGGCGCTTGGCTTAGCGCTCGGCTTTGCGTTTGGTGTAGCGCTTGGCTTGGCGCTTGGTTTAGCGCTTACCTTGGCGCTTATCTTTAAGCTCGGTTTACAGCTTGGCTATGCGCTTGGCTTGTCGCATAACTTGGCACTTAGCTTGGCGATTGGATTGGCGCTTGGCATAGCGCTTGGCTTGGCGCTTGGCTTACCGCTTGGCTTGACGCATGGCTTTGCGCTTGTCTTGCGGCTTGACTTTGCGCTTGGTTTGGCACTTGGTTTGGCGCTTGGTTTAGCGCTTGGCTTGGCGCTTGGTTTGGCGCTTAGCATGGCGTTAGGCTAGGCGCTTGGCTTGGCGCTTGTCTTGTCGCATGGCTTGGCACTTATCTTGGCGCTTGGTTTGGCGCTTATTTTGGCGCTTGGCTTGGCGCTTGGCTTGTCGCATGACTTGGCACTTAGCTTGGCGATTGGATTGGCGCTTGGCTTAGCGCTTGGCTTGGCGCTTGGTTTAACGCTTGGCTTGACGCGTGGCTTTGCGCTTGTCTTGCCGCTTGACTTTGCGCTTGGTTGGGCGCTTGGCTTGGCGCTTGGCTTGGCGCTTGGTTTAAAGTTTTTCTTTGCGCTTGGCTTGTCGCATAACTTGGCACTTAGCTTGGCGATTGGATTGGCGCTTGGCTTAGCGCTTGACTTGGCGCTTGGCTTAACGCTTGGCTTGACGCGTGGCTTTGCGCTTGTCTTGCCGCTTGACTTTGCGCTTGGTTTGGCACTTGGTTTGGCGCTTGGTTTGGCGCTTGGCTTGGCGCTTGGCTTGGCGCTTGGATTAAAGTTTGGCTTTGCGCTTGGCTTGGCGTTTGGCCTGGCGCTTGGCTTGGCGTTTGGCTTGGCGCTTGTTTTGTCGCATGGCTTGGCACTTAGCTTGGCGCTTGGTTTGGCGCTTATCTTGGATCTTGGCTTGGCGCTTAATTTGGCGCTTGGCTTAGCGCTTGGCTTGGCGCTTGGCTTGGCGCTTGGCTTCGCGCTTGTCTTTGCGCTTGGCTTAGCGCTTTACTTGACGCTTGGTTTGGCACTTGATTTGGCGCTTGGGTTGGCGCTTTACTTCGCGCTTGGTTTGGCGCTTCACTTGACGCTAGGAGTATCGCTTGGCTTGGCGCTTGGGTTGGCGCTTGGTTTGGCGCTTATCTTGGATCTTGGCTTGGCGCTTGGTTTGGCGCTTGGCTTGGCGCTTGACCTGGCGCTTGGGTTGGCGCTTTACTTGACGCTTGGTTTGGCACTTGACTTGGCGCTTGGGTTGGCGCTTTACTTCGCGCTTGGTTTGGCGCTTCACTTGACGCTAGGAGTATCGCTTGGCTTGGCGCTTGGGTTGGCGCTTGGGGTGATTCTTGGTTTAACGTTTTACTTGGCGCTTCCTTGGCGCTTGACTTGGTGCTTGGGTTGACGCTTGGTTTAGTGATTGGTTTCGCGGTTTACTTGGCGCTTGGCTTAGCGCTTGACTTGGCGCTTGTTTTGGCGCTTGGCTGGGCGATTGGCTTGGCGCTTGACTTAGCGCTTGGGTTGGCGCTTGGCTTGGTGCGTGGCTCGGCGCTTGGTTTGTCGTTTGGCCTGGCGCTTGGCTTGGCGCTAGGCTTTGCGCTTGGTTTGGCGCTTGGCTAGGTGCTTGGTTTGGCGCTTGGTTTGGCGCTTGGCTTATCGCTTGGCTTGGATCTTGTCTTGGCTCTTGGTTTGGCGCTTGGTGTGGACCTTCACTTATCGCTTGGCTTGCCGCTTGTTTTGGCGCTTGGTTTGCAACTTGGGTTGGCGCTTGGCTTGGCGCCTGGCTTGGTGCTTGGTTTTTTCGCTTGGTTTGGCGCTTGGCTTGGCGCTTGGCTTTGCACTTATCTTGGCGTTTATCTTGGCGCTTGGCTTGACGTTTGGCTTGGCGCTTGGATTGGCGCTTGCCTTCGCGTTTGGCTTGGCGCTTGGCTTGGCGCTTGGCTTGGCGCTTGGCTTGGCGCTTGGCTTGGAGCTTGGCTTGTTGCCTGAGATAACGCTTGGCTTTGCGCTTGGTTTGGCGCTTGTCTTGGCGCTTGCCTTGGCGTTTAGCTTGGCGCTTAGCCTAATGCTTGGCTTGGAGCTTGGCTTGCTGCCTGGGTTGGCGCTTGGCTTTGCGCTAGGCTTTGCGCTTGGCTTGGCGCTTGACTTGGCGCTTGGCTTTGCGCTTCGTTTAGCGCTTGGCTTGGCGCTTGGCTTTGCGCTTGGCTTAACGCTTGGCTTGGCGCTTGGCTTGGAGCTTGGCCTGGCACGTGGCTTGGCGCTTGACTTGGCGCTTGGGTTGGCGCCTGGCTTGGAGCTTGGGTTGGCATTTGACTTGGCGCTTGGTTTAGCGCTTGGCTGGGCGCTTAGCTTGGCGCTTGGTTTTCAACTTGGTTTGGCGCTTGGCTGGGCGCTTGGCTTGGCGCTTGGCTTTGCGCTTGGTTTGGCGCTTGGCTGGGCGCTTGGCTTGGTGCTTGGCTTGGCACATAGCTTATCGCTTGACTTGGCGCTTGGGTTGGCGCTTGGCTTGGTGCTTGGCTTGGCACATAGCTTATCGCTTGACTTGGCGCTTGGGTTGGCGCTTGGCTTCGAGCTTGGGTTGGCATTTGACTTGACGTTTGGTTTGGCGCTTGACGTAGCGCTCGGCTTGGCGCCTGGATTGGCGCTTACGTTGGCGCTTGGCTTGGCGCTTGACTTGGCGCTTGGCTTGGCGCTTGACTTGGCGCTTGGCTTGGCACGTGCCTTGCGCTTGGCCAGGCGCTTGGATTAGCGCTTGGCATAGCGCATGGCTTGGCGCGTGGCTTGGCGCTTGGCTTGGCGCTTGCGTTGGCGCTTGGCTTAGCACGTGCCTTGCGCTTGGCTTGGCGTTTGGATTAGCGCTTGGCATAGCGCTTGGCTTGAGGCCTGGATTGGCGCTTGGCTTAGCGCTTGGCTTGGCGCTTGGCTTTGCGCTTGGTAAAGCGCTTGGTTTGACGCTTGGCTTGGCGCTTGGCTTGGCGCTTGCGTTGGCGCTTGGCTTGGCGCTTGACTTGGCGCTTGGCTTGGCACGTGCCTTGCGCTTGGCCAGGCGCTTGGATTAGCGCTTGGCATAGCGCATGGCTTGGCGCGTGGCTTGGCGCTTGGCTTGGCGCTTGCGTTGGCGCTTGGCTTAGCACGTGACTTGCGTTTGCCTTGGCGCTTGGATTAGCGCTTGGCATAGCGCTTGGCTTGGCGCCTGGATTGGCGCTTGGCTTAGCGCTTGGCTTGGCGCTTGGCTTTGGGCTTGGTAAAGCGCTTGGTTTGACGCTTGGCTTGGCGCTTGGCTTGGCGTTTGGCTTATCGCTTGCCTTGGCGCTTGGTTTTGCGCTCGGTTTGCAGCTCTGCTTGGCGCTTGGCTTGGCGCATGACTTGGCGCTTGGCTTAGCACGTGCCTTGCGCTTGGCTTGGCGCTTGGAGTAGCGCTTGGCATAGCGCTTGACTTGGCGCCTGGATTGGCGCTTGGCTTTGCGCTTGGTAAAGCGCTTGGTTTGACGCTTGGCTTGGCGCTTGGCTTGGCGTTTGGCTTATCGCCTGCCTTGGCGCTTGGTTTTGCGCTCGGTTTGCAGCTCTGCTTGGCGCTTGGCCTGGCGCATGACTTGGCGCTTGGCTTAGCACGTGCCTTGCGCTTGGCTTGGCGGTTGGAGTAGCGCTTGGCATAGCGCTTGACTTGGCGCCTGGATTGGCGCTTGGCTTAGCGCTTGGCTTGGCGCTTGCGTTGGCGCTTGGCTTGGCGCTTGGCCTGGCGCTTGGATTAGCGCTTGGCATAGCGCATGGCTTGGCGCGTGGCTTGGCGCTTGGCTTGACGCATGGTTTTGCGCTTGTCTTGCGGCTTGACTTTGCGCTTGGTTTGGCACTTTTGTTTGGCGCTTGGTTTAGCGCTTACCTTGGCGCTTATCTTTAAGCTCGGTTTACAGCTTGGCTTTGCGCTTGGCTTGTCGCATAACTTGGCACTTAGCTTGGCGATTGGATTGGCGCTTGGCTTAGCGCTTGGTTTGGCGCTTGGCTTAACGCTTGGCTTGACGCATGGCTTTGCGCTTGTCTTGCGGCTTGACTTTGCGCTTGGTTTGGCACTTGGTTTGGCGCTTGGTTTAGCGCTTGGCTTGGCGCTTGGCTTGGCGCTTGGTTTAAAGCTTGGCTTTGCGCTTGGCTTGGCGTTTGGCCTGGCGCTAGGCTTGGCGCTTGGCTTGGTGCTTGGTTTGGCGCTTAGCATGGCGTTAGGCTAGGCGCTTGGCTTGGCGCTTGTCTTGTCGCATGGCTTGGCACTTAGATTGGCGCTTGGATTGGCGCTTGGTTTAGCGCTTGGCTTGTCGCATGACTTGGCACTTAGATTGGCGCTTGGATTGGCGCTTGGTTTGGCGCTTATTTTGGCGCTTGGCTTGGCGCTTGGCTTGTCGCATGACTTGGCACTTAGATTGGCGCTTGGATTGGCGCTTGGTTTAGCGCTTGGCTTGGCGCTTGGCTTAACGCTTGGCTTGACGCGTGGCTTTGCGCTTGTCTTGCCGCTTGACTTTGCGCTTGGTTTGGCACTTGGTTTGGCGCTTGGTTTGGCGCTTGGCTTGGCGCTTGGCTTGGCGCTTGGTTTAAAGTTTGGCTTTGCGCTTGGCTTGGCGTTTGGCCTGGTGCTTGGCTTGGCGTTTGGCTTGGCGCTTGTCTTGTCGCATGGCTTGGCACTTAGCTTGGCGCTTGGTTTGGCGCTTATCTTGGATCTTGGCTTGGCGCTTGGTTTGGCGTTTGGCTTAGCGCTTGGCTTGGCGCTTGGCTTGGCGCTTGGCTTCGCGCTTGTCTTTGCGCTTGGCTTAGCGCTTTACTTGACGCTTGGTTTGGCACTTGACTTGGCGCTTGGGTTGGCGCTTTACTTCGCGCTTGGTTTGGCGCTTCACTTGACGCTAGGAGTATCGCTTGGCTTGGCGCTTGGGTTGGCGCTTGGTTTGGCGCTTATCTTGGATCTTGGCTTGGCGCTTGGTTTGGCGCTTGGCTTGGCGCTTGACCTGGCGCTTGGGTTGGCGCTTTACTTGACGCTTGGTTTGGCACTTGACTTGGCGCTTGGGTTGGCGCTTTACTTCGCGCTTGGTTTGGCGCTTCACTTGACGCTAGGAGTATCGCTCGGCTTGGCGCTTGGGTTGGCGCTTGGGGTGATTCTTGGTTTAACGCTTTACTTGGCGCTTCCTTGGCGCTTGACTTGGTGCTTGGGTTGGCGCTTGGTTTGGTGATTGGTTTCGCGGTTTACTTGGCGCTTGGCTTAGCGCTTGACTTGGCGCTTGTTTTGGCGCTTGGCTGGGCAATTGGCTTGGCGCTTGACTTAGCGCTTGGGTTGGCGCTTGGCTTGGTGCGTAGCTCGGCGCTTGGTTTGTCGTTTGGCCTGGCGCTTGGCTTGGCGCTAGGCTTTGCGCTTGGTTTGGCGCTTGGCTAGGTGCTTGGTTTGGCGCTTGGTTTGGCGCTTGGCTTATCGCTTGGCTTGGATCTTGTCTTGGCTCTTGGTTTGGCGCTTGGTGTGGACCTTCACTTATCGCTTGGCTTGCCGCTTGTTTTGGCGCTTGGTTTGCAACTTGGGTTGGCGCTTGGCTTGGCGCCTGGCTTGGTGCTTGGTTTTTTCGCTTGGATTGGCGCTTGGCTTGGCGCTTGGATTGGCGCTTGCCTTGGCGTTTGGCTTGCCGCTTGGCTTGGCGCTTGGCTTGGCGCTTGGCTTGGAGCTTGGCTTGTTGCCTGAGATGGCGCTTGGTTTTGCGCTTGGTTTGGCGCTTGTCTTGGCGCTTGCCTTGGCGTTTAGCTTGGCGCTTAGCGTGATGCTTGGCTTGGAGCTTGGCTTGCTGCCTGGGTTGGCGCTTGGCTTTGCGCTAGGCTTTGCGCTTGGCTTAACGTTTATCTTGGCGCTTGGCTTGGCGCTTGGCCAGGCGCTTGGGTTAGCGCTTGGCATAGCGCATGGCTTGGCGCGTGGCTTGGCGCTTGGCTTGGCGCTTGGCTTGGCACGTGCCTTGCGCTTGGCCAGGCGCTTGGATTAGCGCTTGGCATAGCGCTTGGCTTGGCGCGTGGCTTGGCGCTTGGCTTGGCGCTTGACTTGGCGCTTGGCTTAGCACGTGCATTGCGCTTGGCTTGGCGCTTGGATTAGCGCTTGGCATAGCGCTTGGCTTGGCGCCTTGCTTGGCGTTTGGCTTGGCGCGTGGCTTGGCGCTTGGCTTGGCGCTTGCGTTGGCGCTTGGTTTGGCGCCTGGCTTAGCGCTTGGCTTGGCGTTTGGCTTGGCGCTTGGCTTGGATCTTGGCTTGTTGCCTGAGATGGCGCTTGGTTTTGCGCTTGGTTTGGCGCTTGTCTTGGCGCTTGCCTTGGCGTTTAGCTTGGCGCTTGGCTTAACGCTTATCTTGGCGCTTGGCTTGGCACGTGGCTTGGCGCTTGACTTGGCGCTTGCCTTGGCGTTTAGCTTGGCGCTTAGCCTGATGCTTGGCTTGGAGCTTGGCTTGCTGCCTGGCTTGGCGCTTGGCTTTGCGCTAGGCTTTGCGCTTCGTTTAGCGCTTGGCTTGGCGCTTGGCTTTGCGCTTGGCTTAACGCTTATCTTGGCGCTTGGGTTGGCGCCTGGCTTGGAGCTTGGGTTGGCATTTGACTTGGCGCTTGGTATAGCGCTTGGCTGGGCGCTTGGCTTGGCGCATGGTTTTCAACTTGGTTTGGCGCTTGGCTGGGCGCTTGGCTTGGCGCTTGGCTTTGCGCTTGGTTTAACGCTTGGCTTGGCGCTTGGCTTTGCACTTGGTTTGGCGCTTGGCTGGGCGCTTGGCTTGGTGCTTGGCTTGGCACATAGCTTATCGCTTGACGTGGCGTTTGGTTTGGCGCTTGACGTAGCGCTCGGCTTGGCGCCTGGATTGGCGCTTGCGTTGGCGCTTGGCTTGGCGCTTGACTTGGCGCTTGGCTTGGCACGTGCCTTGCGCTTGGCCAGGCGCTTGGATTAGCGCTTGGCATAGCGCTTGGCTTGGCGCGTGGCTTGGCGCTTGGCTTGGCGCTTGCGTTGGCGCTTGGCTTAGCACGTGCCTTGCGCTTGGCTTGGCGCTTGGAATAGTGCTTGGCATAGCGCTTGGCTTGAGGCCTGGTTTGGCGCTTGGCTTTGCGCTTGGTACAGCGCTTGGTTTGACGCTTGGCTTGGCGCTTGGCTTGGCGCTTGCGTTGGCGCTTGGCCTGGCGCTTGACTTGGCGCTTGGCTTGGCACGTGCCTTGCGCTTGGCCAGGCGCTTGGATTAGCGCTTGGCATAGCGCATGGCTTGGCGCGTGGCTTGGCGCTTGGCTTGGCGCTTGCGTTGGCGCTTGGCTTAGCACGTGCATTGCGCTTGGCCAGGCGCTTGGATTAGCGCTTGGCATAGCGCTTGGCTTGGCGCCTGGATTGGCGCTTGGCTTAGCGCTTGGCTTGGCGCTTGCGTTGGCGCTTGGCCTGGCGCTTGACTTGGCGCTTGGCTTGGCACGTGCCTTGCGCTTGGCCAGGCGCTTGGATTAGCGCTAGGCATAGCGCTTGGCTTGGCGCCTGGATTGGCGCTTGGCTTGGCGCTTGCGTTGGCGCTTGGCCTGGCGCTTGACTTGGCGCTTGGCTTGGCACGTGCCTTGCGCTTGGCCAGGCGCTTGCATTAGGGCTTGGCATAGCGCTTGGCTTGGCGCCTGGATTGGCGCTTGGCTTAGCGCTTGGCTTGGCGCTTGGCTTTGCGCATGGTAAAGCGCTTGGTTTGACGCTTGGCTTGGCGCTTGGCTTGGCGTTTGGCTTATCGCTTGCCTTGGCGTTTGGTTTTGCGCTCGGTTTGCAGCTCTGCTTGGCGCTTGGCTTGGCGCATGACTTGGCGCTTGGCTTAGCACGTGCCTTGCGCTTGGCTTGGCGCTTGGATTAGCGCTTGGAATAGCGCTTGGCTTGGCGCCTGGATTTGCGCTTGGCTTAGCGCTTGGCTTGGCGCTTGGCTTTGCGCTTGGTAAAGCGCTTGGTTTGACGCTTGGGTTGGCGCTTGGCTTGGCGCTTGCGTTGGCGCTTGGCTTGGCGCTTGGCTTGGCGTTTGGCTTGGCGTTTGGCTTGGCGTTTGGCTTATCGCTTCCTTGGCGCTTGGTTTTGCGCTCGGTTTGCAGCTCTGCTTGGCGCTTGGCTTGGCGCTTGACTTGGCGCTTGGCTTAGCACGTGCCTTGCGCTTGGCTTGGCGCTTGGATTAGCGCTTGGTATAGCGCTTGGCTTGGCGCCTGGATTGGCGCTTGGCTTAGCGCTTGGCTTGGCGCTTGGCTTTGCGCTTGGTAAAGCGCTTGGTTTGACGCTTGGCTTGGCGCTTGGCTTGGCGCTTGCGTTGGCGCTTGGCTTGGCGCTTGACTTGGCGCTTGGCTTAGCACGTGCCTTGCGCTTGGCTTGGCGCTTGGATTAGCGCTTGGCATAGCGCTTGGCTTGGCGCCTGGATTGGCGCTTGGCTTAGCGCTTGGCTTGGCGCTTGGCTTTGCGCTTGGTAAAGCGCTTGGTTTGACGCTTGGCTTGGCGCTTGGCTTGGCGCTTGCGTTGGCGCTTGGCTTGGCGCTTGGCCAGGCGCTTGGATTAGCGCTTGGCATAGCGCATGGCTTGGCGCGTGGCTTGGCGCTTGTGTTGGCGCTTGGCTTGGCGTTTGACTTGGCGCTTGGCTTGGCACGTGCCTTGCGCTTGGCCAGACGCTTGGATTAGCGCTTGGCATAGCGCTTGGCTTGGCGCGTGGCTTGGCGCTTGGCTTGGCGCTTGCGTTGGCGCTTGGCTTGGCGCTTGACTTGGCGCTTGGCTTAGCACGTGCATTGTGCTTGGCTTGGCGCTTGAATTAGCGCTTGGCATAGCGCTTGGCTTGGCGCCTTTATTGGCGTTTGGCTTATCGCTTGCCTTGGCGTTTGGTTTTGCGCTCGGTTTGCAGCTCTGCTTGGCGCTTGGCTTGGCGCATGACTTGGCGCTTGGCTTAGCACGTGCCTTGCGCTTGGCTTGGCGCTTGGATTAGCGCTTGGAATAGCGCTTGGCTTGGCGCCTGGATTTGCGCTTGGCTTAGCGCTTGGCTTGGCGCTTGGCTTTGCGCTTGGTAAAGCGCTTGGTTTGACGCTTGGGTTGGCGCTTGGCTTGGCGCTTGCGTTGGCGCTTGGCTTGGCGCTTGGCTTGGCGTTTGGCTTGGCGTTTGGCTTGGCGTTTGGCTTGTCGCTTCCTTGGCGCTTGGTTTTGCGCTCGGTTTGCAGCTCTGCTTGGCGCTTGGCTTGGCGCTTGACTTGGCGCTTGGCTTAGCACGTGCCTTGCGCTTGGCTTGGCGCTTGGATTAGCGCTTGGTATAGCGCTTGGCTTGACGCCTGGATTGGCGCTTATCTTAGCGCTTGGCTTGGCGCTTGGCTTTGCGCTTGGTAAAGCGCTTGGTTTGACGCTTGGCTTGGCGCTTGGCTTGGCGCTTGCGTTGGCGCTTGGCTTGGCGCTTGACTTGGCGCTTGGCTTAGCACGTGCCTTGCGCTTGGCTTGGCGCTTGGATTAGCGCTTGGCATAGCGCTTGGCTTGGCGCCTGGATTGGCGCTTGGCTTAGCGCTTGGCTTGGCGCTTGGCTTTGCGCTTGGTAAAGCGCTTGGTTTGACGCTTGGCTTGGCGCTTGGCTTGGCGCTTGCGTTGGCGCTTGGCTTGGCGCTTGGCCAGGCGCTTGGATTAGCGCTTGGCATAGCGCATGGCTTGGCGCGTGGCTTGGCGCTTGTGTTGGCGCTTGGCTTGGCGTTTGACTTGGCGCTTGGCTTGGCACGTGCCTTGCGCTTGGCCAGACGCTTGGATTAGCGCTTGGCATAGCGCTTGGCTTGGCGCGTGGCTTGGCGCTTGGCTTGGCGCTTGCGTTGGCGCTTGGCTTGGCGCTTGACTTGGCGCTTGGCTTAGCACGTGCATTGTGCTTGGCTTGGCGCTTGAATTAGCGCTTGGCATAGCGCTTGGCTTGGCGCCTTTATTGGCGTTTGGCTTGGCGCGTGGCTTGGCGCTTGGCTTGGCGCTTGCTTTGGCGCTTGCCTGTAAGCTTGGCTCTGCGCGTGGCTTGGCGCTTGGCTTGGCGCTTGCGTTGGCGCTTGGCTTGGCGCTTGCGTTGGCGCTTGGCTTGGCGCTTGGCCAGGCGCTTGGATTAGCGCTTGGCATAGCGCATGGCTTGGCGCGTGGCTTATCGCTTGGCTTGGCGCTTGCGTTGGCGCTTGGCTTGGCGCTTGACTTGGCGCTTGGCTTGGCACGTGCCTTGCGCTTGGCCAGGCGCTTGGATTAGCGCTTGGCGTAGCGCTTGGCTTGGCGCGTGGCTTGGCGCTTGGCTTGGCGCTTGCGTTGGCGCTTGGCTTGGCGCTTGACTTGGCGCTTGGCTTAGCACGTGCATTGCGCTTGGCTTGGCGCTTGGATTAGCGCTTGGCATAGCGCTTGGCTTGGCGCCTTGCTTGGCGTTTGGCTTGGCGCGTGGCTTGGCGCTTGGCTTGGCGCTTACGTTGGCGCTTGGTTTGGCGCCTGGCTTAGCGCTTGGCTTGGCGCTTAGCTTAGCGCTTAGATTTGCGCTTGGTAAAGCGCTTGGTTTGACGCTTGGCTTGGCGCTTGGCTTAGCGCTTGGCTTGGCGCTTGGCTTGGTGCTTGGCTAGGTGTTTGATTTGGCGCTTGCTTTGGCGCTTAACTTCGTACTTGGCTTGTCGCTTGGCTTTGCGCTTGGCTCGGGGCGTGTCTTGCGCTTGGCTTGGCGCTTACCTTGGCGCTTGGCTTGGCGCTCGGCTTTGCGTTTGGTGTAGCGCTTGGCTTGGCGCTTGGTTTAGCGCTTACCTTGGCGCTTATCTTTAAGCTCGGTTTACAGCTTGGCTATGCGCTTGGCTTGTCGCATAACTTGGCACTTAGCTTGGCGATTGGATTGGCGCTTGGCATAGCGCTTGGCTTGGCGCTTGGCTTACCGCTTCGCTTGACGCATGGCTTTGCGCTTGTCTTGCGGCTTGACTTTGCGCTTGGTTTGGCACTTGGTTTGGCGCTTGGTTTAGCGCTTGGCTTGGCGCTTGGCTTGGCGCTTGGTTTAAAGCTTGGCTTTGCGCTTGGCTTGGCGTTTGGCCTGGCGCTTGGCTTGGCGCTTGGCTTGGTGCTTGGTTTGGCGCTTAGCATGGCGTTAGGCTAGGCGCTTAGCTTGGCGCTTGTCTTGTCGCATGGCTTGGCACTTAGCTTGGCGCTTGGTTTGGCACGTGGTTTGGCGCTTGCCTTAGCGCTTGGGTTGGCGCTTGACTTGGCGCTTAGTTTGACGCTTGACTTGGCGCTTGGTTTGGCGCTTGGCTGGGCGCTTGGCTTGGCGCTTGCCTTGGCGCTTAACCTTGCGCTTGGTTTGGCCCTTGTCCTAGAGCTCGGCTTGGCGCCTGGCTTGGCGGTTGCCTTGGCGCTTAACCTTGCGCTTGGTTTGGCGCTTGACCTAGAGCTCGGCTTGGCGCCTGGTTTTGCGCCTGTCTTAGCGCTTGGCTTGGCGCTTGGCTTGGTGCTTGGCTAGGTGTTTGATTTGGCGCTAGCTTTGGCGCTTAACTTCGTGCTTGGCTTGTCGCTTGGCATTGCGCTTGGCTTGGGGCGTGTCTTGCGCTTGGCTTGGCGCTTACCTTGGCGTTTGGCTTGGCGCTCGGCTTTGCGTTTGTCGTAGCGCTTGGCTTGGCGCTTGGTTTAGCGCTTACCTTGGCGCTTATCTTTAAGCTCGGTTTACAGCTTGGCTTTGCGCTTGGCTTGTCGCATAACTTGGCACTTAGCTTGGCGATTGGATTGGCGCTTGGCTTAGCGCTTGGCTTGGCGCTTGGCTTAACGCTTGGCTTGACGCATGGCTTTGCGCTTGTCTTGCGGCTTGACTTTGCGCTTGGTTTGGCACTTGGTTTGGCGCCTGGTTTAGCGCTTGGCTTGGCGCTTGGCTTGGCGCTTGGTTTAAAGCTTGGCTTTGCGCTTGGCTTGGCGTTTGGCCTGGCGCTAGGCTTGGCGCTTGGCTTGGCGCTTGGTTTGGCGCTTAGCATGGCGTTAGGCTAGGCGCTTGGCTTGGCGCTTGTCTTGTCGCATGGTTTGGCACTTAGCTTGGCGCTTGGTTTGGCGCTTATTTTGTGCTTGGCTTGTCGCATGACTTGGCACTTAGCTTGGCGATTGGATTGGCGCTTGGCTTAGCGCTTGGCTTGGCGCTTGTCTTGCCGCTTGACTTTGCGCTTGGTTTGGCACTTGGTTTGGCGCTTGGTTTGGCGCTTGGCTTGGCTCTTGGCTTGGCGCTTGGTTTAAAGTTTGGCTTTGCGCTTGGCTTGTCTCATAACTTGGCACTTAGCTTGGCGATTGGATTGGCGCTTGGCTTAGCGCTTGGCTTGGCGCTTGGCTTAACGCTTGGCTTGACGCGTGGCTTTGCGCTTGTCTTGCCACTTGACTTTGAGCTTGGTTTGGCACTTGGTTTGGCGCTTGGTTTGGCGCTTGGCTTGGCGTTTGGCCTGGCGCTTGGCTTGGCGTTTGGCTTAGCGCTTGTCTTGTCGCATGGCTTGGCACTTAGCTTGGCGCTTGGTTTGGCGCTTATCTTGGATCTTGGCTTGGCGCTTGGTTTGGCGCTTGGCTTAGCGCTTGGCTTGGCGCTTGGCTTGGCGCTTGGCTTGGCGCTTGGCTTCGCGCTTGTCTTTGCGCTTGGCTTAGCGCTTTACTTGACGCTTGGTTTGGCACTTGATTTGGCGCTTGGTTTGGCGCTTCACTTGACGCTAGGAGTATCGCTTGGCTTGGCGCTTGGGTTGGCGCTTGGTTTGGCGCTTATCTTGGATCTTGGCTTGGCGCTTGGTTTGGCACTTGACTTGGCGCTTGGGTTGGCGCTTTACCTCGCGCTTGGTTTGGCGCTTCACTTGACGCTAGGAGTATCGCTTGGCTTGGCGCTTGGGTTGGCGCTTGGGGTGATTCTTGGTTTAACGCTTTACTTGGCGCTTCCTTGGCGCTTGACTTGGTGCTTGGGTTGGCGCTTGGTTTGGTGATTGGTTTCGCGGTTTACTTGGCGCTTGGCTTAGCGCTTGACTTGGCGCTTGTTTTGGCGCTTGGCTGGGCGATTGGCTTGGCGCTTGACTTAGCGCTTGGGTTGGCGCTTAGCTTGGTGCGTGGCTCGGCGCTTGGTTTGTCGTTTGGCCTGGCGCTTGGCTTGGCGCTTGGCTTTGCGCTTGGTTTGGCGCTTGGCTAGGTGCTTGGTTTGGCGCTTGGTTTGGCGCTTGGCTTATCGCTTGGCTTGGATCTTGTCTTGGCTCTTGGTTTGGCGCTTGGTGTGGACCTTCACTTATCGCTTGGCTTGCCGCTTGTTTTGGCGCTTGGTTTGCAACTTGGTTTGGCGCTTGGCTTGGCGCTTGGCTTTGCACTTATCTTGGCGTTTATCTTGGCGCTTGGCTTGACGTTTGGCTCGGCGCTTGGATTGGCGCTTGCCTTGGCGTTTGGCTTGGCGCTTGGCTTGGCGCTTGGCTTGGCGCTTGGCTTGGTGCTTGGCTTGTTGCCTGAGATGGCGCTTGGCTTTGCGCTTGGTTTGGCGCTTGTCTTGGCGCTTGCCTAGGCGTTCAGCTTCGCGCTTAGCCTGATGCTTGGCTTGGAGCTTGGCTTGCTGCCTGGGTTGGCGCTTGGCTTTGCGCTAGGCTTTGCGCTTGGCTTGGCGCTTGACTTGGCGCTTGGCTTTGCGCTTCGTTTAGCGCTTGGCTTGGCGCTTGGCTTTGCGCTTGGTTTAACGCTTGGCTTGGCGCTTGGCTTGGCGCTTGGCTTGGCACGTGGCTTGGCGCTTGACTTGGCGCTTGGGTTGGCGCCTGGCTTGGAGCTTGGGTTGGCATTTGACTTGGCGCTTGGTTTAGCGCTTGGCTGGGCGCTTGGCTTGGCGCTTTGTTTTCAACTTAGTTTGGCGCTTGGCTGGGCGCTTGGCTTGGCGCTTGGCTTTGCGCTTGGTTTAACGCTTGGCTTGGCGCTTGGCTTTGCACTTGGTTTGGCGCTTGGCTGGGCGCTTGGCTTGGTGCTTGGCTTGGCACATAGCTTATCGCTTGACTTGGCGCTTGGGTTGGCGCTTGGCTTCGAGCTTGGGTTGGCATTTGACTTGACGTTTGGTTTGGCGCTTGACGTAGCGCTCGGCTTGGCGCCTGGATTGGCGCTTGGCTTGGCACGTGCCTTGCGCTTGGCCAGGCGCTTGAATTAGCGCTTGGCATAGCGCATGGCTTGGCGCGTGGCTTGGCGCTTGGCTTGGCGCTTGCGTTGGCGCTTGGCTTGGCGCTTGACTTGGCGCTTGGCTTGGCGCTTGACTTGGCGCTTGGCTTGGCACGTGCCTTGCGCTTGGCCAGGCGCCTGAATTAGCGCTTGGCATAGCGCATGGCTTGGCGCGTGGCTTGGCGCTTGGCTTGGCGCTTGCGTTGGCGCTTGGCATAGCGCTTGGCTTGAGGCCTGGATTGGCGCTTGGCTTAGCGCTTGGCTTGGCGCTTGGCTTTGCGCTTGGTAAAGCGCTTGGTTTGACGCTTGGCTTGGCGCTTGGCTTGGCGCTTGCGTTGGCGCTTGGCTTGGCGCTTGACTTGGCGCTTGGCTTGGCACGTGCCTTGCGCTTGGCCAGGCGCTTGGATTAGCGCTTGGCATAGCGCATGGCTTGGCGCGTGGCTTGGCGCTTGGCTTGGCGCTTGCGTTGGCGCTTGGCTTAGCACGTGCCTTGCGCTTGGCTTGGCGCTTGGATTAGCGCTTGGCATAGCGCTTGGCTTGGCGCCTGGATTGGCGCTTGGCTTAGCGCTTTGCTTGGCGCATGGCTTTGCGCTTGGTAAAGCGCTTGGTTTGAAGCTTGGCTTGGCGCTTGGCTTGGCGTTTGGCTTATCGCTTGCCTTGGCGTTTGGTTTTGCGCTCGGTTTGCAGCTCTGCTTGGCGCTTGGCTTGGCGCATGACTTGGCGCTTGGCTTAGCACGTGCCTTGCGCTAGGCTTGGCGCTTGGATTAGCGCTTGGCATAGCGCTTGGCTTGGCGCCTGGATTGGCGCTTGGCTTAGCGCTTGGCTTGGCGCTTGGCTTTGCGCTTGGTAAAGCGCTTGGTTTGACGCTTGGCTTGGCGCTTGGCTTGGCGCTTGCGCTGGCGCTTGGCTTGGCGCTTGGCTTGGCGTTTGGCTTATCGCTTCCTTGGCGCTTGGTTTTGCGCTCGGTTTGCAGCTCTGCTTGGCGCTTGGCTTAGCGCTTGGCTTAGCACGTGCCTTGCGTTTGGCTTGGCGCTTGGATTAGCGCTTGGTATAGCGCTTGGCTTGGCGCCTGGATTGGCGCTTGGCTTAGCGCTTGGCTTGGCGCTTGGCTTTGCGCTTGGTAAAGCGCTTGGTTTGACGCTTGGCTTGGCGCTTGGCTTGGCGCTTGCGTTGGCGCTTGGCTAGGCGCTTGGCCAGGCGCTTGGATTAGCGCTTGGCATAGCGCATGGCTTGGCGCGTGGCTTTACGCTTGGCTTGACGCATGGTTTTGCGCTTGTCTTCCGGCTTGACTTTGCGCTTGGTTTGGTACTTGGTTTGGCGCTTGGTTTAGCGCTTACCTTGGCGCTTATCTTTAAGCTCGGTTTACAGCTTGGCTTTGCGCTTGGCTTGTCGCATAACTTGCCACTTAGCTTGGCGATTGGATTGGCGCTTGGTTTAGCGCTTGGCTTGGCGCTTGGCTTAACGCTTGGCTTGACGCATGGCTTTGTGCTTGTCTTGCGGCTTGACTTTGCGCTTGGTTTGGCACTTGGTTTGGCGCTTGGTTTAGCGTTTGGCTTGGCGCTTGGCTTGGTGCTTGGTTTGGCGCTTAGCATGGCGTTAGGCTAGGCGCTTGGCTTGGCGCTTGTCTTGTCGCATGGCTTGGCACTTAGCTTGGCGCTTGGTTTGGCGCTTATTTTGGCGCTTGGCTTGGCGCTTGGCTTGTCGCATGACTTGGCACTTAGCTTGGCGCTTGGATTGGCGCTTGGTTTAGCGCTTGGCTTGGCGCTTGGCTTAACGCTTGGCTTGACGCGTGGCTTTGCGCTTGTCTTGCCGCTTGACTTTGCGCTTGGTTTGGCACTTGGTTTGGCGCTTGGTTTGACGTTTGGCTTGGCGCTTGGCTTGGCGCTTGGTTTAAAGTTTGGCTTTGCGCTTGGCTTGGCGTTTGGCCTGGCGCTTGGCTTGGCGTTTGGCTTGGCGCTTGTCTTGTCGCATGGCTTGGCACTTAGCTTGGCGCTTGGTTTGGCGCTTATCTTGGATCTTGGCTTGGCGCTTGGTTTGGCGCTTGGCTTAGCGCTTGGCTTGGCGCTTGGCTTGGCGCTTGGCTTCGCGCTTGTCTTTGCGCTTGGCTTAGCGCTTTACTTGACGCTTGGTTTGGCACTTGACTTGGCGCTTGGGTTGGCGCTTTACTTCGCGCTTGGTTTGGCGCTTCACTTGACGCTAGGAGTAACGCTTGGCTTGGCGCTTGGGTTGGCGCTTGGTTTGGCGCTTATCTTGGATCTTGGCTTGGCGCTTGGTTTGGCGCTTGGCTTGGCGCTTGACCTGGCGCTTGGGTTGGCGCTTTACTTGACGCTTGGTTTGGCACTTGACTTGGCGCTTGGGTTGGCGCTTACCTTGGCGCTTATCTTTAAGCTCGGTTTACAGCTTGGCTTTGCGCTTGGCTTGTCGCATAACTTGGCACTTAGCTTGGCGATTGGATTGGCGCTTGGTTTAGCGCTTGGCTTGGCGCTTGGCTTAACGTTTGGCTTGACGCATGGCTTTGTGCTTGTCTTGCGGCTTGACTTTGCGCTTGGTTTGGCACTTGGTTTGGCGCTTGGTTTAGCGTTTGGCTTGGCGCTTGGCTTGGTGCTTGGTTTGGCGCTTAGCATGGCGTTAGGCTAGGCGCTTGGCTTGGCGCTTGTCTTGTCGCATGGCTTGGCACTTAGCTTGGCGCTTGGTTTGGCGCTTATTTTGGCGCTTGGCTTGGCGCTTGGCTTGTCGCATGACTTGGCACTTAGCTTGGCGCTTGGATTGGCGCTTGGTTTAGCGCTTGGCTTGGCGCTTGGCTTAACGCTTGGCTTGACGCGTGGCTTTGCGCTTGTCTTGCCGCTTGACTTTGCGCTTGGTTTGGCACTTGGTTTGGCGCTTGGTTTGACGTTTGGCTTGGCGCTTGGCTTGGCGCTTGGTTTAAAGTTTGGCTTTGCGCTTGGCTTGGCGTTTGGCCTGGCGCTTGGCTTGGCGTTTGGCTTGGCGCTTGTCTTGTCGCATGGCTTGGCACTTAGCTTGGCGCTTGGTTTGGCGCTTATCTTGGATCTTGGCTTGGCGCTTGGTTTGGCGCTTGGCTTAGCGCTTGGCTTGGCGCTTGGCTTGGCGCTTGGCTTCGCGCTTGTCTTTGCGCTTGGCTTAGCGCTTTACTTGACGCTTGGTTTGGCACTTGACTTTGCGCTTGGGTTGGCGCTTTACTTCGCGCTTGGTTTGGCGCTTCACTTGACGCTAGGAGTAACGCTTGGCTTGGCGCTTGGGTTGGCGCTTGGTTTGGCGCTTATCTTGGATCTTGGCTTGGCGCTTGGTTTGGCGCTTGGCTTGGCGCTTGACCTGGCGCTTGGGTTGGCGCTTTACTTGACGCTTGGTTTGGCACTTGACTTGGCGCTTGGGTTGGCGCTTTACTTCGCGCTTGGTTTGGCGCTTCACTTGACGCTAGGAGTATCGCTTGGCTTGGCGCTTGGGTTGGCGCTTGGGGTGATTCCTGGTTTAACGCTTTACTTGGCGCTTCCTTGGCGCTTGACTTGGAGCTTGGGTTGGCGCTTGGTTTGGTGATTGGTTTCGCGGTTTACTTGGCGCTTGGCTTAGCGCTTGACTTGGCGCTTGTTTTGGCCCTTGGCTGGGCAATTGGCTTGGCGCTTGACTTAGCGCTTGGGTTGGCGCTTGGCTTGGTGCGTGGCTCGGCGCTTGGTTTATCGTTTGGCCTGGCGCTTGGCTTGGCGCTAGGCTTTGCGCTTGGTTTGGCGCTTGGCTAGGTGCTTGGTTTGGCGCTTGGTTTGGCGCTTGGCTTATCGCTTGGCTTGGATCTTGTCTTGGCTCTTGGTTTGGCGCTTGGTGTGGACCTTCACTTATCGCTTGGCTTGCCGCTTGTTTTGGCGCTTGGTTTGCAACTTGGGTTGGCGCTTGGCTTGGCGCCTGGCTTGGTGCTTGGTTTTTTCGCTTGGATTGGCGCTTGGCTTGGCGCTTGGCTTTGCACTTATCTTGGCGTTTATCTTGGCGCTTGGCTTGGCGCTTGGGTTGGCGCTTGGCTTGGTGCTAGGTTTGGCGTTTCACTTGACGCTAGGCTTATCGCTTGGCTTGGCGCTTGGGTTGGCGTTTGGCTTGGCGCTTGTCTTGTCGCATGGCTTGGCACTTAGCTTGGCGCTTGGTTTAGCGCTTATCTTGGATCTTGGCTTGGCGCTTGGTTTGGCGCTTGGCTTAGTGCTTGGCTTGGCGCTTGGCTTGGCGCTTGGCTTCCCGCTTGTCTTTGCGCTTGGCTTAGCGCTTTACTTGACGCTTGGTTTGGCACTTGACTTGGCGCTTGGGTTGGCGCTTTACTTCGCGCTTGGTTTGGCGCTTCACTTGACGCTAGGAGTATCGCTTAACTTGGCGCTTGGGTTGGCGCTTGGTTTGGCGCTTATCTTGGATCTTGGCTTGGCGCTTGGTTTGGCGCTTGGCTTGGCGCTTGACCTGGCGCTTGGGTTGGCGCTTTACTTGACGCTTGGTTTGGCACTTGACTTGGCGCTTGGGTTGGCGCTTTACTTCGCGCTTGGTTTGGCGCTTCACTTGACGCTAGGAGTATCGCTTGGCTTGGCGCTTGGGTTGGCGCTTGGGGTGATTCTTGGTTTAACGCTTTACTTGGCGCTTCCTTGGCGCTTGACTTGGTGCTTGGGTTGGCGCTTGGTTTGGTGATTGGTTTTCCGGTTTACTTGGCGCTTGGCTTAGCGCTTGACTTGGCGCTTGTTTTGGCGCTTGGCTGGGCAATTGGCTTGGCGCTTGACTTAGCGCTTGGGTTGGCGCTTGGCTTGGTGCGTGGCTCGGCGCTTGGTTTGTCGTTTGGCCTGGCGCTTGGCTTGGCGCTAGGCTTTGCGCTTGGTTTGGCGCTTGGCTAGGTGCTTGGTTTGGCGCTTGGTTTGGCGCTTGGCTTATCGCTTGGCTTGGATCTTGTCTTGGCTCTTGGTTTGGCGCTTGGTGTGGACCTTCACTTATCGCTTGGCTTGCCGCTTGTTTTGGCGCTTGGTTTGCAGCTTGGGTTGGCGCTTGGCTTGGCGCCTGGCTTGGTGCTTGGTTTTTTCGCTTGGATTGGCGCTTGGCTTGGCGCTTGGCTTTGCACTTATCTTGGCGTTTATCTTGGCGCTTGGCTTGGCGCTTGGGTTGGCGCTTGGCTTGGTGCTCGGTTTGGCGTTTCACTTGACGCTAGGCTTATCGCTTGGCTTGGCGCTTGGGTTGGCGCTTGGATTGGCGCTTGGGTTGGCCCTTTACTTGGCGCTTGGCTTGGCGCTTGACTTGGCGCTTGGCTTGGCGTTTGGTTTGGCGCTTGGCTTGGCGCTTGCCTTGGCGTTTGGCTTGGCGCTTGGCTTGGCGCTTAGCTTCGAGCTTGGCTTGCTGCCTGGGTTGGCGCTTGGCTTTGCGCTTGGTTTGGCGCTTGGCTTGGCGCTTGCTTTGGCGTTTGGCTTGGCGCTTAGTTTGGCGCTTGGCTTGGAGCTTGGCTTGCTGCCTGGGTTGATGCTTGGCTTGGCGCTTGACTTGGCGCTTGTTTTTACGCTTGGCTTGGCGTTTGGCTTGGCGCTTGACTTGGCGCTTGGCTTGGCGTTTTGCTTGGCGCTTGACTTAGCGCTTGTGTCTGCGCCTGGCTTGGTGCGTGGCTCGGCGCTTGGTTTGTCGTTTGGCTTGGCGCTTGGCTTGGTGCTTGGTTTTATACTTGGTTTGGCGCTTGGCTAGGTGCTTGGTTTGGCGCTTGGTTTGGCGCTTGCCTTATCGCTTGGCTTGGATCTTGTCTTGGCTATTGGTTTGGCGCTTGGCGTGGACTTCCACTTATCGTTTGGCTTGCCGCTTGTTTTGGGGCTAGGTTTGCAACTTGGGTTGGCGCTTGGCTTGTCGCCTGGCTTGGTGCTTGGTTTTTTCGCTTGGTTTGGCGCTTGGCTTGGCGCTTGGCTTTGCACTTGGCTTGGCGCTTATCTTGGCGCTTGGCTTGGCGTTTGGCTTGGCGCTTATCTTGGCGTTTGGCTTGGCGCTTGCCTTGGCGTTTGGCTTGGCGCTTGGCTTGGCGCTTGTCTTGGAGCTTGGCTTGCTGCCTGGGTTGGCGCTTGGCTTTGCGCTTGCCTTGGCGTTTGGATTGGCGCTTAGCTTGGGCGCTTGGCTTGGAGCTTGGCTTGCTGCCTGGGTTGGCGCTTGGCTTTGCGCTTGGCTTTGCGCTTGGCTTGGCGCTTGACTTGGCGCTTGGATTTGAGCTTTGTTTAGCGCTTGGCTTGGCGCTTGGCTTTGCGCTTGGCTTAACGCTTTGCTTGGCGCTTGGTTTTGCACTTGGTTTGGCGCTTGGCTTGGCACGTGGCTTGGCGCTTGACTTGGCGCTTGGGTTGGCACTTGGCTTGGAGCTTAGGTTGGCATTTGACTTGGCGCTTGGCTTGGCGCTTGTCTTGACACGTATCTTGGCGCTTGGCTTGGAGCTTGGCTTGCTGCCTGGGTTGGCGCTTGGCTTTGCGCTTGGTTTGGCGCTTGACTTGGCGCTTGACTTGGCGCTTGGTTTTGAACTTTGTTTAGCGCTTGGCTTGGCGCTTGGCTTGGAGCTTGGCTTGCTGCCTGGGTTGGCGCTTGGCTTTGCGCTTGGCTTTGCGCTTGGCTGGGCGCTTGGCTTGGCGCTTGGCTTGGCACGTGGCTTGGCACTTGTCTTGGCGCTTGGGTTGGCGCTTGGCTTAGAGCTTAGGTTGTCATTTGACTTGGTGCTTGTTTTGGCGCTTGGCTTGGCGCTTGCTTTGGCGTTTGGCTTGGCGCTTAGCTTGGCGCTTGGCTTTTCGCTTGGTTTGGCGCTTGGCTTGGCGCTTGGCTTCGCGCTTGGCTTGGCGCTTGGTTTGGCGATTAGCTTTGCGCCTGGTTTGGCGCTTGGCTTGGCGCTTGGATTGGCATTTGAGTTGGCGCTTTACTTGGCGCTTGTTTTGGCGCTTGGCTTGGCGCTTGCTTTGGCGTTTGGCTTGGCGCTTAGCTTGGCGCTTGGCTTGGAGCTTGGTTTTGGGCTCGGTTTGCAGCTTTGCTTGGCGCTTGGCTTAGCGCTTTGTTTGGCGCTTGGCTTGGCGCTTGGCTTAGCATTTGACTTAACGCGTGGCTTGCCGCTTGGCTTGGCGCTTGCGTTGGCGCTTAACTTGGCGCTTGGATTGGCACTTGGCATAGCATTTGACTTAACGCGTGGCTTGCCGCTTGGCTTGGCGCTTGGCTTAGCACGTGCCTTGCGCTTAGCTTGGCACTTGGATTGGCACTCGGCATAGCATTTGACTTAACGCGTGGCTTGCCGCTTGGCTTGGCGCTTGCGTTGGCGCTTAACTTGGCGCTTAACCTAGCGCTTTGCTTGGTGCCTTGCTTGGCGCTTGGCTTGGCGCGTGGCTTGACGCTTAACCTAGCGCTCTGCTTGGCGCCTTGCTTGGCGCTTGGCTTAGCACGTGGGTTGGCGCTAGGTGCTTGGCATGGCACTTGGTTTTGCGCTTGGATTGGCGCATAGCTAGGTGCTTGGTTTGGCGCTTGGTTTGGCGCTTGGTTTGGCGCTTGGGTTATCGCTTGGTTTGGATCTTGTCTTAGCTATTCGCTTGGCTAGGTGCTTGGTTTAGCTCTTGGCTTGGCGCTTGGCTTGGAGCTCGACTTGGCGCTTGGCTTGGAGCTTGGTTTTGCGCTCGGTTTGCAGCTTTGCTTGGCGCTTGCTAAGCGCTTTGTTTGGCGCTTGCTTTGGAGCTTAGTTTAACGCCTGTGTTTGCGCTTGGCTTGATGCCTAGCTTGGGACTTGAGTTTGCGCTTGGTTTGGCGCTTAGTTTAACGCCTGGGTTTGCGCTTGGCTTGGCGCTTAGCTTGGGGCTTGTCTTTGCGCTTGGTTAGGCTCTTGACTTGACGTTTATTTTGGCGCTTGACTTTGCGCTTGGCTTGGCGCTTGGCTTGGCGCTTGGTTTGGCGCTTGGCTTATCGCTTGGCTTGGATCTTGTCTTGGCTATTAGCTTGGCGCTTGGCTAAGTGCTTGGTTTAGCGCTTGGATTGGGGCTTGGCTTTACGCTTGGCTTAACGCTTGGCTTGGCGCTTGGCTTGGCGCTTGGGTTTGCGCTTGGCTTGGCGCTTGGCTTTGCGCTTTGTTTGGCGCTTGGCTTGGCGCTTGGCTTTGCGCTTGGCTTGGCGCTTGGCTTGGCGCTTGGCTTGGCGCTTGGCTTTGCGGTTGGCTTGGCGCTTGGCTTGGCACTTGGTTTTGCGCTTCGTTTGGCGCTTGGCTTAGGGCTTGGCTTTACGCTTGGCTTAACGCTTGGCTTGGCGCTTGGCTTTTCGCTTCGTTTGGCGCTTGGCTTGGCGCTTGGCTTTGCGCTTGGCTTGGCGCTTGGCTTTTCGCTTCGTTTGGCGCTTGGGTTATCGCTTGGCTTGGATCTTGTCTTGGCTATTAGCTTGGCACTTGGCTAAGTGCTTGCTTTAGCGCTTGGCTTGGGGCTTGGCTTTACGCTTGGCTTAACGCTTGGCTTGGCGCTTGGCTTGGCGCTTGGCTTGGCGCTTGGCTTTGCGCTTGGCTTGGCGCTTGGCTTGGCGCTTGGCTTTGCGCTTTTCTTGGCGCTTGACTTTTCGCTTCGTTTGGGCTTGGCTTTGCGCTTGGCTAGGCGCTTGACTTGGCGCTTCGTTTGGCGCTTGGCTCGGGGCTTGGCTTTACGCTTGGCTTAACGGTTGGCTTGGCGCTTGGATTTTCGCTTCGTTTGGCGCTTGGCTTAGCGCTTGGCTTTGCGCTTGGCTTGGCGCTTGGCTTTGCGCTTGGCTTGGCGCTTGGCTTTGCGCTTGGTTTGGCGCTTGGCTTCGCGCTTGGCTTGGCGCTTGGCTTTGCGTTTGGCTTGGCGCTTGGCTTGGCGCTTGGCTTGGCGCTTGGCTAGGCGCTTGACTTGACGTTTATTTTGGCGCTTGGCTTGGCGCTTGGCTTTGCGTCTGGCTTGGCGCTTGGCTTGGCGCTTGGCTTCGCGTTTGGCTTGGCGCTTGGCTTTGCGTTTGGCTAGGTGCTTGGTGTGGCGCTTGGTTTAGTGCTTGGCTTATCGCGTGGCTTGGATCGTGTCTTGGCTATTAGCTTGGCGCTTGGCTAAGTGCTTGGTTTAGCGCTTGGATTGGGGCTTGGCTTTACGCTTGGCTTAACGCTTGGCTTGGCGCTTGGGTTTGCGCTTGGCTTGGCGCTTGGCTTTGCGCTTCGTTTGGCGCTTGGCTTGGCGCTTGGCTTTGCGCTTGGCTTGGCGCTTGGCTTAGCGCTTGGCTTGGCGCTTGGCTTTGCGGTTGGCTTGGCGCTTGGCTTGGCGCTTGGTTTTGCGCTTGGCTTTTCGCTTCGTTTGGCGCTTGGCTTGGCGCTTGGCTTGGCGCTTGGCT
This sequence comes from Agriotes lineatus, assembly GCA_940337035.1. Classification (NCBI taxonomy): domain Eukaryota; kingdom Metazoa; phylum Arthropoda; class Insecta; order Coleoptera; family Elateridae; genus Agriotes; species Agriotes lineatus. Next base: position 31,240 of record CALNHX010000065.1, on the reverse strand, counting down.
TTGCGCTTGGCTTGGCGCTTGGCTTAGCGCTTGGCTTGGCGCTTGGCTTTGCGGTTGGCTTGGCGCTTGGCTTGGCGCTTGGTTTTGCGCTTGGCTTTTCGCTTCGTTTGGCGCTTGGCTTGGCGCTTGGCTTGGCGCTTGGCTTTGCGCTTGGCTAGGCGCTTGACTTGGCGCTTAGTTTGGCGCTTGGCTTATCGCTTGGTTTAGCGCTTGGCTTGGGGCTTGGCTTTACGCTTATCTTAACGCTTGGCTTGGCGCTTGGCTTGGCGCTTGGCTTGGCGCTTGGCTTGGCGCTTGGCTTTGCGCTTGGTTTGGCGCTTGGCTTTTCGCTTCGTTTGGCGCTTGGCTTTGCGCTTGGCTAGGCGCTTGAACTGGCGCTTCCTTTGGCGCTTGGCTCGGGGCTTGGCTTTACGCTTGGCTTAACGCTTGGCTTGGCGCTTGGCTTTTCGCTTCGTTTGGCGTTTGGCTTGGCGCTTGGCTTTGCGCTTGGCTTGGCGCTTGGCTTTGCGCTTGGCTTGGCGCTTGGCTTTGCGCTTGGTTTGGCGCTTGGCTTGGCGCTTGGCTTGGCGCTTGGTTTTGCGCTTGGCTTGGCACTTGGCTTGGCGCCTGGCTTGGCGCATGGGTTTGCGCTTGGTTTGGCGCTTAGTTTGGCGCCTGGCTTTGCGCTTGGCTTTGCGCCTAGCTTTGGGCTTGGCTTTGCGCTTGGCTAAGCGCTTGACTTGGCGCTTAGTTTGGCGCTTGAATTGGTGCTTGGTTTGGCGCTTGGCTAGGGGCTTGGCTTGGCGCTTGGCTTGGCACGTGGCTTGGCGCTTGACTTGGAGCTTGGTTTGGCATTTGATTTGACGCTTGGTTCGGCGCTTGGCTGAGCGCTTAGCTTGGCGCTTGGCGCTTGGCTTGGCGCTTAACCTGGCGTTTAGCGTTGCGCTTGGCTTGGCGCGTGTCTTGGATCTTGGCTTGGCGCTTGCGTTGACGCTTAACTTTGCGCTTGGTTTGACGCTTGACCTAGCGCTCGGCTTGGCGCCTGGCTTGGCGCTTTCTTGGCGCTTGGCTTTGCGCTTGGCTTGGTGCTAGGTCTGGCACTTTACTTGGCGCTTGGCTTGGCGCTTGCCTTGGCGCTTGGGTTGGCGCTTGACTTGAAGCTTGATTTGGCGCTTTACTCTGCGCTTGGGTTGGCGCTTGGCTTGGTGCTTGGTTTGGCGCTTTAATTAGCGTTTGGCTTGGCGCTTGACTTGGCGCTTGTTTTGGCGCTTGGCTTAACGCTTGGCTTGGCGCTTGACTTAGCGCTTTGCTTGGCGCTTGACTTAGCGCTGAGGTTGGCGCTTGACTTGGCTCTTGGCTTGGCGCTTGGCTTGGTGCTTGGTTTGGCGTTTGGCTTGGCGTTCGGGTTGTCACGTGGTTTGGCGCTTGGCTTGGCGTGCGGCTTAGCGCGTGACTTGGCGTTTGGCTTGGCGCTTGGTTTCGCGATTGGCTTAGCGCGTAGCTTGGCGTTTGACTTAGCGCTTGCTTTGGCGCTTGCCTGGGAGCTTGGCTTGGCGCTTGGCTTGGCGCGTGGCTTGGCGCGTGGCTTGGCGCTTAATGCTTGGCTTGGCGCTTGGTTTGGCGCTTGGCTTATCGCTTAAATTGGATCTTGTCTTGTCTATTAGCTTGACGCTTGGCTAGGTGCTTGGTTTAGCGCTTGGCTTAGCGCTTGGCTTGGAGCTGGGGATGGCGCTTGGCTTGGCGCTCGGCTTTGCGCTTGATTTGGCGCTTGGAGTGGACCTTCACTTATCGCTTGCTTGCCGCTTGTTTTGGCGCTTGGTTTGCAACTTGGCTTGGCGCTTGGCTTGGCGCCTGGCTTGGTGCTTGGTTTTTGCGCTTGGTTTGGCCATTGGCTTGGCGCTTGGCTTTATACTTGGATTGGCGCTTATCTTGGCGCTTGACTTGGCGCTTGACTTGGTGTTTGGCTTGGCGCTTGTCTTGGCGCTTGGCTTGGAGCTTGGCTTTAGCCTGGGTTAGCGCTTGGCTTTGTGCTTGGTTTGGCGCTTGGCTTGGCGCTTGGCTTGGGGCATGGCTTTGCGCTTCGTCTGGCGCTTGGCTTGGCGCTTGGCTTGGCGCTTGGCTTGGCGCTTGGCTTGGCGCTTGCCTTGGCGCTTAACCTTGCGTTTGGTTTGGTGCTTGACCTAGCGCTCGGCTTGGCGCCTGGCTTGGCGCCTGGCTTGGCGCTTGGCTTGGCGCTTGACTTGGCGGTTGGCTTGGTGCTTATCTTTGCGCTCGGTTTACAGCTTGGCTTGGCGCTTAACTTGGCGCTTGGCTTGGCGCATGGCTTGGCACTTAGCTTGGCACTTGGTTTGGCGTTTGGCTTAGCGCTTGGCTTGGCGCTTGGCTTAACGCTTGGCTTGGCGCATGGCTTGGCGCTTGTCTTGCTGCTTGGCTTTGAGCTTCGTTTGGCACTTGGCTTGGCGTTTGGCTTGGCGCTTGGCTTGGTGCTGGGCTTTGCGCTTGGATTGGCGTTTAGCTAGGTGCTTGGTTTGGCGCTTGGTTTGGCGCTTGGCTTATTGCTTGGTTTGAATCTTGTCTTAGCTATTCGCTTGGCTAGGTGCTTGGTTTAGCTCTTGGCTTGGCGCTTGGCTTGGAGCTCGACTTGGCGCTTGGCTTGGATCTTGGTTTTGCGCTCGGTTTGCAGCTTTGCTTGGCGCTTGGCTTAGCGCTTTGTTTGGCGCTTGGTTTGGCGCTTAGTTTAACGCCTGGGTTTGCGCTTGGCTTGATGCCTAGCTTGGGGCTTGAGTTTGCGCTTGGTTTGGCGCTTGGATTGGCGCTTGGCATAGCGCTTGGCTTGGCGCGTGGCTTGGCGCTTGGCTAGGTGCTTGGTTTAGCGCTTGGCTTAGCGCTTGGCTTGGAGCTGGGGTTGGCGCTTGGTTTGGCGCTTGGCGTGGACCTTCACTTATCCCTTGCCTTGCCGCTTGTTTTGGCGCTTGGTTTGCAACTTGGCTTGGCGCTTGGCTTGGCGCCTGGCTTGGTGCTTGGTTTTTGCGCTTGGTTTGGCGATTGGCTTGGCGCTTGGCCTTATACTTGGATTGGCACTTATCTTGGCGCTTGGCTTGGCGCTTGACTTGGTGTTTGGCTTGGCGCTTGTCTTGGCGCTTGGCTTGGAGCTTCTCTTGCTGCCTGGGTTAGCGCTTGGCTTTGTGCTTGGTTTGGCGCTTGGCTTGGCGCTTGGCTTGGCGCATGGCTTTGCGCTTCGTCTGTCGCTTGGCTTGGCGCTTGGCTTGGCGCTTGGCTTGGCGCTTGGCTTGGCGCTTGCCTTGGCGCTTAACCTTGCGTTTGGTTTGGTGCTTGACCTAGCGCTCGGCTTGGCGCCTGGCTTGGCGCCTGGCTTGGCGCTTGGCTTGGCGCTTGACTTGGCGGTTGGCTTGGTGCTTATCTTTGCGCTCGGTTTACAGCTTGGCTTGGCGCTTAACTTGGCGCTTGGCTTGGCGCATGGCTTGGCACTTAGCTTGGCACTTAATTTGGCGCTTGGCTTAGCGCTTGGCTTGGCGCTTGGCTTAACGCTTGGCTTGGCGCATGGCTTGGCGCTTGTCTTGCTGCTTGGCTTTGAGCTTCGTTTGGCACTTGGCTTGGCGTTTGGCTTGGCGCTTGGCTTGGTGCTGGGCTTTGCGCTTGGATTGGCGCTTAGCTAGGTGCTTGGTTTGGCGCTTGGTTTGGCGCTTGGCTTATCGCTTGGTTTGAATTTTGTCTTAGCTATTCGCTTGGCTAGGTGCTTGGTTTAGCTCTTGGCTTGGCGCTTGGCTTGGAGCTCGACTTGGCGCTTGGCTTAGAGCTTGGTTTTGCGCTCGGTTTGCAGCTTTGCTTGGCGCTTGGCTTAGCGCTTTGTTTGGCGCTTGGTTTGGCGCTTAGTTTAACGCCTGGGTTTGCGCTTGGCTTGATGCCTAGCTTGGGGCTTGAGTTTGCGCTTGGTTTGGCGCTTAGTTTAACGCCTGGGTTTGCGCTTGGCTTGGCGCTTGGATTGGCGCTTGGCATAGCGCTTGGCTTGGCGCGTGGCTTGCCGCTTGGCTTGGCGCTTGCGTTGGCGCTTAGCTTGGCGCTTAACCTAGCGCTCGGCTGGCGCCTTGCTTGGCGATTGGCTTGGCGCTTGCTTTGGCGCTTGCGTGGGAGCTTGGCTTGGCGCTTGGCTTAGCACGTGGGTTGGCGCTTAGTGCTTGGCTTGTAGCTTGGCTTTGCGCTTAGCTTGGCGGTTGGCTAGGTGCTTGGTTTGGCGCTTGGTTTGGCGCTTGGCTTATCGCTTGTCTTGGATCTTGTCTTAGCTATTAGCTTGGCGCTTGGCTAGGTGCTTGGGTTAGCTCTTAGCTTGGCGCTTGGCTTGGAGCTGGGGTTGGCGCTTGGATTGGGGCTCGACTTTGCGTTTGGTTTGGCGCTTGGCGTGGACCTTCACTTATCGCTTGGCTTGCCGCTTGTTTTGGCGCTTGGTTTGCCACTTGGCTTGGCGCTTGGCTTGGCGCCTGGCTTGGTGCTTGGTTTTCTCGCTTGGTTTGGCGCTTGGCTTTGCGCTCTGTTTGGCGCTTGGCTTTGCGCTTGGTTTGGCGCTTGGCTTTTCGCTTGGCTTTGCGCTTCGTTTGGCGCTTGGCTTGGCGCTTGGCTTTACGCTTGGCTTAACGTTTGGCTTGGCGCTTGGCTTTGCGCTTGGTTTGGCGCTTAGTTTAACGCCTGGGTTTGCGCTTGGCTTGATGCCTAGCTTGGGGCTTGGGTTTGCGCTTGGTTTGGCGCTTAGTTTAACGCCTAGGTTTGCGTTTGGCTTGGCGCCCAGCTTGGGGCTTGGTTTGGCGCTTTACTTGACGCTAGGCTTATCGCTAGGCTTGGCGCTTGGGTTGGCGCTTGGGGTGGTACTTGGTTTGACGCTTTACTTGGTGCTTCACTTGACGCTAGGCTTATCGCTTGGCTTGGCGCTTGGCTTGGCGTTTGGTTTGGCGCTTGGCTTGGCGCTTGGCTTGGCACCTGGTTTGGCGCTTGGCTTAGCGATTGGCTTTGCGCTGGGTTTGTCGCATGGCTTGGCATTTAGCTTGGCGCTTGGTTTAGCGCTTGGCTTAGCGCTTGATTTGGCGCTTGGCTTGGCGCTTAGTTTGGCGCTTAGTTTAACGCCCGGGTTTGCGCTTGGCTTGATGCCTAGCTTGGGGCTTGGGTTTACGCTTGGTTTGGCGCTTAGTTTAACGCCTGGGTTTGCGCTTGGCTTGGCGCCTAGCTTGGGGCTTCGTTTGGCGCTTCACTTGACGCTAGGCTTATCGCTTGGCTTGGCGCTTGGCTTGGCGTTTGGGTTGGCGCTTGGTTTGTCGCATGGCTTGGCACTTAGCTTGGCGCTTGGTTTGGCGCTTGGCTTGGCGCTTGGCTTGGCACCTGGTTTGGCGCTTGGCTTAGCGATTGGCTTTGCGCTGGGTTTGTCGCATGGCTTGGCATTTAGCTTGGCGCTTGGTTTAGCGCTTGGCTTAGCGCTTGATTTGGCGCTTGGCTTGGCGCTTAGTTTGGCGCTTAGTTTAACGCCCGCGTTTGCGCTTGGCTTGATGCCTAGCTTGGGGCTTGGGTTTACGCTTGGTTTGGCGCTTAGTTTAACGCCTGGGTTTGCGCTTGGCTTGGCGCCTAGCTTGGGGCTTCGTTTGGCGCTTCACTTGACGCTAGGCTTATCGCTTGGCTTGACGCTTGGCTTGGCGTTTGGGTTGGCGAGTGGTTTGGCGCTTGGCTTGTCGCATGGCTTGGCACTTAACTTGGAGCTTGGTTTGGCGCTTGGCTTGGCGCTTGATTTGGCACTTGGTTTGGCGCTTGGCTTAGCGATTGGCTTTGTGCTGGGCTTGTCGCATGGTTTGGTACTTAGCTTGGCGCTTGGTTTGGCGCTTGGCTTAGCGCTTGATTTGGCGCTTGGCTTGGCGCTTGGTTTGGCGCTTGGCTTGGCGCTTGGATTGGCGCTTAGGTTGGCCCTTTACTTGGCGCTTGGGTTGGCGCTTTGTTTGGCGCTTGGCTTGGCGCTTGGCTTTGCGCTTGGCTTGGCGCTTAGCTTGGCGCTTGGCTTGGCGCTTGGCTTTGCGGTTGGCTTGGCGCTTGGCTTGGCACTTGGCTTTGCGCTTCGTTTGGCGCTTGGCTTAGGGCTTGGCTTTACGCTTGGCTTAACGCTTGGCTTGGCGCTTGGCTTTTCGCTTCGTTTGGCGCTTGGCTTGGCGCTTGGCTTTGCGCTTGGCTTGGCGCTTGGCTTTTCGCTTCGTTTGGCGCTTGGCTTTGCGCTTGGCTAGGCGCTTGATTTGGCGCTTAGTTTGGCGCTTGGCTTATCGCTTGGCTTGGATCTTGTCTTGGCTATTAGCTTGGCACTTGGCTAAGTGCTTGCTTTAGCGCTTGGCTTGGGGCTTGGCTTTACGCTTGGCTTAACGCTTGGCTTGGCGCTTGGCTAGGCGCTTGACTTGGCTCTTCGTTTGGCGCTTGGCTCGGGGCTTGGCTTTATGCTTGGCTTAACGCTTGGCTTGGCGCTTGGATTTTCGCTTCGTTTGGCGCTTAACTTAGCGCTTGGCTTTGCGCTTGGCTTGGCGCTTGGCTTTGCGCTTGGCTTGGCGCTTGGCTTGGCACTTGGTTTGGCGCTTGGCTTAGCGATTGGCTTTGCGCTGGGTTTGTCGCATGGCTTGGCATTTAGCTTGGCGCTTGGTTTAGCGCTTGGCTTAGCGCTTGATTTGGCGCTTGGCTTGGCGCTTGGTTTGGCGCTTAGTTTAACGCCCGGGTTTGCGCTTGGCTTGATGCCTAGCTTGGGGCTTGGGTTTACGCTTGGTTTGGCGCTTAGTTTAACGCCTGGGTTTGCGCTTGGCTTGGCGCCTAGCTTGGGGCTTGGTTTGGCGATCTCCTTGGAGCGTGGCTTAGCGCTTGGCTTGGCGCGTGGCTTAAAGCGTGGCTTGGCGCGTGGCTTAGCGCTTGGCTTGGCGCTTGGCTTGGCGCTTGGCTTGGCGTTTTTCTTGGCGCGTGGCTTGGCATTTGGCTTGGCGCTTGGCTTGGCGCTTGGTTTGGCGCTTTTGTTGGCGCGTTGCTTGGCGCTTGGCTGAGCGCTTGGCTTGGCGTTTAGATAGGCGCTTTTCTTATCGCGTGGTTTGTCGCTTGGCTTGGTGCTTTTTTTGGCATGTGGCTTGGCGCACGGCTTGGCGCTTTTCTTGGCGCGTGGTTTTGCACCTGGCTTGGCGTTTGGCTTGGCGCTTGGCTTGGCGCATGGCTTGGCGTTCTCCTTGGCGCGTTGCTTGGCGCTTGGCTGGGCGTTTATTTTTGGCGCTTGGCTTGGCGCTTATCTTATCGCTTAGATTGGCGCTTGGCCTGGCGCATAGCTTGGCGTTTTGCTTGGCGTTTTTCTTGGCGCGTGGTTTTAAGCCTGGCTTGGCGCTTGGCTGGGCGCTTGGCTTGGCGCTTGGCTTGGCGTTTGGCTTGGCGCTTGGATTGGCGCATGGCTTGGCGTTCTCCTTGGCGCGTGGCTTGGCGCTCAGCTGGGCGTTCATTTATGGCGCTTAGCTTGGCGCTTGGCTTGGCGTTTGGCTTGGCGCATGGCTTAGCGTTCTCCTTGGCGCTTGGCTGGGCGCTTGGCTTGGCGTTTTGCTTGGCGCTTTTCTTGGCGCGTGGCTTGGCGCTTGGCTGGACGCTTGGCTTGGCGCTTGGCTTGACGCTTTTCTTGGCGCGTGACTTGGCGCGTGGCTTGGCGCTTGGCTTGGCGCTTGGTTTGGCGCTTGGCTTGGCGCATGGCTTGGCGCTTGGCTTGGCGCTTGGCTTGGCGCTTGGCTTGGCGCTTGGCTTGGCGCTTGGCTTGGCGCTTGGCTTGACGCTTTTCTTGGCGCGTGACTTGGCGCGTGGCTTGGCGCTTGGCTTGGCGCTTGGTTTGGCGCTTGGCTTGGTGCATGGCTTGGCGCATGGCTTGGCGCTTGGCTTGGCGCTTGGCTTGGCGCTTGGCTTGGCGCTTGGCTTGGCGCTTCTCTTGGCGCGTGGCTTGTCGCTTGGCTTTGCGCTTTTCTTGGCGCGTAGTTTGGAACTTGGCTTGGCGCTTGGTTTGGCGCTTGGCTTGGCGCATGGCTTGGCGCTTGGCTTGGCGCTTGGCTTGGTGATTTTTTTCGCGCTTGCCCTGGCGCTTGGCTTGGTGATTTCTTTAATGCTTGGCTTGGCGCTTGGCTTGGCGCTTGGCTTGGCGCTTTTCTTGGCGAGTGGCTAGTCGCTTGGCTTGGCGCATGGCGTGGCGCTTTTTTTGGCGCGTGGCTTGGCGCTTGGCTTGGCGCTTGGCTTGGCGCTGATCTTGGCGCTTTTCTTGGCGCGTGGCTTGGCGCGTGGTTTGTCGATTGGTTTGGCGCTTTTTTTGGCGCGTGGCTTGGCGCTTGACTTGGCGCGTGGCTTGGCTTGGCGCTTTTTTTGGCGCGTGGCTTGTCGCTTGGCTTGGCGCTTTTCTTTGCGCGTGGCTTGGCGCTGGGCTTGGCGCTCTTCTTGGCGCGTGGCTTGGCGCGTGGCTTGGCGCTTGGCTGGCGCTTGGCTTGGCGCTGGGCTTGGCGCTTTCTTTTCGAAAGGCTTGTCGCTTGGTTTAGCGCTTTTCTTGGCGGGTGGCTTGGCACTTGGCTTGGCGCTTGGCTTGGCGCGTGGCTTGGCGCTTTTTTTGGACCGTGGCTTGGCGCGTGGCTTGGCGCTTGGCTGCTCGCTTGGCTTGGCGCTTTCCTTGGCGTTTTTTTTTGGCGCGCAGTTTAGCGCTTGGCTTGGCGCTTGCCTTAACGCATGGCTTGACGCTCTCCTTGGCGCGTAGCTTGGCGCGTGGCTTGGCGCTTGGCTTGGCGCTTGGCTTGGCGCTTGGCTTGGCGCTTGGCTTGGCGCTTTTCTTGGAATGTGGCTTGGCGCGTGGCTTGGCACTTGGTTTGGCGCTTGTCTTAACGCATGGCTTAACGCTTCTTTGGCGCGTAGCTTGGCGCTCTCCTTGGCGCGTGGTTTGGCGCTTGTCTTAACGCATGGCTTGGCGCTTTTTTTGGCGCGTGGCTCGGCACTTGGCTTGGCGCTTGCTTGGCGCTTGGCTTGGCGCTTGGCTTGGTGCTTCTCTTGCCGCTTGGTTTTTCGAATGGCTTAGCGCTTCCCTTGGCGCGTGGCTTGGCGCTTGGCTGGGCGCTTGGCTTGGCGTGTGGCTTGGCGCTTGGTTTGGCGTGTGGCTTGGTGCTTAGGTTAGCGCCTATTTTGACGCTTGGCTTGGCGCTTGGCTTGGCGCTTGCTTTGGCGCTTGGCTTGGTGATTTTTTTCGCGCTTGCCCTGGCGCTTGGCTTGGTGATTTCTTTAACGCTTGGCTTGGCGCTTGGCTTGGCGCTTGGCTTGGCGCTTTTCTTGGCGAGTGGCTAGTCGCTTGGCTTGCGCATGGCGTGGCGCTTTTTTTGGCGCGTGGCTTGGCGCTTGGCTTGGCGCTTGGCTTGGCGCTGAGCTTGGCGCTTTTCTTGGCGCGTGGCTTGGCGCGTTGTTTGTCGATTGGTTTGGCGCTTTTTTTGGCGCGTGGCTTGGCGCTTGACTTGGCGCGTGGCTTGGCGCTTGGCTTGGCGCTTTTCCTGGCGCGTGGCTTGTCGCTTGGCTTGGCGCTTTTCTTTGCGCGTGGCTTGGCGCTGAGCTTGGCGCTTTTCTTGGCGCGTGGCTTGGCGCGTTGTTTGTCGATTGGTTTGGCGCTTTTTTTGGCGCGTGGCTTGGCGCTTGACTTGGCGGGTGGCTTAGCACTTGGCTTGGCGCTTGGCTTGGCGCGTGGCTGGGCGCTTTTCTTGGAGCGTGGCTTGGCGCGTGGCTTGGCGCTTGGCTACTCGCTTGGCTTGGCGCTTACCTTGGCGTTTTTTTTTTGACGCGCAGCTTAGCGCTTGGCTTGGCGCTTGCCTTAACGCATGGCTTGATGCTCTCCTTGGCGCGTAGTTTGGCGCTCTCCTTGGCGCGTGGCTTGGCGCTTGGCTTGGCGCTTGGTTAGGCGCTTGGCTTGGCGCTTGGCTTGGCGTGTGGCTTGGCGCTTTTCTTGGAGCGTGGCTTGGCGCGTGGCTTGGCACTTGGTTTGGCGCTTGTCTTAACGCATGGCTTGACGCTTTCTTTGGCGCGTGGCTCGGCACTTGGCTTGGCGCTTGGCTTGGCGCTTGGCTTGGTGCTTCTCTTGCCGCTTGGCTTTTCGAATGGCTTAGCGCTCCCCTTGGCGCGTGGCTTGGCGCTTGGCTTGGCGCTTGGTTAGGCGCTTGCTTGGCGCTTGGCTTGGCGTGTGGCTTGGCGCTTTTCTTGGAGCGTGGCTTGGCGCGTGGCTTGGCACTTGGTTTGGCGCTTGTCTTAACGCATGGCTTGACGCTTTCTTTGGCGCGTGGCTTGGCACTTGGTTTGGCGCTTGTCTTAACGCATGGCTTGACGCTTTCTTTGGCGCGTGGCTCGGCACTTGGCTTGGCGCTCGGCTTGGCGCTTGGCTTGGTGCTTCTCTTGCCGCTTGGCTTTTCGAATGGCTTGGCGCTCTTCTTGGCGCGTGGCTTGGCGCGTGGCTTGGCGCTTGGCTTGGCGCTTGGTTAGGCGCTTGGCTTGGCGCTTGGCTTGGCGTGTGGCTTGGCGCTTTTCTTGGAGCGTGGCTTGGCGCTCTCCTTGGCGCGTGGTTTGGCGCTTGTCTTAACGCATGGCTTGGCGCTTTCTTTGGCGCGTGGCTCGGCACTTGGCTTGGCGCTTGGCTTGGCGCTTGGCTTGGTGCTTCTCTTGCCGCTTGGCTTTTCGAATGGCTTACCGCTCCCCTTGGCGCGTGGCTTGGCGCTTGGCTGGGCGCTTGGCTTGGCGTGTGGCTTGGCGCTTGGTTTGGCGTGTGGCTTAGTGCTTAGGTTAGCGCCTATTTTGACGCTTGGCTTGGCGCTTGGTTTGGCGCTTGACTTGGCGCTTGGCTTGACGCTTGCATGGTGGTTGCTTTGGCGCTTGGCTTGGCGCTTGGTTTGGCGCTTGACTTGACGTTTACTTTGGCGCTTGACTTGGCGCTTGGCTTGGCGCTTGGTTTGGCGCTTGTTTTGGCGCTTGGCTTATCGCTTGGCTTGGATCTTGTTTTGGCTATTAGCTTGGCACTTGGCTAAGTGCTTGCTTTAGCGCTTGGCTTGGGGCTTGGCTTTACGCTTGGCTTAACGCTTGGCTTGGCGCTTGGCTAGGCGCTTAATTTGGCGCTTGGCTTTGCGCTTGGCTTGGCGCTTGGCTTTGCGCTTGGCTTGGCGCTTGGTTTTGCGCTTGGTTTGGCGCTTGGCTTCGCGCTTGGCTTGGCGCTTAACTTTGCGTTTGGCTTGGCGCTTGGTTTGGCGCTTGGCTTGGCGCTTGGCTAGGCGCTTGACTTGACGTTTATTTTGGCGCTTGACTTGACGCTTGGCTTGGCGCTTGGCTAGGTGCTTGGTTTGGCGCTTGGTTTGGCGCTTGGCTTATCGCTTGGCTTGGATCTTGTCTTGGCTATTAGCTTGGCGCCTGGCTAAGTGCTTGGTTTAGCGCTTGGATTGGGGCTTGGCTTTACGCTTGGCTTAACGCTTGGCTTGGCGCTTGGGTTTGCGCTTGGCTTGGCGCTTGGCTTTGCGCTTCGTTTGGCGCTTGGCTTGGCGCTTGGCTTTGCGCTTGGCTTGGCGCTTATCTTGGCGCTTGGCTTGGCGCTTGGCTTGGCGCTTGGCTTGGCGCTTGGCTTTGCGGTTGGCTTGGCGCTTGGCTTGGCGCTTGGCTTTGCGCTTCGTTTGGCGCTTGGCTTAGGGCTTGGCTCTACGCTTGGCTTAACGATTGGTTTGGCGCTTGGCTTTTCGCTTCGTTTGGCGCTTGGCTTGGCGCTTGGCTTGGCGCTTGGCTTTGCGCTTGGCTTGGAGCTTGGCTTTTCGCTTCGTTTGGCGCTTGGCTTTGCGCTTGGCTAGGCGCTTGACTTGGCGCTTAGTTTGGCGCTTGGCTTATCGCTTGGTTTAGCGCTTGCCTTGGGGCTTGGCTTTACGCTTATCTTAACGCTTGGCTTGGCGCTTGGCTTGGCGCTTGGCTTGGCGCTTGCCTTTGCGCTTGGCTTGGCGCTTGGCTTGGCGCTTGGCTTTGCGCTTGGCTTGGCGCTTGGCTTTTCGCTTCGTTTGGCGCTTGGCTTTGCGCTTGGCTAGGCGCTTGAACTGGCGCTTCGTTTGGCGCTTGGCTCGGGGCTTGGCTTTACGCTTGGCTTAACGCTTGGCTTGGCGCTTTGCTTTTCGCTTCGTTTGGCGCTTGGCTTTTCGCTTGGCTTTGCGCTTGGCTTGGCGCTTGGCTTTGCGTTTGGCTTGGCGCTTGGCTTTGCGCTTGGTTTGGCGCTTGGCTTGGCGCTTGGTTTGGCGCTTGGCTTGGCGCATGGCTTGGCGCTTGGCTTGGCGCTTGGCTTGGTGATTTTTTTCGCGCTTGCCCTGGCGCTTGGCTTGGTGATTTCTTTAACGCTTGGCTTGGCGCTTGGCTTGGCGCTTGGCTTTGCGCTTTTCTTGGCGCGTAGTTTGGCACTTGGCTTGGCGCTTGATTTGGCGCTTGGCTTGGCGCATGGCTTGGCGCTTGGCTTGGCGCTTGGCTTGGTGATTTTTTTCGCGCTTGCCCTGGCGCTTGGCTTGGTGATTTCTTTAACGCTTGGCTTGGCGCTTGGCTTGGCGCTTGGCTTGGCGCTTGGCTTGGCGCTTTTCTTGGCGAGTGGCTAGTCGCTTGGCTTGGCGCATGGCGTGGCGCTTTTTTTGGCGCGTGGCTTGGCGCTTGGCTTGGCGCTTGGCTTGGCGCTGGGCTTGGCGCTTTTCTTGGCGCGTGGCTTGGCGCGTGGTTTGTCGATTGGTTTGGCGCTTTTTTTGGCGCGTGGCTTGGCGCTTGACTTGGCGCGTGGCTTGGCGCTTGGCTTGGCGCTTTTCTTGGCGCGTGGCTTGTCGCTTGGCCTGGCGCTTTTCTTTGCGCGTGGCTTGGCGCTGGGCTTGGCGCTCTTCTTGGCGCGTGGCTTGGCGCGTGGCTTGTCGCTTGGCTGGGCGCTTGGCTTGGCGCTGGGCTTGGCGCTTTCTTGGCGAAAGGCTTGTCGCTTGGTTTAGCGCTTTTCTTGGCGCGTGGCTTGTCGCTTGGCGCTTTTCTTTGCGCGTGGCTTGGCGCTGGGCTTGGCGCTCTTCTTGGCGCGTGGCTTGGCGCGTGGCTTGGCGCTTGGCTGGGCGCTTGGTTTGGCGCTTGGCTTATCGCTTAAATTGGATCTTGTCTTGTCTATTAGCTTGGCGCTTGGCTAGGTGCTTGGTTTAGCGCTTGGCTTAGCGCTTGGCTTGGAACTGGGGTTGGCGCTTGGCTTGGCGCTCGGCTTTGCGCTTGGTTTGGCGCTTGGCGTGGACCTTCACTTATCGCTTGCCTTGCCGCTTGTTTTGGCGCTTGGTTTGCAACTCGGCTTGGCGCTTGGCTTGGCGCCTGGCTTGGTGCTTGGTTTTTGCGCTTGGTTTGGCGATTGGCTTGGCGCTTGGCTTTATACTTGGATTGGCGCTTATCTTGGCGCTTGGCTTGGCGCTTGACTTGGTGTTTGGCTTGGCGCTTGTCTTGGCGCTTGGCTTGGAGCTTGGCTTGCTGCCTGGGTTAGCGCTTGGCTTTGTGCTTGGTTTGGCGCTTGGCTTGGCGCTTGGCTTGGCGCATGGCTTTGCGCTTCGTCTGGCGCTTGGCTTGGCGCTTTGCTTGGCGCTTGGCTTGGCGCTTGCCTTGGCGCTTAACCTTGCGTTTGGTTTGGTGCTTGACCTAGCGCTCGGCTTGGCGCTTGGCTTGGCGCTTGACTTGGCGGTTGGCTTGGTGCTTGGCTTAACGATTGGCTTGGCGCATGGCTTGGCGTTTGTCTTGCTGCTTGGCTTTGAGCTTCGTTTGGCACTTGGCTTGGCGTTTGGCTTGGCGCTTGGCTTGGTGCTGGGCTTTGCGCTTGGATTGGCGCTTAGCTAGGTGCTTGGTTTGGCGCTTGGTTTGGCGCTTGGCTTATCGCTTGGTTTGAATCTTGTCTTAGCTATTCGCTTGGCTAGGTGCTTGGTTTAGCTCTTAACTTGGCGCTTGGCTTGGAGCTCGACTTAGCGCTTGGCTAGGAGCTTGGTTTTGCGCTCGGTTTGCAGCTTTGCTTGGCGCTTGGCTTAGCGCTTTGTTTGGCGCTTGGTTTGGCGCTTAGTTTAACGCCTGGGTTTGCGCTTGGCTTGATGCCTAGCTTGGGGCTTGAGTTTGCGCTTGGTTTGGCGCTTAGTTTAACGCCTGGGTTTGCGCTTGGCTTGGCGCTTGGATTGGCGCTTGGCATAGCGCTTGGCTTGGCGCGTGGCTTGCCGCTTGGCTTGGCGCTTGCGTTGGCGCTTAGCTTGGCGCTTAACCTAGCGCTTGGCTTAGCGCGTGGCTTGGCGATTGGCTTGGCGCTTGCTTTGGCGCTTGCGTGGGAGCTTGGCTTGGCCCTTGGCTTAGCACGTGGGTTGGCGCTTAGTGCTTGGCTTGTAGCTTGGCTTTGCGCTTAGCTTGGCGGTTGGTTAGCTGCTTGGTTTGGCGCTTGGTTTGGCGCTTGGCTTATCGCTTGGCTTGGATCTTGTCTTAGCTATTAGCTTGGCGCTTGGCTAGGTGCTTGGGTTAGCTCTTAGCTTGGCGCTTGGCTTGGAGCTGGGGTTGGCGCTTGGATTGGGGCTCGACTTTGCGTTTGGTTTGGCGCTTGGCGTGGACCTTCACTTATCGCTTGGCTTGCCGCTTGTTTTGGCGCTTGGTTTGCCACTTGGCTTGGCGCTTGGCTTGGCGCCTGGCTTAGTGCTTGGGTTTTTCGCTTGGTTTGGCGCTTGGCTTTGCGCTCTGTTTGGCGCTTGGCTTGGCGCTTTTCTTGGCGCCTTTTTTAGCGCGTGGCTTGGGGCTTGGCTTGCCGCTTGGCTTGGCGCTTTTCTTGGCGCCTTTTTTAGCGCGTGGCTTGGCGCTTGGCTTAACGACTGTCTTGGCGCATGGCTTGGCGCTCTCCTTGGCGTTTGGCTTGGCGCGTGGCTTGTCGCTTAGCTTGGCGCTCACTTTGGCGCGTGGCTTGGCGCTTAGCTTGGCGCGTAGCTTGGCGCTTGGCTTAGCGTTTTTCTTGGCACGTGGCTTAGAGCTTGGCTTGGCGCTTGGCTTGCCGCTTGGCTTGGCGCTTTTCTTGGCGCTTTTCTTGGCGCCTTTTTTAGAGCGTGGCTTGGCGCTTGGCTTAACGACTGTCTTGGCGCATGGCTTGGCGCTCTCCTTGGCGTTTGGCTTGGCGCGTGGCTTGTCGCTTAGCTTGGCGCTCACTTTGGCGCGTGGCTTGGCGCTTAGCTTGGCGCGTAGCTTGGCGCTTGGCTTAGCGTTTTTCTTGGCGCGTGGCTTAGAGCTTGGCTTGGCGCTTGGCTTGCCGCTTGGCTTGGCGCTTTTCTTGGCGCGTGGTTTGGCGCGTGGCTTGTCGCTTGCCTTGGCCCTCTCCTTGGTGCATGAGGTGACGCTTTTCTTGGCGCGTGGCTTGCCGCCTGGCTTGGCGCTTTTCTTGGCGGGTGGCTTGGCGCTTGGCTTGGCTCGTAGTTTGGCACTTGGCTTGGCGCACAATTTGGCGCGTGGCTTGTCGCTTGGCTTGGCGCTCTCTTTGGTGCATGGGGTGACGCTTTTCTTGGCACGTGGCTTGTCGCCTGGATTGGCGCTTTTCTTTGCGAGTGTCTTGGCGCTTGGCTTGGCGCTTGGCTTGGCGCTGGGCTTGGACCTTTTCTTGGCGCGTGGCTTGGCGCGTAACTTGGCGCTTGGCTGGGCGCTTGGCTGGGCGCTTGGCTGGGCGCTTGGTTTGGCGCTTGGCGCTTGGTTTGGCGCTCAATTTGGCGCGTGGCTTGCCGCGTGGCTTGTCGCTTGGCTTGGCGCTCTCTTTGATGCATGGGGTGACGCTTTTCTTAGCGCGTGGCTTGTCGCCTGGCTTGGCGCTTTTCTTGGCGGGTGGCTTGGCGCTTGGCTTGGCACTTGGCTTGGCGCTGGGCTTGGACCTTTTCTTGGTGTTAAACATGGCGCTTGGCTTGGCGCGTGGCTTGGCGCGTGGCTTGGCGCGTGGCTTGGAGCGTGGCTTGTCGCTTGGCTTTTCGCTCTCTTTGGTGCATGGGGTGACGCTTTTCTTGGCGCGTGGCTTGTCGCCTGGCTTGGCGCTTCTCTTGGCGGGTGGCTTAGCACTTAGCTTGTTGCGTGGCTTGGCGCTTGGCTGGGCATTTGGCTTGGCGTTTGGCTCGGCGCTTGGCTTGGCGCTTTTCTTGGCGCGTGGTTTGGCGCGTAACTGAGGCGCTTGGCTGGGCGCTTGGCTTGGCGCTGGGCTTGGACCTTTTCTTGGCGTTAGACATGGCGCTTGGCTTGGCGCGTGGCTTGGTGCGTGGCTTGGCGCGGGGCTTGGAGCGTGGCTTGTCGCTTGGCTTGGCGCTGGGCTTGGACCTTTTCTTAGTGTTAGACATGGCGCTTGGCTAGGCGCGTGGTTTGGCGCGTGGCTTGGCGCGTGGCTTGGAGCGTGGCTTGTCGCTTGGCTTGGCGCTCTCTTTGGTGCATGGGGTGACGCTTTTATTGGCGCGTGGCTTGTCGCCTGGCTTGGCGCTTTTCTTGGCGGGTGGCTTAGCACTTAGCTTGTTGCGTGGCTTGGCGCTTGGCTGGGCATTTGGCTTGGCGTTTGTCTCGGCGCTTGGCTTGGCGCTTTTCTTGGCGCGTGGTTTGGCGCTTCTCTTAGCGGGTGGCTTAGCACTTAGCTTGTTGCGTGGCTTGGCGCTTGGCTGGGCATTTGGCTTGGCGTTTGGCTCGGCGCTTGGCTTGGCGCTTTTCTTGGCGCGTGGTTTGGCGCGTAACTGGGCCGCTTGGCTGGGCGCTTGGCTTGGCGCTGGGCTTGGACCTTTTCTTGGTGTTAGACATGGCGCTTGGCTTGGCGCGTGGCTTGGTGCGTGGCTTGGCGCGGGGCTTGGAGCGTGGCTTGTCGCTTGGCTTGGCGCTGGGCTTGGACCTTTTCTTAGTGTTAGACATGGCGCTTGGCTAGGCGCGTGGTTTGGCGCGTGGCTTGGCGCGTGGCTTGGAGCGTGGCTTGTCGCTTGGCTTGGCGCTCTCTTTGGTGCATGGGGTGACGCTTTTATTGGCGCGTGGCTTGTCGCCTGGCTTGGCGCTTTTCTTGGCGGGTGGCTTAGCACTTAGCTTGTTGCGTGGCTTGGCGCTTGGCTGGGCATTTGGCTTGGCGTTTGTCTCGGCGCTTGGCTTGGCGCTTTTCTTGGCGCGTGGTTTGGCGCGTAACTTGGGCGCTTGGCTAAGCGCTTGGCTTGGCTCTTGGCTTGGCGCTTGGTTTGGCGCTCTTCTTTGCGCGTGGCTGGGCAATTGCCTTGGCGCTTGACTTGGCGCTTGGCTTGGCGCCTTTCTTGGCGCATGGCTTGGCACTCTCCTTGGCGTTTGGCTTGGCGTTTGGCTTGTCGCTTGTCTTGGCGCGTGGCTTGCCGCTTGGCTTGGCGCTTGCGTTGGGGCTTAGCTTGGCGCTTAACCTAGCGCTTGGCTTGGCGCGTGGCTTGGCGATTGGCTTGGCGCTTGCTTTGGCGCTTGCGTGGGAGCTTGGCTTGGCCCTTGGCTTAGCACGTGGGTTGGCGCTTAGTGCTTGGCTTGTAGCTTGGCTTTGCGCTTAGCTTGGCGGTTGGTTAGGTGCTTGGTTTGGCGCTTGGTTTGGCGCTTGGCTTATCGCTTGTCTTGGATCTTGTCTTAGCTATTAGCTTGGCGCTTGGCTAGGTGCTTGGGTTAGCTCTTAGCTTGGCGCTTGGCTTGGAGCTGGGGTTGGCGCTTGGATTGGGGCTCGACTTTGCGTTTGGTTTGGCGCTTGGCGTGGACCTTCACTTATCGCTTGGCTTGCCGCTTGTTTTGGCGCTTGGTTTGCCACTTGGCTTGGCGCTTGGCTTGGCGCCTGGCTTAGTGCTTGGGTTTTTCGCTTGGTTTGGCGCTTGGCTTTGCGCTCTGTTTAGCGCTTGGCTTGGCGCTTTTCTTGGCGCCTTTTTTAGCGCGTGGCTTGGGGCTTGGCTTGCCGCTTGGCTTGGCGCTTTTCTTGGCGCCTTTTTTAGCGCGTGGCTTGGCGCTTGGCTTAACGACTGTCTTGGCGCATGGCTTGGCGCTCTCCTTGGCGTTTGGCTTGGCGCGTGGCTTGTCGCTTAGCTTGGCGCTCACTTTGGCGCGTGGCTTGGCGCTTAGCTTGGCGCGTAGCTTGGCGCTTGGCTTAGCGTTTTTCTTGGCGCGTGGCTTAGAGCTTGGCTTGGCGCTTGGCTTGCCGCTTGGCTTGGCGCTTTTCTTGGCGCGTGGTTTGGCGCGTGGCTTGTCGCTTGGCTTGGCTCTCTCCTTGGCGCGTTGCTTGGCGCTTTTCTTGGCGCCTTTTTTAGAGCGTGGCTTGGCGCTTGGCTTAACGACTGTCTTGGCGCATGGCTTGGCGCTCTCCTTGGCGTTTGGCTTGGCGCGTGGCTTGTCGCTTAGCTTGGCGCTCACTTTGGCGCGTGGCTTGGCGCTTAGCTTGGCGCGTAGCTTGGCGCTTGGCTTAGCGTTTTTCTTGGCGCGTGGCTTAGAGCTTGGCTTGGCGCTTGGCTTGCCGCTTGGCTTGGCGCTTTTCTTGGCGCGTGGTTTGGCGCGTGGCTTGTCGCTTGCCTTGGCCCTCTCCTTGGTGCATGAGGTGACGCTTTTCTTGGCGCGTGGCTTGCCGCCTGGCTTGGCGCTTTTCTTGGCGGGTGGCTTGGCGCTTGGCTTGGCTCGTAGTTTGGCACTTGGCTTGGCGCACAATTTGGCGCGTGGCTTGTCGCTTGGCTTGGCGCTCTCTTTGGTGCATGGGGTGACGCTTTTCTTGGCACGTGGCTTGTCGCCTGGATTGGCGCTTTTCTTTGCGAGTGTCTTGGCGCTTGGCTTATCGCTTGGCTTGGCGCTGGGCTTGGACCTTTTCTTGGCGCGTGGCTTGGCGCGTAACTTGGCGCTTGGCTGGGCGCTTGGCTGGGCGCTTGGCTGGGCGCTTGGTTTGGCGCTTGGCGCTTGGTTTGGCGCTCAATTTGGCGCGTGGCTTGCCGCGTGGCTTGTCGCTTGGCTTGGCGCTCTCTTTGATGCATGGGGTGACGCTTTTCTTAGCGCGTGGCTTGTCGCCTGGCTTGGCGCTTTTCTTGGCGGGTGGCTTGGCGCTTGGCTTGGCGCTTGGCTTGGCGCTGGGCTTGGACCTTTTCTTGGTGTTAAACATGGCGCTTGGCTTGGCGCGTGGCTTGGCGCGTGGCTTGGCGCGTGGCTTGGAGCGTGGCTTGTCGCTTGGCTTTTCGCTCTCTTTGGTGCATGGGGTGACGCTTTTCTTGGCGCGTGGCTTGTCGCCTGGCTTGGCGCTTCTCTTGGCGGGTGGCTTAGCACTTAGCTTGTTGCGTGGCTTGGCGCTTGGCTGGGCATTTGGCTTGGCGTTTGGCTCGGCGCTTGGCTTGGCGCTTTTCTTGGCGCGTGGTTTGGCGCGTAACTGGGCCGCTTGGCTGGGCGCTTGGCTTGGCGCTGGGCTTGGACCTTTTCTTGGTGTTAGACATGGCGCTTGGCTTGGAGCGTGGCTTGTCGCTTGGTTTGGCGCTGGGCTTGGACCTTTTCTTAGTGTTAGACATGGCGCTTGGCTAGGCGCGTGGTTTGGCGCGTGGCTTGGCGCGTGGCTTGGAGCGTGGCTTGTCGCTTGGCTTGGCGCTCTCTTTGGTGCATGGGGTGACGCTTTTATTGGCGCGTGGCTTGTCGCCTGGCTTGGCGCTTTTCTTGGCGGGTGGCTTAGCACTTAGCTTGTTGCGTGGCTTGGCGCTTGGCTGGGCATTTGGCTTGGCGTTTGTCTCGGCGCTTGGCTTGGCGCTTTTCTTGGCGCGTGGTTTGGCGCGTAACTTGGGCGCTTGGCTAAGCGCTGGGCTTGGCTCTTGGCTTGGCGCTTGGTTTGGCGCTCTTCTTTGCGCGTGGCTGGGCAATTGCCTTGGCGCTTGACTTGGCGCTTGGCTTGGCGCCTTTCTTGGCGCATGGCTTGGCACTCTCCTTGGCGTTTGGCTTGGCGTTTGGCTTGTCGCTTGTCTTGGCGCGTGGCTTGTCGCTTGGCGGGCGCTCTCCTTGGCGCGTGGCTTGGCGCTTAGCTTGGCGTTTGGCTCGGCGCTTGGCTTGGCGCTTTTCTTGGCGCGTGGTTTGGCGCGTAACTGGGCCGCTTGGCTGGGCGCTTGGCTTGGCGCTGGGCTTGGACCTTTTCTTGGTGTTAGACATGGCGCTTGGCTTGGCGCGTGGCTTGGTGCGTGGCTTGGCGCGGGGCTTGGAGCGTGGCTTGTCGCTTGGCTTGGCGCTGGGCTTGGACCTTTTCTTAGTGTTAGACATGGCGCTTGGCTAGGCGCGTGGTTTGGCGCGTGGCTTGGCGCGTGGCTTGGAGCGTGGCTTGTCGCTTGGCTTGGCGCTCTCTTTGGTGCATGGGGTGACGCTTTTATTGGCGCGTGGCTTGTCGCCTGGCTTGGCGCTTTTCCTGGCGGGTGGCTTAGCACTTAGCTTGTTGCGTGGCTTGGCGCTTGGCTGGGCATTTGGCTTGGCGTTTGTCTCGGCGCTTGGCTTGGCGCTTTTCTTGGCGCGTGGTTTGGCGCTTCTCTTGGCGGGTGGCTTAGCACTTAGCTTGTTGCGTGGCTTGGCGCTTGGCTGGGCATTTGGCTTGGCGTTTGGCTCGGCGCTTGGCTTGGCACTTTTCTTGGCGCGTGGTTTGGCGCGTAACTGGGCCGCTTGGCTGGGCGCTTGGCTTGGCGCTGGGCTTAGACCTTTTCTTGGTGTTAGACATGGCGCTTGGCTTGGCGCGTGGCTTGGTGCGTGGCTTGGCGCGGGGCTTGGAGCGTGGCTTGTCGCTTGGCTTGGCGCTGGGCTTGGACCTTTTCTTAGTGTTAGACATGGCGCTTGGCTAGGCGCGTGGTTTGGCGCGTGGCTTGGCGCGTGGCTTGGAGCGTGGCTTGTCGCTTGGCTTGGCGCTCTCTTTGGTGCATGGGGTGACGCTTTTATTGGCGCGTGGCTTGTCGCCTGGCTTGGCGCTTTTCTTGGCGGGTGGCTTAGCACTTAGCTTGTTGCGTGGCTAGGCGCTTGGCTGGGCATTTGGCTTGGCGTTTGTCTCGGCGCTTGGCTTGGCGCTTTTCTTGGCGCGTGGTTTGGCGCATAACTTGGGCGCTTGGCTGGGCGCTTGGCTTGGCTCTTGGCTTGGCGCTTGGTTTGGCGCTCTTCTTTGCGCGTGGCTGGGCAATTGCCTTGGCGCTTGACTTGGCGCTTGGCTTGGCGCCTTTCTTGGCGCATGGCTTGGCACTCTCCTTGGCGTTTGGCTTGGCGTTTGGCTTGTCGCTTGTCTTGGCGCGTGGCTTGTCGCTTGGCGGGCGCTCTCCTTGGCGCGTGGCTTGGCGCTTAGCTTGGCGCGTGGCTTGTCGCTTGGCTTGGCGCTCTCCTTGGAGCATGTCTTGGCGCTTGGCTTGGCGCTTGGTTCGGCGTTTTTCTTGGTGCGTGGCTTGTTGCTTGGCTTGGCGCTTTTATTGGCGCGTGGCTTGGCACTTAGCTTGGCGCGTGGCTTGGCGCTTGGCTGGGCACTTGGCTTGGCGTTTGTCTCGGCGCTTGGCTTGGCGCTTTTCTTGGCGCGTGGCTTGGCGCGTAACTGGGGCGCTTGGCTTGGCGCTTGGCTTGGCGCTTAGTTTGGCGCGTTTCTTAGCGAGTGGCTGGGCGCTTGGCTTGGCGCTTTTGTTCGCGCGTTGCTTGGCGCTTGCTTTGCCGCTTGGCTTGGGGCTTGGCTTGGCTATTTTCTTAGCGCTTTCCTTGGCGCGTGGCTTGGCGCTTGGCTTTCCGGTTGACTTGGCGCTCTCCTTGTCGCGTGGTGTGTTGCTTCGCTTGGCGCATTTCTTGGCGTGTGGCTTGGCACTTGTCTTGGCGCTTAACTTGGCGCTTGGCTTGGCGCACGGCTTGGCGCTTGACTTGGCGCTTGGCTGTAGGCTTGGCTTCACGCTTTGCTTGAAGATTGGCTTGGCGCATGTCTTGGCGCTTTTCTTGGCGCGTGGTTTGGCACTTTTCTTGGCGCGTGGCTTGGCGTTTGGCTTGCTGCTTGGCCTGGCGCTTGGCTTGGCGCTTGGCTTGGCGCTTTTCTTAGCGATTTTTTTGGCGCGTGGTTTAGCGCTTGGCTTGGCGCGTGGCTTGGTGCTTGACTTGGCGCTTGGCTTGGCGTTTTTCTTAACACTTTTCGTGGCACGTGATTTTGCGCTTGGCTTGGCGCCTGGCTTGACGCTTTTCTTGGCGCGTGGTTTGGCGCGTGGTTTGGCGCTTTTCTGGGCGCTTGGCTTGGCGCTTGGCTTGGCGCTTGGCTTGGCGCTTGGCTTGGCGTTTGGCTTGGCGCTTAGCTTGGCGCTTTTCTTGGCGCGTGGCTTGGCGTTTGGCTTGCTGCTTGGCTTGGCGCTTGGCTTGGCGCTTTTCTTGGAGCATTTCTTGGCGCGTAGTTCGGCGCTTGGCTTGGCGCGTGGCTTGGTGCTTCGCTTGGCGCTTGGCTTGGCGCTTTTCTTAACGCGTGGTTTGGCGCTTGGCTTGGCGCTTTTCTTGGCGCGTGGCTTGGCGCTTGGCTTGGCGCTTGGCTTGGCGCTGGGCTTGGCGCTTTTCTTGGCGCGTGGTTTGGCGCGTGGTTTGTCGCTTAGCTTGGCGCTCTCCTTGGCGCGTGGCCGAGCGCTTGGCTTGGCGCGTGGCTTGGCGCTTGGCTTGGCGCTTTTCTTGGCGCGTG
Organism: Agriotes lineatus; assembly: GCA_940337035.1. Taxonomy (NCBI): domain Eukaryota; kingdom Metazoa; phylum Arthropoda; class Insecta; order Coleoptera; family Elateridae; genus Agriotes; species Agriotes lineatus. The sequence goes on along the minus strand of CALNHX010000065.1, from coordinate 8,577 downwards.
GCTTGTCGCTTGGCTTAGCGCTCTCTTGGTGCATGGGATGGCGCTTTACTTATCGCGTGGCTTGGCGCTTGGCTTGGCGTTTAACTTGGCGCTTGTCCTGGCGCGTGGCTTGGCGCGTGATTTGTCGCTTGGTTTGGCGCCTTCCTTGGAGCATAGCTTGGTGCTTGGCTAAGCGCGTGGCTTGGCGCTTGGCTTAGCGCTTATCTAGGCGCGTGGCTTGGCGCGTGGCTTGTCGCTTGGCTTGGCGCTCTCCTTGGTGCATGGGATGGCACTTTTCTTGGCGCGTGGCGTGGCGCTTGGCTTGGCGCTTTTCTTGGCGCGTGGTTTGGCGTTTGGCTTGCTGCTTGGCTTGGCGCTTGGCTTGGCGCTTTTCTTGGAGCTTTTCTTGGCGCGTGGTTTGGCGCTTGGCTTGGCGCTTCTCTTGGCACGTGTTTGTCGCTTAGCTTGGCGCCCTCCTTGGCGCGTGGCTTGGCGCTTGGCTGAGCGGTTGGCTTGGCGCTTGGTTAGACGCTTGGCTTGGCACTTGGCTCTGCGCTAGGCATGACGTTTGGCTTGGCGCATGCCTTGGCGCTTTCCTTGGCGCGTGGCTTTTCGTTTGGCTGGGCGTTTGGCTTGGTGCTTGTCTCGGCGCTTGGCTTGGAGCTTTTATTGGCGCGTGGCTTGGCGCGTAGCTTGGCGCGTGGCTTGGCTTTTGACTGGGCGTTTGGGTTATCGCTGGGCTTAACGCTTGGCTTGGCACTTGGCTTGGCGCTTGGCTTGTTGCTTGACTTGAAGCATGCCTTGGCGTTCTCCGTGGCGTGTGGCTTGGCGCTTGGCTTGGCGGTTGGCTTGGCGCTCTCCTTGGTTCGTGGCTTAGCGCTTGTCTGGGCGCTTCGCTTGGCGTTTGGCTTGGTGCTTTTCTTGGCGCGTGGTTTGTCGCTTAGCTCGGCGCTTTTCTTGGCGTGTGACTTGGCACTTGGCTTGGCGCTTAACTTGGCGCTTGGCTTGGCGCACGGATTGGCGATATCCTTGGGGCTTAATTGGAGCTTGGTGTGGGCTTTTCTTGGCGCGTGGTTTGGGGCTTGGTTTGGCGTTGGGATTGGCGCTTTTCTTGGCGCGTGGCTTAGCGCGTGGCTTGGCGCGTGGTTTGTCGCTTGGCTTAGCGCTCTCCTTGGAGCGTGGCTTGGCGCTTGGCTTGGCGCGTGGCTTGGCGCTTGGCTTGGCGTTTTTCTTGACGCGTGGCTTGTCGCTTGGCTTGGCGCCTTTCTTGGCGGGTGGCTTGGCGCTTGGCTTGGCGTTTGGCTTGGCGCATTGCTTGGCGCTCTTCTTGGCGCGTGGTTTGGCGCTTGTCTGGGCGCTAGGCTTGGCGCTTGGCTTGGCTCTTGTCTTGGCGCTTGGCTTGGCGCCTTCTTGGCGCGTAGCTTGTCGCCTAACTTGGCGCTTTTCTTGGCGGGTGGCTTGGCACTTGGGTTGGCGCTTGGCTTGGCGGGTGGCTTGGCGCTTTTCTTTGCGCGTTGTTTGGCGCGTAGCTTGGCGCTTGGCTGTCTAAGCGCTTGGCTTAGCGCTTGGCTTGACGCTTGGCTTGGTGCTTGGCTTGGCGCTTGGCTTTCAGCTTTTCTTGGCGCTTTTCTTGGGGCGTGGTTTGGCGCTTGGCTTGGCGCTTCGCTTGGTGCTTGTCCTGGCGCATGGCTTAACGCTTTCCTTGGCGCGTGGCTTGGCGCTTGACTGGGCGCTTGGCTTGGCGCTTGTCTTGGCGCTTTTTCTGGCGCGTAGCTTGTCGCTTGGCTTGGTGCTTTTCCTGGCGCGTGGCTTTGCACTTGGCATGGCGCTTGGCTTAGCGCTTGGTTTGGCGCTTGGCTTGGCGCTTGGTTTGGCGCATGGCTTGGCGCTCTCTTTGGCGCGTGGCTTGGCGCTTGGCTGGTCGCTTGGCTTGGCGCTTGGCTTGGTGCTTTTTTTGGCGCTTGACTTGGCGCTTGGCTTAGCGCCTGGCTTGGCGCTTTTCTTAACCCTTTTCTTGGCACGTGATTTTGCGCTTGGTTTGGCGCTTGGCTTGACGCTTTTCTTGGCGCGTGGTTTGGCGCGTGGTTTGGCGCTTGGCTTGGCGCTTGGCTTGGCGCTTGGCTTATCGTTTGGCTTGGCGCTTAGCTTGGCGTTTTTCTTGGCGCGTGGCTTGGCGCTTGGCTTGGCGCGTGGCTTGGTGCTTCGCTTGGCGCTTGGCTTGGCGCTTTTCTTGGCGCTTTTCTTGGCGCTTGGCTGGGCGCTTGGCTTTACGCTTGGCTTAACGCTTAACTTGGCACTTGGCTTTGCGTTTGGTTTGGCGCTTGGCTTGGCGCTTGGCTTAGCGCTTTTCTTGGCGCTTTTCTTGGCGCTTGGCTGGGCGCTTGGCTTTACGCTTGGCTTAACGCTTAACTTGGCACTTGGCTTTGCGCTTGGTTTGGCGCTTGACCTAGAGCTCGGCTTGGCGTCTGGCTTGGCGCCTGGCTTAGCGCTTGGCTTGGCGCTTGGCTTGGCGCTTAGCTTTGCGCTTGGTGAAGCGCTTGGTTTGACGCTTGGCTTGGCGCACGGTTTGCAGCTTTGCTTGGCGCTTGGCTTGGCGCTTGACTTGGTGCTTGGTTTCTCGCTTGGCGCTTGTTTTGGCGTTTGGCTTAGCGCTTGGCTTGGCACTTGGCTTAGCAGGTGGCTTGCGCTTGGCTTGGCGTTTGGCTTGGCGCTTGGCTCGGCGCTTGGCTTGGTGCTTGGTTTTGGCGCTTGCTTTGACGCTTAAATTCGCGCTTGGCTTGTCGCTTGGCTTTGCGCTTGGCTTGGATCGTGGCTTGCGCTTGGCTTATCGCTTGCCTTGGCGCTTGGCTTGGCGCTCGGCTTTGCGTTTGGTGTAGCGCTTGGCTTGGCGCTTGGTTTGGCGCTTGGTTTGGCGCTTGGCTTAGCGCTTGCCTTGGCGCTTATCTTTGCGCTAGGTTTACAGCTTGGCTTGGCGCTTGGCATTGCGCTTGGATTGGCGCGTGGCTAAGCGCTTGGCTTGGCGCTTGCCTTGGCGCTTAACCTTGCACTCGGTTTGGCGCTTGACCTAGAGCTCGGCTTGGGGCCTAGCTTGGCGGCTGGTTAAACGCTTGGCTTGGCGCTTGGTTTGGCGCTTGGTTTAACGCTTGGCTTGACGCATGGCTTGGCGCTTGTCTTGCCGCTTAACTTTGCGCTTGGTTTGGCACTTGGCTTGGCGCTTGGTTTGGCCCTTGGCTTGGCGCTTGGCTTGGCCCTTGGTTTAAAGCTTGGCTTCGCGCTTGGCTTGGCGCTTGGCTTGTCGCATTGTAACGCTAGCTCCCGTTTGAATCCGATTAATTCAATATTAAATAATATTTGCTGATTTAAACGTCGCCGACCTCTAGCGTTATCAAAGGCCGCGGTGTGTTCCAGGCGAGATAAGATAGCGCAGCCGAAGTTCCGCCCGTGAAAACAGCTCAAACAAAGGTATGACGCGCGCCGTTTCTCCCCACCTAACAGCATTTCAAAGCATATAAAAGGGCTTGCAGACAGAGATTCCAGAGAGATTTCCAAGAGATACCTGATACTCCTCCAGCAAACACCTAGTTCCCAAATCCTTCATCCTGCCCTGTCCAGAGAGTCTCTCCGCTGATTCTACTAGTACCTGGGGATCCGTCCCGAACCTGAGTTTAAGTTAGTGGTTGTATATCAACGCCTGACACTCAGCATAATTATTCCGAAACTCCCTAATAACCTGAGTTTAAGTTAGTGGTTGTATATCAACGCCTGACACTCAACATTATTTTCCCGAACCTTCCGAACCTGAGTTTAAGTTAGTGGTTGTATATCAACGCCTGACACTCAGCATAATTATTCCGAAACTCCCTAATAAGCCGAGTTTAAGTTAGTGGTTGTACATCAACGCCTGACACTCCGGCAATGTTTTCCTTGTAAAAATCCTACACCGAAAACCGCTTGTAAGTCAGTAATAATTAACTTGCATTTCAAATTCACCGCCTTGCTATTCAAGCAGAATTAGAAGTTTCAAGCTGTCTAAGTAGAATTTACCTGAATTAATCCGTGAGAATTGTAGCGGCCGTTTTGCTTGAGAACTCTGTGGGCTGCACTTATAGTTTCGCCAAAGAGTTCTCCTGCAGGTGTCGGGGATTGTTAACCTCAAAAGTCACGCCGATCCGGAATTTCGCTCTTCAAGTGAAGCCCCGCCGGGCGGCGAATTCCTCGAAGTATTTCACCACCGAACTATATTTACACGTATAGGGTGAAAACCCGCATTAGCAGTTTTAATTGTTATTTGCTTACAGAAATCAGAAACCGCAAACCGGCAAATTCTGACAGGCCGCCCGGCGTTGCATTCAGCGCGCAGCTCGTCCCGATGCGCGACGAAGTAGCGGTCCGGCCGATCACGACGTCTTCAAGCGAATCGCACACCAGGTCGCGCCCGCTACAACCAGGAAGCGGCTACCGTGGTAGAATCCATCTCCGCTAAAACCAGGGAGTCGCGTTTTTATACTATCGTTTCAATTTGAGCAATTTATCTCGTTCAATTAATTACACAACAATTTGCTTATGTATGATAGATATAAATAATAAATGTTATACAGGATACTCCGTTAGTGTGTTTTGCTTATTTATGGTATATCTGAGCTAACGTTTGAACCTATCTCCGATCTAATGAGCTAACCCGTGGTAAATTAAATATTTCAACCCCTAGAAAGAGGGGCGGATATTACATGGCGTCTCCGAGCAGGGACGTGAACTCAGATATATGTACATAGATTGGCAAACACACACCTGCAGCTCCAGATGGCGCCCGAGTCCCGAGAAAACTCTGAAAAATACCGAACCAGTAAATTTTGTTGTAATTTGAATAATGTACAAAACCTGTTTCAGCCTAGCCGTCCAGGGGAATCTACCAGAGCCCAGCAACCGAGATATCCCAGTCTAGAATTCCGAGTTCCCCGTCCAGGTCCCGTCCGTTCCAGATAAGATCTTCCCGAGATCCCGTCCAGTCCAGAAAATCCTTCTCCAACCCTCCGGGGCCAGCAGCTTCACTGCTGGTACGGGATTTTGCGTCCCCGAGGTACCTTAGCTAAATTGCCGACAATGCTACGGACCGCCCGCGTAGTACCGTCTTCCGGAATTCCAAAAAAAGTCCGTAATCCGCAGTCCGTCCGAGACAATCCCGATGTCTCGCCCGTAGAGTCCGTAATCCGCAGCCCGTCCGTGAAATGCCAGATGAAGACAACCCTGATGTCTCGTCCGCCGGAATATTTGCAGGTATTCGTGTAAGCACCTGGTGCGCCTGTGAATTAAAGAATGTAATTATACATGATTGCCGAATGCGAGTTTGAATGCCGCCCTAGTTAGTGAGAATGCTAGAATGCCAGAATGTTTGCTAGTGCTATCCCGAATGTTATTCTTCCTTTTGGAGCGTGCTCTCTGCCACCGTAAAACCGGATAATGACAGGAGATCGTAGACGAATAGTCGAAGCTCGAAGGAGAGAATGTGTTTTCCGTACCAGAATACCGTCCAGAGAGCGTATTTTAGAATGCGTCCCAGAGCGATCCTGCGCACCGTTTTTTCTTAATTGTATGCTGGTCTCCGCAGCCTCTACAATTTCCCGTTGTGTGAGAATGTCTGAGAATAGGTTATCCTGAAACCTATACGTTTTTGCACGCTGAGAGAATCCCGGAATACTTGAAGGTCGAAACCGCGACTGTACCGGCTCCAGTATTTAAATGTTGAATGTTTGAACATTTGAAAGTTTGAACGTTGGCCGAATTGCAAACTGAAACCGCAGTTTTGCAACCGCCTGCAACATAAGTTTGTGTGCACTCCTTGAACGTGGCATTTCGCCCCAGTGCCTATAAGAAGCGCGCGTTCACTCCGTCGAGTGCATATTTTTGGTGCAATAGAATGCACCCCATGAAATGGCATCCAGGCCATTGCCAGGAATACATAATTCCAGAATGTATGTGAATGATATCCTGAAGGACCTGTAGGTCGAAACCGCGACGCCGCCGTGTCTTGAAGAGTGCATGTGTATCGCATACGTATGTTTCTCCGCCGACAGAATATAAGTTGAAACCGCAACCTCTGTATTCGACCAGGCCAGAATTTAGAGTACAAATTGTACTCATCCTGTATATAGTTTCGAAAGAAACACCCGTTAAAATTGTACTCATCCTGTATATAGTTTCGAAAGAAACACCCGTTAAAATTGTACTCATCCTGTATATAGTTTCCGAAGATTAAAATTTTACTCACCCTGTATATAGTTTCCGAAGATTAAAATTTTACTCATCCCGTATATAGTTTCCGATTATCCCGAAGAAACGCCTGTTAAAATCTAGCACCCTCGCGTTTCCCAGTTTGAATGTTTTCTGTGTTATCCCTGCATTGTTTTGAGAACCCCCTTGAAGGAGGTGCCCCCCCGAATTCTCGTTTCCTCCGAAGGGACCGGCATATGTAACGCTAGCTCCCGTTTGAATCCGATTAATTCAATATTAAATAATATTTGCTGATTTAAACGTCGCCGACCTCTAGCGTTATCAAAGGCCGCGGTGTGTTCCAGGCGAGATAAGATAGCGCAGCCGAAGTTCCGCCCGTGAAAACAGCTCAAACAAAGGTATGACGCGCGCCGTTTCTCCCCACCTAACAGCATTTCAAAGCATATAAAAGGGCTTGCAGACAGAGATTCCAGAGAGATTTCCAAGAGATACCTGATACTCCTCCAGCAAACACCTAGTTCCCAAATCCTTCATCCTGCCCTGTCCAGAGAGTCTCTCCGCTGATTCTACTAGTACCTGGGGATCCGTCCCGAACCTGAGTTTAAGTTAGTGGTTGTATATCAACGCCTGACACTCAGCATAATTATTCCGAAACTCCCTAATAACCTGAGTTTAAGTTAGTGGTTGTATATCAACGCCTGACACTCAACATTATTTTCCCGAACCTTCCGAACCTGAGTTTAAGTTAGTGGTTGTATATCAACGCCTGACACTCAGCATAATTATTCCGAAACTCCCTAATAAGCCGAGTTTAAGTTAGTGGTTGTACATCAACGCCTGACACTCCGGCAATGTTTTCCTTGTAAAAATCCTACACCGAAAACCGCTTGTAAGTCAGTAATAATTAACTTGCATTTCAAATTCACCGCCTTGCTATTCAAGCAGAATTAGAAGTTTCAAGCTGTCTAAGTAGAATTTACCTGAATTAATCCGTGAGAATTGTAGCGGCCGTTTTGCTTGAGAACTCTGTGGGCTGCACTTATAGTTTCGCCAAAGAGTTCTCCTGCAGGTGTCGGGGATTGTTAACCTCAAAAGTCACGCCGATCCGGAATTTCGCTCTTCAAGTGAAGCCCCGCCGGGCGGCGAATTCCTCGAAGTATTTCACCACCGAACTATATTTACACGTATAGGGTGAAAACCCGCATTAGCAGTTTTAATTGTTATTTGCTTACAGAAATCAGAAACCGCAAACCGGCAAATTCTGACAGGCCGCCCGGCGTTGCATTCAGCGCGCAGCTCGTCCCGATGCGCGACGAAGTAGCGGTCCGGCCGATCACGACGTCTTCAAGCGAATCGCACACCAGGTCGCGCCCGCTACAACCAGGAAGCGGCTACCGTGGTAGAATCCATCTCCGCTAAAACCAGGGAGTCGCGTTTTTATACTATCGTTTCAATTTGAGCAATTTATCTCGTTCAATTAATTACACAACAATTTGCTTATGTATGATAGATATAAATAATAAATGTTATACAGGATACTCCGTTAGTGTGTTTTGCTTATTTATGGTATATCTGAGCTAACGTTTGAACCTATCTCCGATCTAATGAGCTAACCCGTGGTAAATTAAATATTTCAACCCCTAGAAAGAGGGGCGGATATTACAGCATGGCTTGGCACTTAGCTTGCCGCATGTCTTGCCACTTGACTTTACGGTTGGTTTGGCACTTGGCTTGGCGCTTGGTTTGGCGCTTGGCTTGGCGCTTGGATTGGCGCTTGGTTTAAAGCTTGGCTTGGCGCTTGGCTTGGCGGTTGGTTTGTCGCATGGCTTGGCACTTAGCTTGGCACTTGGTTTGGCGCTTGGCTTAGCGCTTCGCTTGGCGCTTGGCTTAACGCTTGGCTTGACGCATGGCTTGGCGCTTGTCTTGCCGCTTGACTTTGCGCTTGGTTTGGCACTTGGCTTGGCGTTTGGGCTGGCGCTTGGCTTAACGCTTGGCTTGGTGCTTGGTTTGGCGCTTAGCATGGCGTTAGGCTAGGCATACAGCCTGGCGCTTGGCTTGGCGCTTGGCTTGGCGCTTGGCTTGGCGCTTGGCTTGGCGCTTGGCTTGGCGCTTGGCTTGGCGCTTGGCTTGGCGCTTGGCTTGGCGCTTGGCTTGGCGCTTGGCTTAGCGCTTGCCTTGGCGCTTATCTTTGCGCTCGGTTTACAGCTTAGCTTGGCGCTTAGCTTGGCCCTTGGTTTAAAGGTTGGCTTTGCACTTGGCTTGGCGCTTGGCTTGTCGCATGGCTTTTTCACTTAGCTTGGCGCATGCCTTGCCGCTTGACTTTGCGGTTGGTTTGGCGCTTGGCTAGGCGCTTGGTTTAAAGCTTGGCTT